>CM053559.1:74258994-74529683 GCA_028646485.1 Cryptoprocta ferox
GGTTCTCTTGCTGCTCCCCTTCTAGTTCCTTTAGGCGCTCAGTTAGATTTTCCATTTGCGCTTTTTCTAGTTTGTTGAAACAGGCCTGGATTGCAATATACTTTCCTCTTAGGACTGCCTTTGCTGCATCCCAGAGAGTTTGGATTTGGGAATATCTTAATGTGAGTAGCAAGGACATGATATATAACTGGAATAGTTAGGACCTCCTACACTGCTTCTTAATGACACAGGCTCTTCTGGGAAAGGCTAGATGTTATAAAAGTTAGGTAGTGAAAATGTTTCCTAGAATCTAGGGCTCTGGAGCTATGTTCTCCAGCCAGTTACTTGAAGGAACCATAAAATCAAACAGCTGAAAAGGAAGAAAGCATCTCAATTTTCAGGGCACAAGGGACTCATTCCTAATAATCTAGAGGAGATAAGTACTGCCTTGCCTATTTTACTCTTAGTTTTCATTATCTGGGAGCAAAGGTGAAAATAATCTCCTCTCAGAGAGTATTCTTTCCTCTCCCAAACTTGGCAAGAATGAGATTTTTTTTTCTCAAATTAGTTCTTAGAACAGATCAACATATTAAAATTCTTAAAGTTTGGATGTTATCCATCTCTTGTGCTTCTGTTCATATCAGGCATATTCAAAACAATTTGGATTTTTTCCAGTCGTTTCTATCTATGCTATGGATATTTCTAAAAAATGTCTTGTTTTCTATATGGTGGTTTCTAGAACCTCATTCTAAATCAAACTATGACTTAGATAGAAGCCATTACCAAATTTGATCTTAGTATGAGTTACTTTCTGTGTGAAAATGGGCATATCCAATACTGCCACCCAGATTTGGGATAAATTTAACATCGAGGTTTAAAAACAGGTATCTATTTTGAAAACTAGAGCCTATGGAAGGATTGAATAATAAAGATTTCTAGCCACCTCATCCCTGCCAATAGGGATCTCTAGCACCTTTAGCACCACTTTGTGTACCAAATGCAGCTGCTCTCCATTTAAAAGCAAGTAAGCAAGAAGTGCTGAAAGTCAGGAATTTTTTTTAAGCCGATGGAAACTGTTTTATGAGATTAAAATAATGGTTTATTAACATAAGTGGTAATAATAATATATTGATAAGATAGTAATAAAACAATAATTATTTTTAAAATGAATACCTTAACAGAATTTAGAAATAAAATAAAATTAAATATAATAAAAAAGTTGAAACTGACAAAAAGATATCATAATGTAGATACTATATTTTTAATCAATATTCATGTAAAATGACAAATCAAGTGAAATAAACAAGATAAAAGAGACCAAAAACAATAGTTAAAGTAGAGATGGGACTTTGGAAATGTGAGATAAAGAACATGATCATCTTTGAAAACTGAATAAACAGCAGAACAACTAAAATAATCATTCATTAAATAAATACATATTGATTGCTTATTTTATGTCATAAACTACAACAGTTATTAAGGGTCTGTCAGCATACCAGGCAGACAGGTTTCAATCATCAAGGTGCTTTGTTCTGGTGGCTGGACACACAGTAGACAAGTCAATAAATTAAACTACCAAATGTGAGATTTTCCAAAGGAAATGAACAATGTGCTACGACAGATGGGAATCTAGTTAAGACTGCAGGAAACCCTCTCTGTGACAGTGACATATATTGAGACATGAAGGAAGGATCCAGTCATACAAAAACTAGCTAAAGAGTTCAGTGGAGACAATAGGAAGGGTCAAAGTATGAGTAGATGAATGCTGTGACAAGTGGGCGGCTGGGGTGGAAGGGCGAATACAAGGGAGGCAGGGACCCTTGTGAGAGGACCATGCAGTGCAAATGACTTAAATATGGGTGATGTGGTCTGACTTGCACTTTTAAAGATTTTTACTTTTAAGTAATCTCTGTATCAAATACGGAGCTCAAACTCACAACCCTGAGATCAAGAGTTGCATGCTCCACTGACTGAGCCAGCCAGGCGCCCCAGTCTGACTTGCACTTCTAAAAGACTACCACAGCAAGAGTCCTGGGCCAGGCAAATTCTACCGGACATTTATAGAAGAGTTACTACCTATCCTTCTCAAAGTGTTCTAAAAATAGAAATGGTAGGAAAACTTCCACACCAGCATTACCTTGATTCCAAAACCAGACAAAGACCCCATTAAAAAGGAGAATTACAGGCAAATATCCCTGATGAACATGGATGCAAAAATTCTCAACAAGATCCTGGCATTGAATTCAACAGTGCATTAAAAGAATTATTCACCATGATCAAGTAGGACTTATTCCTGGGCTGCAGGGCTGGTTCAATATTCACAAATCAATCCACATGATATACCACATTAATAAAAGAAAGGATAAGAACCATATGATCCTGTCAATAGATGAAGAAAAGCATTTGACAGAATACAGCATCCATTTTTGATAAAAACCCTCGACAAAGTAGGGATGGAACACACCTCAACATCATAAAGGCCATATACAAAAGACCCACAGCTAATGTCATTCTTAATGGGGGAAAAATGGGGACTTTCACCTACAGTCAGGAACAAGACAAGGATTTCCACTGTCACCATTACTATTTAACATAGTACTAGGAGTCTTAGCCTCAGCAATCAGACAACAAAAAGAAATACAAGGCATACAATTGGCAAGGAAGAAGTCAAACTTTCTCTATTTGCAAATGGCATGATATTCTATGTAGGAAACCTGAAAAACTGCACCAAAAAAAAAGTTAGAACTAATACATGAATTCAGCAAATTTGCAGGATGTAAAATCAATGTGTAGAAATCTGTTGCAGTTTTATACATCAACAAAGAAGCAGAAGAAAAAAAAATCAAGGAACTGATCCCATTTGCAATTGTGAATGCAAAACCTAACTAAAGAGGTAAAAGATCTGTACTCTGAAAACTATAGAACACTTATGAAAGAAATTGAAGAGGACACAAAGAAATGGAAAGTCATTCCATGCTCATGGATTGGAAGAACAGGCACTGTTAAAATGTCTCTACTACCCAAAGAAATCTACACATTGAATGCAATCCCTACCCAAATACCATCAGCATTTTTCACAGAGCTAGAACAAAGAATTGTAAAATTTGTATGGAACCACAAAAGACCCCAAATAGCCAAAGCAATCCTGAAAAAGAAAATAAAACTGGAGCCATCATGATTCCAGATTTCAAGTATCTTACAAAGCTGTAATTATCAAGACAGTATGGTACTGGCACAAGAACAGACACATAGGTCAATGGAACAGAATAGAAAACCCAGAAATGGACACATAGCTGTATGGTCAACTAATCTTCAACAAAGCGGAAAGAACATCGAAAAGAAAAAATCTCCTCAACAAATGGTGTTAGGAAAACTAGATAGCAGCATGCAGAAAAATGAACCTGGACCACCTTCTTACACCATACACTAAAATAAATTCAAAATGGATGAAAGACCTCAATGTGAGACAGGAAACCATCAGAATCCTAGAGGAGAACATAGGCAGCAATATCTTTGACCTCAGCCAGAGCAACTTCTTACTAGACACATCGCTGAAGACAAGGGAACCAAAAGCAAAAATGAACTATTGGAGCCTCAATAAGATAAAAAGCTTCTGCACAGCGAAGGAAATAATCAACAAAACAAAAAGGCAGCCTATGGAGAGAAATTGCAAATGACATATCTAATAAAGGATTAATATCCAAAATCTATAAAGAACTTTTCAAACTCAACACCCAAAAAAACAAACAACCCAGTTAAAAAGGCTGACTCTCCAGTCAGTGCAGATGCCTGCTTTCAGTGCAGAGATGCCTGACTGGAGAGCAGAGATGCCTGCCTGCTGACAAGAAAGAAACTCGTGGCTCTTTCATTCCCTTCCCCTTTGGCCATGCCGACACTGTCCATCCTTCAGGGGAACCCTGAACCTGCTGGAGCTGTACTCCAGCAGTTAAGAAATGAGCAGGAGGTATGAATAGACACATTTCCAAAGAAGACATCCATTTGGCTAACAGACACATGAAAGGATGCTCAACATCACTCAACATCACTCTCTCTATCACTCAAAATAAATAAATTTTAAAAACAAATAAATAAAAGAGAGTAATGAAAGAATAAATGTAAAGGATGCTTACAGAATGGACTCACAGGAGGGAAATGGACATGAACAACTAGAGTAATGACACAGAATTGGGAGAGGCCTCCAAAAATTCTGATTAAAACTATAGACATTAGGGGCGCCTGGGTGGCTCAGTCAGTTAAGTGTCCAGCTTCGGCTCAGGTCATGATCTCACCGTTCATGGGTTCGAGCCCCGCGTCAGGCTCTGTGCTGACAGCTAGCTCAGAGCCTGGAGCCTGTTTCGGATTCTGTGTCTCCCTCTCTCTCTGACCCTCCCCTGCTCGCGCTGTCTCTCTCAGTCTCTCCAAAAATAAATTAAAAACATTAAAAAATTTAAAAAAACTATAGACATTATTATAAAGATATCATAGTAGAATTTTTAGAATGTCTTTTAGTTTGCAAATTTCAAAACTTCCTTTAAATATTCTGTTAGGGTGCTGCACGTGAATCCATATGCTTTGAAAAGCTAAGTAAATAATGGTGGAAACTTTTAATCTAAACTTCATGGTCCACCTAGCTTTAATTCAAGAGCTCCATTATTTGCAATATATAATATTATGCAATTTATAATATGTAATATAAAATGTAGGGGAAAATAGTTTCAGGGATCTTCTTATACATTCAAGCAACTTGCCTCTCTCCATTACAACATAATTCTGTAATAGCAGAGGTATTAGAAAATATCTCAAACTGTCTCTTTGTTTTCCATAGAAAGCCAGTTAAGATGACTTCATGAGCCATGCAGTGATTCTCCAGCAGGTGATGATAAAGAGACAGATGTAAATGGCAGCCCTGACAACCTTATACCATTGAGGGAATGCAGAAAAAAAATTTTTTAAAGATTTTCTGGCAATTTCACTTGGTAAGAAACATAGTAAGCAGTACAACATAAAGAAATTTGGTCTAAAATACCTCAGATACAGACAGCAAGAAAAAAAATCCAGTCCAGGAATGGCTAGGACCCCAAACGAGCCAATCAGCCACTTAAAATGTCATTACTTAAAACAGTAAATAGCAGGATAAGGAGGTCTTGATTAAATAGCTTTATATGACATTATAATGCTATTGTATACATTTTTAATAGTTGGAGAATGTATGAGATTGACTTAAGGGTAGTAAAAGGAAGGAAGAAAGGAAGGAGGATAGTTAGCGCCTAGGGGAAGGAAGGTAGAAAGAAACAGGGGAAAGAAACAGGCTGAAGAAAGGTGGATACTGTTACTAAAAATCCAGCTGAACAAGAAATGGAACCTGCACACCCACAGTAACTCAGGGCCAGTAAACAAGGTGGAAAAGGGAAGCTAAATGGAATTCACATAATAGCCTAAAAGCACAGCGTAGCTGTGATGGTTGGAGAGGACATGGTGGGGAGACTCTTGAAGAAACTGAGAGACAAACACATTAAATATAATTGATTTCTCTGTTTAATTACAAGAAAGAGGATGCAGAAGAGAATAGAAATGTGATGGAAATGTCTTACTGTGGGTAACTTAAGGCAATTCACAATTACAAACAAATAATGATTGCTGTTATTATGTTTTTGTCTAAGAAAAACTGCATTCTGATGAGATATAGGATTAAATCCTTGTCAACAATACGGAAAGCTTATAACAATTGCCATTGTCATGGGCAGTAGCCCTTTTCTTCAGACCACCTCACCACCCTCACAAGTCTCAGACTGTGGCTTCCAAGAGAGCTGCAGGGGCTACCGCTGGCATACTGCGCTAGTCAGCAGTCACATAATGCCTTCTGAACTGGCCTTTATTTCTGGGAGATTCTAGGCAGGAGCAAGGAAAGCTGAATATAGTGAGAAACTGACTTCCTATGTCCTCACTGTAGCAGGTACAGCTGCTCACCTCTACTCCTTGGCTTGATCCCACCCACCTTGACAGATTACCATCTGAGCAGATATTAGTTCTGCAAGAGACAAACTGCAAGGGAGATACTAAGACACTTCTCCTTCCCTATTCTTAATGGAAGAGTCAAGTGGGTTTAAATATCTTTACACTGTTAGCCCTGCCCATTTCCTGTACCCACTAGCATTTATATATTCCTTTTTCTTGTGGGTATACATCTCCCCTATGGTCTTTTCTTCCAAATCATTGTGGACTGAAAAGGACTCTAAGCAAGAATATTGCTATGCAATTTCCCAGCTTAATGGCTTAGGCAGGTACTTCAGCTTCTCTGGATCTCGGCCAATATATCCATCTGTGAAGCTCTCAGTGGTTGAATTAGGTCGTCATTTCCTGACAGGTGGTTCACAAACCCCTAGTTGCTCAAGACTGCATTCCAGGGCATTCAGGTCAATACAAGTTGTAATGGTATTTGTCTTGCTTTATATTTTTAGGTAGTAATAAACATCTTTAAATTTTTCCTATTAATGGGACGCCTGGGTGGCTCAGTCAGTTAAGGATCTGACTCCTGATTTTGGCTCAAGCCATGATCTCACAGTTCATGAAATCAAGCCCCATGTGGAGCTCTGTGCTGACAGTGTAGAGCCTGCTGGGGATTCTCTGTCCCCCCTCTGTCCCTCCCCAGCACACACTCTCTTTCTCAAAATAAATAAACATCAAAAAAAATCCTATTAAAACAAGAATATTCAAAAGCTTCCAACTACACAGCAGATGAATATGTGCTGTGCTTAGTCAGGGTCAGATGAGATAGTTTATCACACCTGCACATAGAAAGCTTTGACAGATTTGACTGTTATTTAGAATTAAGTTGTTTTTTCATTTTGGTCAGGATGTTGACATTTATATAGTAAGGTAATGAACACTTCCCTTACCATAAGGATATCTCATGTTGCCATTTTTTAAAGTTTATTTATTTTGAGAGAGAGAGACAGAGACAGAGCACACGTCAGGTAGGGGCAGAGAGAGAGGGAGAGAGACTTCCAAGGAGGCTCCACACTGTCAGCATAGACCCTGACTTGGGGCTTAAACTCATAAACTGTGAGATCATGACCTGGGCTGAGATCAAGAGTGGGGCTTTTAACTAGCTGAGCCACCCAGGAGCCCCTCATGTTGCCATTTTATAGCTACTCCACTTCCCTTTCATTCACTCCCCTTCACCCCTGGCAACACCAGCCTATTCTCCATCTCAAGAACGTTGTATACATGAAATCATACAGTATGTATGTAACCATTTGGGATTCACTGTTTTCACTCAGAATAATTTTCTGGAGATGCATTCAGAATGTTAGATGTATCATAGTTCATTCCTTTTTATTGCTGAGTAACGTCCCATGGTATGAATGTACCACTTTGTTTAACCGCTCACCTGTTGTTTTCACTTTGGGGCTATTACAAAGCTACTATGAACAGCTATGATAAGATTTTTTAGTTAACATAAGTTTTCATTTCTCTGGTATAACCACCCAGGAGTGCAATCGCTGGGTCTATGGTAATTTCACATGTAAGTTTTTAAACTATCAAACTGTTTTCCAGAGTGGATGTATCATTTTAAGTTTGTACCAGCAAGGCAGGAATGATCCAGTGTTCCCCATCCTTGCCAGCATTTAGTGTTGTCCCTATTTTTTGTTTCTAATTTAGTGTTGTCCCTATTTTTTTTCTTTCTAATTTTAGTCATTCTGATAGGTGTATGGTGATGTCTCATGGTGCCTGTAATTTCCATTTCCCCAGTGGCTTATTGATGTTGAACATCTTTTCATGCATTTATTTGCCCTTTGCATAGGGTCTTCTCACAAAAATAAATAAAGGCAACTATGTGAGGTGATGGGCAATAGAAGTATTAATTAACTTGACTGAAGTAATCATTTCGCAATATGTACATATACCAAATCATCACATTGTACTCTAAATATATCCAATTTTGTCAATTATACCTCAAAAAAATGAGCAAACTAAAACATTACCAACACACCACTAAATTTAGAAATAGTTTAGTTTCTGCTTCCTTTTTGCTAATTTTGAGAGGAGAAAACATGATTTTCACTCCTTGTACTTTTCTACAGCACTTTCTACAGAGCTAGTCATAAAGCAGGCATACCTAACAAGTACACATGAGTCAATTGATAGATTGTTAAAGCACTGAACTAAGGGGGTCATCAGAAATTATAAGTGATGAAAGAAGCTTGGATTTGAGAATCATAAAATGTTTTCTTTCTTTTTTACCGTCAGTATTCTGGTTTTAGCTTTAGCATTTCAGACTTAAAGATTACTGAAGGAAAACATTCAAGAACACTCAGAAGACGTGCTCAAGAGGTTATGCATAAGCTATTCTCTGTTTTTCACATGGATATTTTCATCTTTAAACCTATATGGCCTGGGACTATACTATTTAATTATATTTGTTTTTTTAGTGATCTTTATTTACTCTAGCAGTTCATTCTTAAAGGTAGGATGTTAATTCCTTAGCCCGCTGTATTTTGTTCTAAAGATCTTGTAGCAAATAATATTTTTTCTTGAAGAATGGAGTCATGTCTTACCCAGTAACGGACAGTTCATACCATGTTTAAGTGCTTCCAGTTTCACTGCCCTTCACAGTACTCTTATTTTATTTTATTTTATTTTATTTTTTCTATTTCAGTCTTGAAGACTTTATTGGATTCCCATCCTACTCCATTAACTCCCACCTCCCTTGGGCTCCATTTATGACACAAATGGGAGAAAAATGTGGATGGAGAGAAAGGTAAGAATGAATGTGTGAAATTGATCCTTTTCCTTAACCAACAAGTTAGGTTCATTTATGTGTAATGATATAACATGTATATTTTCTCTGATTTTTGTAGTTTTTAAAGATCTTTTTCTATACAGTAGTCTTTTATTTTTTTATGCAGTTCTTCATATATTTAGAAAGGCTCGTAGTTTTTATTCAGTGGTTGACTTTATATTTGTGATGTTACATAATTCTCTTGGTTACCAATTTTTTTAACAGTTCCTGTTAGTTTTCTACTAGGAAAACATTGATAAAATAGTCATGTTCAGATCTCTGTGACTAATATTTTGAACTTCAGTGTATGGCTTTTATATATCCTTAATAAATTCCATTGTTGGATTTCCCCCATTAATCTAGCATATTGAGGTAATTTTATATTTTGGTAAAAACATGAGCACTTGTGTTCTATGTTATTTCTGGAAGTGTGTTTCACTATTATTTTGACACTGAGAAGCACTGTCACCCTTCTAGAACCAAGCACTATGTTTCACATCAAATAATTCCAGAAATAACCCAGTTTCCCTTAACAGCTTTTAGAAAACTGAAGGCATTCATTTTGTTCATTTAATATAGGCAAACCCATCACAATGATATACACTTTTATTTTAGCTCCACTATTCAGATCTATTTTAATTCATGAAATTTTGTCATATTCTATTTATCATTGTAAGTCACCTATAATTCTTTCTGCAATAATGCTTTACTTCCCAGCTTTTGAAAACCCCCAAATTTGATGCTCACAGCAATTAATTTAAAATGTTAATAAACACATGGAACTTCTTGAACAATACAGTTAAATCAACATTGAGCTATTCTTTGGTGGGGCACCTGGGTGGCTCAGTCACTTCAGTGTCTGACTTGGGCTCCGGTCATGATCTTGCAATTTGTGAGTTTGAGCCCCGTGTTGGGCTCTGTGCTGACAGCTCAGAGCCTGGAGCCTACTTTGATTCTGTGTCTCCATCTCTCTCTGCCCCTCCCCCCACTCACACTCTGTGTATGTGTCTCTCAAAAATAAATAAACATTAAAAAAAATTAAAAAATATTTTCTTTGGGAGTAGTTACTCAGTCTTGAACCCACTAACTTTTTCTTCATCCATGTTTCTTTATCTTATCCCTAGGGTTCCTAGGTAAGTTTCTTTCAAAGGCTTTGTGGAAATTATGACCTCTATTTACTAGCTAGTGTTCCTTGTGGAAAAAAAAAATGGCAAGCATAGTACCTTACATATAGAAATTACTATTACAGTATTGAATAAATAAAAGAATACATGAATGGTAAAATAAGGTTCAAAAGATAAAAGTTATTCACAATCCATTCTGGATGACTTATTTCTGTCTTAACTGCTCATAAACTACCTGCTTATATTTTATATCAGTTTAATTTTTTTTAAATGTTTTATTTATTTTGAGAAGAGAGAGACAGAGCATGAGAGGGGGAGGGGCAGAGAGACAGGGAGACACAGAATCTGAAGCAGGCTCCAGGCTCTGAGCTGTCAGCAGAGCCCCACGCGGGCTCGAACCCACAAATGTGAGATCATGACCTGAGCCGAAGTCGGAGGCTTAAGCGACTGAGCCACCCAGGCGCCACATATCAGTTTTTAAAAAATCATCACATTTAACTATCCAGAGTCTCCTCATGCCTTTTTCATTCTCTGTCTTGCTCCAACTTCACCAACAATATTTCTGTCATCAGCACTGGATGTTTTTTAGTCTCTAGGAAATAATTTGCCTTGACCTAGATACCTGTTTTTTAAATATTTGCTATTCTCCTGCTTCTACCTCTCTTTCTCTTTAGAGAACTTTTCTTTATGTGTTTTATTTTATTAAGTAGGCTCTACACACAGGTGGAGCCCAACATGGGGCTTGAACTCATTACCCTGAGATCAAAAGTCAGATACTTAACTGACTGAGTCACCCAGGCACCCCAAAGAATTTTTCTTTAAAAAGTCATCTCTATATTTTTAGTTCTCATTAATTCATTCATTCATTCATTCATGCCTGCATGTAAGCTCAGTTATTTTGGGGCTTTAGTCTTCCTGACATAATTATCACCAGTCTTTATATTTATCTGCATCATAGGGACCTCAGCCATCTTTGGCATCTGCCCTTTTAATATTAGAGCTCCAGAAAGTTTGCTATGAACTACAGAAATTTCATTCAATGCCTCACCCTTTCCTTTCTCAGTGAAGCCTGTGTGTACATG
Organism: Cryptoprocta ferox; assembly: GCA_028646485.1. NCBI lineage: Eukaryota > Metazoa > Chordata > Mammalia > Carnivora > Eupleridae > Cryptoprocta > Cryptoprocta ferox. Next base: position 74,269,962 of record CM053559.1, read on the forward strand.
GTTAGAATTTTCCATCCTACAGTCCACCCTCCCTATTGTAGATATTCAGGCAACTGAACCATTGCCACCCGTAAACTTTATGAAGTCTTATTTCTCCTATTTCCTGTCTGACACATCCAGTTTTTGTTTTTCTTAATTAATACAAATCTGTGATAACACAATTTATATACAAGATATTTTACATGCAAAGGTAAGAAACAAGAAACAGTATTAATAGTGCTATCCAATACACAAAAATGTGGGTCATATTTATTTTACCAATTATATTAAAATATACATTGATTCCATTGTAACATGTTTTTCTTAATAATTTCAAAGTTTAATTGGGAAATAATCTTAGATGAAAATATCTTGTTAGAATTAAAGAAGAAAGATCTTAACTTTAATTTTTAAATGAATATTGTTAAATTTCTACATTGCTATACACTCACTGCAGAGATTATAATAGCTATGTTGGTTCTCTGAAGTGTTTTGTTATTGCTAATTTGCTTCCATGCAAAATAAATTCTCTATAAATATTGTCAGAAATATTCTGAATGGCTTTTCTACTTTTTTCCTTCTACTTAATTTTTGTTTAACTTTAGCCTGAGGGCCTAATAGATAATCACAGCCAAAGTGAAAGTTAAAAATTAACTCTGAACTAGTTTGCCACCTGCCTCTACCAAGGGCTTTGTAAAGTTATAACTTGTTCAGCTCCTGGGAGCTGAGTTAATTATGGCAAATCACACTAATTAAATTATTCACTGGGTCTTGATGAAAAACAAATCCATTATGTTATAGAATGCATTGAGGATTTGCCTTATGACTCCCAGCTTGTTGTTCCCTGTGTTAGGAAATGCCTAATATTTAGACATTTAGCTTAAGTGAGAACAGTATGGTGAAGCTGCAAATTTCTCTTGATGTTCTTTAGGCCCCCCGGCTTTTAATTCAATTCCCATTTGTTGCACACTTGCTTCGCACAAATCCTATGTGTTACACCTTGAGTCCTCCCTCAGAGGTTACAGATAAAAATCCAATGTAAGAAATGTACATATAGAATTATAGTACAAGGCAAACAAAAAATTGGAAAATAAGGAAGAAAAGGATATGGACTCTGACGAGCTTAAAAAAAGCTTCATAGAGGTGGAGAAGGAAGATTAAAGCCGAGTTTTAAAGGAGCCAAACTTCTACACACAGAGATGGGGAGGGCAACAAAGGGCGTTTGAAACAGGTGACAGCGTGACTAAGACGTGGGGGAAAGAATGTGCGTAGCCTGTTAAGAAAACACACAAGTTAGGCTAAGGTGGCAGGTGAAGTCTTGAGGTGTGTGGCACCCCTGTGTTCTCTAACGCAGTGCTCCATACGTTTTTGGTTTAGCTGCTCATTGAGGTGCTTGAATCATTGAGCAGAGCAGTCATTCAGTCAAACTTGCCAGGCACGGGGCAGCTCTGAGCTTGCCTCTGCGCAGGAGCTGGTCTGTAGTGAGAAGACACTGCACTACATTTCTTGCTCCAGGATGGGGATGGAGAGAGTGATCTGACCCGCAAGCACATGTGCACACACACATGCACACACACACGCACACACACGGACACTTTTGGGAGGTCTCCCAGCATAGGGGCAAGTCTGTTTGGGTTAAAATCCTAGTTCTGCCCCTTACTAGTTATGTGAACGTGGGCAATTTACTTCACCCTTCCTAAGGCTCACTTCCTCCTTAAGAAAGGACCATGATAACATCACACCTACTTTGCTGGAATGATGTGAAGATTAAATGTGAGTTAATGCACATACATTAACCAGGACCCTTTGTGCAATTTAGAAAATTTTAACCCTCTCTCCAGATAGGCACAACCTTTTGCCAGGGCACTGAGATCAATGAGTGGAGATGAAGACATTTTTCAGTCCCTTGGTGCCTTCACCCAAGCATCCCTCTGCAAGGTGCAACCTGCACAGCCGTACACAGAAAACCCGGAGAAAAGACTCAGCATGATGCTTTGCTATAAGACGATCTCAATAAATATTGGCCATTATTATAATTACTAGGCGGCAAACCACTGCAAACCACAGTGCTGAGGCTCCATCGGAGACTACCTGGTTAAGCCGGTTATGAAAAGAGACTGCTGTATTCACCATCCACCCCTAAGTCTTAGGAAAGTGTTCAAATACAGAATTAGAAAGCAGAGCAATGGGCATCCTCTCCTGTGTGACTCTCCTCCCACTAGATGGTGCTGTCTCTCAATGCAGGCTCAGCTTCAGCTTGTTTTGGTGGGAACTGATCTCCGTTTAGAAATAGCTTTATTTACCAGTAACTCAATCGATAGCCAGGTGGTGTTTGTCTCCCACAGGCTTCCTTCAGCTCTTTGTGGAGGAGGAGGTGTTACATCTCTCTCAGAGCATCCGTGTTCCACAATATACTTAAACACTGCTCCAAGGAAATGACTCTCCCTAGACGGTAGAAAGCATCAGGAGGGCTGTGAGCCGCTATGAAGAAAGTCCATTAACTTCCTGACTCTTTGAATTCAACACCAGAATGGCATCAATAATTAATTTACCATGTAACAGCCTCACTTTCCTGTTTGATGACCCCGGCCTTGTTATAGTGAGAGCGGAGGCAGGACTTGGTCATTCGACTCTATGGTTATAAAAAGTTATTCTCCAGACACCTGGGCTGCAAGCCAGGGGAAGAGATTCTGCCCATATTAAGTCCTAAGGCTATATTTTCGTTATTTCTATCTTCCTCTTATTTTCATTTGTCTCATTCTAAGGAATTTGTGAACATCACTACCCAAAACAGAGGTTTCTGAGAAGTCTTTCAGTTGAACGTGTTTATATCACATTATGTGGATAAACTGCTACTTAAAGAAATTATGTAATAAATCACTTTACAAAATGTAAGTTTTCTTCTATTACTGTTTAAGTTCAGGTGTCAATAGACGCATCTGCTTGCATATTTTTTTCCTTACTGTCACTCCTAAATCTGACAGATTTTTGAGGGAAAGATATGAGAGGGAAAGATATTTTTCAAAAGATTTCTGCAAACCACTTAAAACAGTATAAACTTTTTAGGTAAAGCAAATGGATCGATTAATGAACTGAAAAGAGCCTTTTCTGATGTGCATTGTGAGCAGTGCTGGGGCAGACATGGTGCTGCTGTTCCTCCACATCCATTTGTGAACAGAGCACCTCTTGCCAAATTTGGAACAAAACCTACATCTCAGTTTTAATGGTAAAATATCTGCAAAACGAGAAGAGGGAAGAGAAATCATGGAATCAGATCATGACGTTTTCCTGCCTAAAATGCTCCCACATCTGCTTCTTGCCTCTTGTAGTGGTTCTCAGACTTGGGACACTTGGACAAACTCATTCCACATCATTTGAGGTTGTGGCTTTTCGGAAGGGAGGATGCGTGAGATGGGAGGCAGGGCTGTTTTACAGTATCCAAAGGGAGGCCGTGTTCAAACGTTCAGACTATACACACAGCCTTTGAGATTCTGGTGACTAATACCACACACCCCAGTTAATGCCAGGGAGTAAGTCCTTACTTACTTAAGTAAGTAAGGAAAAAGTAAAATAAGACCAAAATTTACCAGGTTGCCAGGGTGGCTCAGTTGGTTAAACAACTGGATCTGGATTTCGGCTCAGTTCATGATCTCACAGTTCGTGAGATCGAGCCCCGTGTGAGGCTGTGCTGACAGCATGGAACCTGCTGGGGGTACTCTCTCTCTCTGCCCCTTCTCTGCACATTCTCTCTCTCTCTCCATCTCTCAAAATAAATAAACTTTTAAAAAGTTTAATTAAAAAAACATAATTTACCTAGTTCAGTATATAATATTCTCCATACTCTGACTCCTGCCAAAAATCTCCAGCTCATTTATTGCCGGCTCCTCAGTGCATTCTATGACCAACTAAGGGAAGCATTCATCCATCCTCCCACTATGCCATTTTCCTTCAGAGTCATGTGCATGTTCTCTGCCTGGGATGCCTGTCCCTTCATAGCTTATCCAAAAAAAAAAAAAAAAAAATCCTTCTCCTCATCCTCAGCTCAAGCCTTTATTTTCTCTGTGATACACTCTATCTCCCCTCCTGAAAACTAAACATCACCTTCTTTTGGCCATCTCTTCATCTCCTCCATCAATTGAAAGAACTGCCTTGTCTGATATTATTACTGTATCTGGTACATAGCTAATAAACCCATGCCTAGTGAATAAATGAATGCAATACTATTCAAAAGGAAACACATTGCATTTGGGTTGCTCGGTAACAGTGGTGTAGGATGGTGAAACAAACCCGTGCAAATCTTTTTTTTTTTTTTAATTTTTTAACGTTTACTTAACTTTGAGACAGAGACAAAGCATGAGCGGGGGCGGGGCAGAGAGAGAGGGAGACACAGAATCTGAAGCAGGCTCCAGGCTCTGAGCTGTCAGCACAGAGCCCAGCCCAACGCTCGGAATCGAACTCATGAACCGCGAGATCATGACCTGAGCCAAAGTCGGATGCTCAACCGACTGAGCCACTCAGGTGCCCCAAGCCAGTGCAAATCTTATTTCAGGGTTAACCTATTAGCCTGTTTTAAAAAATAAGTCAGACAGAAGTGGAAAGACTGGCCAGCATCACACACAGACATATCTTAGCAGGATCTGAAACCTTAAACGTAAGGAACATTCAAACTATAGAACATAAAATGATAGTGCTGTATATTCTTAAACGGGAAACAGCTTGTCTAATTCCAGACCTCATTTTAATATTCTAGCTGAGACAGGGAAGATCCAGAGAGGTAGGAGACTGACTCATTTCAAAATGTCTTAGCCCTTTTAGCCCTCAGGCCATAGGGGGAGCTGTCATGGGGAGTGGACTCTGAGGAGAAGCTGCAGGTGAGGGCCATAGATTGCAGCAAAATTCCAAATGGTTCCAGAAGTCTTCCTCACCTGCAGTGCTCATCATGCTTGGATCCTGCCTTCCACCTCACCCACTTGCTCATCCTGTGTTGGGTGATTTTCTAAGGAATTGGTAGAATTGTAAATTCTACTTAAATGTCTATTTATAGCATTGTTTTATTCTAAAGCAGTTGCTAGTATAAACTTTCAAAGAACTGATTTTTATAAAGCCACATATCTAATTCAAACAACAAACATGGCCAACAAAATGACCTGAGAGGGATTTTTCAGAGAGAAAAAGTATAGGGAAAGGAAGTAACATTCCCAGATTTAGGGAGCTATGTATGCATCCTACAACCCCCCAAACATACGACCACTGTCTCTCTTCCTCATACTGAGAAGCACGGAGACGGGGAGAGAGATGGAAATCACCGAAAGGAAGCCTGGATGGTTACTGAGATGATTTTGGAATAGAAAACAAACCTAAAGGTTGCTAAGTCCAATGGTCAGTTTTTAGTTCTTATCTTACTTGACCCAGCAGCAGAATTTGATATAGTTGGTCAGTCACTCCCTCCCGCGGCAAATATTTTTCTTCCCGTGGCTTGCATTCTATCTTGAAGCTTCAGTTAACCCCAGGGCTCATCCCTTGAATATATTTATTTTTTTATCTACCGATATTCATTTGGTGAGCTCATCTAGCCTCATGGCTTTAAATATCACTAATTTATTTCTGCAGCTCAGTCTTCCCTCCCCCCAACCCCCTCACCCCACATACATGGACGCATACTCACCTGCCTACTTAACTTTTCCCCTTGGACTTTAATAAGTATTTCAAGTTTTACACGATCCAAACTGAGCTCCTGTTCCTCCTTTTTAAACCTGCCCCTTCTGGAACCATTTCCATCTTAGTTAATGGTAACTCTATCCTTCCAGCTGCTTAGACTCAATCCTGGCCTCCCCCTCACAAACCCAACATCCAGTTCAAGCCAATACCCAAACAGATAAAAATCCCTTCATGTTAGAGGGTAATGTGTTTTATTTATTCCTATATCTTGAACAGTATGTCTGGAAGAACACAATACTGCTCAGAAAATACTTGTTGAATAAAGGAATGAATGATTTTGAGACTAAGAATGAGTACATGTTTTTAAAAAAGATGTTCCTTAAAATCAGGAGTTCAATATGTCAAAGCACAAAGTTAGCAATCGGTAAAGAAGGAAATAGATCTTCGTTTGACAATGAATTTCTTATTTTAGATCACCCATACATATGGTTCCTATGCTTGGCAACATGTTAAAATCACCTGCAGAGTCTTTCTATCCCAATGCTCAGGAATTACATCAGAGTATCTGGGGGAAGCACCCAGCCATCAGGATTTTCTAAAGCTCTGCAGGCGATTCCAATGGGAGCCAAGCCTGAGAACCACTACTGTATAGGAATCATGCTTAAAGTTAGTGTTTACATACTAATTACTTGTTCTAAATGTTTCATAGTGGAGTCTTACGTTTTTTTCTTCCCTAACAAGCTAATCTATTATTTTTCGTAAGGTTTTCAACCACTCAGCATGCTAGCACTGTGTATAAAAAGTAAAGAATGCAAGAAAATCAACCTAAAATTATCAGAACACAAATAATTGTTCTGAAAGGCAGCTAAAATAAGAATACAAGAGTGTTAGCTTTCTATGTCCCAGAAATAACCATTTCAAATATACTGTGGAAAAACAAATCTATTCACAAAGAAATAAAAATTACAAAATACTAAGGGATATTTAAGAAATAATCAAGACTTAAATAAAAGATAAACTATAGTGCTTTATACAAATTTAAAAGAAAAATTGTGAATTAATTGAAACATACTGTATTCTTGCATGGGGAGATTAAATATTTTAGACATGTCAATTCTTCCCAAAAGAATCTAATCTTAGTGTATGCCCAGTCACAATCCCATCTTTACTAGATGATTTAAAAAGTCACCTGGGGCGACTGGGTAGCTCAGCTGGTTAAGCATCTGACTCTTGATTTTGGCTTAGGTCACTGACTCACGGTCGTGAGATGGAGCCCCGATTGATCTCTGTGCCGAGTGTGGAGCCTGTTTGGGATTCTCTCACCCTCTCTCCCTCTGCCCCTCCCCTACTCACACTTTCTCTTTCACTCAAAATAAATAAATAAAAAACAAACAAAGCAAAAAAATCACCTAAAAGATATTAAAAAGAAAATTAGGAGGGACAACTTACCCTCTCAAATATCACACCATTCTATACAGCTATAATAATCTAAATAGTGTGGTTCTAGTGAAAGAATAAATGGATATAGGAATGTGTTAGCATTTCCTTGTGTCTTTCAATTGCAGGGTTATAATTATCTCAACAAAGAACTCAAATACTCTATTGTACTTCAATTGTGTACCAAGTCCCTCTCTTAGAGATTCATTTTTTCTAGTTAAATTTAGTGAAAAATAAACTGTTTTGCCTTGTTAAGTCGTTAAAGAAACAATTTTTTTTTGAAACAGGAAAGGATACTTCTTCCTTGTTCCCTAAATCCTAATTTGGGAAGCACTACAATTAAGCCCCCAAACTGATCCATTACTTGTGGGGATTCTTATGTGACATAGTTGTTACCAACTATTGTCATGTTTATTTGCTTCATAAAGTTTACCACAATTTATTTTCTCACTTATTTAATATTTACTTCACCAATATAAAAATAAATTCCTCAAGGAGAGGGACCTGGTAAGTCACTGGTGGCCTAGAGAATGGTACCTGTTTAATAAAAATATTTGCCAAATACAGCCTTGGTGAGAATCCCACATTCATCTACTTCTCTGGGACCTACCATTTCTGACTTCGTAAGATGCTCCACAGCCTATGAGTCAGTTCACTGTTATATCCCACCCAAAGTCCCCTTGAAAGTATTTGCTTACACTGGAACTGGATGGTCTAGATCTTCAGGATTGGAAATTACCCAAACATTCCATGCTGCATAAAAACACGCTAACAAGTCTCAAAACTCACCTAGATTTTAATATTTAAAAAAAATTTTAATGTTTATTTCTTTTTGAGAGAGAGAGAGAAAGAGGGCAGGAGAGGGGCAGAGAGAGAGAGGGAGACACAGAATCCGAAACAGGCTCCAGGCTCTGAGCTGTCAGCACAGAACCCAACATGGGGCTTGAACTCACAAACCATGAGATCATGATCTGAGCCCAAGTCAGATGCTTAACCAACTGAGCCACCCAGGTGCCCCTGATTTTAATATTTTTGATACTACAGCACCTGTGAAAAAATATGAAAAATTGCCTTAGTTGTATGGTAATTACATATTAGATCCTCAAATCAAGCCACAACTAAGCCAAATCTTTTGCGGAAATACCATTTTGGAAAATCCAAAGTATTCTGCCCCATTACTTACACTGTTCTATTAGAGATAAATCTAAACCTAGCAGAAATAATCACACTTTTCTAGTTTCCTCAAAGAATCACTAAGCTTAGCTTTTATATTGAAATTAAATTATTTGAACATACCCAAAACAGTGGGTCAAATTTAAAATATATAAATGAAGATCTAAATGCAGGAGGGGAGGAACAGGGTTTTTTAATAGCAGATAGGGTATATTTACATTGAGATTGTTGAGTTTAACAGCAAGTCTTATTCACCAGATTCACATAACTTTTATATAACAGTTACTGTTAAAATGTTCTTGTTCATAACCAAATGTTAGTTGATGGAATTTCATGAATTAGTAGCTTCAAAAAAATGAAACATAACAGGTGCATATGAAAAAGATCAATCTTTTCAGAAAGAACAGAATACAATACTGAATTTTCAGTAATTCGAATTTTACTTTGCTTGCCAATATAAATTTCTATTATACAGCCTTGATTATGATTATGTTTAGTGAATATTAAATAAGGTACTAAGAATAGTGAATGTCTCCTTGCCTTAGCACTATCAATTTGGAATATTTAAGAAATTAATATTACAAAAGATGAGAAGAAAAAGAAAGGCTCTCAAAATACTTTGATGATCTATTAATGTAAAACTATTGTCTCTTTTTTTATTATATCTCTATTTTTGAGAGAGAGACAGAGAGGAAGAGAGAGAGAGCGCGCGCGCGCGTAGGAAAGGGGCAGAGAGAAAGGGAGACAGAGAACCCCAAGCCTGATGTAGGGCTCAAACTCACGAACCATGAGATTATGACCTGAGCTGAAATCAAGAGTCAGATGCTTACTGACTGGCCACCCAGGTGTCCCCCATTTTCTTTTTAAAACTCAAATGCATGTATGTCTTTGTTCTCTGGCCTTCTCCTCCAGACCTACTTATGTCTTATCTCTCTTACCAAATTCTGGCTTCTTTTCTACCATTGTTCTCTACACAATGGTAAACTTCTTAAGGACCAGAACTGCATGTCCCACCTGTCTTAGCATGCATGTCCTGAAGTGGTCTAGCACCACAGTTTGGATATACTAAAATGTGTGCGTGTGTGTATACAACAGGTGGCCAAGTGGGGTGGTTCCTTTAATGTCCATTTTAGGACAGAAATATAATATAGTTAACACTTGAACAACACGGGGATTAAGGACGACAACCCCCATGCAGTTGAAAATCCACGTATGACTTTTGACACCCTCAAAACTTAACTACTAACAGTCTATCATTAACCAGAAGCCTTACCAATAACATCAACAGTTAACACACATTTTGCATATGTGTTTTCTATTTTATTCTTACAATAAATTTAGCTAGATAAAGGAAAATATTATTAAGAAAATCATAAGAGTAAATATAGTACTATAAATGTACTATATTGAAAAAATCCACATAGAAGTGGATCCATTCGGTTCAAACCTTCAAGGGTCAACTGAACTATAATAGCAAGTAGTCTATCTGTAGAGTGATTACTATTTTTTCAAAGAACTTTCCATAATTATGCTCTCATTTTACTCTCATATCACTGATGTGAAATATCAAGAGCAGAATTGTTATGTAGGTGGAAAACAGGACATAGGTATTTAAGTGATTTGCCTTAATTCACAAAAACATGGACACTTCAAAAATCAAAATACAATTTCCCTGCTTTCCTTTAATCTAGGATTCTGTCTCTAGATGCTCTTGACCTGTCTTTCATGGAAAGAAATCAACCTGCTTTCTTGAAATTCACTATGACTCCATTTTAATTGAATTAATCTTTAGTTAAATTACATAAGAAATAACTAACCCATATGAACAAGTCACAGTGTTTAGCAAAAATTTACATGTATTTCATGTGTGCTTTCTACACAACAAGCGCTTTACCAGACACTGGGGACAGAGTGGTAAATGTAACAAAGTGCCAGTAAGAACTCTCCCCACTTTTTGCGCATCGTGGGGTTCGTGTGCTACCTACAGTGGTACCGTACTAAAAACCACTCGCTTGTCACTTGCCTCTGTGCTGCTGTATGGAAACAAGATGGCAGGAGTGATGTCAACAATACACGTTCTTCAGGGGCCTGTGACGTCAGCACCCTCACAGAGTGTGGCGCTAATACATTGGACTCATAGTTGCGGCTGGATTTTCAATCTTAAGAAAACAAAACTAAACAAAAAAAAAAAAAAACAAAACAGGAGAAAGCACAGCAAAAGCAAACAACCAATTATCAAAGGCCTTGGAAGAACACTAGAAATAAAGGATTTCCTTTTCTCACATTTCTTTGCTGTTTTATATACAACCATAATAAAATGTGCATTTTTTAATCACAGTCTCCCCATGACCAAAATAATGAATGAGTGGAGAAAAGGAAAAAGGAGGAGGAGAAAATTGGAAATACTGTATTTCTTTTTTTCATTTTTTACATTAGTTATGATATTGTGGGATTGTTGACATACATTAGGAAGTACTGTATTTCAAAATGAAACCAAGTGAGATGTACATAGATATGGCTTCCTAAACTACAAAATAATGGGACAAAGCAAAGCAGGATTTTCTGAGGAGTTTGGACAACACCATTTTGCCCAGAAGGCAAAGATAAAGCTACAGTTGTGATAAGGCTTTTATAAAGAATGGGCTGGATCAGAAAGGAATCTGATAAATGGCTTTGTATGGATTGGATGTGATTGTTTGGCTAATCTTAGCAAGATCTGTATTTTTAACTCACAGTCAGAGGCCTGTAAGCCCCCACGTTTGCAGGAACACAGAGTACCTGTGAGGAGTAGCAGCAGGTGCCTTAAACATGAGGGCCAGGATGCCACATTGCTTTCTGCAAGTTAACATACCATGCTACCCAAATCCTTTGTTCCCAAAATAAAAATGGGTGCTTCTAGGGACAGTACTTCTAACACTGCGCTTCAACCATTTCAACCTAACGCTCTTCATATCAGTTGCTATAATTATCACTGTGAAACAGGAGACGCATTTCTTGCCATATATAGATATAAGGGACATTTATTTGGATATCAGCATCATTATAGGTGCCTTCCTCAGGTCGACAGTAGTAGAATTCAGTAGTCCTTCACTGCTTGATCACACACCTTGCCTGAAACACCCTTTCCAGGCAACCTAGAAGTACATTGTTCAAAAATCGGATTCACTTTGTTTCCATTTTGAGAAAATCAACAGGAAAAGCCAACTTCCCAGACAGGCAAACGTTGGAAATGGTTATGAGCATTATGAACAGTTCATTCTTTTAAATATTTGAATTTACTCAAAGCATGGTTTACTAAGTGTGTAGAGATGATGATGAACTATTTGGGGAATAGTTTTCTTAAAAATCAAGGCGCCTGGGTGGCTCAGTTGGTTAAGCGTCTGACTTCCGCTCAGGTCATGATCTTACGGTTTGTGGGTTCAAGCCCCGTGTCGGGCTCTGTGCTGGCAGCTCAGAGCCTGGAGCCTGCTTCAGAATCTATGTCTCCCTCTGTCTCTGCCCCTCCTGCCCCTGTGCTCTGTTTCTCTCTGTCTCAATAATAAATAAACACAAAAATAAACACAAAAAGTAAAGGTGGGTTTTAAAAAAATGGTGGGTGTCTGGGGAGGCTGGGTGGCTCAGTCGGGTTGAAAGCCCGGCTTTGGCTCATGACCTTGCAATTCGTGGGTTCAAGCTCCACATTGGCTGCCTGCTATCAGCGCAGAGCCCGATTTGGATCATCTGTCCTCCTCTATGTGCCCTACCCTGCTTGCTCTTTCTCAAAAATAAAATAAATATTTAAAAAAATGGTGGATGTCTGGGGCGCCTGAGTGTCTCAGGTCATGATCTCACAGTTGTGGGATTGAGCCCTGCATTGGGTGCGGGCTCCATGTTGGGTTCCAGCTGACAGGGCAGATCATGCTTAGGATTCTCTCTCTCTTTCTGCCCCACCCCTGCTCATGCTTTCTCTCTCAAAAATAAATAAATAAACATTTTTTAAAATGGTGGGTGTCATGGTCATTGTATTATTATTTTTATTATAATGGTTATTATTACTATAACCACTTCTACATTACAGATGAAGATATTGAATCTCAGAGAATTAAATAACAAATCTGAGGTGACAGAGGCAATAAGTGGTAAGGCAAGATTTGTTCATAGGCCTATATCATCAGTAACATATTTTCATTTATTTGCCACACAGTCCCTCTTTTTTTGTCCTTTCAGTTTTTTTAAGCATTATTTTAAATATTGTGTGATCTAAGGAGATCTATAATAACTATTATATAAATGGATTAAACAGTCATAAATTAGTTGGTATAAGACCAGAGATGTCCCTGAAATGTGCCAAACCACATTTTAAATGTTGGGTATAGATTTTATCCACAAACTGCATTACACTCTAAACCTTCATATGAATTTTTAATATTGTAAGTTAAAAGTATTGTATAAAAATTAAAGTTTCACAGTGCTGTTTGTCTTCTGTAGGAATGCTTTATTGCAAAGTTCCAAATTAAATTAATAGTTATAAAACATGCACAATGTTCTAACCTTCAACCTTGACTATTTCAAGTTACAGTTAATAGTGGTCTAAATACATAATATTTCTCAGAGTTTGCTCTGAGGGTGACTGAAATATAGCCTCTTCTATCCCAAAAAGCTAGGACTTCTGACTTTACATTTCTGGTGTTCCAAATTTTGAAATAAAACTGGAATATTTATTACAATCAATGTGTTTATTCATTAACACCAAGTCCCAAAAAATGGATCAGAGAAATAGAAGGGAAAAAAAAGCATATAGTGCTCCCCGAAACCTGAGTAGATAGTTCAGGAAAAGGGGAGAGACCAATGGCAGGAAATCCAAAAGGGTCTGAAAAGTAATAAATGCAGTGTCTTTAGACACTAGGAGGTCACTGAAGCCCTTAGGAAGAGTTGTTTCAGTGGAGTGGTGGGGACAGAAGCCAGATGGCTTTGTGAATGCTGACAGTGGCCTGAGTTAATCCAAGGATAGCCATGTCAAAACAAACTAAGGCAGATTATTTTCATCAGAAAATCAGCAAGACATTCAACTTTAATGGATTTTTTAAAATAGAAAATGAACAGCCCTCCCCAGTTAAAATCCTGATTTTCTTCTTGCTTTACATCTCCTGCTCATTTTTTTTAGACTATCTTTGTTTTACAACTTGACCTAAACATTTCTGATTAGATTAGGTGTCACTGAATGTTGTATCCCCATCTGAGTATTAGACTGACGGTTATTAAATGTAAATCAAATGAAAGACCGTAAATTCATATACTAAAATGGTTGTATTTAGTGAGATTTGACATGGGTCTAAAAGATGAAGAATGAGAAACAGTGTGTGTAAAAATTGATTACAAGTGGATATGGATCTGCAGTCACACAGACTCACAGTTTTGTCTCTTGAACAACTAATTTTAAAAGACGAAAAATTCTATTGAAGTGATTTTACTTTGTTCCCTCAGCAGGAACCCTCATGGCAGCTGGGTTGGCAGATCATTTGTTTTCATGAGCGATCTTTGAACCAATCAGGACACAGATAATCTTATTATACCTCTGTGGGCTTATGTTTCTTTTGATGAGAGTCTAGAGAAGTCATGGGTAATACTTCATTGTATGCCAGGAACCGCTTATGTTTCAGTTGCACAAGGTCAGATCTTAATTTAACCACCAACTGGGTACTTAATTTTAGATACACAGAGGAACACATTGGCTCCAAGGCACTTCCTCTGGTTTAGGAAGGCAAGGCCCTGGATAAGAATGACAAGACGATCATTCCAAAAGGTGAGATTATGAAATATTTGATCTGTACCTCACCAACTAGCTTATTAAGTAGTTTAGTATTGGGAATATTTTAAATAGATGGAAATACCTATTGTGGGAGCTTCTCATTACTTTTTTTTTCCAATTGATCACCTGTCGGCTTGCCTTTCTGAGGCCTTTTAAATCATAGAATATAAGCAGAGTTGTTTTTGTTTGTTTATAGAATATTAACTCTATGGCATAGTCACAAAGCATAATCATATCATGAGAAAAACAGACCAAGAATGAATATGCTTATAGGAAATGTCAATATGCACACTATGGAATCCCAGAAGGGTCTTAGCCAGCCCTGGTTTCTGAGTAAAAAATTAAATGATTTTTGTGAATAATTATAATAAATTTCTATCAAGGCTCTTTTATCACTTATAGCAAAAGATGGATGCTTTATATTCAAATAGAAACATTCCTTTAAGTTCTTTTAAATCAGATGAAAAAAAAGGAACTCAGTAGAATTGGAAATTTGCTTCTGCAAAATAAATCATAGAATCTTGAGGTTGGAAAGTCTTTAGAATTTACCTGAGACCATCATCCATCTGGCTCTTAAATGAGCACATAACTTCCAAGGAAGCTTCTAAATCTAAAATGAAATGATTTCTATGAAATAGTAGTGATGTAGATGAGGAGGTCATAACACTGCTTTGTGATGAGAACATTATATTATTGTAATAAAGTATCATAATTTTACACTTCTGTTGTTTCTATGAGAATAGCTTGTTTTCAAATGAAAATTTACCTAAAATATTTACATTTCCACTAAAGTTGTTTGGTACGTTTGCTGATTGTTTGCTTAAACTCCTAGAAAACTTATGAATATTTGGAATACAAAATGAGAGCTTCTTTTCAGTAATTTTATTATAGTAGATGGATCATCAGTTACAGTATGTGAGTGTCTAATGCCAAACAGCTGGATTTATACCCATATCTCCACCAGTCACTATTATGTGCAGGTTTGGGCAAATTATCTAACAACTCTGTGCCTCAGTTTCCATATCTGTAAAATAGGGGATATTGTATTATAGAAGTTAAATATCATAATCAACTAAGGTACTGAGCATAATGCATGTCACAGGTAAGTACTCAATAGATGTTACTTATAACAGGTATCAAATTCAATAAAACAAATTTATTGAGGATGTGCTGTGTGCTTGACTATCTGCCAACCCTTGGAAGGGAGGGGAGTGATTCGTGTTGTTTCTGGGGAAAAGTCTAGCATACATTATTTAAAGCAGCAAACTCCCTGTGGGCAAGGATCCTATTATCTTGTGTCTAGCTTTATGCCTGGAACAGAGCAGACACAGAACACATATTTTTGAATGAATGAATAGAATGGTCTGAGAATCCTTAGGAAAAAAATATAGTAATCACTGAGAACTGGTGGGTCAGTGTTTTTCCTTTGTCTTTCTGATTTAGTAAAGAAGGCGAATGCAGTAGACATTACGCATCTGTGTTTCAACAAAGTATTTGACAGCATTTCTTGATGATCGTCTTGTAATCAAAAAGGAGACATTAATACTAGATGATAATGTATTCTGAAGGATTTGTAACTGGATAAACAGCTTTTCTTGAAGGGTGCTAAATAATAGATCAGTGTCAACTCGAAGTCCTCTCTGTCCTGTGCCAATTTCTGTTCAACATTTATCATTATTAATAGTGCAGATGGACATATAGAGAAGGCATGCAAACTGATCTGCAAATAGAACAATACTTGCAGGGATAGAAAATGCATTAGATCTTAACAGACTGGAATAAAGGTCAAATCATTAGAAAGAAAGAAAGAAAGAAAGAAATGTAATAGGGTTAAATAAAGAGTCCTGCACAGAATTTCCCAGCAATGATGTGAGAAAAAATATGAGGTGTAGAATTTGGGCCAATAGGGATCCAAATCAAATGTGTAACATGATAGCCCCCAAATTCATCTGAGTTTAGGTTAAATTAACCAATCTAGGAAACCTGAGTTTAGGTTAAATTAACCAATCTAGTGTCTAGGAAAAAGGAGATGGTCATCCCTGCTTAATGTTGTGTTGATCTGAGTACAGCTATTGTGCTGCCATCAGAGCCCATGGTCCAGAGCCACTTTTAGAAAGAAATGCATAAATGAGTGTGTTTACAGGAAAGCAATCGAGATAGCGGAGGGAGGTGGCGGAGGGAGGTGAACCGATGGCACAGGAAGAAAAGTTCTTCAGCCTCGAGAGAAGAAGGCTCCCTGGGGACTTAACAGCCTTCCTGGGGAATGATTTAAGGGCTCCCATGTAGCAGAGAAACAACAGTTTATCAGTGCGACTCTGAAGAATAGAACTAGGATCACAGAATAATGATTTGAAGTGATGGATTCAACTTAAATGTTTTTTTCCAATTGTTAAAGCTGACCCAAGGGCTCTGTGGAGATATAGTAAGCTTCCTGTCACTTTGGTGTTGAGGGCTGAGGCTGGACAATTGCTTCCTGGGCTTGTTGTAAATGGAATTTACAGGTGGAGCTACCTAATGGTCAACTATGAAGTCTGGTGATTCTAGAGAAAATGAAGAACAAGGAAGCAATGAATAGGTCAGAGTGCCTGTTCAAGGGTGAGGAATTGAGTGAAAACTACCAAACAACCCCTAGAATTCTAGTTCCTCGTTCCAGAGGAGTTCAACCACAGAATGATAAGAGGTAGTGTTTGTTGACTACTCACATTGGACACAGTTAATGCAGTGGCTAATCCAGAGGGCAGGTTTTGAACGAAGTTTCAATTGCTACACCCAACTGTCTCCCGCAGAAAGAAATCAACGGCCTGTATATGATGTCAAAATAAACTATGAAGAAATGCAATGGCTCATTATTGTTTGAGTTTTGAATGGGAAAGATTTGACTGAGCCCCAGGCAGAACTTCTGTCATGTCAAAAGAACATGAATATCCAGTAGTATACACATATACGATGTATATAGTATATACAAATATATAGTAATATACATAGACATGTAGAGTACATAACAATACTTTTATTAAGGTCTAGAGACATTTCATTTTTATTGTTATCGTAGCTAATTAATATAGTCAAAACATTTTTTTACTTACCCTAAACTTACCTGAATAAACTAAATGTAGCTATTTTATTGTCTATAACCAGCCTTACTTTCCTCAAAAGCTGCCACTCACTAACTAGTGGAAAATGAAATTTTGGTCTCGTGCAGACAGATAGGATAACTTAGGTAACAAGGCCTGTGCTTGGATGACTCAGGTAAATGGACCAGTCTTTCAGATTTCTGTTTTTCCCAAGCCGAGAAACTCCCTCCACCAGATTTCACCTGCTTTACTATAAATTCTGCAAATTTCTCTCTTCTCAGTTACCAAGATCCCTGGAGTGCCAGGAAGTGACCTATCTCCTCACCTTTAGGGTTCAGCCCATGAGCCAGATGCTGGGGCCAGCTTTCTGGAAGGCTTTGTAAGCTTTGGCTGCATAAAGTCAGTTTTAGTTCCTTCCAAATGGCCAGTCATATCTGATTAAGTGAATATGATTCTCATGTGTGACACTTTATCTCTGGCCGTAAATATTCTTCAAGGATATTAATTTTAATAAATGTATAGTTTTCCATTGCTTAGATATGCAATAATGTTTTATCCAAATTTCTTATACAAATGTTGGGCACTCTATTATTTCTAATGTTTTGGCAGTGAAATACAGCTGAGACGAGCATTTTCACATACAGTTTTTTTGTCCACATCTCTCGTTATTGCTAGAAGATAGATTCCTAGAATTAGAATTATAAACAAATGGTAGGACTTTAAAAAATTATATTATCATTCTAGCTTGTGATAAGGGCACATCTTTTAATAAGTTGCCTTTTCATGGCTCATGCTTGCTCTGTTCTTTTCTATTCTACATTTATATTCCTCTAGAAACCCACCTACTAATGAACGTAGATCTTCTTGTTCTTTGTATCAGTTTCACAAACTAACACACATCTTTCTATATCTCTGTTTTAACTGAATTTGATGTAGAAATCAATAGTAAGAGTAAAAATATCTAATGTTGTTATATGAAACTAGAGATAAGCAAAACAAGTGTGACGTTCTTATCACTGGTCTCCTTACCTAGAAACTAAGCCTCAGTTAATGCAGCCCCAAAACTGGAAGACATCAAAACACAAGGTGAATCTATTAATCTGCTAATTTTAAGAGTAGTGTCTATTTGATTATTCAATTATTCATTTGTTCAGCCAATAGTTAGCGAATTCTTAATCACATACAAGATATCATACTTAGATAGTATTGGTCTAGAGAGGAATATGTCCATTTTTCCTCCTCAGATCTCTTCTAAAATGTCAGGTTGAGTCTCTTTGAGTCAACATAAAAGTAGCACTCATTTCCTGGACAAAGTGTGTGTGTGTGCGTGGGTGCATGTGTAATTTATCAGCAGGGCAAGTCGTGCTACGGAGGAAAGGGAACTGGTCTAATTCTCCCTGTGTTGATAGGATTATGCCATGCAGAGAGAATTGCTGTAACTTATTACTTATAAATACAGTTACCTGGGTCCTGGGGGTGGAACCCAATTCTCACAGAGAATTTTGGCTCTCTCTGAAATCTCTTGGGGACTGGTTGATTCGCTGAAATCAACCCCACAAAGCCATTGATCTGATTTGCCACTTTGTGCTACAGGATTCCGAAAAAGAAAAAGTGTGTAGCCACCAATAAATACCAAAGTTATGACAAAATTTTATTTATAGTGATGTCAATGTATCTTTAAAATTGCACGTATAATGGTCAAAATGCAGGAAAATAAAGATGAACATTCTTTTGGATATAATAACTATTTTCTTGTCAAAACCAAAAATTAAAAATCCTCTTTAACTATTGCCTTTCCTCTGATAGGACAAATCCTGATGATTCTCTCTGGGACCTCCAGTAGATGACCACATCACTCAAAAACCATAGCAGTTTCAAGGTGAGAGAAAATGGTCTCAGGGTCTCAGCGTTCCCCATTCCACAGAGCAGTACCTTCGGGATTGGATTTGAGCTGACCGTGTATAAAACTGTGAAGAAATCTAACTTTTACTGTATTTCCCTTTTCTTATCCCCTCTTATTACCGTCCACTAGACTTGGTCTTAGACCCTCCGCCATCTTGTCCACTCCCATGCGACCCTCAGTGACTTCCAAGAGAACCTAGTTCTGCACTGGGGACCAGTATAGTGCTGTGGACATTTTAAAAGGGACGCTGAAAGATGGGACAATAAGCCGTAAAGGACAGAGTCTTTCACTGATGCAACTGAATGACACTGAGGAGACAGATGCTGGGGACAGTGTGATATTTATGGACACAAAGCCCTTCCTTGCATGGAAGTGAATTGTACACTCTGGGAACTGTTTACAGCCAGCCCTGTTTAGGACCCACAAACTCATCAACAGTACAGTGTTAGCATGGAAAATGGATTGGAGGTAGTTTAGAGAATCCGATGCAAAGAGGTGTCACGTACCCATGTTCATTCCTGCCACTTACCTTGCAACACCATCCTAACTCCTGGCCATTCAGTCAGGCACCGACTGGTATGCTGATCCACTTTTGAAGGACAGTAATGTTAAGACTCCAAGACAAAGTACAGAACGAAGGCAAGTGTAGGACAACCCAGACCACCCTAAGCAACACAAAGTCTTATTGCAGGGAGCCAAAGATAAAGATTTATGTGTGCCTGGAAGCTGTTTTTTATTTTTGGAAGTTATTGTCATTAAGAGCTGGCTGTTAAGGGCAAGATCAAAGTGTTTTTTTTTTTTTTTTTTTTTGTGGGTTGTTTTCCTGCAGCTTTGGAAAGACCTTAAAAATGAAGGTACCTATAATCTGTCCAGAATCTACTTATTAGCTCTGTGCCTCAATAATGTACAACTATTATTATAATCATCACTGTTATTATTATCAAAGATTTTCTTAAAAAATTTTTAATGTTTATTTTTTAAAGAGAGAGACAGAGCATGAGCATGGGAGGGACAGAGAGAGGGAGACACAGATCTGAAGCAGGCTCCAGGCTCTGAGCTGTCAACACAGAGCCCCACGCAGGGCTCGAACTGACAAACCATGAGATCATGACCTGGGCTGAAGACGGATGCTTAGCCAACTGACCCACCCAGGTGTCCCTTACCAAAGATCTTCTAAAACTTACATGACCACCCACTATCTAAATGTAGGATTTTACTAGGCTCATCTGTAAAATAAACTAATAATTACTGATATCAGAATAACACATTTAGCGCTTGGAAATTCTAAATTTTGATTGTTTTTTGAGGGATATGTGAAAGGGCTTCAGAGGATCCATGAATTCCCCAAAATATTATGCGGAATTTTTAGTGGGCATGCATCCCTCTGGAGAGAGAAGCCATTGCTTTCATCAAATGTGTTCTTGACCTTAAGGAAGGTTTACTTTTTTTGTTTAAATATTTCAAATTTGAGTATAGTTGACCACAATGTTACATTATTTTCAGGTGTGCAACATAGTGATTCAACAACTCCATATGTTATGAGATGCTGCCCACGAATGTAGCCACTATGTGTCACATGCAACACTATTGCAGTATCCTTGGCTGTATTCTCTATGCTGTGCCTTTATTCCCATGACTTATTCCTTAACCGGAAGCCTGTAACTCCTTCTCCACTCCCCCCTCCCTTTTTCTCACCCCCTCTGGCAACCATCGGTTTGTTCTCTATATTTATGAGCCTGATTCTGCTTTTTGTTTGTTTATGCGTTTGTTTTTTTAGATTCCACATATGAGTGAAATCGTGGTATGTGACTTTCTCAGTCTGACTTATTTCACTGAGCACAGTAGCCTCTCGGTCCATCCATGTTGTGGCAAATGGCACAATCTCTTTTTTGTGTGTGTGGCTGTGTAATATTCCATTATACATATTCACTCATCTATCCATTCTTTATCCATTCATCTATCAATGGTTAACCAGTGCTTTAAATGAAAGCAATTAGCCCAACACGATTGTTCCAATCAGTTGGTAAGCAGCTACATATGGG
This sequence comes from Cryptoprocta ferox, assembly GCA_028646485.1. Classification (NCBI taxonomy): domain Eukaryota; kingdom Metazoa; phylum Chordata; class Mammalia; order Carnivora; family Eupleridae; genus Cryptoprocta; species Cryptoprocta ferox. Next base: position 74,291,016 of record CM053559.1, read on the forward strand.
TAGTAAATAAATCTCACTAGAGTGCTTCTCCAGGACAAGACCGGCAAACCATTATTTAGGAAGTGTCAGTTAATTTCTCTAAACTGAGAAGTGGAGCACTTGTGAATAGGTCTTAAAGGATGTCAAAATATTATTGGCTTTTTCTAAGATTCCTGGTTGGTGCTTTATTTAAGGAATTTTAAATAAAGGCTGGCAATAGACTTCTGCCAGCCTTTAGCTGGGATTGAATCCTGGTCATTTTAAATTTGAGATACACATAAATAATTCTTCTCTTTGCTCTTCTCATTGCATCTTGATGTCTCTAGGTCTATTCCAATGGTGCTCTTTCATTGTCTCTGTGACACTTTACTGGACTTGCACACAGATCTGTATTTCATCCTGGGCTGATAGTACAAGGTTAGAGACAGCTTGTGTAAGGCATGGGTTGTTCGACATGGTAGGGGTTTCTTCCGTATTTCTACCCTACAGTTGTTATGAATACAAAACAGTTAAGAGTCTTAGATAACTTTCTTCTGGATGGTAGTTGAAATGACATTAAAAAATAAAAAGGAAAACTTTCCACAGATCAACTCGGTTCTTTAAGGAGCCTATGGTATCTCATGTCCTGAAAGTCCAAATTTCAAGCAGGGTTAGAACTGAGCTGGTGATTTAAATAGGTAAAAGGCTCTGGATCTCATTACTAATCCCAGAGCCATGCAATCCCCATATCCCCACAGTGATACCAGTGAGAGAGAGGCAGCAGGCAATACCACAGGTTGAACTTCATGATCTAATTGGGCTGTCCGAAGGACTCGAAGTGTGTCTGCTCGTAATGAGTCAATAACTTTTTTTTTTCCACTGAGAACAGCCATTTGCTGTAGTTGACTAGGAGTGGAAGTAGAAAAGATAGAAAAGAAAAAGAAAGTAATATATTTTCTTCCCTCCTAAAACTAATAATCCAAGTGAGAAAACAGAACACAAATATGTGAAGAATTTGCCGGGCAAACACAGAAGGAATAGATCTAGATATTGGAAAAATAATATAGAAGAGGAGATAGTTACAGATAAGGAAGGCCAGAGGGGAACTGGAGAATTTCAGCAAGGCTCCCATAGGAGGAAAGTCTTGAGCCAGGCCTGAGTAGTGTGGGCCATGTGTACTGAGGAGCCGTAGAGACTTAAGAATGAAGAAGATGTAAAAGCATAGAGGTGAGGAAAATGAAGCCAAGCACAGAGAGGGCAATCAAATCTGTCTCATTGGAAAAAAGACTCCATACCTGAGTACAATGGTTAGTTTTAAGAGTAAATCAGGGCCTAGCTTATGTTAGTGGCTTTTTATTAACTCATTCATTCATTTATTCATTCATTCACTCACACATTTAGAGACCATGAACCTTGAGATGGTGCTTCTCTAGCACTGGAGATAGAGGCTAATTCTCTGCTCTTATTGGGTTACAGTCTAGGGGGAGGAGATAGACAATGAACTAATAAACAATTAATAAAAAACAAAATACAACTTGAGTGTATTTGGCAAGTAAGATCCCTAGAGCACATATTGGCTTTTTGAGTAGATATCACCGAGAGGAAATACACTTGGTGGATATTGTTATTCTCTCATGAGCAGTCTCCCAACATCACTACTATTCTCTCCTTAATGTTCCAAGATGATAGTAAGGGAACTGGTGCAGAACATCAAAAATACAATCAAAATGAAGCCATCAAATTCACATGCAGCATGTCTACAGGTCAGGCACCCTGGCTATCAGCATGTGGAGAAGTTTGAGCTTATCTATACTTGAACAATGAGAAGTGGTAAATATCAGCTGTGCTTTAAAAATTGCCCAAGGAAAACCATTTCTGGGTTTTTCTTCTCCTTGGAAGGACACACTACAATGTAAAATTTCAAATAGATGATACATCTTGGCTTATAAAGTACCACTAATAAAAAATAATTTCATATTGATCATTAAACCCAGTCGTAGAACTATTTTTATTCCTATACTTACTTACTAAATTTTCTCTCTCAAGAAGAGAGAGCAACTGGCCCAATAGTAATGAGAGACACTCACTCCTTTAATTTGATATTTGGAAGAAATAAGCCACTGAGATATAATCTATATTCTTGTGTTTATCTTCAGAGAAGATGAGCCAGTGAATAGCAGTGGCTTGTAATGGACAGAACTATGCAGGGAATGAATAGGGGCACCATAAGATGGTGGTCTCTGGTCTGGGGATGGAATTAAGATGGTCCTTATTTCAATTGTTCAAATGATGCTTGGAGACCATAACACCATACAACTTTCCCTGTAAGACCAGCCAGAAAACAAAAAAATGGGGACCACCAAATAGTAGCCATGTGAAGGTTCAAGTCAAAAAGCATCATGGACATAGCTGCCATAGTATTCTTACCTTTCCGGAAGGAGAGTAATCCAATCCTAAGACCCTAAGAAGTTTGGAAGACTAGCTGCTAAAAGGTATCTCTCCTCATTTATTATCCCAAACACTAAATAATTAGGCATCTTTTTGTTTAATTTCCTTTTGTTAAAAATGATCAACTCAGTTCAGGAATCCCACAGGCCAAAGCCACTTTGTTGCAAATGAGAAAAAGATGCTGATTCCTTGGGGGCGTGCGTAGCACTCTGCCAGGTTGTAAAACTCCATTAGGGGACATTTGGCTGGATTCCCTCAGCCAGGAACACTTGTGTAGTGTACATCCTGTCCAATAGGAATCAATAAATTATGTAAATCAGCCTCGAAGCCTCTCCATTTTTTTTACTCTTCTTTGAAAGCACGAGTTCATTTTTACTCTGCTTATTGTTTTCCAGATTAATGTACCTGCTGGCATTTCCCACAACTAAGGCTCACTTAACAAAGCTGGTCTTGACCATGACTATCCATGTAGTAGCAGCTCCAGCATCCCTAGTTGAGGATCCCTAACTAATTAAGGATGCCCTTCTGCCAAGGTATCAGAAAGGATCTTTCCAAGGCCAGGAATGCAGGTAGCACAAGTCCAGAGAGTTAGATTTCCCAGAGCACCTGGAGAACCATGAACCAGTCAGTAAGGAAGTTCTCCAAATGCCTAAAGCTGTTTTTGCCAGATTAACCCTCTCCTGTCTTATTTTAAAACTTTTTTCAAAATGTTTATTTATTTATTTATGTTTATTTTTGAGGGAGAGAGAGAAAGAGAGAGAGAGAGAGAGAGAGAGAGAGACAGAGCGCGAGTGGGGGAGGGGCAGAGAGAGAGGGAGACACAGAATCAAAGCAGGTTCCAGGCTCTGAGCTGTCAGCACAGAGCCTGACACGGGGCTCGAACTCCCAAACTGTAAGATCATGACCTGAGCCCAAGTTGGATGCTTAACTGACTGAGCCACCCAGGTACCCCATCTCCTGTCTTATTTTAAAGTTCTGGAATTTTGGAAACTGTTCACTTCATATGTGAGACTAGACAGTAGTTTCTCAGGAAGAACAATGTTTAAAGATCTCAGTTCCTTCTATTAAAGTCTACTTGTTCTGTTAAATTTCTTGAGGGAAATGCGAAGCCACTGCATTTGTGACATTTTATTCTTTCTATTTTAATTCAGCAAATGTTCATTGAGCAGCTTTTCTGGGCCAAGCACCTTCTAGAGTCATAAGGGATGGAGAGATGAGTGAGGCAGAGCCCTTACCTCAAAGAGAGTGTAGAGTCGTTAGCAGAAGTTGAACACAAATACAGAATAACTGTGATTCAAGGCAGCCAACTCAAACCATTACTGATGTGAGGGAAAGAATAAATCAGCAAATAAGCATACACGGCAGATATAAAATTAAAAGGTAAGAACGTGAACGGCTCACTGTTCTCTATGCCTGTCTCTGTCTTCCTTCTTGGTTTAAGTTTCTAATGTGCTTCTAATGTGCTGTGTAGAGCAGTGTCTTCAGAAAATTGATGGGCTGAAATTAGTGTAAGTCAGAAGCATCGAGAAAGTGTATTCTTATGAGCCTAATGGCAGCCGTTAATGAAAAGGAAGTCCCAAATCAGAAAATGCAGACACCAAAACGGCAGGTAATTAAAGGTTTCAAAGGTTAGGATGGGCTTCCTATATAATATGGATTAAAATGTTAACTGCATTTGTGTTTGTTAAATAAAGATGAATGCAAAGAAAGATGAATGCATTTTAGTTTTTCATTTTGCATCTTCACATTAACTGTCTATACTGTTCTGTGTCACTTGCTGATAATAAGAAATTGCCTCTTTCAAATCTATATCCAGTCATGGATAGTAACGATGACCCTGATGAAGACCATCTTACAAGCTATGATATTCAGCTCAGTATTCAAGAATCCATTGAAGCCAGCAAGTCTGTATTTTATTCTGAAAGGTAACATTCAAATTGACCGTCCTCAACAAAACTGCTTCATGGCATTCATTTTGTTGTCTGATAAAATGACTCTTCCTGCCTATATACAGAGATCTGTTCTGAATATCCAGAGCCCACTCTGCTACTGACTCAGACAACCTTTATCAGTAATGTATTTCATTTTTGGATCTTCAAAATATGAAAACTAATATGGATTAGGCCCTAAGTCTAATGCATGGGGAAGAGTTGAAGGCTTTTGGTGAAAGTAACAAGTAATATGTAAACCACAGCCTATTTGATTATCTATTATCCAAATGACAGAAGTTAACAAATTATATACAAAATTGATCTTTATGTTAGCAGGGGTTATTGAGTCTGAAACTGAAAAAGTAAATTTCTGTCTGGAACAACACACATTGCACTTCTGACAAAAATAAACTTTAGTTTACATTTTTTTATAATATTTAGAATGCTGTATTCTGAAATTTAGTAGTGGTTTAAATTTTTTTTAATGTTTATTTATGTTTTGAGAGAGAGAGAGAGAGAGAGAGCACAAGCAGGGGAGGGGCAGAGACAGAGGGAGACACAGAATCCGAAGCAGGATTCTGAGCTGTCAGCAGAGAGCCTGACTCAGGGCTCAAACTCACAGACTGCAAGATCATGACCTGAGCCGAAGTTGGCGCTTAATCGACTGAGCCACCCAGATGCTCCTAGTAGTGCTTTTGAATAGATTCAGTTCTATAGAATTATTGCTTATGAGCTTCTTAAAAATGGACACAGTACCTTTAAATTGGGTCTTGTTCGTTTTTCCCTTATCCCCGACAGAATTCCCAAGAAGGCTTTAACAACCCTAGAATGCCAACAGATGTTTCTGCTTAAAAGAGTTGAATCAATTTGTTATGAAATACCTTGTTTCCTTAGAATAAACACACACATACAAGAGAATTGCCATGAGGGTTGAAACCATGACCTGTTGGGCCAATGACTAGGAATTTGTTCAGTAAATGCTCAACCTCTTTTCACTCGTAGATCTGTTGATGAAAGACTCTAACATGCAGGGTTGGATCATAAGCTCCCAATTAAGCAATTATTAATTAGCAATTATTAAGTTCAAAGCAACATTTACTGAACATAAAGTTTTTAAAATTGGACAAAAGCCTTAGAGATCTTCCTATGTAATCCCATCATTTTAGAGATAAAGAAACCACTACCGAGAGAAGCTAACTGGCCTCCCCAGGATCACAAAATCACAAAACCTGAGCCTAGCTCTCCTGACTACAAGGGTTTACTCCTTTTTCATTGCTTAGAACTCATTATAGAGACAGCGTCATAATCTTATATTTTGTCATCTGTATTGATGGGCCTAGGTCTCATGTGTCATAAACATACTGTGCCTGATTCTTGAGTATTTACATTTTTAAAGTAGATAAAATTAAGGCAGCTGGATAGCTCAGTTGGTTAGAGCATGGTGCTAATACAGTAGATAAACTTAGTTGCATGCATTTCTTGTAGAGCTTGATAATTAAGATTATGCCCAAAAACTCAATACAAGTTAAATGTTTGGGTTTTTTTGAAGTACACCACTAGGATAAATATGGCTTATTTTTTTTTCCTCTGGTAGATTTGTACCACTAAGTGATCAAAACAGAAAGCTTGTGGAAGCCATTAAACAAGGTAAGATGGGTGTATTGTCTATAATGGGGCAGGCTGAAGATTTCACATTCCCAACACAGAGATTTGTTACCAGCCCATGTGTTTAATTTAGGTCACATTCTTGAGCTTCAGGAATATGTGAAGTGTAAATATGCATTGGACGAAGCTGATGAAAAAGGATGGTTTCCATTGCATGAAGCTGTGGTTCAACCAATTCAACAAATACTTGAAGTTGTTCTGGATGGTAAGAGAACATAAAATCCCTTTGACCCAACCGAAGCAAACAGGCAGAATGTACAAGTGGCCGCACAGCTTCCCATAAGATAAAAAGCAAAAAGAAAAAGTAGAATAGAAGATTATTTGGAAGATGGGAAAGAGAATATCCGTGTTTTACCCTCAGAATAGAAGAATCAGCACATTTCGTGAGCTTCAGATTTTACCCTTTGCATCTTTCTAAGAATGTGATCCAAGTTGGCACAAAGATGTGCTTATAAGCTAAAAGTAATAAAGGTTTATATATATATCATGAATTAATTGATTTAAATAGAAAGCTTTTTGCTTTGGGGAGTCAGCTTTTAAGTTTTCATCTTGAACTATCTCTTGAGTTAGAGGTTTCCAAAAAATCATTATCATGCAACAAGTATATTTACAACATTTTGTGCTCATACTAATTTTGTCATGGTGGAAACATTAATCAGTATCCCAGTGAATCAACCAGGGTTAAGTATTAATAAATAATTTTGATGTTCTAGCATAATATTTGTCACATTTCAGCAACTTTATTTTATTGTTATTTTTTAATATTTATTTTTGAGAGAGAAAGAGAGACAGAACAAAAGTGGGGGAGGCAGAGGGAGAGGGAGACACAGAATCCAAAGCAGGCTCCAGGCTCTGTCTGAGCTGTCAGTACAGAGCCCACACAGGGCTTGAACTCACAAACCGCGAGATCATGACCTGAACCGAAGTCAGATGCTTAACTGACTGAGCCCTCAGGCACCCTTCAGCAACTTTTAAAATGTCTTGTGAGTGCCCTGTCTTTCAACCTTCAAGTGTGCTCCCTCGTTCTGTGCTCTAGGAGATGATCCTAGCTGCTTGATAATTAACTATCCAGCCAGAAGAAAATACATAGCTAAATGGATAGACAAATAGATATAGAAGGTGATGTTAAACATGCTATTTCTTTTCTAACATTCTCTGACAGTATTCAGATACATTCTCATTCTCACATTCACAGATTTTATTTGATGAAAATCAATTTCAGGTGCAATTTAAAGAACAATACAAAGGATTGGGGAGTTATTTTACGAGTTATCAATAAAAAAGAATATGCAATTCACGGGAAAATAAAAAACCTTGAAACGCAGATGTTGGTTTTCTAGCTATTGAGTACATGCTCATCTATGTATACTCACCATCATTTGATAAACTCTAATCACATCTTTTAATCTTCCCTTGTCGTCAATTGACTATGTCCACTCCAAAGTACGTAACATTGGATTATTCTGATCTTTGTGATATCCTTTAAGTAAAGATTTTTAACTTTATACAATACTTTCATATCTCAGCATCCTACCAGACCCTCTGGGAGTTCAAGACCTCTCATGGAGAAACACCCCTGACTTTGGCAGTCAAAGCTGGTCTGGTGGAAAATGTAAGAATTTTATTAGAAAAGGGAGTGTGGCCAAACACCAAAAATGACAAAGGAGAGACGCCACTTCTGATTGGTAAATAACCTTCTTTTTTTGAACTTTCATAGTTTGAGACATATAAATATTTAATAAGTATTTATTGGAAACCACTATGTACTGAAGTTATGTGACCTCATCTCCTTCTCTTCCCTGAGCTCCTTCCCTAACACCCATCTCATCTGCCCTAGGGTGTTGTTTTTTTAATCCTACAAAGAGGTCCAACATGAAAGATCCTTCAGCACCAACTAACCAGGAAGGATCCAATCTTGGAGTTGTGTGAAGCCAGAAGTGCCAGTTCTTTTTTTTTTTTTTTTTTTAATGTGTATTTCTTTTTGAGAGAGACAGAGTGCGAGCAGGTAAGGGGCAGAGAGAGAGGAAGACACAGAATCCAAAGCAGGCTCCAGGCTCTGAGCTATCAGCACAGAGCCCTATGCAGGGCTCAAACTCACAAACTGTGAGATCATGACCTGAGCCGAAGTCAGACACTCAACCGACTGAGCTACCCAGGTGCCCCGAAAAGTGTCAATTCTAAAGGAATATCCTCTAGGTAGGGTCCAGTTGTAAGTAGGGTTGCATGTGCAGCATATAGTGAGAAGAAAGAAGCAGAAAGAGGGTTTGAAAGAGAGATTCCAGGTCCACCTCAGAACAATGAAGCACCAGCAGATTCTGATCACATAGATGCAGCCCTGGGCACCTACGAGGGGGTTCACAACTCTGACACAAGTAATGGTGGTAAACCTAAAGCTGTCATTTATCAGTTTCTTCTCAGTCTGTGTCCTGCTATTTTGTTGACCAATAAAAAAGTGGCAAGTCTCTTTGTACAAGTGAGATGAGATTAACTACAAATGACCAGAGATAACATTTCCTGTCACTTAAGGATATAGAGTTGTGGAATTTGTTACAATAACTGGCACTTTTTAGAAGTAAACCAGAACTCTTATCCTGAGCAGGTTTTATACACAGGAAATAGCGTCTTCACCTATCGCTACATCACCACTATTAATGTGATCTGTACTATTTTTAAAGGCGTATGCCATGGGGTATTTGCAATCCCTGGGGTATATTGCACATCCATGTATGTGCCTTGTTTGTATAGATAATTCTATAAATATCTGTAGATCTTTGATTTCTGCAAAAAAAAAAAAGCACACACTTTTCCAGAGTTGTATACTGTATCATTTTGTAAATGTAGAACTATTCTCTACTTGCTATCCTTAATTCACTTATTTAAGGCACAACTAAGTCATGATTATCTCTTATTTGATTTCTTTTTGCTTTTAATGCTACAACAGAGCATTAAGTATTTATATGTATTTCAGAATTGCATGTGTTAGTTTCTCTACTCCAGCAATATCTGAAGTATGCAAAAGGAAGTTGATCATTATGTTATCAGAGTCAAAATAGAATTAACTTTTAGAAATAATGTGAAAAGTTAATGGTAAGGGTAATCTGGGTGGCTCAGTCGGTTGAGCGTCCAACTTCAGCTCAGGTCATGATGGCACAGTTCATTGGTTCAAGCCCCATGTGGGCTCTATGCTGACAGCTCAGAGCCTGAAGCCTGCTTCAGACCCTGTGTCTCCCTTGCTCTCTGCCCCTCCCCCACTCACACTCTGTCTCTCTGTGTCTCTCAAAAATGAATAAATACTTAAAAAAGTTTTTTAATGGCTAAATGGTAATACCAAAGAGAAGACAAAAGTCTCAGAAAGGAAATTTTCTGAAGGTGTTTACTTATGTCCCCATCATCCATTTATCTGGGGAATGGGATTTTCCTGGGGTTGCCTTCTCCAGGACCTTCTTGGTGGAACCCATGTCAAGAATTTTTAGGTTCTATGGGAAAATGGATCATCTGTGGCACTTTCCCAGTTTTCTTCTTGACTCTGTAGTCTACTTTTAAATTTGCTTCTGATAGCAAATAAATTTGCTCTCTCCCTTAACTTACAAAGGGAGAGAGAAGAAAAAAATATGTTGTTCTTTTTATTTTCATGTGTGATGTCATTTTTATTTTTCTTAGCCTGATGGCATTGTCTTTATCTTTATTACAGAATATGCTTAAATGGCCAAAAACAAATATCACTTGCAGTCCCTACAGGACCCCTCTTTGCTATCAGCCATCAGGCCCTTACTTGTGTTACCTTGATGTATTACAGTCTATCACATGGTTACTTGCTGAGGGCTAGATATCTAATTTGTGATCATCTGACACTTATGAGGGTATTTTGCTCTCAGATTCCTTCTCTGCCCACTCCTCTGAAGTTGGTGTGACCTTTCTCTAGTTCGATAGCCACAAGATTATCCTGGCCAGTGGGGCCCAGGGGATAGAGGAAACCCAGGGAACCATGGGGCACAACATCTCAGTTCTGCTGCCCTCCTCATCCCACATCCTCATGCCTTTCCAGCTCGGTAAATTTTATTTCAGGCACTTTCTTTGTCACAAATCAATACATATCCTCTTCACTGCCTCTCCTCTTTGAATCTGCCGATCCTTGTCAAGAGGCCTCAGAAAAATATATTTTCTCTATTTGTATGTCTTACAAGTCACAAGATAAATCACTGCTGATAATAAAACAAAATTACATGAGTAAAACATGTATATCAAGAAAAAGAAAGAAAATGACAGAAATTTGGGGCACCTGCGTGGTTCAGTCAGTTAATCATCTGACTCTTGGTTTTGGCTCAGGTCATGATCTCACAGTTTGTGAGTTCAAGCCCCAAGTCGGGCTCTGCACTGACATCCAGGAGCCTGTTTGGGATTCTCTCTCTCTCTTCCTCTCTCTCTCTCTGCCTCTCTTTATGCACGCATGATCTCTCTCTCAAAATAAACAAATAAACATAAAAAAGAGAAAATTACAGAAATTTAAGGTGAAAAGGAATAGTGCCAGCAAACTATAAAGTGTTTAAACGTGCCTATAATCTTTAATATAAAAGTCTCTAATTCCCTAACTCTTCAATTGAAGTTTGTTTTTAAGCATTATTATTGAAGATATATATATTTACTATATAAGTTATTTAAGTTTTATTTTACTTAGTTATGTTACATAAATACTGTGCTTATTAGTTTTCATTATTTCAGCCATTTATTGGTTAAGAATATGTTCATGGGTTAGTTTGGGAGGGGTTCCCATGACTTACATTATTATTTCTATTCGAAATAAAATATATTCTTAGTTCCAAAATAGTTAAATTGCAAGTAAAGTTTTATTTTAAAAATTATTTTAAGCTGCATATGGCCTATATATGATATTATTTTCATGAAAAAAGCCTAATATCTCTAACCAACATGTTTTTTGAGTCAGACAAAAGGAAAACAGATCATTATGGAAGAGATTCATTATTTTAATACATTTTTTCAAGAAAAATATGTGATAGGAGCAAGAAGATAAATGAGGACACATACCTCTTAGTTCATTTAACTTATTGATGTTTTCCCTGCAATGACACCAGCTAGGATGAAGTAATTCACTATAATTAGAGCTGCCAGCAGCAGGTGGGTGATTCATAGAAAGGCATTTGTCAACAGACTCTAGCGAGCAGGAGAAAAACTGAAATCTCACCACAGTGATGGCTAGTCTACCTCCATATTAAGTCTTCGTCCTCTTGTCATGCCTTTGAGGGCTCTTTCCCCTGCTTTGGCCTTAGAGGCTTTCTGCATTCTGTCTCCTTGCTCCCCAAAATGTTCTATGTGTCCCCCTCCCCTCCCCCCATCTCGTCCTGCCTTTCCCAGCAAAGACCTGGACTCAGAGTCTCTCTTCAAATAGAAGACAACATAGGCTTCTTCCCTAAATTGTCAATTGCATGAGTGAGAACCAAGTCCATCCTTTTCCTGTTGTCCACAGGACTCAGCACAGTGCCTCTCATATAGCCAGAGCATATCGACTGAATAAATGAATGAATGGATGAATGAATGAGTGAGTGAATGTAATTGTATTTACCTCTTTTGCAGGGAGTAGCACTCGTCCTTCTCTGTTTCTTACCAAGATTTTGCTTACGGATAAGAGAAAAAGACATTACTAGAATTATTTATACGTAAACTGGGACTATCTCTTAATAATTCAAAACTGAGTTGGGGTAGCTTTTTACCTGTAATTTCATCTATTAGAAACAAGCAGAGGGGGAGAGTGGCATATGATCCAGTGAATCCCCTACACTGTAGTATATTAGTTGTCATAGACTTCACCTAGTTAGAACATTGGACCTACCTGGGTTCTAAACCTTCGCATTGCTAACCTTCCATTAAGATCATGGGAAAGAGAAGTTCATTTAATAGTTGCTGTTATCTTTGGTGGAGGAAAAAAATCTTTCTGGGGGGTGATGAGGGGACTTCATAAACATTATTCACACATGTGGCTCCAGGATCCTAGAAGTGATGAAATTATATTAATAATAATAGTTATAATTTGTTGAGCTGCTAGTGTATACTAAGCATTTCCATACATTATTTAATTTATACAACCCAACAGGGAATGTTATTTTCATTTCATTTATTTTCATTTTCTAAAGTTTAGAAAGAGTAGACATAACATCCTATTTTAGTGATGTGCATGGTTTCCATGAAACTCTTACCCTCCTCAGGCCAGGGTCTTAAAGAAAAGACAACATCTTCTTGGGTATGAGAAATAGAAGGCATATGAAAACTACAGTATTTTCTTGTAGAAGAAGAGGGAATAGGGAATGTCTATTTTGATATTTAATTTAGTAATTAGGGGAGCTTGGGTGCTCAGTCATTTAAGCATCCGACTTCAGCTCAGGTCATGATCTCTGGTTTGGGAGTTAGTGCCCAGCATCGGGCTGTCTGCTGTTGGCACAGAGCCTCTTCGGATCCTCTGTCTCCCTTTCTCTCCACTCATTCTCTCTCTCTCTCTCTCTCTCAAAAATAAATAAACATTTCTAAAAATTAAAAAATAAATTTAGTAATTAGTTTCATACCATCTAAAATATCCACGTCAGGGCACCTGGGTGGCTCAGTCAGTTAAGTGTCCAACTTCGGCTCAGGTCATGATCTCGCAGTTTGTGGGTTTGAACCCTGTGTCGGACTCTGTGCTGACAGCTCAGAGCCTGGATGGAACCTGCTTCCAATTCTGTGTCTCCCTCTCTCTCTGCCCTTCCCCCACTTGCACTCTTTCTGTCTCTTGAAAATAAATAAGCATTAAAAAATTTAAAAAATATATCCACGTCAATATGCTTATGTTGATAGTCCTTTTAAAATCATCTTCTAGCTGTAAAAAAGGGCTCCTACGACATGGTGTTCACTCTGCTTAAACACAACGCCAGCCTTGACCAGCCCTGCATCAAGCGATGGTCAGCAATGCATGAAGCAGCCAAGCAAGGCCGCAAAGATATCATAGCACTGCTACTAAACCACGGAGGCAATGTCCATCTGAGAGACGGATTTGGAGTCACACCGTTAGGTGTTGCTGCCGAGTATGGTCACTGTGATGTGTTAGAACATCTAATCCACAGAGGTACATGAAAAGGAATTGCACATTCTTGATGTTTTTCCTGTCCCTCAATTTCCTTTTCTCCATTCCTCATTGGCTCCCCTTCCTCTCCTGAATGTAACTGGGCATCAGGCTTTTGTACCCAGCTCCTCAAGAAACCTCTCAAAAGCCCCCTCTTCCACAACTTAATTACACCCTACACATCATGACCTATAATTCAGCCTAGCCTTACTAAAACTTTTGGTTCTCCGTTTCCTCTTTTGTAAATAAAGGCTGGGGCCATATGCTCCCCCAAGGATCCTCTATGGAGAAAAGACTAACATTTTTGAGGCCTCCTACAATACAACCTCATTAAATTATTGTATGAGCCCTATGAAATAAGTGGTATTTTACAGATAAGGAGATGGATATTCCTACAAATAAGTAGCTTGCCCTAGACTCTCTGTCTGCAGCAGAGCCAGAACTCAAACACCTCTTTTTCCTACATCATGACTCCTAGTCCTAATGTCACTTGAATGTTATATGGTTTGTGTTCTTTGATAATATTTTGTCTTAGCTCCTTAAGGTAGTCCTATTTTTTCATTTTAGGATCTTGTGCTGGGTCACACACAGCACATAGAGGGTAGTTGTTGAAATGAAAGTTTATTGCCTTTAAATTTAAAAGGCTAACTACCCCTTTTGTTGGGAGCAGAAGAAATTGTCTACCATGTAAATTGACTTATTGATTTCTCATGCAAAGATTTTCTAATCAAATCTATTAAACATGCACGTATAATTGTTTATTGAAAATATCGAGAACACAGCTGTTCTTAATCCTATACTTTTAATTTTAACTCCTAGCCAGAAAGGAAAACAGCAGGTTATTATTAAGGTGGCTATCATGACAATTTCAAGATAATTCCAGTTATCACTCTGCCATATGTTTTATATTGCCAGGTGGTGATGTGTTTGCTCTGGCGGATGATGGGGCATCAGTGTTGTTTGAGGCAGCAGGAGGGGGCAATCCTGACTGCATTTCCCTCCTGCTGGAATACGGAGGAAGTGGAAATGTACCTAACAGAGCAGGGCATCTTCCCATACACCGAGCTGCTTATGAGGGACATTATCTGTGAGTAATAAATCATAAGAAGATCATTTTAAGTTGAAATATACAAAATTGTATGTACGGTAGAATCTCAAGTCTTACCTATATAACACCTCCCAAAATCTGAAAAGAAAAAGACATGCTGTTCACAAGTTTTGCGTGTATAAATATTTGTTTTATTTTCCCTTTCTTTTTATATTCTGGAACTTTCTAGAATTTCCACATTGAACTTGTACCACTTTTATAATTAAAAATTTTTCTTTTAGAATGAAGAAGTTATAACTGAGAATTCTGCACAAGTCATCCAAATATTTATTTCTGTTTTGTTTTGGTTTTTCAATGTATTTAACAAAAAGCTTCACTGTTTCTAAAACTTTTGCCTTTGATAAAGGACTTTGTGACAATACTACCAGCATTACTCCAATTTTTATTAGTACCTACAGATATTATGATATAATGTCAAATTTATCTTTGACTAGAAAAGTTTCGTTATAAGTTCAGATTTCTTTATTCTGGGGGTGGGGGAGGTTGGATAGATTTTTAAATCACAAAATGTGCCACCATCAACACATCCATACAAATCTATAATCACTATATTAAACCATCTACCATAAGAGGATGGTTTTAGGCAATCAAATATATTTTATAAGTTCAAAAACTTTGAAATCATTAGACTTTAGCACTTTCAGTGGCCACATTGGCTAAGTTAAGTGGCCAATGACACATAATTGACGCTAAGTGACATGTTGTTAAAGTTTACCTGGATTTACTCCCAGTGTTCATAAATTCACACATGGTAGCTCTGAATTAGGCACAAGAGATCAAGTTCTCCTTGCTGTGGCTCTCATGCGTGTCTAGTTGTTCAGGCAAGTGTGAAATTCACAACTGTTTATCACAGGTTCTTAGAAACCTAAGCTGTGGCGAGTTATCCCCATTGGACTGATGTAGGGTGATGGAATAATAAAGCCTTTTTTTTTGTGGCTATTAATTCCATTGTGAGCTATACGGAGGCAGGTGGGAGGTGCGTGGCCACTACCCAAGCATAGGCTGCTCAGGAAGCAGTGAGAGAGAAGGAACGAATGAGAATTCAAAAGGCCTGAGCTCTAGTCCTTCCGCCACATCCAGCTGTGTGACCATGGACAAGTCATTTCACCTCTCCAGATTTCTGTTGCTCTTATGTTGAATGAGGGGTTGGACCAACCAATGTTCAAGGTCACGTCCGGTGACTCCATAATTCTCATGGTCAAGATTATGAAATATTCTTCTATGGCATCACATGAGCTTATCTTTCTTTTATATTTTTTTTCATTAAAGAGCTTTGATTGTTTATAAGTATTATGTTATTCCAAAGAGAATTGGAAGACGGAGAGGGTTCCTGAAGAACCACAATTCGAGGACCAAACATAGGACATCGAGCATGTTCCCCAGGGATATTTAGAATGGGAAACTAAAAACAAAACTGAATTACACTAAACTAAGCAGTAAGCCAGTGGGCAAAGGTTAAATGTTCAATGTTTTTACATGCGGTTATCTAGAGCTAAACAGGCTGTACTCACTTGTCTAGTGAGGAATCTGGTTCATTGAAATTTTTCATTTTTTTCATGCCATGTGGTTATTTGACTTTTTTTTTTTTAGTGCGCTGAAATATCTTATCCCAATAACATCCAAACATGCAATCCAGAAAAGTGGGCTAACACCAATTCACTCAGCAGCAGATGGACAAAACGTACAGTGCCTAGAGCTGCTTATTGAAAATGGCTTTGATGTCAATACCCTGCTTGCTGACCACATTTCCGAGAGCTATGATGATGAGCGGAAGACCGCACTCTATTTTGCCGTTTCTAACAATGATATCCAGTGCACAGAAGTCCTTCTGGCTGCAGGTGCAGACCCAAACCTAGATCCCCTCAACTGTCTACTCGTGGCAGTGAGGGCCAATAACTATGAAATTGTCCGGCTGCTTCTCTCCCATGGAGCTAACGTCAATTGTTATTTCATGCATGTGAATGACACACGTTTCCCCAGTGCCATTCAATATGCCCTAAATGACGAGGTAATGCTGAGGCTGTTGCTGAATAATGGCTACCAAGTGGAGATGTGCTTTGACTGCATGCATGGGAACATCTTCGGAAATTCATTTGTGTGGTCAGAGATAGAAGAAGAGGTACTACCGGGGTGGACATCTTGTGTAATAAAAGATAACCCGGTGAGTTGCATCCTTTTCTTTTTCCTACTGGGTCATCATCCTAACTTTTGCTCATTTAGGAATATCACAAGAAAAGAAAAATCCACTCTTATATTTTTCTTTTTGTTGAATTTTTGTTTGCAATAATATGGGGATATAAGCATAAAACTAGGCAAAAAAGATTATTTTTCTTGAATTGGAAACTGAATGTAGAAGAATGTGAAAATGTATGCAATTAATAATTTATGCTTATTTGGTGGAATATTGGGAATGGAAACATGGAGAGAAGAATCATGAGAAGCAACCTGATTCTTCCATGCTATATTGACTGCAATCACATCAAAGTCATGCATATAGTCAGGGCTCATAGGTTCCCAGATGCAAGTAAACATTTTTTGTTCGTTACAAGAAAGGTACTTGTATTTTCTATAAGAAGACAATGATAGTAATTTTTCACAACAAAATTGAGTGCTTGTGTATATAGTATATTAAATGTATTACTAAGTTAAATTTCATCACTTCTCTCAGTTCTGTGAGTTTATTACAGTTCCTTGGATGAAACATTTGGTAGGCAGCGTTATTCGTGTATTAATTGATTACATGGATTATATCCCTCTGTGTGCTAAACTGAAGTCTGCACTCGAAGTACAGAGAGAATGGCCAGAAATCCGTCAAATACTAGGTAAAAAAAAAAGTTTTGCCTGTAATTTTTTTAATGAAAAATGTATACAGGGGAATTTTATTAATGTCATATTTGATAATTTTTCTGTGCTACTTTATTTTCAGAATCATCCAGGTTTTTAAAAATCAACCTTAGTACTTTGTCTGATATAGGATACAAAGTTTTTACTTTTCTTGACACTTTCCAAATCTTTAATTGTATAATGAGTAATACTATAACTATATTAACATTTGACGAACTCATTTAAAAAAAAAAACACTTCTATAAAACTATAAGATATGTAGACTGTCATCTCCATGTGGGCAGGTATCTGTTTTGTTTATTTTTGTATTCTCAAGGCTTAGCATGATACGTAGTGAGTAGTGAATGATAAATACTGAGTAAATGGATGAATGGAATGAATTAGAGTTATCCTTTAGGAAATGCTCTCTCTCGGGTCTTTATTGACAAATTCCTATCAAAAGTTTGTCTTATACACTTATATTAGTTTATAATAAAAGTGAATCATATTATAAATATGAACTAAGGCTAAGGGCAATTACAAAACAGTCTGGACCCTATAAATTCTCTCTTTTTCTGAACCCTATAAATTCTCTCTTTTTTTGAAGATGTTAAGTCATTCTGAAGCTCACTAACGTTTGGAAACCAATCTTTTATTTTATTTTATTTTTATTAAGTAAGCTCTATGCCCATCGTGGAGCTTGAACTCATGATCCCAAGATCAAGAGTCACATGCCCCACCAACTGAGCAGCCAGGCACCCCTTGGGCCCTATAAATTCTTGAAACTGACCTGTTAAGTCTCCCTTTCTGAATCACAGCCCACATTGGGAATAAAATCAAATTCAAGCAGGACAGAGCCATGAGAAACTCTAGATAAAAGGAGGGCAAGCAAACAGAACCAGGAAACCTCAGGAGCAAGCCCCTATTTGAGATCATTGCAAGAAGACAAGAGGGTAGGGAATTCTGTAAAGTCAAAAGAGCTATCTTGAACCAAGGATCCTTCTAAAACTTCAGAAAAACTAATGTCACATCAAAATGAGCAACAGAAAATTATCACAGTCAAGTTTCATATAAATTTAGTATAAGAAAAAATAAGAGGAAGAGAATAATATCTTCACAGACAAGAAAGCCCACTAGAAAAGAATACCCTCAGAATATATGAAAACTAAAAACTTAATTTCAAAACAGGCTAAATAGCATAAGGAAAATGATACAAGACATGAAAGAACCACATAATTTCTGAATTACAAAAATTCAGAAATGAGTGACAGAACTAAGGAAGGAACTAGACATAAAAAGAAAAAAATAATTTATTTTTTTAAATTAATTTCAAATATAAAGGCTGAACCAGAATGAAAGCAAGAACTCATAAGGCAATAGATAATACTTTCATGGAAACAGAAGCTGAAACAGAAGAAAATTTTTTAAATAAATTAGAAATAAAGGAATAAACCAAAGCTTGAAAGGCAGTGACAGATATTAAAGACAGGCAATAAAGAGTAAAGAAAGGAATAATAGGGTTCCTTGAAAAGGAAAACCAACAAATATTCTGTTTGAGAGAACAGAACAAATACAAAAACCTATATTACAAAAAAAAAAAAACCTGTGATGAAATGAAAAGACAAAATTACAAATTACTATATTCTTTGGTCATGTAGGCAAAAACAATTAACTTACGAGGGAAAAATCAGATTCTCTCAGGTAATATTGTTCCTCTGATTACCTTCTGAAGAAACACTAGGAAACGAGCTTCAGACAAACCAAAATGAGGAGAGGTAATGACATAAGGACTAATACTAAGCATTAGACAAAATACCAAGACTAACTGCTAGTTAAAAGGGAGAAGATATATTATGTAGAGTTGCATGGTCAGATAATGTGGGTATGACACAACTATTTTAGTATGGAGAGAGCAGGGGCGCCTGCGTGGCTCAGTCAGTTGAGTGTCCAGCTTCAGCTCAGGTTGTGATTTCATGGTTCATGAATTCAAGCCCAGCATTGGGCTCTGTGCTGACAGCTAAGAGCCTGGAGCCTGCTTCGGACTCTGTGTCTAACCTCTCTCTCTGTCCCTCCCTCACTCAACTTTGTCTCTCTCTCTCTCTCAAAAATAAATAAACATAAACAAACAAACAAACAAACAAATAAATAAATAAATAAAACAAAGAGAGCACACAGAAAAACTTTTTAGGATTTTATTTTTAAGTAATCTCTACACCCTATGTGGGGCTTGAACTAAACCTGAGACCAAGAGTTACAGACTCCACTGACCAGGCCAGCCAGTACCCCTACACAAAAATATTTTTAATTTTTATTTTTAATTTTTAATTTTTTTAGTGTTTACTTACTTTTGAGAGAGAGAGAGAGAGAGAGAGAGAGAGAAAGAAATGGAGCATGAGCAGGACAGGGACAGAGAGAGGAAAGGGAGACACAGAATTCAAAGCAGGCTCCAGGCTCCAAACTGTCAGCACAGAGCCCGATGTGGGGGCTCTTACTCATGAACCGTGAGATCAAGACCTGAGCCAAAGTGGGACACCCACCCAACTGAGCCACCCAGGTGCCCCAAAAACATTTTTTGAAGATATCAAATTATATGATGGTGGCATAATATTAACACTGTTATTTGAGAATGAGAGATGCATTTAGTAAGTGAGTGATTATGGGATATTCTAACTCTATTATTCTTTGTATCGTTGAGAACCAGATTATCTGTGTGGAAGAAAGGAAATAGAAATGTGAGATGTTAAAAAAACATCTTTTAGTCTTGAACTTGAATTGGAAGAATCAATATGAACTCAAGCTATTTTACCTAAGCTGTGTGTGCGTGTGTATGTGTTTGTGTATGTGTCTACGAAAAAGGCTTAGAAACAAAGATACACTGAGTAGCCATGAACATCCCTAGTACACAGACTGAGGTCTTGAAACACCATTTCCTAGAAAAGGAGATGGATGATTTCAGGTCTCAGGAATTAGTGTGCAAGACAAGCCTGGAATGTCTGTCATTCAACATTGCAAAGAAACGCTCAAAGCCTACAAGGCAGGCCAAAAGAGTTCAGGAGCCAACTTGAAGAGGCTCCTACTGGCCAAAGATGGGACAATTAAGCTTCCAAAGGGTAATTATATCAATAAATTGAAATCAATTAAGTATGCTTAAATATGGTATTTTAAAAATTGGTCAGCTCCAGAAGATACGAAAATCAATTCATTATCTTGAAAACTTATAAAGGAAAAAATCTAAGCATTTATTCTGCCTTACCTATGTGATAGTAACCAACAAGTAGAGGAGCAAAACCGTCTCCTCATTAAAGTATTCCAAATAATAAATGAAAAAGAAATGACATAACTAGATGTCACCATTTTGCAGCCCTCAGTCAGCTAATGGATGTAGTCACTGAGCATCGATTGTTCCTACTACCTCATTATGTGGCCCTTGATGAAAGAACACAGCACCAGCTATAGTTTTGCCAAAGAGATCAAACCTGAGTCTGCTCAAGTCTTTGTATCTGCCTATCAATTTGCTAGAAATAGAAATGGCGGTGAAGCACAGAGCTGCACCATGAAAATGCAATCAGCAAAATTTAGGCTGTGGGAAACTGCAGGGCTTTTTGTTCTTCAAAGATCAACTGAAGAAAAGAGAAGAGGATGGATTAAAAGAAACTTAAAGGTCATATCAAATTTCTTAAAAATATTGTCAATACAATAGCACAGGGATAACACACTTAGATGATGAAACTCTAAAGGAAGTGATTACGGGGGCACCTGGCTGGCTCAGTCAGTGGAGCGTGCAACTCTTGATCTCGGGGTTGTAAGTTCGAGCCCCATCTTGGGTGCAGAGATTACTCAAAAAAATAAATAAAAAATAAAGGAAATGATTACCATAAAAGTCAGAATAGTGGTAACTTATGGGGGAGAAAGGAATAAAAATTGCATTGGATTATGGAGGAAATTCTGGGGTGACTGGGGAAATTCTTCTATTCACAACCCGGGAGGCAATTTAAGATACTTATCTCATAATCACTAATAATGACTCATAAAACTATACATGTGTGTAGTTACTTTATATTTTATTTTTACAATAAAGAGGTTAAAACATTTTGAAGATTGTAAAGGAAAAAAACAACCTGAAAGTCTTAAATACATTAATTACCCAAGGTTATAGACCTGGAAAACAACAAAGCAAAGATTTGAACCCTTGTCTGTCTTACCTCAAACCACTCTCTCCAACACCACTGTGCTTCCTATCATAGGCAGAACAGAGTTCGATTCTACCTGCGAATTAATTGTCCATGTGTTTTTATTACAAAAGAATAATAATTCTGATGACTTTAGAAAGGAAATCTAAGGAGGAAGAAGACCAAGGAGGTGTTCTGCTCTTTCAGTCATACATACATACATTGATGCAGCTGGAGTGGAAGTCAGTTGAATGCTGTGAGCGTGGTTAACCACTGGATGTCAGGATTCCTCCAGACACATGTGAGGCGGTGTATTTGTCAAAGAAGAAAACAAAATGTAATTTCTTTCTTTAAAAAAAATGGGTTTATTTTGCCTATTTGGGTAATAATAATGGTAATAATAATCATGCCTCCATAGTTTTTGAAAATCACTGTTTTAATTTTTTAAGAAGATAATCACAAAGGTAATGGTAATGTGATATCATTTATTCCTGAACTGAGTGATAGTTCACATTACTGAGTGGTTACAAAGTACCAAGCAGTTTTCTAATACTCTACATAAATTAATTTATTTGATCTTCAAACAACCCTATGAGGTAGGTCCCATTGTTATCCACATTTCACAAGTAAAAATACTGAGATCACAGAGGTTAAGTTCAAGGTCACACAGATACTAAGTGGCAGAGACACAATTTAAATCTATACCAACAGTCCGAAGCCCACAGCTAATACCATGTGCTCCGCTGCCTTTTCACTGGCTTATTCTGCTGGGATAATATATCAGCGTTGTAATATAGATAAAGTAAGAGTTGAAAATAAAGACTAATATCAGATACTTAAGTGACGTTAGAGTTTTTTTTTTTTTTTTGAAAATACAAAATGTTTAAATATCAGAAACTGAAACAAACCTGAGATTGAATTATGGACACATGGAATCATCTAATCACAAGCTTGATCTCACAACCGTGAGGTCATGACCTGAGCCAAAATCAAGAGTTGGACGCTTAACCAACTGAACCACCCTGTGCAGCATTTGCTTTCTTAAGCCAATTCCATTCATTCATTTAACATGTTCTGGCTCAAACACCCACTATGAGCCAGACTGTCTTCCGGACACGGAGACAGGCTAAGTGTTTGTCTTCATGAAGACTGCATTCTGGGAGCAGTGTCTGGGATGCTTAATTACTCTTTGAATTTCTTTTAAAATCGCCAGTTGCTAAATGTATACATATCTGATTTTTCGAATGACACTATTAACGTTATTCTAAAACAGTATGTAACTTACAAGTCAACCTATGATATTGTTTTTATTTTTTGCTTGTTTTTTCCCCATCATTTTAGAGAATCCTTGCTCATTGAAGCATTTGTGTCGGTTAAAAATTCGAAGACTTATGGGACTCCAGCGACTCTGCAAGCCATCCTCACTGGAAAAGCTCCCTCTACCACCAACCATGCGAAGATATATATTATTTAAAGAGTATGATCTCTATGGACAAGAGCTAAAGTTGCCATAATTTTAAAAATAGTATTTTTAAATGTGATTTTAGAAATAGTTTAAAATGGGATTCCTTCAGAATTTCTTGGAATCATTTTACATTCTTAAGTGTACTTAAATCCATTAACAATGATCATGTGTTCTTATGGGGACATGGTACTTTACATCTTTAGAAACCTTTACATTGTGATGTTTTAGAGCTGGTCAATATTTTGTATGTGAATTTCTATTAATTATCTTCACTTCCAACAAGTCTTCAAATTCTATCAAGCGTCTCCTACAATATCCATCTCTCCTGTGTTTATAAGACAAAGAACCACTTTCTCAAACCCACATCTCTAGCCAGTTGCTGGCTCTTTCCTTTCTTTTATACCCACACTGCATAAAAGAACTCCTTCCTGCCTGCAGATGCACACTCTATAATCTGGCTTGGGCTCCCTCCATCGCCTTTCTCAAGGTCTTTAACAACTGCCTTGTTGCTAATTTCAATGAACATTCTTCAGTCCTTTCAACTGATTCCTGCAGCATCTGGCACTGCCATCTGCTCTCTCCTTGAAATGGTTTTCTCTTAGCTTTCAAGACACCTTGCTCTCTTGGCTCTCCTCCCCGCTCCCTGGCCGACCACTTTGTCTCTGGCTTCTTTCTGTGCTGTTTATCTGCTGACAACCCGTTAGTATGTCCTAAACCCTGTTTCGTCTTATGCTGTGTTCTCTGGGAGAAATGTCATCCATGCCTATGATTTTAATAACTAACTATATGCTACTGACTTAGAAAATTTAGATCTGAAGTTCAGAGAAAGTTCAACTCTTTCTATCATGCTCTGTAAACAAGTAGTCTAATGGACTTTTCAAGACAGAGGCACCTCAAATTCAACATGTCCCCACATGAGCTCACTCCCTTCCTCCACAAAAGGGCTTTTTTTTTTTTTTTTTTTTTTACATCCTCTAGCTCAGTAGTTAAGCCCAATTATCATCAGTTCTGTTTCCTAAGGAAAAGCCTGGACATCAGCCTTGACCATCCCATTTTTCTTACCCAATATAACAAATCGTCGATTCCTGCTAAGTTTGTCCCTTGAAGAAATCGTCTTCTACTCAGTCTTGCTGATTTGGCTCCAATTCTAGTTATTCTCTCCTTTTTCATGGGATACTATAGTGCCATCTAACTGGCCTTCCCTTCCTGCTATCTTATTCCAACCAACATACATTCTACACACAATATCCTGGAATGATCTGTTATAAATCTAAATAGAGTTTCACCCCCTTGCCTAAAATCATTCCCATTTCTCTTTGGATAAAGTCCAGAGGTCTTCCTGACCCTTCCTATTCAAAATCCCTGCCTTCCTCCTTAGTCTTATCTCTTGACTTCTCCCTTACCCCTCTCCTTTCACCATATTAAACACCTTTTAAAGTTTATTCTTTGAACTGTGATTCCCAGATTTTTAGATTTTACATACCTGTAGTTTTCACTTTGCTAATTTAAAAAATAAGGTCCTCTACTTCTAAAAACTCTATCATCTACTATCACTGTCATTTTATATAAGAGGGGCCATTGTAATGCCAGAAATATCAGTCAGCTTGTCACACAATTATTAACACGGAATGACTTTAGCTTTTAAAAGACTTAACATGCCATCTTCATTTCCCTGTTGATGGGTGAAAATGTCATTGTGACCCAACAAATATCTGAGGTCCTTTGTTTGCGAACCATTGTTGTAGAAATAGACTATGCTCTCTTATACCTCGAGGTCTTTGCATTTTTTTCTCTCTGTGCCTAGAATCTCTTTCCATTTCCTTCTTCCCCTCTCACCCCTTGCCCTATAGGTCTCAGCTTAGATAATCCTTCCTGTAGGATGGAAGGCCACAGCACAGCACTTTTCAGCCTATATTATAGGTGCCTGTGTTCATATCTGTCTGCCTCACTAGACCGGAAGCTCTATGAGAAGCAGGGTCTATGTCTGTTTTGTTTTCCAATGTTTTCTTAGAGCCAAACACATTCCCTGGAGCACAGAGAACGTTTGATAATTGTTTGTTGAATATACTGAATGAGTAGATTTTTGTATAAGACCCAGACAAAAATAATCAGTGACTTCATCATTATCATGGTAAAATGATAGTTTTGAGTCTCTGAATTGGCTATGTAACCTTAATCATGTAATTATCGAGATTTGTTTCTTAGATTTTAATAAAACGTTTTTCTTATATTTATGTTTGTCTTTGGAGTTACTGTATTCTTTCAATAGTAATGCCTGATGGATTTGTGAATTTTTCAAATTGTATTTAACTTTAGTTATCTTTCAAAGAGAAATAAGGCTGAAAAAAAACCCTGTGCAATTAGAGCTCTAGTTTTAATGTCCTGTATTCTCCAGGGGATATATTTCATATAAATGAAAGTGTAAATTATTTATTTAATTCAAACTATAATCTTTTGTGTATAGTATTAGATGATTCCCTCTATTTTTCTCCTAGTTGTGGCTAAATGCATTGTTACTTGTAATCATTGCTCTAAATCAATAAAAGCCAGTATTGGGGATGTACGTATGCTTTATATTTCAGATAGTAACTAAAGCATTGATATTTTCTTTAATGTATTTTTGTGTAAATACATTCAAGATACTTTGGATATTAAGTAAACTGTAGTACACCAAAGCCATTGCATTTTCTTTAGTGCATTTTATGTAAACATATTCACAAAACATTTGAATGTAAAGATATGAGTTCATGGTATATGTTATAGGTTTTACAAGTGGTTCTTCTGATACTTGTGCAGCAGGAGAAAGACATATTCTATGAAACTGACACAACTGCTGTATCCAAAATGGATCTGATCTTTTTCTCTTACATTTTGAAATTTCCTAGCCATGCTTTGTTTTTGAGTGGCTGGGTGGCAAGGGGAGCTGATATCTATCTAATTAGGACTCTGTTTCTCCTAGAATATGTCACTTTATCTGGAAGAGGGCAACAGCTGCTTCTCCCCACTGAGCCTTAGGAGAAGCCAAACATTCTACAGTGGTGCCTGTTGAACCACTGTGGAATTGACATGATAGAGTTTTGATGACATCGCCCCATGCTGCCAAGATGTACATGGTTGTTTTGGTCACAGTAGATTTTGTTTTGTATTCCACAGGGAGCCTGGAGGGAAAGGAGCAGCTCTGATCTCTCATTTGAATCCATTTCCTTTAGTTTTTCAGTAGGCAATCCTTAGTATTTCCATTGCTGACTTAAAATAATTTTATAAGCACATGGAAACCAAGTGTCTCCTGAAGAATGCGGTTTAATCATTTTTGCTGGTCACAGGACATGTTTCTAGGCAATAGGATGACAGTGCAAAAGACGTGAGAAGGATGGTGTTCATGTGGTACAATTGACAGGTAACCCTCCCTTTGATGTGGGCTTTCAAAAAATCAGTATCTATAGGTCAGACAGCATGGAAACTACAAAAAAAAAAAGATGGAGTCTTTTATGACACAGGGAACACACTTCAGCCTCCTCATTGACCTTTTGTCCCACATTCCTATCCACATTTCGTTTTCAAGTCACATTACTGTCATGTATATAGTCACCTTTCAAATCAGAAATTACTTAGGACATGTAAAAGCTCTAAGCTGCTTCAAGTTTTTTGTGGGTCAAAATGAAACGCTGCATGCATATATCCATACTTACATACACCCAGTACATATAGATGACATATGCACATATAATATACATACATACATACATACATGCATCGTAGTGTGGCATTTTAGCAGTGCCATATAGTGCAGGAGGTAAGAACATATACTTTGTAATCCCACAGACCTCAGTTTGAACTGAGGCTCCACCATTTATTAGCTGCTTGGTTTTGAACAAGACATGAGATAAGCACATAAACAACATACCTAACCTAGAGTAAGTGCATGTGCAACTCGAGCTCTCAGCATTATTACTCCACAGTGGGAGAGCCAGCGCCAGAACTGCAAAGCCAAGAACCTTGGTCTCATGATATGTCTGCAGCTCGTCATGCTTACGCATGAAAATATGAAAAATAACGTCACAGATGTGTATGGCCTCTCACTATCATGTATAAACACTTGGAGAAAATTCACAGAATGAAGGCAACAGAGGACTGGCCCAAGCACACAGAACCCCTCCTCACTTTTTACTAGTAAATCCCTAATCATCAATTGTTGGGAGAGAAAGAAAGGCTTCTCGGGGGAGAAGATGTGTAGAAGGAGTACTTATTTGACCTCAGTGGCCTGTGTTTTGCAACCTTAGGGAGTGCTAGAGGTGTCTGGGGATTTGCTGTTTTTGGAAGGGGACAGTCTAGTAATTTGAATCTAGGCACTGGGAGCGCCTGAGTTCTAATATCAGATTGGCCAGTGATTCCACCAGAGGCACTTGACGAGTACTCACATTCTGTGCTTGAGATTCCAGTAAACTGGGAACAGCCATTTCTCTGGCCTTGGAGGTCTTCCATCCCAGATCTTCCAATGAGATTGAAGATAAAACTTCTTGGAAGGAGCCCATAGTGTTGAATAAGGTAGAAGGTGTGGAGGGTGCTAAATGTGGTACTTACCTTGGGATTGAGTGGGTGTGAGACACCAGTATCTGGTTCTTTCTGTTTGAGGCAAAATCCGTACTGCCTTCTCAAGGAAAGTATTTTTTTTTTAAGCTTTATAGAAGTCAAATACCTAGATATGACATTCAATGGTCAACAATCCATGAATTCCTGAATGTCTGAATACCCCTTATGATTTAGTTACCCCAATTGGTTTAATATTGTTTCAATGAAGTGACAAGTCTAATCACCTTTGACTGGAGGATGGTAACATTTGCTTAGGTTTGACTCATCGGAAGCCCCTCAACCCGACTCAGTTCTGCCCCCAGACCCTCCATCAGAGTTCTGCCCTTCACAATCACCCGAGGTACCCAAGAGGCTAAACTGAATTTGTGGATTGGAGGATTCCCTGAGTAAATCTGAACTTCAACTTTACTGAGTCTGACTTCCTACAGTGATTCTAGGATACCTGAAGACCCTCTTCACCAGGAAACAAAATCTTTTACCAAAAGTAAGGTTTAGAATGTAAATAAATTTAAAAGAAGTGGAAGGATACTAAGACCTTTCTACATAACAGGTTTCAGTAAGGAAATGGTGGTGAGAACCCCAAGTCTGTAGAAGGAAACTGGTAAATATTTCCTATAGATCAAAGTTACATGAAGGCGGAAAGAATCTTGAGAAACACCTAATTTATTTTAATACATTCTAGACAGGCAACTTCGATAACACTGCCTTTTATTTGTCCACATTTTAGAGTTCACAAAGCATTCCACATATATCATCTTACTTGATTTTTACAACTGTTTTGAGGAGAAGGGCAGGGAATGTGTTAATTATCTGCAACTCTATACATAGGGAAGACAATCTTACAGTTAACTAAGGTAATCGATACCAGAGCTAGGACTCAACCGGAAATTCCCGACTCCAGTCCCCAACTCTCATTTTTAGTTCAGATTAGGAGGGCATTGTTCATAATAGGTGACAAGGGGAAATAATCTAAATGTCCATAAACTGGCGAATAAGTAAATACAGCACGGTTTACTGTTTAGCAACATGCTACAACATGGACGAATCTGAAAAGCATCAGGTTAGGTGAAAGAAATCAGATCCAAAAGAATACTAGTCTATGATTCTGTGTATATAAAATGTCCAGACAAAACAAACACATTGAGACAGAAAACAATTCAGTGGTTGCCTGGGGTTGGGTGTGGGAATAAAAGTTGACGACTGCATGGGATCTTTGTGGGGTATTGGAAATGTTCTAAATTTACAGTGTGGTAAATTTACTGAAAATAATCACTGAACTTTACACTGAAAGTGAGTGGATTTTATGGTATATAAATTAAACTGAATAAATTGCTTTAAAAAAGCAGGAGGTGCCTGCCTCTCACGGACAGGTGATGCCATGTTTACAGCTTCACTGAGGTAGCTCAGCTAAACAATGGAATCATCTGGCTCAGAGGAAAGCACTTGGTTCTTGTGCTCGCGGCACATGATTTATTAGTTTTGCTCTGCTGATAAGGCCATTAAAAGCAGATGACACAGCATTCAAGGGCAGCGCCATGTTTGCTGCCTTCATCAGTCTTATTGGCTCTCAAACCAGGCAAATGTAGCCTTTCTGCCAACCTCTGACATTTTCATGCTGGTTGTAATATGGCTTTTGCACTTATTATTATTATTGTTGTTGTTGTTGCTATTTACAAAACATACAGAAACGTACAGATTGGAGAGCTAAAAAATGAAGATTTCCTGTGCTGTTAAGGGCATGAATTGGCAAAGAATCTGGTTGCCAGTGGGTTGGGACTTTTGTAATACCATTAAAAACTAGCTCTGATTCTCTAGGGGGTGCAGTGGATAGGAAAAAAGGAGGCAGGGGGATGGCATTTGGAAATGAGTGCCAGGAGAAAATGAGAGAAGGCAAACATTCCAAAGGCTCTCAATCTCAAGAACACAGGGTAACCAAGGAAGTAAAAGTCAGTGAGGAACTTCGAGTCTGTGTGAAAAGACAGTGCCTTTGATTTTCATGAGAAAACTGCAAATGAAACAGCTCAGTAACCAGATAGCAGCTTCCAGTCATTAACTGTCCCATTACTGGGCACACCGAGTTTCCATAGTCCTCTACTTTCATGCTGAATTTGCCTTTCTAGCCCCTCTTCATAGCAGGAGGTCAATTTTTTCTGCCACTTCCCTGCAGGACTTGGAGGTTTCTAAAGTGACAGCTGTCATGCACCTGAGGGGAGAGCCACCCCAAGGAAAAGATCCACACAGTGGGAGCTGACCCATCACATTATTCTTCCCGAGACCACAGTGAGCAAATCTGTCCAAAACGGTAATATCAACACTCGAGGTTACAAATAACTAGTTGCCGACACGAATGGAAGCTTCAGACCTTCCAAGATACCCCAAGCAAACTTTCCTTTATTAAAACTTCATAGAATGTATGTCAACTCGGCTCTTGCTGCACAAGTAGAATTCCATACTCACGATCTGCAGTGTAAAATGAAAGACATTACTGATGAAGGTCAACTATTCATTCCTCACTCTGGAGTTGTTTTCTGGAAATCCTTTTTTTTTTTTTTTTTGTCTTGTCTTTATAGTTTTAACATTATCAGTGTATCTTTCTATTTGCTTGCCTAGAACTCATTTTTACATGTTTGAATTAGTTCAGCAAACAAAAAACGAACCTAGTCTCCATAAGGCGAAGCATCAGATACTCTATTAAAAATTTCTTTCACCCCATCTGTCTTTCATTTCGGTACATTTTGAAATGACAAAGGAGTAAATTTCAATACAAGCAGCAGCTTGGACTTCTGACACATAACTACAATGAGCACTTACTAGCTGGGTATGCTTAAAGAGGTTTTTTTTTAATCTCTCAGAACCTCAGAACCCATTTTCATCCTTTGTGAAATGGAAGTAATAGTATCTATTTCCACCAAGGGCTGCCTTCCATGCTTTAAGTTGTAGCTGCCCACAATTATTAAATGGAGATCGTATTCGTAGGTAAGACTGCCTGGCACGTGGTATCCAAAAGCAGTTTGTGAACTACGAATGTTATACGATTGCAAGATATTCTTTTTATAAATAGCCCTAATAATTTTAAATTTGACTCATGCTCACTCCCGTAAACTGGCATAGCTTGGAGATTTGCTTGGCCGCCGGGCCTCAGAGCAAAGCCTTGAGAAGGGTATTGCCAGCTCTCGTCTGGACCCTGTGGCTTGTTTGGTTGTTGTCTGTGCAGAGCCTGACCTTTGCCTGACATTCCCCCTGGGAGCCATCTGACACGCTCCCAGCAGACACACGGAGAAGTCGGAAGCTTAACTTCCTAGGGGGTCATAATATTAGTTCAGCAGCCTGATGACAAGCCGTCCGTAGGAAATGTTGAAAACCCAGATCCTTCTGTGTAAATGGGAACTATGTTAGAAATAGTTCAGGAAGCAATCTTGCACCTGTACATTGAAAGAGATTAGATAAGCCTTCAAGAAAAAAACAAAAAGGCAGGGGTAGAGGGAGGGTAAAAGTGAGGAACAACTTGTTAACAATTGATAGAACCCTTGACATGTGTGAGAATAAGAGAATTTCCAGCTTCCCAGTTTTGCATATAACATTGTCTCCTATGATTTCTATGTTTCCTCATCAGCAAACTGAGGACACTTCCAGTAAGAAAGGTCTCCACGAAATGAACAAGAATGCCATCATGAGATAGGAACACTTTAGTGGCCAGTTGGGCTTGTTCATTAGTTGGAGGCCACACTCAGAAGCTTCTGGGCCCCTTGTGAGTATTGGGGTTCACAAGAATAGTGGGGTGTCAGTGGGGGGTGGGTAGAGAAGCTGGGTTACAATTTTGCAGCTCTTCTCTGCAAGGAGTTTCAGTAAACTGCTTAAGGAGAGCACAGAAGAAAGAAGCTCAAATCACCTAACACCTCATAGTTTGTCATGATTCTATTATTGCTTTGAATACAGTTTCACCTTCATAACTAATTGTGTACTTATATTCTTAAAGAGGGCCTCAACATTGTATTAGCTCGATAAAACTTGGGTCCACTCCTGCCTACCTGGCAATGCATCTGGTTTGGTTTGGTTTTTAGCCATACTTCTTGAACGTCGAATAACTGTGCTAAGCCTTGGTGACAGGTAATGGGGCAGGCACGGCCCCTCCTTTTTGAGAAAACGCCTGTATGGCAAAGGTGTCTTGAAACAAGACATGGCAGGTGGGATGCTGCATGGAATGCAGTTTGGGGAAGCTGGGAGAACCAAGCTGGCCCCGGGCATCAGGAGAAGCCTCTCCTTGGGAGTGTTACTTAGGACCTGAGCCTGTAGAAGAGGCAAAAGCATTCCAGGCACAGGAAAGACCATGGACAATGGCTTGAGGGTGATGGAGCAAGGATGCTGAGTTCAGGAGCCCAGTGCAGCTTGGGTGTGAGAGTTGCAGGGAGTGACCCCAACTGAAAGATGAAAGGGTCAACAAGGCTTGATCTTGGAGGGGCCAGAGGGCATGTCAAAGATTCTGTCTCAAGGATAATGAGAGCCATTCAAGGATTTTAAGCAGAGAATGACCCAAGGAGATTTGTATTTTTAAAAAGTTACTCTGGGGGCGCCTGGGTGGCTCAGTCGGTTGAGCGTCCGACTTCGGCTCAGGTTGTGATCTCACAGTTTGTGGGTTCGAGCCCCACGTCGGGCTCTGTGCTGACTGCTAGCTCAGAGCCTGGAGCCTGCTTCAGCTTCTGTGTCTCGTTCTCTCTCTGCCCCTCCCCTGTTCACGCTCTGTCTCTCTCTGTCTCTCAAAAATAAATAAATGTAAAAAAAAAAGTTACTCTGTTGGGGTGCCTGGCTGGCTCAGTCAGTTAGGCATCTGACTTCGGCTCAGGTCATGATCACTGTTAGTGATTTAGAATGCCGCATTGGGCTCTCCACTCTCAGCGAGGAGCCCGCTTCGGACCCTCTGTCTACCTCTCCCTCTGCCCCCTCCCCTGCTCAATCTTCTCTCAAAAATAAATAAACATTTAAAAATTTTTCTTTAAGTTACTCTGTTAAGAGTACACTTATCTTGATGAGCACTGAGTAATGTGTAGAATTGTTGAATCACTATTATACACCTGAAACTAATATACCACTGTATGTTAAATACACCGAGATTTTAAAAAAACAAGTTACTCTGGCTATCTTGTGGAAAAGGGGAAAATGTCAGTCTTCCAAGAAAATGAATACAGCAGCTTAGATTCAAGTGGAGATAAGGGGGAATAGTCAGAAATGTAGCAGGAATTTGAGACTCCTGTTTAAAATCCAGGAGTCTGGGCCTTGCAATGGAATATGTCCATGTTGGTGAGAGAGGGAACCAAAGGTAACACACAGGCTCTAGCAATGGCGTGAGTGAGGAAGCCACTTTCAGGAATGTGGAAGCCTGGGTATGGGGGAGGGGAAGCAGGAAAAGGGAAATTAAGACACTGGTGTGGAGCAGGTTGAGTTTTAGGTGCCAGTGAGACACCTAAAAACAGATTTTCAAGGTAGTTTCATGAAACATTCTTGAGCTTGAGGTTATAAATTTTACCACAGTAAAATAACATGTCATTGTAAATCTTGACTGTTGGAGTCCTTTCACGTCACTGAAACTACTCATATTAAATCTGTGACTGATAAAGGCCTATTGTAGAATGGAGTAGAGGACTAGGGGAATCTATTTTATTAAATGGATTCATATAATACATTCATTTAGCTCTGGTATGTGGTTATAAATAGAAATGCCTATACATTTTGAAACATAGACAATTCCTGGAATTGCCAAATTTTTCCTGAAATGTGGAGGTTATTAAAGAAAACAAAGAAAGAATTGGTAGGGCCTCTCAACATTTCCAAACATTGAGAGCTGAAAGTACATAAACCATAAGCAAAGTAATTCACCTTTAAGTGGAGAGTCTCCTGCCATGTAGAGTGTTAGGCTGAAGTACTTATGACCAACAAATGGAGGGAGGAGGTCTCTGATCACTGCTTATAAATAATATTTCCTGAAATACCAGATCTGCTGTCAGGGCTGGTATTGCTGAGTTTTGCTCCTGTTGAGTTTCCAATAGGATTAAGACACTTGCTGGGATTAACAGTTGCCTGTATTTAAAAGAGCAAACTAGGGATGCCTGAGTGGCTCAGTTAAACCTCTGACTTCAGCTCAGGTCATGATCTCAAAGTTTGTGAGTTCAAGCCCCGCTTCCGGCTCTGTGCTGACAGCTCGGAGCCTGGAGCCTGCTCCAGATTCTGTGCCTTTCCCTCTCTCTGCTGCTCTCTCTCTCTCTCAAAAATAAATAACATTAAAAAAAATAAAAGAGCAAACTATGGCTATGGGATACAGTAAAAGACTTCTGTTTAACAGTAGATAATAATAAAGTCCAAATTCCTTGAACGGCCTTTCAAATAAAAAGTATTCAACATCTATATGCATCTACCATGATGCTGATGGCTGTTGGGGGGGGGGGGGAAGAATTGAAGCTGGGGGGCAAGATACCAAGGTATTGTATTGGAAATAGTGGATGAGCAAGGGTCCATTTCTGCTCATCTCTACCTCCTCTCCACCCCTTTATGGAATAGTGCCAGGGGTTTTGTTTTTATTTTTGCTTTCATACTCCTATGTGTTTGCTCAGAGGCTGCTATCTCTGCCTGGAAAGCTCTTTATCAGCTTCTGCGCCTTCTCCGACTTCACCCACGTGGGCCACACTGCTGCTTCATCTGTACTCCATGTCTGTTCTTTTGCTGGCACCGTGGCTGAGCTGTCCCTGTGCTGTGTTACTGTCAGCTGTCTGCCTCTCTCCCAGGAGTGTGAGCTCCTGAGGGCAGGGACTAGATCAATTTCTATTTTTCTGTTTGTAATCCTAGCTTCCAACATAGTACCTGTCCACCCAGCAGGCACTTGGTAAATATGTGTTGAATAAACAAACAAATGATAATATTTTCGGGGGAAACCAAAAGAGAAAAAAGATTGAGAAAGGAAACTGTGCTTTCACTAAAAAGGAAATTGTCAATATAATGTGAAATCGTGTATATGTGACTGTGAACCAAGAACAATGGAAATAATTCTCCCCACGACAGATACTTTTTAACAAAAGATGCTAATTATCAAAAGGCTTGTAGTCCTATTGACTCTAAAAGCAATTCTACTACAAAACACAATGTAAGGAAGTAAAAATCCGAAATAGAAAACGTTGATGCCTGGAACACATTTAATTGGATCTTTTTCCTCAAAGAAAAAGATTCCCCCCGCCCCCCTCAAGGTAGACAGGTTTGCAAAGCAATCTAAATTATTCATCATATTTAAGTCTGGCCGGGGTCAGCTGGTCATGTTTAATTGCTCAACAGAATTTCATCCAATGGACTTCAAGTTTGTGGTGAATACCTACAGGGGAATCCAGTGAACTAAGATCATCCATGAGTTGTGATTATTACAGCAATCAGAGTGAATGGTAGCATTTATACAACGATATCTAAGGACCATTGTTCTGAAGGTACTGTCCTTGAGAGGCCCTATTTTTTTTTCAGTGATGCTGTCAGAGAGCAACACTCTTCCAGATTCATTTCCAAAGTCATACATCAGCCATCCAAGATTTGGGAGAAGAAACCCACATGAGATTATATTTATTCTGGGTTGTTCCAATGAGAAAACTAAAATATATGGGGTGATTTTTCAAGAGACCAGTTTCAACACAATAGAAAACCTTTTTTTTAAATGATTTGAGCCATCCAACAATGAAATGAATTTGCTAATGTATAATTTTCACTGAAAGTGTTCAAACAAACCCTAGGTGACCACTTACAGAAGTGATAAAGAGAAGATGTATGTATTTCAAAGTCCCTTTGAAAGCCGAGAATCTGTGATTCCAAGAATACCTGTCACACCAAATGTATATTAAAATCTTCATGCATCAAGCCTTTACTTCTCCAGGAGTGTGCTCAAATGTCACCTTATGATAGAGATCTTACCTATATGAAATGTTACCCCCACAACCTTCTCTCTTCCCTCTTACCCTGCTCTCCAGAGAGCTTCGTCGGATATGGTTTGTATTTATTTGTTTATTAATATATTGTCTATTTCCTCCAACTAAAGAATGTAAACTCCACAAAGGAAGGGATTTCGTTGGTTTTCTTCACTACTCTAACCCCAGCATCTAAATTAGAATCTGGCATAAAGTGTGTGTTTAATCAATTGTCAAATAAAAATAATATTAAAATGTTACAGAAAAATTACAAACGTGGGAGGTGGGAGAAAGGGAGAAAGAGAAAAAATACAATTCCACTATTTTTTTGGTACATAATTACCCACACCTTGTATTTTCTTCTTATCTCTTTGCTTTCAAAAAAACATCTAAGTTTTTATATAGCTATAGTCATTATTTTACCTAAAATGTTTTATACAGCTGAATAACTCTTATCTCATTCACCAAATCTGGCTATTGTGATTTGATGTCATTTCCAAAAATCAAACCCATTTTTGCATAAAAAAGGTGTGTGATCAGTGAGGCTACCCAAAAGGTGTATGCTACAGCCCATAGAAAACCAACGAACTCTCCACTTCTAATTTCATAATCATCACTCTCATCAGTATCATTGAAAAGAGTCATAGTTATTTTTGGAGGCAGAATACCATCATGAGTGAGTTAAGATCATCCAAAGCATTCTTGCAAAAAAAAAAAAAAAGTTGGAGAACTTACACCTCCTGATTTCAACAGGCACTACAAGTCCATAGCAATTAAGACAATGTGGTATCGCAGAAAAAATAGACATATAGATCCATAGAACAGAACTGACTCTCCAGAAACTAATCCTTACATTTATGGCCAATTAATTGTCCACAAAGGCATCAATGCGATTCAATAAGAGGAAGTATAGTCTTTTCCAAAAAAGATGCTAAAGCCAATCAGGTATCTGTATGCAAAAAGATGAACTTAGACCCTCACTTTGTACATATGCAAATATAAGTAGAAATGGGTAACACACCTAAATATAAACACCTAAAACTATAGAATTCTCAGAAAGAAAACATAGGAATGAGAATCTGATCTTGGATTAGGAAACCATTTCTTAGATAACACCAAGTAGATGAAAAAAATTGACAAATTGGTCTTCATCAAAATTAAAAGCATTCACTCTTCAAAAAACACCAGTGGACAATTCACAGAATGGAAGAAAATATCTGCAAATCATATACTTGCTGAAGTCCTGAATACATTATAGAACTCTTACCAGCCAATAGTTAGAAGATGACCCAATTTAGAATGAGTGTAAGATTTGTTCCAAAAACTACTTGATCAAGGTAAAATTAAATGTATGTAATGATGCTCAACATTACTAGTAATGAGAAGAATGAAAATTAAAACTGCAGTGAGACCTATTTAACACCCACTGAAATGGTTAGAATCAAAAAGATGGGCAGTAATAAACTAAGATGTGGGGAGATTGGAACTCACATCATGGCTGATGGGAACATAAGTGGAGGCAGCCATCTGGGAAAATAATTCTGCAATTTCTTGAAAAGTTAAATGTAAATATGCCGTATAACTCAGCAAACTCACTGCTACTATCTACCCAAGAAAAATGAAAACATATGGCTACACAAAGACTTGCATATAAGTGTTCACAGCATTATTTATAACAGCCCAGACCTGGAAGCAACCCAAATATTCACCAACTGTGGAATGTAATAAAGTATGGCATATTATACATGTATTAATAAGTATGTTTCTATGCATACACATTGTAACAGCTCTTTATATATCTGTATACTAAAATGATATATTGATGAACTCCTATAAACTATGTATATATTTTTTCACACATAAGAATATGGGCAAATATATATATATATATGTATATATATATAATTTCATGTTAGCATCTCTTTAGCTTTCAGCCCACACACCACTCTGGGTTCAAATTCTAGTTTCACCACTTTTTTAGCTCTGTGGTTGTGGGCTAGTTACTTAACCTCTCTGTGACTGTACTGGAAAAATATGGATGACGATATACACCTGAAAGGACTGTGGGGTTAAATAAGGTAAAAATATATAAAGTGCTTAGCACTAATAAGCCATACCCAGTATTATTATTTGTCTTTTTGGAGTTTTATTCGTAAATCTAGTTACTTACGAATACTTCCAGTTGAGGAGAAGGGAGCCATTTCGTGCAGTAGAGAAAGCCACTTCGGTACTTCCAACTTCAAAGTTTTCACTTAATCTCTCAGAGCCTCAGTTGCCAGCATCGGTAAAGGAGGGTAATCAGCTCACAGGATTTGTTATGCTTAGTGTCTTGTAAACTGCAACACACAATGAAAGTTTAAGCTGCTATTTTATTACAGCCTTCTGTTACCGTCAAAGCCACCCACAATCTGTTTTTAGAAGAACCTGCATAACTACTTATAGAGTGATATATAGTCATTTTTCAGCCTCTGAGATTATAATCAAAGAATCTTTTCATGGCCATGTTGGTGGTAGCAAGTCATTTTCAAAATAAATTTTATTCCCCTGTTGTTTGAATACAAAGTGAGGACTGTGTTACTCTCTATCTGCAACACTCCTTGCCTGTCCTCATGAGCTATCAGGCTCAGCTAAATATGTCCCTGGCCAGTATGTTAATAATCCCCACTGGTTCTGAGACCTCCATCCACCACCGATGTGACATTCTTTGTGTTCAAATGTCTAGCTGACGTCTGCTGCTTAAAACAGCCCATGCTTTCACCCCCTCTCTGCATTGTCACGGCCTTGTATCACTGCTCTTAAAAGGCCACTCTGAGCTCCAGTTGCTGACCAGCCTGCCTACTTGCCTCCCTGCCTGCTGCCGGCCGCCTTGAATGCCTGGTTCTTCAAGCTCCTTGTGGGTCTGACAAAGCAGGGGCCATGTCTACCTTTGGCTACAGGAGAGGACTTAGCAAATATGAATCCATCGATGAGGATGAACTTCTCGCTTCCCTGTCAGCTGAGGAGCTGAAGGAGCTAGAGAGGGAGTTGGAAGACATTGAACCTGATCACAGCCTTCCCGTGGGGCTAAGGCAAAAGAGTCTGACCGAGAAAACCCCCACGGGGACATTCAGCAGAGAGGCACTGATGGCCTATTGGGAAAAGGAGTCCCAAAAACTCTTGGAGAAGGAGAGGCTGGGGGAGTGTGGAAAGGTAGGCTCTCGGGTTTTTTCCTTAGCTACTCCCACCCCCGACCCCTACCCCTGGCCTAGGAACCTGTTTTCTCTAACGTTTTAGTCCTCTTCATTTTTCTTTCCTCATAACCCATTTGCACCTGCTACTGAACAATTCCTCAGGCCACCCAGGGGATCATTATATGTAAAATTCTTAGCTGAGATCCTTTGATGGACTTTTAGTCAATCAAGATGGGATTTTCAGGAGGAAAATAACTCACAAGCAAGTCATGGGTTTAGATATATTGTCAAACATAAGTCTAATTTGAGCTATAAGTTGCTGACGTGGCATAATATGTGTGACATTACATATATACTGCAGTTAGGTAGATTTATTTCCTTCTATAAATACAGAAGTGGGTACTCTGGTTCCTTTGACTGTAATGGTGACTACAGTAAAAATAATTCTTTTTTTTTTCATCATCAAAAAGTGAGCAGTGGTGGAAAATATGCAGGACTGAGAGCTGAGGGCCCTTATTTCGAGTCCCTGTGCTGTCCCTAAGTTGTTAGACCTTGAACAGATAGTCCATCTCTGCAGGGGTCTCCTTCCCATCTGTCCACTGAAGGAGCTGAATCTAGAGTTTCTTTTGCAAATCAAGAACCCCTTTGAGATTTTGATAAGTTACACGACTTCTCCTGCAGATAATGTATGTGTCTTGTGCACACACACACACACACACACGTTTATGTGGAATTTCAAAATGATGACACACATTCTGAAACCCACCTGGGGATCCAGGTTAAACACGCCTGAGTAGATAACCTCTATTCCTTCCTGCTTTATAATGGTGATCCTGAGACTGGGAAATGTGTGTATATTAGAGCTTGGGTCTGTTAAGCTCTTGTGTTCTGCCCAGTAAACAGTTACTTTGGATTTGCCTTATGAATCATTAAGAGAAGAAAGTTTAAAAGACTATGCCCTGGGAATATAGTAATGGCAATAGCAATTTGAATACAGTAGAATAAATTCCCGAATCTGTGGAAGAACACAGGTCAGGAGCAACAGTTTAAAACCTCTGGGCTCCACTCGAATCATCTAAAATCAAAATGGCCTGAATCCAATGGCAAGACTTCCATAGTACTAATCTAGGCACTGTTAGATGATCTTGATGATAGGGTGTGTGGGCCACATTTGTAGCAAGATATGTGTGAGCCTTGTTCATGTCAATCATCGTGGAAAGGGCCATTGGGATCAGGCCAGGGTCTGCCAAGGCTACCATGGCTGTGTGCACTGAGGGGTGGGAGGGGAAAATGAGGCCAGGATTGGGCTGGTCAGTTCCTCCACAACTCTGATTTTTAGAGGTCTTTTTTTCCCTCCTAATGGGGGGATGTGTGTCAAAAATGTGATAAACTAT
This sequence comes from Cryptoprocta ferox, assembly GCA_028646485.1. Taxonomy (NCBI): domain Eukaryota; kingdom Metazoa; phylum Chordata; class Mammalia; order Carnivora; family Eupleridae; genus Cryptoprocta; species Cryptoprocta ferox. The sequence continues at coordinate 74,330,770 of CM053559.1, forward strand.
ATAAACTATAACGTTGTGATTATAGTTCTTAAAGAATTTCCTTGATAAAAAGATGACAATTGCCACAGAACATCCAGGACAGATAGCCATCATAGCAGTAGCCCAGCAAGGGCATTTTCATGTCAGAATGTCTTGATATCAGTAGGATATCAGTAGCCTGTTGTCAGTTATTACGGACCCCATCCTGATCCGGCCAAAGGGTTTCCTGATTGCTGCCAATGGCTTATCAGCTCAGTTAGAGAGGCTGCGTGTTGACGAACTTTGATTCCCTTCTGGGTAGGTAACTTTTCTCCCACTATGTTTTCCCAGCTGGCCAGCTGTCCCTGTGGTCACAAGGAGGGCTGAGCAGAAGCCTCAGAGCGTATAAACCCATTCCCATCACAGGACAAAGTTCAAGGCAGCTGGCGGGTAGGTGGGGGAGGGAGTGGTTGTGTAAGTGAAGAACAGTGGAATATGGACCACGAGAAGGAGATGGGGTCTTGGTTATCAGGCCACTGGCTCTGTAAAGACTTATGAAAACCACGTTCAACTCCTATTGAATGACAGCCTCTGTCTACTTGGGTTCACACAAACTTATACTGCATTAAACTCCAAGGGTCCTTGGAGACCAAAGTGTCTAGCTCCCCTAATTTGACTGTCTGCTGGGTCTCAGGCATAGGTGCCAATAAGTTCACTCATATTATTTAGTTGAATTCTTACCCCTGCACATGAGAAATGAGATGAGGAGAGGTTAAGAAATTCAGTGGAAGTTAACAGTTTTTAAGGAGAGCTGACACTCAGACCACAGTCTGCTGATGCCAAGACCACGATTCTTAAATTGTGAGTGCCCAACCCATTGGCATTACCTGGGAATTTCTTAGAACTGCTCATTCTAGGGCTTCCCCAGACCTCCTGGGAGTGGGGCCCAGCATTTTGTGGCCTCACAAGCTGCTCAGGTGATTATGGTACACACCACAGTTGAGGACCACTCAACTATACTGAGACCTCTCATAGGCTTACTGATTTGACTAAAGTCAACCAGCTATTTACGGGTAGACCCAGAACCAGAAGCAAAAACCAAGCCTCTCGCCTCCTGTTCATGTAAAGATGCCAGGGAGGTGATCAGGAGACATGGTTGGCCACTACCTTCTTGTTGCCTTATTTATTCCCTAAGAGTGCCAACATTCGTGTTCTCTCTCCTAGCCCTCATGCCTCACCCCATCCCCACCTTCCCATCCCCATTCTCACAAAGATCAAGGTTAACTCCAGAGCACTGGCATATAGCAGACCTGGAACAGTGCAGTCAGTCCAAAAGCCAGATAACATAAGGAAGCAGGGAATGATTATTTGTTAATATCCTATTACCTCCCTCTCCAGACACTTTTCTCCCTTCTTGTGTCTTTCTCCTAGATGTCCCCCACCTAGAGTGGCTAACCATCTCAGATTGTCTGGGACTATCTAGACTTAAGAACTAAAAATCCTGTGTTCTGGGAAACCTCTCATTTCCAGGTGACCAGGGACAGTCACCTGCTGAGCTCTGGACCTGTCCTGACTGTCTGTGTCTGGTAGTCAATGTCAGTTTGAATCCGTTCAGCCAACAGATATTTATTGAGCTCCTACTATACGCCAGACACTGTGCTAGGTGAACAAAACAGACATGATCCCTGTCCTCACCCAGTTAACAGTCTTTTGGGAAAAATGACAAACAAGTAATTAAAACAGGTACTTGGGGTACCTGGGTGGCTCAGTCGCTTAAGCTTCTGACTCTTGACTTCAGCTCAGGTCATGATCTCACAGTTCATAAGCTGATGGCAGGGACCCTACTTGGGATTCTCTCTTGCTCCTTCTCTCTGCCCCTTCCCTGCTCTGCTCTCTCTCTCTCTCTCAAAATAAATTTTAAAAAGATAAGTACTTTCCTGGGGGAAGCACAATGCCCTATATGGCAAGGATAATATGAGGGGATAATATGAGGAAGTGTCAAAGAAGTCTTTCTGGAAAAAGTGTCATTTAGATGTTACATGAGGACTCATTGCTTGGTAACAGTTTCAGATATTGTCTCTCAGATACATTTTTGTTTGTCTTCATTTATTTTTTTGAGAGAGCACAAGCAGGGGAGGGGAAGAGAGAGGAGGATAGAGGATCTAAAGTGGGCTCTGCACTGGCAGCAGTGAAACCGACATCAGGCTCGAACACAGGAACCGTGAGATCATGACCTGAGTGGAAGTCGGACACTCAACTGAGTGAGCCACCCAGGTGCCCCTCTCAGATACATTTTGAGGGGAAAACATCTCTTGCAGATAAGATCCTAAAGGTCTTTCAGAAACCAAAGGGGATAAAACGTAAGGGTGGCATGAAAGGCAGTTTACCTTAGATTTTGAGCAGGTCCCTTTCCTCCAAATACTGAACAGCTAAACCTTCACACAAACACACCTGCACGCATGCACACGTGCACGCACATGCACGTAGTATCCCCTTCCTCCTGCTGCTGAAGAAGTGAGTAAAGAAGGACCGGATAACCATCCCAGGAGTGGCTGACCCCTTCCCCAGGCCATCACTTGGTGCCTGCCACTCCAAACAAGTGGATAACTGGAGGCTATTTTGTGGTAGCAACTGGGCAAACAAACCTGGAGACGTGCGCAGTGTTTTCCAAAGCTCATTCCACATTCCTCAGGCGGCAGGAGCCCTGGCGGTGGGGGTGGTAGGGGTGGTGGGGGGGACAGGTTGCCAATGTAGAGGGAATAATCAAGGCTTTGGGGACAAGGGAGAGATTGGGGCCTTAGAGGAGATAAAAGAAAGGACTAAAAAGATAGCATTAGGGGAAATCAGACTCTGTTAGCAATTTCGAGAATTTTTTTTTTAATCGGAAAAGATAGCAAGAAAAAGAGGAAGAAGGGTTCATTCGGGCTTCTTAGTATAGAGTCTTGTAAGCAGGAAAGATAAAGATAGCATTGAGATTGTGTTTGCCTGAAAGTCTTTCATAATTGATACAGGGTAAATAATTTAAGACCACGAGGGCTGGGGCAATGGCTTGCTTCAAGATTTTCTACTGTTGGCTGCTGTTTCACGTTATGGTTAGAATCCAGTTAGTGCCAAGGGCGATTATCTTTCCCACCTCCTGTCTTCCCCAGTCCGTCTCATTTAACCCTGCCCTAGCGTGAGATTTCAAGCTGATTTGCTGCAAAGGGTGACCCCAATGTTTTTCTGCATAGAGCTAGGTTTTGACCTGCTGCTGCCTAGATCTGCAGTCCTGCCTCCTAGGCTTCTTCCTTTCCAAACAGCAGCAACAGGGACAGCGGCTGCTCTCAGGGGTGCGGGGTCTCTGAGACCCTGTGCCAGGCTCTACCCCAGAGGTAGGTTCATGCTGGAGAAGCAAAGGATGCCCTGCCTCTGCCTTCACTGAGCCGAGCCGGGGCACAGGGCACTCTGCGGCCGTCGCAGCTGCTAGCGGAGGCAAATTTGAGGAAGAATTTTTGAGCATTAAAAAAGGGAATCCATTAATGTGTTGTCTATTTTCGTTGTCATTTGTTTGGAAGCAGACATAAGGAAGGATAAAGGAGTGATTCCAGAGGAGAGGGTTGAATTTGCTAAATTCTAAGTAAACAAGGAGTCAAGTAGTTCAGAACAAGTAGTTAAAGAGAATGAGAAGTTCTGACTCATTTGTTCAAACTGACAAAATGATAGTAAATTTTAATACGGCATGTTAAATTCTAGATATTTATGCTGCAGAGAACAGAAAAAATGTTTGTTTAAAAAAGCTGTTGACTTGGAAGGGGAGCAGCTTATTTGGTTTTGCTTCAGAGAGCAGAACTCTGGACACTAGAACGATATAGGGAGATAGAAGACTTTGTCTTCAAATAAAGAATTTTCCGACAATTAAAAAAAAAAAGAGCTGTTGAAAGATATGCAATGAAAGGTTATAACCCTGATCACCCCAAATAGAGATGTCAGAAGCAAGAGAGTTAACTTTTTCCTTACATGCTTTTGTATGACTTGTCATGTGTTATTTCCCTTTTTTATTTACTGAGATATAATTGACATATAACATTTTTTGGTTTTAGATGTACAATGTAGTGATTTGATATATTGCAAAACCGTGTGTTACTTTTGCAAATTTTAAAAAATGTGCTTAAAAATGACCAATTTACTGATGATACCGTGCTTTTCAGGTTGCGGAAGAAGACAAAGAAGAGAGTGAGGAAGAGCTTATTTTTACTGAAAGTAACAGTGAGATTTCTGAAGAGGTCTACACAGAAGAGGAGGAAGAGGAGGAGGTGGAGGAGGAGGAGGAAGAGGAGGAAGAGGAAGGAACAACTGAAAAGGAGAAAGGTATTAATGGAACTGTAAATTATGATAGCATCGATTCTGATAACTCTAAGCCAAAGACATTTAAAAGTCAGATAGAAAACATAAATTTGACCAATGGCCACAGTGGAAGGAACACAGAGTCGCCAGCTGCCATTCACCCTTGCGGAAATCCTACCGTGATTGAGGATGCCTTGGAAAAGATAAGGAACAACGACCCTGACACCACAGAGGTCAATTTGAACAACATCGAGAACATCACGTCGCAGACCCTCGCCCGCTTCGCCGAGGCGCTCAAGGGCAACACGGTGGTGAAGACCTTCAGTCTGGCCAACACGCGCGCGGACGACAGTGCGGCCATGGCCATTGCGGAAATGCTCAGAGTCAACCAGCACATCACGAACGTCAACGTGGAGTCCAACTTTATCACGGGCAAGGGGATCCTGGCCATCATGAGGGCTCTGCAGCACAACACGGTGCTCACGGAGCTGCGCTTCCACAACCAGAGGCACATCATGGGCAGCCAGGTGGAGATGGAGATCGTCAAGCTGCTCAGGGAGAACACCACGCTGCTGAGGTTGGGTTACCATTTTGAGCTCCCAGGACCAAGAATGAGCATGACGAGCCTCTTAACGAGAAATATGGATAAACAGCGGCAGAAGCGGATGCAGGAGCAAAAACAGCAAGAGGGTAATGATGGAGGAGCCAATCTTAGGACCAAAGTCTGGCAAAGAGGAACACCTGGCTCTTCACCTCATGCATCTCCCAGGCACTCTCCCTGGTCATCCCCCAAACTCCCCAAGAAAGTCCAAACTGTGAGGAGGAGCCGTCCTCAGTCTCCTGCGGCCCCACCCCCTCCCCCTCCCCCACCCCCTCCTCCTCCTCCTCTTCCCCAAAAGCTGCCCCCTCCTCCTCCACCACCACCTCCTCCACTCCCAGAGAAAAAACTAATCACTCGAAACATTGCAGAAGTCATCAAACAACAGGAGAGTGCCCAGCGGGCATTACACAACGGACAGAAGAAGAAAAAAGGGAAAAAGGTTAAGAAACAGCCAAACAATATCCTAAAGGAAGTTAAAAATTCCCTGAGGTCAGTGCAAGAGAAGAAAATGGAAGACACTTCCCGACCTTCTACCCCACTGAGATCAGCTCATGAGAATCTCATGGAAGCTATTCGTGGAAGCAGCATAAAACAGCTAAGGCGGGTAAGTAACCCAAAGAGCAGATTTGGGGCACAGATGCAGTGAGTGAGCCCCTATTACACAATGGTACCAAAGTCACCTCTCAACATATTTGTTAACGTTTAAAATATTTTAGTATGCAAGAGCAAGCATCCCAATTCAGAACGCCAGGAGCAGGTCACCAGTGGGCACATTTCCACTGGAGAAGTGTGCCTGGGCCACCTTCTTAGCACCTCAGTTCCAGAAGGGCCAGGCCTATTTCAAGGCACTCGAATTTATAAAAAACCTGATTTCCTTAATAAGAAAATCAGGGAATATAATCTATATTCCAAAAAAGATGATCACTTGCCAAAATTTTTACCACAAAGTTGCAGGAGATTTAAAACCTAATTTACAATAGAGAGGCACCTGGGTGGCTCAGTAGGTTGAGCATCTGACTCTTGATTCTGGCTCAGGTCATGATCTCATGGTTTACGGGATCCAGCCCCATCTTGGACTCTGTGCTACAGCTTGGAGCCTGCTTGAGATTCTCTCTGCCGTCCCCAACTTGCGCGCATGCGCCCTCTTTCTCAAAATAAATAAAGTTTAAAAAATAATAAAAATAAACATTAAAAAAGAAAACCTAATTTATAATGTAAAATTTGAATATCACCCAGCAATAATCAACCTATATCTGAGTTAGTCTCAGGGAATACTGCTAGAGGCATACCCTACAGATATTTTTTGTTTTATCATTGGTGTTGTTTTATTGAAAGAAAATTCCCCGTTCTTCTAGGTGGAAGTTCCAGAAGCTCTGCGATAAAAACACCGTCTTTAGAAGAGGACGCAGAGTCGTTCAGGGGTATTAAATAAAATGCATGTGAGCTGTTTCTAATATACCTTCTTCAATTTGAAATGTTTCCTGACTTTCAAAATAGCCTCACCTATTAATTCCAAAAAGAATTTTAAGAAACAGTCAGCATGTTTCTTCTGTAAATATGAAAATAAACTACTTTTTTATGTTATGAGATTTGTATTGGCAAGAAGCAGTTTATTTAAAGATGCTCTTATATCCCTGGGATGTGTTGGTAACTCTGAGCTGTTATGAGTTAATGAAATGTGCTGTTATTTTTGTAATCCCAATAAATTTGGATTGAAGTTTTTTGGTTTTTTTAAAACAAACTAATTTTTGTGTGTTTGAGTTGATACATCTGTCAGGTGTTTATGTAACATTGCTAAATATTAAAAATGCAACATTCTTACCCAAAAAGGGCTTGGGTCCTTAGCATTTTCCTTTCTTTTTTTTTTCACGTCCAAGACAATTCGATCAGAGTTCTTTCTAAAACATCTGAAATCAAAAGTTTTCTTCAAAGTCTTCTTGGTAATGAGATAAGAGCTGTAGGAAAGATCCCGAAGTGGCCATTATCATCCTAGATGCACTGATGTTAGACCCATTCCCAAAAGGCTGATAGGTACCCAGGAGTCAATTCAATCCTTTACAAGTCAACTATTTCCAGAGGAAATAAAAAAAAAAGTGAAGGAACGCTTCTTGGTATAGGAAATTGCATTAGGGGAATTCCTGGAAAATAAGCCCTGAATGCAGCGCTATCTTGTAGCTGATACTAAAGATTCACCTCTCACGTCTCCTTTTGAACTTTCCTTAGATGAGCCTTAGTCCAATGGGCCTCTGCCTTTGTGTGCCCTACAAAAATGGTGACGTTGACATCCTCGACACACATCCAGGGACAAAGGCACCTGTATTTCTAATCCCCAAATATCATTCTATTCCACCTCCCTGTCATTCAAAGAAGACCTGAATTCAAATTAGAGAAAGACATATCCGAGATTTCCTTCATCTAGCTCCAGTGCTCGACTCCAATTTACGAAAGCTATAAAATCTCTTCTAAAGTCCTTTGTATTAACTATGATTAGCAGTGTTTCCTTTGTGTCCTACAGAGCATAACAGTGGTCCTGGCAAAGCTCTCTGGGCCACTCATTCAATAATTGTTTGCTCTACGTACAAAGCTTTGGATTATCTTCAATCAAGAGGATTTTGTTTCATTAGGATATTTCTCCAGTAGTTCTTGGGTCTGTTTCTTTTAGTCTGTTTCTGTTGTTCTGCCATCCTCTTACTCAGAGAGAATGCCCTGTATAACCCCTGAAGGTGGGTGCCAGAGACCTCTGAGCCAAGCCAGTGCCCTGGGTCCACGTGGGGAGTGGCTGACATCTTCTGAACTCTCTAAATTGTCTCATGAATACTTTTCACAAAAACATCAAAAGGGGCTGTCCCCATTTTAGAGATGAGGAAACCACTCAGGGAGGCAGCAGGCTCAAAGAAGTCAAGGTTGCATGTGACTATGCATATCTCTGACTGTCAAGCCTGTGCCCTTTGTACACCACATCACCTCCCTGCACCCCTCCAGAATCAAACCTCCTAAAGGGTCCCTGTTCTTACAACAATGATGGAGATTTCAGTTTCTATTTTAGTGACTTCACTATTTTCACCCTTTTTCATTAGTGTTCACAGTCATGCGCATTATTGTTATGCAAACAAAAAGCTAAAATGTAGGTTCTTAAAAGGTGTGTGTGTGTGTGTGTGTGTGTGTGTGTGTGTGTGTTTATTTAGAACAGAAATCCAAGACCAAACCTCTTTTCTCATCACCCTTGTATGTGCATGAGGACAGGGCTCTTCTAAACTGGAAATAACTTCCGACTTCATCACGATGAGGCAGAGGGGCAAACAGTTCCTGATGAATCAGGGTTGATAAAACCATGCATGAATCCCAGAAAGCCGGTGCCTGGCAGCTCTCTGGAGTGAGGAGGAAAAGGTTAGTAATCTGGGCTACTGACAGCCACATGGCTGGGGACACTGGCCAGGGCTTCTCACCTGAAGTGAATGATTGGCAAACAGATATTCTGACCTTTGCATTTGAAAGTCTAACTTGCTAGGGGCACCTGGGTGGCTCAGTCAGCTAGCATCCAACTTCAGCTCAGGTCACAATCTTATGGTTCCGTGGGTTCAAGCACAGCATCGGACTTTGCACTGATAGCGTGGAGTCTGCTTGGTATTCTCTCTCTCTCTCTCTCTCTCTCTCTCTCCCTCTCTCTTTCTGCCCTTCTCCCACTTGTGTTCTCTCTCTCTAAAATAAATAAACATTTATAAATAAATAAATAAATATCAATCTACCTTGCTGGAAATGTCTGGGCCTGAGGAGAGAGCAGTATGCACTTCTTGGGAACGTCACAAAATGTAAATAAAGACACGGACCCTCACACTCAATCTACAAAACAAAATACGAAGCCCATCACAACACAGGTGTGATATGATCAGATACTGAGGGGGTACATTTAGCGTTCTAGAACAGTGGTTCAGAATACCGTACTGTAAACATCTGAGGTGTTATAACTCTCTCTAGTCAGCACAGGTCAGGGACTCTTAGTTTATCCTTCCTGCAAACTCCTAGAGTTTGTATGAAAACTAATTAGTTCATCCTCTATCGAGAGCTTTCAGCTCACTGGGAGAAGAGTGTCCAAGACCAGATGAAGGGTTTAGGCTCTGATTTATATTTGCACATTAATCTCTTGAAGTACACATCATCCCGATTTGAAACAGGGCCAGGTGGCTGAGTCTCACTCTGCTCCGAGAGCCATGCTGCCGCAGGTATTTAATAACTCCGTGTCAGCAGGATGTTGATTTAATAGCTGCCCTCACATAGTTGCTCCACATGAGTGAAAGGAAGAGCCTATACTGAGATGCACCGAGCAGTAGGGTAAATCTACTGGTTCTTGAGAAGACCCTTTAGCCACTTCCCTTCATGACAAACTTAACACTATCTTTTCTGTGTTTCTCTGAGGCTTGGGAGGTGGACTTTTATTTTCACTAACAATCAAATAGCATGATCTGAAAGACTAAGAGTTGATTCAAGAATTAGAAAACTCAGAAATACGGTACCATCATTACTGCACTTAACAGCTTCCACAAATATTTTCCAAGTGCCTACAACGTTCCAGAAACTTTTTTGGATGCTGAGGATACACAGTGAGGGAGATAAAATCTGTGTCCTCATGTACGTTACATTCTTTTTAAAAAATTTTTAATGTTTTTTTATTTATTTTTGAGAAAGAGAGAGAGTGTACAAGTGGAAGAGGGGCAGAGAGAGGGAGTCACAGAATTTGAAGCAGGCTCCGGAGCCCGACGCATTGCTTGAACTCGTGAACCACAAGATCATGACCTGAGCATAAGTTGGATGCTTCATCGACTGAGCCACCCATCATGTACCTTACATTCTAATCAAGGGAGTTTAGGTTAACACCGTTCCCGCAAGCATCACGCATTTCCTTATCAAGTGCCTCCTGTGTTTAAGACACTACTCAGTGCTGGGGAGACCGGATTAAATTAGAAAATGTCCTCCATGTCAAAGCAATGGGAATCCTGAGAAAACCATCCCTTCCTGAATATGTGGTAAGATCTGAGTTAGAGGCAGGTGTAGGGTCCTATGTGGGCACTGAGGAAGCCTAATCATCTAAAGTTAGTGTTAGCAAACTTTTTCTGTAAAGAATTAAGGAGTAAATATTTTAGACTGTATGGGCCATTTGGTGTCTGCCAAAACTATTCAATGCTGCCCCTGCAGGGCAAAAACAGCCATAGGCAATATAGAAATGAGTAGAGCATGTCTGTCTTCTAATAGGACTTTATTTATGGACACTCAAATTTAAATTTCATATAACATTCATGAGTTGTTAACTTTCCACTTTTAATTTTTTTCAACCATTTAAAAATGTAAATGCTCTTCTTAGGTCACAGGCTGTACAAAAATAGGTGTTGGATGGATTTAACTTGTGAGCCACGGTTCACCACAGACCCTTGACCAAAAGCAGATAAGAAGTCAAGAAGAGCTTCTCAAGGAAGGTGACACATGAATTGGACATTTAAAGAAGAGAGAAGATGTCAAACTAAAACAAGAGTCACAGGATGGGGTTAGGGAACAAGGAAGGATATTTAAGTTTGCAGAAATAGGACAATATAGAAAACAGTTGAAAATCATAGGGTTTAATGTAATTCCGTAAAAACAACGATTCAGTAAAGAGTTAATATTTCAGCCTTTTTTTTATAGTATTGGTAATTCTGGTGAATTGAAAATAGAACTATTGTATAGTTTCTGCATGGCCTTCTTTTTTACAAAAATAGTCTGTGATCACTAAGAAAAATCAGAATATACAGATAAACAAAAGAACTTAAAGAATCCTCATAAAACCAGCCACACAGAACAACCACTGATGGCCCTTTAGTGTGTATCCTTTTAGATTCTCCTTGATGCATATTTAAATATACATATTACTGTGTTTTCTACAAAAAGGGGAAGAGAGCATACTTACTTTTATATAACCCACCATATTTTATTTAAGAAAGTTCAGTAAGTGTTGGATATTTAGATTATTTTGATTAGTCCTCTGATGTTGGATATATAGTTTGCTTTAACCCATCCCTTTGAGTTATTCTGACTTGTAGCTCTTCCAAAAAGCCTTTACAAGAACTGATTGACTGAATGATTGGCAGCTAAAAAGCCATCTCCCAGATAGAAAAGGGTTGTGAGCTATCATTGTGGTACACCAAAACTGGAAATTAGGTTTTGGCCAAATTATCATGTTTACTAACTTTCTCGTGGCCAAATTATATGCCTATCTGAACCGCAGAGGCATGCGTGAGTAAGATGCCTTTCAAAAACTTCATATGATTTTCTACTTCTGAATAAAAAAAGCTGGGATGAATTGAGAGTTACCAAAGCCCAATCTGAGCAACTTAGCGCAAGCTAAGGAATGTGGACTTAATTAGGAAAGTCTTGGGAGCATCAAAGAATTTCAAGAGGAGGAATGACAGGATGTTTATATAGGTTTTGAAAATATGACCTGTGTAACCAAGAGAAGGGTGGATTCCATGAGATCCAGGCTGGTGGTAGGAAGACCAGTTGGGAGATCATTACTATCATTTAAAGACATAATGATACAGGGGCGCCTGAGTGGCTCAGCCGGTTAAGCGGCTGACTCTTGACTTCGGCTCAGGTCATGATCTCATAGCTTGTGAGTTCGAGCCCATGTCAGGCTCTGTGCTGACAGCTCAGAGCATGGAGCCTACTTAGGATTCTCTCTCTTTCCATTTCTCTCAGACCTTCTCTCTCTTTCTCTCTCTTGCAAAATATATAAATAAAATAAAATAAAAAGAACAAAATGACACAAATTTGAACTGTGAACTCTGCATCAGTGTAAAGGGGTCAGAACAGATAGAGCAGAGAGTAAGGAAGTACATACTCCACAGAATTTAGTAGCTGGCCAAACGTAGGGGGCAGGAGGCAACAAAAGAGAGGAGTCTATGTGACACTTGTGTTCCTGGCCGGGCCATTTGGGTGGATAGCAGTGCCACACAGTGGGACAGGAATGCAGCAGGAACAGGTGCTGGAGGAAGAAGATGACTTCCGTTTTAAATACATTGTGTCTGAAGTGGCTGTCTGTTTGAATGTGTGGGCAGGTCTAGAATGGTGGGGATGAGATTCCTGCTGGAAATGGAGCTTGGGGTCACGTGGTACAAGTGGTGGGGGTTTAGGTGAGGTCACTCAGGGAGCGTGGAGAATGTAGAAGCTGAGTGTAACTGGTCAACAGGAGAGGAGAGAATCGCGTGGCCAAGCACAGAGCTGAACTAAGGAAGGTGCCGTCGGTGCCATAAAATGTCTCAGCAAGTTTTGGAGCTTGATGGTGGTAACACTTGAACTGGCGTTCTCGATGAGAGCAAGTTCATGGGAGCAGCGGAGATGGAAATTGATTGTAGGGCTAGGGTGGGACATTCTCCAAGATGAGTGTAGTTCAGTGCTGCACCAGAGGGGCCGCTGCTGGTGGACAGCCGGAGGGTCCCCAAAACTCAGAAGAGAAAAGGCACATCCTCCTGGTATGTCATTTTCACTTGACATGAAAAATTAAAATTATATTTTATACACACACATATATACATACGTAATCATTTTTACTTGGTATGAGAAAATATATTATTTATATACTTATATATAAATTTATATATTTTTGTCAAATAAAAATTACACGTGTATATATATATATATACATATATCCTGATTTTTGAAAGTTTGCATTATAACACTTCACTTTTATGAAAGACCTACATTAGTACCTGTTTTTATCCACCAAAAGGAATCCAAGGAGGATTTTCACTTTTGCAAAAAAAAAAAAAAAAAAAAAAAAGCAAGAATATATTCAGTGTTTTTGAGCTAGTTCCGAGGTAGCGCACACCTCAAGCAGTGAGAGGGCCTGGCCAAGCCCCTTCACTGGGACCTGCTCTCAGCGTCTCAGCACCAAGCCTCCATAGCTTTGAAACATGTCTGTGAGCATCTGTGCTTTATCTCAATTTATTTTGTGCATCTGCTAGGAAGTTGTGTATCAGAAAAGCCTAGGAGAGGTTATTTTTTGGATCTAGGGATACTCACAAATTTTTCTAGATAAATTAAGTCATTGCTTCTTTGGGGAGCCTGGGTGGCTCAGTCAGTTAAGCGTTCGACTTTGGCTCAGGTCATGATCTTGCGGTTTGTGGGCCCGAGTCCCACGTCGGGCTCTGTGCCGACAGCTCAGAGCCTGGAGCCTTCTTCAGATTCTGTGTCTCCCTGTCTCTCTGCCCCTTCCCCACTTGTGCTCTGTCTCTCTCTCTGTCTCAAAAATAAATTAAAAAAATTTAAGTCATTGCTTCTTTGCTTTATGCCATTTCTGCTTATGGAAGTTTTTATAGGAACACTACTTTAGGAAAATGGGGGAAACTGCATGTATGTTCTAGATAAAGTCAACTGGAAATCTCATTCCATCTCTGCAACAAGCCATGGTCTTCTGCAGGATTTCAGAGAATTCCTGCTCATAGTTTTCTCTGGGTCCCTCCTCCAAGCCTGCATCTTGCAAACCTACGATTTAATAGCCCTGATCTAATGTGGCGATTGACCTGTGGCAATGAGTCCTCCTTCTTGATTTCCAAAGCCCCAACATTGCATGAAAATTTGGGAAATGAAGGAAGGGTTGATATTACAACAACACAAACTTCAAACCAAACATGAGACCTTATTGTTGTGAGAAGTCCTCTGCCTAACTTACCATCAGAGATTCCCCCCCAACCACACACACACACACACACACACACACACACACACACACACACTGGCTATTTCATCCCACTTAATAGTCTGAGTTTTCTTGCTGGCGTATCACTTCCTTCCTCTTCTCTCATGCTTCTGCATTACTACTATCCCCTACAGTACTCTTGGTAATTCCAGATTCATTTCACTCTGTTATGCACAGCAAATTCAGCTCTCTCTGGTCCCCTCCCAAGGAGGAGGTCTGGTCTATCTGTGCACCTCCAAGCTAGTTAGTGTGGTGCGGATCCCACGAGCTTTTTATCTGACAGGAGCCACCCTAAAGTTATGGCTGTGAATAGAATATCTCCCCCCTGGAAGACGCTCTATGTTCTCCCCGAACAACACAAAAACCCTCATACGGTCACTCACAATCTATTATCTGGACGGTCTTCTGAACGGGATTCTTCCTGACTGGTTTCTCTGCTTCCATTCTTAGGCACCCCAACTTGTCTTTAACATGCTGGAGCGATATTTGGCCAAAATGCAATTCTGATCACAGTAGCCGTCTGTTTGAAATTCTTCAGGGGCAGCTCATATTCTACAGAATAAAATTCAAAACCCTCAGCCAGGCAAACACTGCCCTGATTATCTCTCTGCCTCATCTTCCATCACTTGTCCTCCTGTGCTTCCACCATCCTGAGCCACCTGCGCTCACTGAACGGGTGGCGGCCCCTATGGACACACACCTTTTCGCATATCGTCTTACGTCTGGAATTCCCTTCTCATTCCTCAAATCTGGATAGCATCTACTTCATCCTTCAAGAGACCCTGAAGACAAGTAGCTTATTGACCCAAGGAGATGAGAAAAAGGGCCTCCTTCAGAAGAGCCTCTGTTCTTCTCCACATTCTCCCTGGGTGACCTCGTCCAAACTGCTATCTTTAAATACTACTCATATCACATGACCCCCAAATCCTTACTTCCAGCACAAATACACGCCCCCATGATTCTGACCCCACACATTCACATTCAGACATGACGTAATTAAAACTGAACTCATCTTCCTCTTTCAATACCTGCTCCTGTTATACTCTATTTTCCACAGCCTCACAATATATTTTGCCTTGCATTATATACTATTTGTGTACATGTCTTAATCTTCTCACTGTCCTCCTGGACTATATATCCTGGAGACCGGAGGCTGTATCTTATCTTTATGCCTAATAAACAGCAAGCACTCCATACATGTATTTAATAAGATGGAGATATCAGCTACTCGATGACAATGAAGAAACAACATGACAGTATCTTCTCATCATTCCTCCCAGAGTGGCCAACAGTGGGATGGGATCAAAAAGGAACATGGTTGGGAAATGAAGCTCTAGAGGAAGATTGGTTCCAGGTTCTAGGACAGGTCAGGACCTACCTATGGAGGCTTAGGGGCTCCAAGGATCACCCAATGGTACCACTTCCTTTGTGCATATTGTAAGGCCAGAGTTCTAAGAATATTAGCATCCTCTCTTGATGCCCCTCTTCCCTCAAAGTCCCTTTTCTCTGTGTGATCTGGGAGCAGAGGTTGGGCTATAGTCACGAGTGGCTGCAAGCTACTGTCTGGAGAGCATTGGGGAGAGCCAGGGACTGACACTGGAATGAAAAGTCCCATTCTCTAAAAGAACGATCTTGAGGGAAAATCAGTATAATCTTTGAGACCCTAAAGACAAATTTGCAGTCTAAAGTGGAGGTCTTTACTCTGATACATTATCTGTTTGTATGTTAGCTATTCTGTACTAATTTCTAGACGACTGATCACTTGTTCTAGATGGAAACATTGTGCAATTAACTATATAATCTTTATTATAAACTAAACCGTTTCTTAGCAACACAGCTTTCATGGGGTCATATATTTTGAATTTTTAAAAATTAGACATGTAATTAAAAAACATACCAAGCTGTGGTCAAAATACTGCTGTCACAAGCACAAAGCACTGAATTTTCTCTCCTCCTGAATGAAATCTCAGCTGACCCATCTGAGTGATCACTGCTCTATAAACACAAAAACAGATGATCAGAAGTCAGTCTCAGGTTGCACTTTGCAAGTGGCGCTCCCTGAATTTATCCGCTATTAACTCCTCTTCCAGCCAGGGGCTGGGTGGTGGCGGCACACAGATTATAAACCCTTGCATCCAAGTGAACTAACAAGGTGGCAAATGGCTGCTCAGAGGAACTCTTTGCAAACCCTTTGGCAAAATGGGGAAAATGAAAAGACATTTATTGGACATTTGGGTTTTTTTATCTGACATTTGAAGGAAGAGTCAGGGGGAAAATATACATGTATTTATTCATATTTATGATGGTCTTTTGAGAAGGTGTACCCTAGTTTTTGCAGCTTTTGGTTCATCCACATGATACCAGTGGGGGAATTGTGGAGCCTACCCAGGAGACCAGCAGAAAGCTGAAAATATCACATTCAGGAGGAGCAAGGTAATACGCGCCAACACCCTCATTTATTTTCCTCTAAATGCTGCCAAGAATTTCTGGTGACTCTTTTCAGAGACACTCATAGGACGTTTAAGAGGAGTCCTGATTTGTTAGGATGCATAACTATGCTTGTCCTCAGAAGCTATCAGTGGTGAACGTTGTTTTTAAAGAAATGCACATTTCTTAACATAAGCCAAGAAAACCCCAAAAACGGCAAAACAAAACCAGTTTTGTCTACACATATGATATTCATAAATCACCGTTGGGCGTTATAAAAACATGAAATACATGGAAAATGCTTAAGGAAAGGAGACATACTGGCAGAAAATACTTCACGTTCAGAGAGAAGACTCTGAGGTAATTCCAAATAAATTCTTGTGTCATCACTTATTAAGCATTTGGGATTATTCAAACATGCTAGTTATCTAATCTAATATTTCACATGGAAAAAGTATTTTGATACAGATGGAAAGGGAGGGGGAATGGCGATGAGGATGAGAAAACCAAAGATAAATTATAAAAATACTATATTCTATTCCCTGAATACTCCCAAAATATGAGCCTGCACTAATCTCACAATTTGCCTTGGCTTGCTTTAGTGGCTGCTGGTTCAAGCTGCATGATTATATTTTCCTTTTGTTGAGTTGGGGTTTTGTTTGTTTGTTTGTTTTCCTGGAAAACAGAATGCAACATTTCCCCTTGGGCCTTGAGCCTTTGCATATGCGTAAGCAGAACAATCCCAAGCCTTCTACTTTTGAAGTAAAGCTATTGGCGTAATAGTTTTATTTTTTACTCAGACTATCACTGGTGACTTAATTCACATAGGAGGCAGGGAGCTCTGGTGATTAAAGACACAGCCGCTGTATTAAGACAGACCTAAGTCTGAGGCTCAGCTCTGACAGATACCAGCTTTTTTAACTGTGCAAATTGTTTAACGTGTTTCATTTGCCTTGGTTGAAAAATTGGGACAACTTCCTCATGCAAAATATTTCATGCAGTATCCAACACTTAGTAAGTGTCCTAATAAATACTGGTTAGCATTAAAATGGATGCTTTTAAACATGACTTTTTTCAAAGCAAAAACATCTCAAAGGAAAAATATCTGGGCACGGAGTACGCATGGCCATGGGACTTTAGGAGACCCCTTAAATGGCTTCGTTGTCATCAAAAAGTAGCCCAGTCTGAAACTGGATGAGTGGCCACATTACAGTTCCCCCTGCAGAACCGGGACAGGGCTGGGGTGAATCCCTGAGGAAGTCAGAGAGTTCTAGACATTGGGAATTGCAAGCTAAGTGGGCAGGTGTTGACTGTGCCCTCTGGGAAAAGTGTTTATTAGAAAAGCACTTGTAACTATACTGGAATTAAAATGAAAACTTAATTAAAAATAATGAAAAACAAAAACAAAAACACTTGCATGGGTTGGTAAATGTATTGCCAATATCTGAAGGTGTTCTTGCTGTTTCTTACACAATGTTCATGGGATCTTTACTGGGCTCCCTATTTCCCAATATGAACTCACACGTTTCAAGAACACACACATGCAAACCCAATTCTCTTGTGTGCCTTTTTTATACTCCCAGCCCTCTTAATTACCTGACAATTACTGTTCATTTCAGTTTTGGGGGAGGGAAGTAGAAAGGAATGACAGAAACCATAGAACAAAACATTGTATTGGATAATTTCTAGGCGGGGTAAGCCCAAGGGAGGTTGTTGCTACAATATGAAGAGAAAGAGTAAAGCTGGAAAGTGATTTAAGGGGACAATACTTCCCAGAGAAACAGCAACTCAGGGAATCAGTCTCCGTAATTTTCTGAAACCTGTTGTTTCTTCTGCCTTCCTGTTCAACATGGTGCGGTGGTTTCTATCTTCGAGGTAGATGCTGTGAAAAATTGCCAGTGGGAATTTAAGTCTGGAAACCAAACAACTTCGGAACCAATTTTCTATATTTTGAATCGGACGTATCATTACTTTTGTTCCTCCAGAAGACTTTCCAGAACAGCTCTGGGAAGTCAATTAATACCATTGTCAAGGTCACATTAATTCAGGCCAGTTATTTTTGAAGAAATAGATAATAGTCTAAGGGTCACCAGCACCTACACTTGGCTGAATAGTATGTTGGATATTGAGAGTCTGCATGCCCCAAATTCCATGCCTAATGGCTGGTCTTTTTTCCCAATTATAAGGGAAAAAAACAGCCATGGAGAAATCCTAACTTAGCACTGACAACTTTTGAAGGATATACATGTATTTCTTATGTTACATCAGTGATTTACTTAAACTCTTGCTATATTTATAAATTATACAGTAGTCCAAATTAACAACCCTGCTTTTATCAGCCTGTAGTCGCCAAATCTTGAAACCAGCCTAAATTTTCCATTCGACCCATTGCCAGTCTTGTGGATAATGATTATAAACATGAACCTTTTCCCTATATTTTTGTTTCCCCCCAAATTTTCTCATTAGATGCTGAGTGCATTAATGTAAACTTTCTAAGAATCATGACCGATAGCTAAAATGCTATTTCTCTATCTAAATGGAGCCAGCCAAGTACTCGTACACTAATTTCTCCTCCTTGTACCTGGGCAGGTTGCTTCATAAATAAATTCTACAGGTCATAAATTTCCACAGGTTCCATAAATACAGTTTGTATACATCAATATATATAAATGTTCCTGCTCATGCACACTCATACAATTTTTTTAACGTTTTTTAATGTTTATTTTTGAGAAAGAGAGAGACAGAGTGCAAATAGGGGACGAACAGAGAGGGAGACACAGAATCTGAAGCAGGCTTCAGACTCTGAGCTGTCAGCACAGAGCCCAACATGGGGCTTGAACTCAGGAACCGCGGGTTCATGACCTGAGCCGAAGTCGGATGCTTAACCGACTGAGCCACCCAGGTGTCCCCAAAGACAATTTCTTAAATGACGTTAATAATGAGGGGCTTCAAGGCTGCATCTCCAGTGACCTGCTAGAGCAGATCTTGTATTTTTGGAAGGTTTGGAAGTGGCTTACATGGCCTCCACCATTGGTAGCCACACATGTGTACCTCCAACATTTAGTGTCAAGGTTTTTCCAGTCCCCTTTCCTGTTTCACCCACGTGTGACTTTTGGCCATTCTTTTGTAATCAGTCATGAGCATATCTTCTATTCCTAACCTGGGTCAAGGTAATTTAGTAAACTACAAAAACCTGTTCAAAGTTGGCAGGTGAGGTAGAGAGCCCGATTTCTCAATGGGTCTTAGTATTATGTGACCACATGAATTTCTATTACCCTGCTCTAGAGATATATTAGTACAGAACAACAGATTTATTTTATTCTGGGGCCTACTTCCAATTTACAGTAACAATTTTTTTTGTTAATGTTTATTATTTTTGAGAGAGAGAGACAGAGTGCAAGTAGGGGAGGGGCAGAGAGTGAGGGAGACACAGAATCGGAAGCAGGCTCCAGGCTCTGAGCTCTCAGCACAGAACCCAACGCGGGGCTTGAACTCATAAACAGTGAGATCATGACCTGAGCTGAAGTCAGATGCTTACCCAACTGAGCCACCCAGGCATCTTCAACTTACAGTAACAATAATCATTTTAAGTAGTCTGGCTAAGTATTAGGATAATAATGCTTGCATTCAAGTGCACTTACCTAATAGTTCCAAAAGTATGATGCCTGGGAATTTTTGAAGATCCAGGAACTTGATTCTGTTCCTCTTCCTTCTTGTTTTCTTCACCAATTCCTATTAATACTTTAAAAACTTATGTATTTGAAAGCTTTCTGGGAAAAACTCTCAAAAAATTCCTTTAGTTTTTACCTGCCCATCCCTATCTTCGATTTTGTGGTATATCTTATCAAAGTGAGGATACAGCAATGGTTTCCAAGTGTTGAAAGATACTTGCTTTATTATGGCAGCCGGGTTGTGTGTGGGGTCATTACTGCAATTCTAACAACACACATCACAAACCAACACCAAGATATGAAGACAATGCTACATCTAAGCGTTAACCAGCCATGCAGTGGACAGAATACAACCACATTTCCCCCCTACAAGTTACCCTAGCTTTTCCAATGACCCACCAAATCCCATCTGAGTTCAAATGTCCATTAACGATGACAGAAGTAAGCTTTATAGAGTCAAAACTAAACTCAAATGCACAATGTACTTGTTTCTCCCTACCCTTCTCAGTGGAATGATGTTTGGCTTAGTATTTAGATAGTTGGGAAATGAAGAAACATCTATGAAAGACACAGTGACTCCCAATCAAACCAGAGTTTCTGTTATTCTGGAAAACGACGTGATGGAAGTGGAAAGTAAGAGGAGGACGCTGAGTGGGCTCAGTGGTGCACAGAGCTCTCCGCACGGCCTCACGGCAGAAACCACATCAGGCTGATCCAGGCATGGTGGTTGTAAACCTTAGGGCTCTGGTGCAGACCTGAAGCAAACATCCGGCTCAGGATCAACTCAAATTTTCTAGACATTTTTAGGCAGCAGGTTCCCACAAACATGTTCTCTGGTGTCCCGCCGTTCAACCAGGGACAAACAAGGCCACCCAAATAGAATCATAATGTGCTCCATTTACCGGTGGCTTGGAAAGAAAATGGTTGCAATTCTAGGACTATGCTTATCAAATCAGACTCTCTCATAATCACGTACCTGTTAATGTTAACTACAGTACAACGTTGGTCAATTATCCACAGCAAAGTTCAGAAAAGTCTTTTCAAAACAAAAAAACAATTGAATTTCCCACTTGAAAAGACTGGTATGGATTGAGTTTTAGCTGAATATGCACCTCAGAAAAAGCTGGCCCTTCTACATTTAGTTCTTTGCTTAATAAACAAAACCAAATATCCTATTTTATCGACTTCTTTTTAACTGGGTATCACTCTTCAAAATGGAGATTTTAATACATTTAATTTTACTTGCTGAATGTTTTCCCAATCCCAACAAAAATCTGCTTGCAAATACATATTCTCCTTTCTATTCTCTGCCTCCTTAGACTCCCACCCTAACTAAAATAATAAAATAAAAGTTATTTCTTTTTAGGTTCATTAGTGGATTTAAGGAACTAATTAGAGTTTTTAACAGGTCACTACAGAATTAAGACATTATGAACAGCTTTGTTTGTTTCCCTATAGTTAACTGGACCTGGTGACGCCTTTTCCTTTCACTTGTCTCCTTCAACACCACAAACACTGGAACACAATCTTTACTTTCCTGCCTCTTTTCCCGTAAGGGCGAAGTACATGCCACTAAATTCGAATCTCCCCTCTCTCACTAAGAAGAAAACCAGGAAGTTGGATTTAAAGTGTTCGCTTTGTCCTTGTCCTCTTGGAAGAACTCCTGGTCTTTAAATTGACATTGCAGCTGTTGACTGAAAATTATACAGAAAGATTAATACATTCTCACACTAATTTTTTGTCAGGCAAGTTGAGTGTTAAGGGCTTACAAAATACTTATGTCTAGATAAAGGCAATAGCTTTTACATCCATAAGAAACTAACAAAAATAAGTTGGATGTAGAATAAAAAGCTCATTTTTTTTAACCCAGTACTAAATGACAGGAGTGTCCTGTGATGACCGAATGCTTGGACAATGTAGGGTGGCTGCCATCATTGAGCCAAAATATGATCACATGCTTCAGAGTCAGAGGCTGGCTCCTCAAAGCAAGCCAGCTTTCCCAGGCAGAGACGGGAACAGGATGCTGGTGGCTTCCATCAACACCCAGATGACATGTGAGAAAGGGTAAAATTTGTAGCCATAAATCTTTCAGAAACAAAGTAAGTCTGCAATTTACTCATAATTAAAGAAAAATACAGAAGAATAAAACCGTATTAAGGTGCATGGACAAGCAACTGAACTGGCAGATCTGAGTTCTAGTATTAGTTCCTTCTAACAGACCTCAGGCGAGCCCCCGCTTGGATGAGTTGGCTTGATGGAACTCGATGGTCTCCAGCTGTCTTTCAGTTGTGAAATAAATATTTTAGATTGAAGGAGGGAGGGGATCTACTTCACTGCAATTGTATTTTAATGTCCATCACTTGCTTAGTCTTAATAAACAATTGTTTAAATATGGTTGATATTGAGGCGTACAAATTCTTAGACTTCAGCTTTGATGAAAATCCTCACACATGTAGCCAAAACCAAGATAAAACCCAATTTAGGTCAAGACATGCCATCCAGGCCAAGACAGAAAGTAATATCAATATGACACTTGGAACTTCCAGTTTCATAATGCAATCTGATACTGTTAAAATTAACTTCCTCTTGAGTAGAAAAATTTTTTTAAATCCTTACTAAAGTATAAGAAATTTTAGTGGTTGTTACAAAATTAAGGGACTTCAAATTTACTAGAAATTCCCCAATACACGAAATGATTGTGTGCTATTCATATCTTGATTTGTCAATCTTGCTGGTGGTACATATGACCAGTTAAGATTTACAATGGACGTGTGTGAAATTAAATACTGCATCAATAGTTAGGATGACCACTGATGTTAAAAAAAAAAAAAGCTACAGCTGATTTATATAGACATGTTTTGTAATAAGGCCAAAATTTCCAGTGGCCTCCTTCTCACAATAGAGGATACCATGTATCACTTGTGGAAGCGAAGGCAGTCTTAGCATTAACTGCAAAGTATGTCCCCATTATATTCATAACAGCCAATTTATTACACCTTTTCCCAGTGGCTTCACTACAAAGGCTAAAAAAAAAATCCATCAACAAGGGGCGCCTGGGTGACTTAGTCAGTTAAGTATCCTACTTCCGCTCAGGTCATGATCTCACGTTTTGTACAAGCCCTGCATCACGGCTGTCTATTGTCAGCACAGCACTCGCTTTGGATTCTGTCTCTCTCTCTCTGCCCCTCCACTGCTCGTGAACTTTCTCCCTCAAAAATAAATATTAAAAAAAAATTCATCAGTGAAACCCAAAGAGATTATAAGAGAATGCTGTGTTTTGGAGGTAAGATTCAAGAATGTCAATAAAATAAGTGTGCAAAGTAAAATTTTTCTTTTCCATAAAGAGTTTTCTATTGTACTATAAATAGACCTTATCTCTCTACTTGTCCTTTAAGAACTCCATTTCTGAAGGAGAGTAAGTTATTTCAGGAATTTCTCCTTTGATTAGATAAATATAATGTGACAAGGCCAATTCTGAGGCATTTGTCTCTTAAAAATTTGTTTTCCAGTTTGGTTAATACATTCCTAAGTATTCACACTGTACGACAGAAACAACATTTTAATAGAACATATAAATTTGGCTAGAGCTCTCAGAAGGCATTTTGTAGCATCCTACACACTACATTCCACCGCTCAGTTTAATCTTCAGACACCCACTCGTGCCAGAGTCAGCAGAACCGAACATTCTATTGGTCAAAACCAAGGCTCCTGTTTGAAGTACCATCTTTGATGCCATTTACTAAGAACCAGTTAAGTCCTGCGTGCACTGCTGTCTGTGGCTTCCACCGACATTACAAGGGAACTGCGGTCCCATTCCCATTTCGGGGAAGTGGCAAGCGAATGAGCTGCAGTGGCCTTGCGGTGTGCTGCACAGTGGTGGCTTCCAGGGGGCTGCTGGGCAGCTGTCAGCTTCAGGCAGAACAGGGTGTGACATTCTTTTGCTCACGGGTGTTTACTGAATGGCGCACCCCCTCAGGGCATGCAGTCTGCTGAAAACTTCAACCCTCGTCCAGCGGTGTACCCTTTATTATAATCTACAGTTAAACCTTTTTTGTTTTTTTACCCATTTTAATCTCTTAACAATAAAGAAAAACACTTATTTCGCCTGTTTGGGTCAAATTAATTTTATTATGCTCCATGATGAATTGCCACCAGTGCAATATCCTACCACTATACATTTCAAAAAAATTCACATACTAAACAAAATTTCAGTTGATAAATGGAAATGAATGATTGAAAAGTCTTTATGAATCTCACACATACGATATGTGGCTAGCTGAAATTGTCTATCACATAGCACTTAGATATAAAAAGCCTCATGCTAGTTTGTTCAATGCGAAGGCTATCAGACAATCATTTAGCTGCAGTACACATGGGACGCTTTCAGACAAAGCACAGGTGCAGTGCTGCCCACAGTGCAAGGCGCTGGAGGACTGAAACATGCAGCCTGTACATCTGCAGGGGATGTACAGTCCTCATGCCTGGACTGAACTCCACAGCTGCTGTGTTTCAACCAATAGTAATTTAGACTTTGTGCAACAACAATAACAGAAAGCCTTTTTGTTCTTTAAGAAGAATAAACTCGATGACCTTTGGCAAATTTTGTATTCATCTTATGTGTTTAAAATTGTGTTTCCAACTCAAGAAATTGATATCCTTTACTCAGAGCAGCTCCTGATAAATATTTATCACACCAAAGTTTGCTGGAACACCCTGAATTCCTGGGCCAAAAGTTAAGAGAGATCTTAAATTGGCATTACCTTAAAGACATTTCTAGGATATTTAAAATGTTTCTTTTTATAATGTCACAAAGAAAAAAAAGAAAAATATATAATATTACTTGAAAAATAATTATAATGCTCTGTTTATCATTTGCACAAATTCCTAATTCTATTGGTTAGTAGCTGTCTAGCCTCATCTACACCAGACGCAGGGTCACTGAGCTCAAGCCACGGTAAAAATGAGAGTAAGCAGAAAAAGGTTTCCAGCAGCAGAGGGCACTGTTTTTGCAAGAAACAAAAAGTCTAGAATCTTTCCCCTGTGTTTAAATTACTCTTGCAAGGAAGGTAACATTCTTTGAATAACTTAACTATTTTACTGCACCACTTACTGCTTTCAGCAACAAAACCTTTTAAATTATTTCTTATGATAACTAGATGCATGATCACTAGAGATTATGTGATAACTGGTTAAAATTCAAGCCATATCTTGCAGGTCCAGCCTGTCAAGATCATGCCAATACTAGATTTTGGTCGGTACAATTCTAGAGAGCTTAATTTTTAGTTGGATACTGTGATTATAGTAATGAAATACATTTGGAACTACATTCTGCATATGACTCAATGTGAGAAAAATATGTGTCTGTATTTAAATCAGATCATTTTTCTACCTAAAATTTAAAATAGGTAGGTATGACAATTAGCACTATAAATATGAAAAAAAAACCACCTTTAGGCGGATTAGTGTATTGTAGAGAGGCAAGGAAACCCTAATTTTAACACATCATTTAGTATACATAACAAATGTGCAGGTTGTAAAGTTTTATTTTATTTTTTTTTAAATCTATCATTCAGTTATGCCTTTCGAGAAATTTGACGTTGGGACCACCAATCTTTTAAGAAAAACATAACCGTTCACCTGACACTTGACAAAAACCTCGAGAAATTATATAAAGAAGTGTTTAAATTTCTGAGTACCTCAATCCATACACATTACCCAATAATTCCACATCATTTTCATAATGTTCTGATTTTATAGTGTACTTAACCAAAACTGAAGTAACCATAATGTATAGCCTCCTTCAGTTCATGTAGAATATTACCCCTAAAATCCAAACTGCAAAAACTTAAATAACCGTTGAAGAGTAATACCAAAAATATTTCTAAATTTTTGCCAAAAAGAGCCTGCCCCATTTGCTATAGCATAAAAATAATCTCAGTCAAGTACAGGTAAGCAAAGTCTCCTTAGGATTCCAGCCTCCACATATCACTTCTGTACAGGGACAGGCGATACTGCTGGAGAGGTGTGTTACGGATTTTCCCGACTAGGGTCTCTGGAGTGGTCTTCCGCAGGGCACACTGCTACAACTTGAGAATCTGCATCAGTGTAGTGATGTCTAGGGAACCGTGCAATGTGTCAGCTTCAACATTCATGTAGCATGGTGTTTAAAATGAAGGGGCTAAATAAACTAAGGTCTGCATCACTTAAAAAAGAATGTAGTGCTATACTAGATTTTAATAAGAAAATTTAGGTACAGAAAAAGTAGGGTATGAAAATAGTGTTTTCCTTCTGGCATTATAACTAAATTACATTAAGGTTTTTGTCAGTCTCACATATAATATTTAAACTCCCTTGTTGATGGAATGACAAATATTCACAAATTAAGTGAGCATCCTGGTGTAAACTTGCACACAGTAACAGGGAGTAGCTTTGTAGAGGATTTTGACAAACCTTTACAGATTAAATGAGGTATTGCACAGATTAATAAAAAAAAGCAAAAAAGGCAACAAAAATATACAGCAAATTGGTAGAACATTTACATGATAATTTTACAGAATCCATAGACAGAAAGTAGTGTTTAGTATTTCACCTTAAAAATATATATATAATATATAGATCAGTCTTCCCATTCATCATCATCCTCAAAATCTTCTTCATCATCTTCATCCTCATCTTCATCTAAAAGAAAACCATCAAGCCAAACAATCAAAACATATGTAAAAATAAAATAATATTACAGAATTCGTGGGTGAATGATTTCTCTAATTATTTAACTTCTGAAACACAAACCACTCAATTTCTGGAGGAATTGAGGGTCATTTAAAAGGAATCAAATAAAATACACATAAAGAGTATGATGCTCAGCTGAAGAGCAGAACAAGAGTGAAGAAGTAAGTCCCTTAGTATCTATGTAAGGAATTTCAACAGGTGTTTCTTTATGTGTAAACCCCTATTTGGGTTGGTCTCTCTGAATTTTCATGTATCTCAAATATACGAAAGGCCCATTTCATTGAATATCTTTAAAGAAAAGTTGTAAAAAAAAAAAATACACCTGACTGAACAGATTGTTCGGTTAGCAATTCCAGTGACAGGGGGGAAACTCACTGACACTGAGCCACTAAGGAAACAGAGCAGGCAGTCCAAATACTCAGCTGCCCTTTCTACTCTCCTATTCTCTACTGAACTCAATGACATTGCTCTTTTCTAGGTCACCAATGACTGACCATTGCTGAAACTAAAGCTCAATTTCCTTTTCTCATTTCCTTGACCAATCATACTTTTGACCCACATCCTGACTCCATCTTCCTTCAAACACTTCATGTGGCTTCTAAGATATTGCGCTCTCCAGCCTTCAGAGCCTACTATACCTTCTCTTCTCTATTTACATGCCCTTCTTTAAGAATCCCACCCAGTTCCGTAACTTTAAATACCATTATCTCAATGACAAGCAAATTTATATTAACAGTCCAGACCTCCTCCTCCAACTCAGGCTCATAATCAAATGCCTGCACAACATCTACATTTGAAGTTTTAGTAAGTATTTCAAATTTAATATTTATAAAAACCAAACTCCTGATCTTTCCTCTCAAACCTGCTCCTCCTAAATCTTACCCCACTCCATTAATAAAAACTTCACCCCTTTCATACTGAAGTCAAAAATCTTGGGAGTCATCCTTCACTCTTTTCTTTTTTCCAAACTTCACTTCCAATCCATCAGCAAACTCAATTATTTCCACATTCACAATATACCTAGTATCCAACCCCTGCTCACTGGTGCTACCAATCTCATTCAAACTTCTACTATCTCTTACTTGGATCACTGCCATTCCTCTCCCAAGGACCTTCCGGTGACTTCCCATCACATTCATGGCCTTCAAAGCCTTACTACTTAGGGCCTCTTAGACCTCTTGTCAATATTTTACTATTCTTTCCCTCTCTCCCTTACTCAGCCACACTGACCTCATCATTATCCGTCAACCTCAGGGACTTTGCACTTGCTGTTCTTTCTACCTGAATGAACACACTTTCCCCAATTTTCTACATGGTTTATTCTTTGAACTCCTTTTGGTCTTTTCTCAAAATTCACCTGAGTTAGGCCTCATCCTATTTCAAAATGAACTTCCCTCCTACAGCTACAAGTCCCTATATCTCCCTTTCCTGATTAATTTTTGTCCTTGGCACGTATCACCATTTTATATGTATTTTTCTAATTCATTTTGTTTATTGTTGTCTCTCATTGAAATGCATGCTCCATGGACGCAGGGACTTTTGTTGTTTTTAAATTCTTATCCCACAATAAATACCTACAGAATGAAACTAGCCTATTCTAACTTTATAACGTAAAGATATTTATTCCAACATATTTATTGGAATAATCTATTTAAGGAAAACAAATAATTAAATATTTAAGGAAATCAAATCTTAGATATGATTCATGAATTCTCTCCATTAAACAAAAAAAAATTGAGGTCCACGGAGAATAAATAACAGATTCAATAAGAACAAAGATCAGATTCTAGTAGAGCACACTGGAGAAGCTTGTTAGTAACCTCAAGCACTATATCAGCAAGACTGATTGCTTTCTCCTTTGAAAGTAACATCCATTTATATGGTGGTATACATATGCTTAATAAAGGCCTCAGAATAGGGAGAACTAGTTTATTCAAATAAACCTTTTAGAAAATGACAAAAAAAGAGGACATAAAAAACTTTAGGATTCTTTAGCAAACCCAGCAAACCCTAGAAAACCCAATTTCTCAGCCCAGATTCTCACAAATCAGGAAAACCTGAATTTCTCATGTCACAAGAATGTCACAGGAATGTGATCCAGAATCTCAAGCTTTGTTTAGAGGTTTGACAGGCATTCTATTAGTATTCCCAGTATAGGAAATGGAACTGCTACTTTTCTGAAGCTGTTCCTCCAATTTATGCTTATGGCTATGGTGTGCTAGAATCCATTAAACTTCAGATAGACTAATCACAGGGCCAACAACTTTTAAAAATTTGTCCTAATATCCACAAAAGTGTTATTCAATAGCAGGGGAAAAGCTAGCAAAGACTACCATAAATTAAAAAAAAATTAGAACTTCAAATATTAAAATTAAATATACATTACTCATATAAATAAATATACCTGAAGAATGAATGGCTTTGCTCCTTTTCTGCATCACTTCCATTAATGCACCCACAATTCCTGAAGTGGGTGCAGGTGTTGGTGGTGTAGACTCTTGGCCATCAGATACCTTGGAAAAGAAAGTGAGCAAAATTTAGAAATAAATCCTTCGCAAAAAATTTTTTTGTCTTTAGAAATTCTTACTTTTTTAGAATCACTTTCTATTTTAAAAAAGAAAGGAAAAAAAAAAAGAGCAAAAAAGCCCAGGACAGGATACTAAATTAAGAAGAAATAAACAATGCCTTAAATAATTATTCAAAATATACTCCTTAATGTATACAGCCATCAACACATTTCCAAATTTAGAATAACAAATCTTTTCCTAAATAGTACTTGCCCTTGCAGTTGGATTACTTCTGTTCATTCTAGAACACAAAGCCTTAGCTGATAAAACTTTATTATCAAGGAACAGCATTTTACAAAAAACTGAGGTATATTCAGATTCTTAGACTTGTTAGGTGAGAAGGACACTTAAGATATCTAAGAGCAACTGAAGAGACTTCTAATCTAGAAAAACTCAGCTTCACTAACAAGCTTTATATCTTTATATACTATATTTATACCTCATATGGTACAAACTTACAAATATATGTAATATACATATATACATTACTATAACTCAAAATGAGCTTTCCTTCTCACAGTATATAACTTCTCTTCAAGGAGCTCAGTCAGGTAGCTTTCAAAATGTACCTACCTCACAAGGGAACCACTATCGCATAACTAAAGTACTTCTAAACTACTTTGGGGATGGGGGAAACAACATCAAGGGGTCTCATTAAAGTCAAGTATCTATACAAAATACTCCGATTCCAACTCTTACTTAAAAAGAGAAAATACATGAAATCTATAGAGATTCAGGAAAAAATATATATAATTCAGAAAGTACTGCTCTAAGTGTACTTTGACTAAAATGAGCAATCATTTATACAAAATAACTCATTTTGTTAATTTTGTCTCTGGACTTACATGACCTATGCAAAGGGAGAATATTAGTATACTTAAAAATGAAATCGCATAGCTGTTTTACTTCAATTCTAATCATTTCCCGAAGAAAAACCACTTTATTGGACAAACTTCTTATTTTGGTCTTTACAGCTCTTCTCCTAATACTAGTTGTCTTTCTGGAGACTTCACAGACTTTTCTTTTAAAAATATTCAAAGTAACTCCTCATAACATACTGATTCATTCATTAGTATTTAAGTTTAGGGAGACTAGATATTAACTACTACTGGTAAAGAAGTGCCGCAAATGAAAAAACACAACAGAAACTGTTTCTGAGGTTTCAAGGTCAGCATGAGGCTCTCAAAGAAGTGTAGCAGCAGTAAGAAGAAACATTTAAGACTCCCTTGAAGCAATTTGGGAATACACAGCACACTGCAGGAGCACAACACTGACACAAACACGTTTTCAAAGGCACTTACTTGGATAGTGCTATCTGAGGTACTATGAACATGGAATTCAAAATCTATGTAAGTGAAAACTTATACCCTTCCTGCCAACTGTGATGTTATGTTAGTCATAATCATCTCTGAATAAATAAATGATTTACATAGACTGTTTAAAGAAACATAGCTGAAGCACAGCTGAAGAAATTTCAACCACAGATCGGTTTTCTTAAAAAACAAAGTAAAGCTATGGACTCAGATCACATACAACATGTCAATAATTCACTGATTTATCCCTCTAGGATATTACTCTGAAATTAACATAAAAAGGTTATTATTTAGGGGAAGAATGGCCTACATATAGGATGGAACATACTTTTCTCTCTAAAAGAAATGTAGAGAATGAAGAGGGTTGGGATGGGATAGGAAGAAGTGATGATGGGGAAAATAGGGAATTTAACTCAGTAATATTTTAAATTAAGAAAAGAGGACAAGGGGTGGGATTAAAAAATGAGAACACAATTTAATTCATTTAAAATAACACCTTATTAGTAACAGCAAATGAGGGAGAGCAATAAAAGTTTATTGTGGGAGAGAGAGGAAACAGAAAAGAGAAACAAAAAGATAAGTTAGGAGTGGCAGAGGCAGAAATGAGTGACACAGAGTCTAAGGTAAAGTCCATTAAAGCCTGCTATTCACCTGGACTGTGGTCATTTTTTAAATAAATGTTTATTTAATTTTGAGAAAGAGAGAGAGAAAGGAGTGCATGAGTGGGGAGGGGCAGAGAGAAAGGGAGACTGAGAATCCAAAGTGGGCTCTGCACTGACAGCAGAGAGATGACTTGAGCCGAAGTCGGATGCTTAACTGACTGGGCCACCGAGGTGCCCCTTTAACTTTGACTCTAATTCCTCCCACTAACAACTATTAAAAATTCTCCAACTCTTCCTGAGAAACCTTTAGTCTAAACTAAAGGGGGAAAGGGAGAAGAGAGAACTGCTCACAGGCTGATCACACGACAAGAAAATATCCCGATACACTTTAAAGATCAGAGTTTTAAAAATCTGTGCTGTGTTTAAACGTTTTCATTCATTCAGCTGCGCTCGGTCGCCATCACTCTCCCTCCTAACCAAGCTTCAGAGATTTAGAGAGTTCCCATAATTCCCTACACCACAAAACTGTTTTCCATTAAAATCTCCTTTCATCTTCACTTACTGCACAGAAAAATCCACTATCCGTCACCTACCTGAAGCCCCACAGAGCAACGTTCCTCTTGGAACTGAGAGACCACATGTAGAAGCTCAGAAGTATGTAAATGCAGGCTAAATTTAGGCTCTAGAAAATGGGTCAGCAAACTATTGCCCATGGGCCAAATCTAGCCCATCCTGTTTTTGTATAACTTTTTAAAGTGAAAAATGATTTTTACATTTTTAAATGGTTGGAAGAAAATAAAAAGAAAAATATTTGTGACGTGAAAATTATATGAAATTCAAATTTCAGCGTCCATTAAGCTTTCTAGAACACAATCACGCCCAGTCAATTAGGCATCCTGTATGCTGCTGCATTTGTGGTACAAGAGCAAAGCCCAGTAGCTGTGACAGAGACCATATGGCCTGCAAGTCTAAAATATTTACCATTTGGTTCATTCTTTAAAAAAAACCAGTTTGCCAACCTCTGCTCTAGAAGACTATATGATCTCTTCCAATACAGAGGATCCAAAATTCTCTACCAACACTATCCAAAATTCTATGAGAACACTTTCAAGTTTCTGCAGAGTTGTATTCTCTACTAAGTTTCAGAGTATAGGAACTTTAGAATATCGTTTAGTTTTCATAAAGTTAACGGTATAAACTTACCAAGATGGTTATAATTGGTTACAAGTATGCTTTCTCCACAGTTTAAAGATTTATCTTTATATTCAAATAAATTTTATTCAGAAGTGAAGTCTAGAACACAGCAAACATACTATACATAATACTCCACTTACATGAAGTTCTAAGAACAGGCAAAACTAATCTACCGTGATAGATTAGTGATTTTTTTTTTTTTTTTTTTTTTTTTTTTTTTGCGAGGGAGACAAACTGGAAAAAGGCATGAGGGAACTTTTTCTGGAGTGATATTTTAATTACAGAAGTCTGGGCTACCCAGGTATAGGTATAAATGTGTGTTTTATGGTATGTAAAAACATATTAATACCAAGAGAAAGAGCAAAAAATAAAATAAAGATTTTCCCAGTTGTCTCATAAATTACTTTAAAATTCCGTTAAGGAAGATCGTCTAAGCTTTAAAGAACAGATTACTTACAGATTTCAGCTGAATACCCTGTCGGATCTGGTCTAAAAGTGCATCCCTTCCGGAGCAGGACACCGGTCGACTGTTCTGTTCCACCTTTTTTAGCTGAGCGCCCTCTCTAATTTGATCTAGAAGAGCCGCTTTGCTTCCTGCAGGAGGTGGAACTTGATGGTCCCCGTCAGAAGGGAGGCCAGGCGGAGGCGGCGGCCCTGGTGGAGGCGGAGGCGGTGGTGGTGGGGGCGGTGCCGCTGACCCGGCCAAGGGCAGAGGTGGAGGTGGCGGTGGAGGCCCCGACGGTGCTGAGGAGGGAAGGGCTGGAGGCGGAGGAGGGTACATCCTATTTGGTGGCGGTGGAGGGGCTCCCACGCCTGGCCTGGACGGAGGTGGGGGTGGAGGTGCGGCTGTGGGAGCTCTAGATGGTGGTGGAGGAGGAGCGCCTCTCCCCCTGGCGGGAGGGGGTGGGGGGCCTGAGCTGTGCGGGGGTGGGGGAGGAGGAGGCGGCCCTCCCCTAGACGGCGGTGGCGGAGGTGGTGCTGAAATGAAAACAGAAAAGAGAAAGCGTTCTTCTCTGCCCCCACAAACGTCACACAGAAGAAAAACTTACTTCAACACGTATAAAAAAAAACGATACGAGGAAAAAAAGGCCTCATCCTTGTATTTACTTAACAAGGACATGTGAGCACAGATGACATCTTATAATTCTATTTGGGAAAACTCATCTAAAGACCACCTTCCTGTTGTGTCTTGAAAAATATTAGCTTAAACTGTAGAATCTAGTTTTGAGGAATCAGCACCACTTCTGAAGGTAAGGGAATAAACACTTCCTTATATAATAACAAAAACATCACAAAATTAAATGCTTTGGTCAATTAACATTATTTAACATTTTAATAAAAACTAATGGTACCTTCCCTCTTTAAAGAATTAAGTTTAGTTATTTTATAAAATTAATTTACATTTAGAATAAAATGACACGTTGTGTAACCTATCAGAATTTACTGAAGTTAATCTGAGCTAAACCCAAATTGAATACTTTCCCTTTTAAAATTTAAAACTTTGTCACCTTACATTTATATGTTCTATATTTTCTAAAAAATATATATATAATAATGTAATATACTATAATATATAATAATATATATAATATTCTGTGTTTCTAGAAGATGGTAATTCTAGTAATGCAGTAAGAGAGGCTGGTTGCTCAGGTGAAATGTTCACTACTTATTCAGTAGATGCAACCAACTATTAATAAATTAACAGAATTTCTACACTGAAAAACTGGACTAAAATTATTAATAAAATATGAACATTATTCTAGTATTAATGATACTCATATTCTTATTATACTTAAATAAAATGTAAGATATAATAAGGAAATTCAAAGTACACATTTATTACATTTTTGGAGGTATGATTTTACTAACAGTATGTACAAATTTATATAATATTCAACTTCATTATTTCTCCATTCAAAGACTGAAGAGAAAAATTAACTATTTTTAGGAGTAGAGAAATCCTAGAATTCAAAAAAACTATTTGTGTTTACTGATGTAAACTATATTACTGATGGGCAGTTCTACAATCTTACAAAATACAAATACACATCTTAATTACAAATAACAAGCATCTTTAGATGTTCAATAATACAATGATACGGGGGGGCACTCATTTCAAAGAAAATTAAATGGTATCTTCCAAATTAATTTGGGACAATCATGGGAAACATGCTATAAAAATATGCTATCAAATATAAACATTAGATAAAATATGCAGAAAGACCAATACTCACTGTAAATGAGTAATACAATACTGTCTCCTTGTATACAAACTTTTACAAGTGGAAATAATGTATAGCTGCAAACAGGAGATGTAGGCCATCACAGAGGGGAGGTCCTATGATTTACATTCAAGGCACACTGGAGGTCTGAGTGTTGCACTAAGGTTCATTCAATTTTCTCACTGGATCCAAAGTGAGGACACTTATACTAAACTTGCTAAAAGTAAAGTCTTTTTCTAACATATTTTGTTAGAAATATAAAAGAACAAAACCAGGTGGATATGACATGTATGTATTCTGTGTACTCTCTGAATAAGACAGTACATCAAATCCTTCAAGCAATTTTAATCAGGCTAAGGTTTATATTTCAAATAGTTATGATTTGTTTGTTAATCAAGAGGAAAATACCCACCCCATTCTACTTTAAAAAGTATTAGTAAATCATTTCTCATGGTTATTTTGAGAACTCTGGATTCACAATCTTTTATATGTAAAATGATGTTATTTCTTCAGTAGAGAGAAAAGTTCCTGCAAATTTGCAATAAGTACATTTATTGGAATAATTTGGAGTCCAGCTATTACTCATTTAAACAGACATTAAATCCTTGCCTAGGAAAAGGGAAGCCTTAATTGATTGGGAGTAAATTATCAGCTGGGAATAGCACAAGTTCAGCATCTCTACTGTCTTGAAAAGTGATTGGAAATGTGTCTATATTTTTGTGAGGAAAACATCTATGCCAACTTACTATTTTTTTATAGTCTGTATTATTTCTACATAAAAAGGTAAGTACTCAAAAGACATGCCATATCCCAATGTAAAAACATGAATTAAAAGAGGAGAGGAAAGGACAGATGGCACAATGTGAGTTAGGTTTAGGTGCACAAAAATGTCTAAGCAGACATCACACACCACCATGAGAAAATCTGATGGCCTACAGACTTGCAAAACTCTTAAAAGTCACCACAAACACCAGAATCAGAAGGACAATAGTACTTAGATTTCTAGAAAATAAATGAAGTGAAACATATGAAACAAAAGTTACAACAAGTAAAACTGTTCTCACTATCAAAGTTTAGTTAGAAAGGAAGAAAGACTAACACGGAAAAAAAATCTTGTATTGATGGTAATACTACAAAAAAAGCTCATATACTTAAAAATGATTATTACTGCAGATCAACATTAAGAGTATAGATAACTAATTTTCTAGATATGTGATATTTATAGGAATTGTAAGCAGAAATTATAAAATAAAAATATAATGTTTAAAAGAATTACAGTATTAACTACAATTCAGGAAGCATTCAAGAACTTCTCTCATCCACTCTCACCAAAGTAAAGCAAACAGAAAAATGCTATCTATTCAACACAAATTTAAACAACTCTGAGTAAGCACATATAGAACTGTGTGTGTGTGTTTATGTTTAGCACCTCCTCCTTGACTCAAATTCATGTAAAAATCTAAGTATATTTCATATAGGTTACTAAAATGGTGCTAAGTGTGAAAAGCAACCACTAGGAATGAGTATAATAAGCAACAATAAAAACAACAATGGTGCTGTGGGTAAGAAGTGTTTTTTAAAAATCCACAGAATTTCATTAGAATTATCTAAAGTATAGATGAAATATGAGCTCTGACTCATGCAGAAATTTTTTTTATTTTTATTTTTTTACTTTAGCATCTATGTGCCCAAAACATTAGTTTGAGTGCAGGGCAAAAAAAACCTCACTGGATGTTAGACTGGGAAGCAGGATAAACGAACTCTGGTTTCTTTGAAAATAAACATATCAAAGCATGCAAAACTTAGAGCACTGGGTCAAATAACACCCCACATATACACCACTGCATTGTGGGGGACCTACACAGCAGATTATTATGAGTTAATGGCCTTCAAACAATTGCACAGACATACAATGCAGACACAAAATACGTTGGAAATCACAAGTCTACTACTTTTTATAAACCTGATTAAATAATTTTATAAAATAAGTTTCAAGAGATTTGATTCAGTATGTTTTACAAAATATATTTTAAGACCATTTCATAAATTTCTCCTCTTAATTTTTTTATACTTCTGAACACATTGTATGTTCTGCCCAGAAAACATTTCCTAAATAAATCATTAATTTGTCTTTTTATTCTTTCTTTGAAAAATTTATCTTCTATAAAATCATTCTTTGGTGTCTAAAAGGTTCCACACTGGGGGTTAGGTTCTTAAGTATGACAAGAATTTAACTTTGTTCTCAAAGGATGTTTTATTTTTTTTTTAATGTTTATTTTTATTTTTGAGAGAGAGACAGAGACAGAGATAGAGACAGAGACAGGAAGGGAGGGAGGGAGGGACAGGGCTCGAGCAGGGGAGGGGGCAGAGAGTGAGGGAGACAGAATCTGAAGCAGGCTCCATGCTCCAAGCTGTCAGCACAGAGCCTGACGCAGGGCTCGAACCCACAAACTGGGAGATCATGACCTGAGCCAAAGTTGGACACTTACTGACTGAGCCACCTAGGTGGCCCACCCAAAGCATGTTTTTTTTTTTTTTTTAATGTCTGTGTATTTCTTTGGTTTTAGGTAATTCAATTAAGGAAAGATCTTGCCTAATTTGATGCTTTAAAAGCAGCTAGAATAATAAGCACTCATAATAAAGTTTAAAAAACAAATCAGGGGGTGGGGGGGCAGGGAAAATGGGAGATGGGCATTGAGGAGGGCACTTGTTGGGATGAGCACTGGGTGTTGTATGTAAGTGATGAGTCATGGGAATGTACTCCCGAAGCCAAGACTACACTGTATACACTGTATGTTAGCTAACTTTACAATAAATTATTTAAAATAAATAAAGATTGATATTTGTAACTTAAAAAACAACAACAAATCCAATCAAGTTAACAGACAACTCTTAGTCACAGGTATTCAGGTGTGAGGGCACATGCATGGGTAGTCCAGTAAATGTCAAGAGTCATTCATAAACTTATAAATTCACAGAGCTCAGAGAGATGCCGAGCAAAATTTGGTATGTAGTAACCATGGAAAAAGAGAGTCTGGAAACATGCTACCAGTAAATGTGACTTACTCTGGGGGGCATTTAAAAACAATAATGGTGCTATGCCCAAGATGTTTTTATGAAAAATCCATAGATTCTGGAAATGTAGTTTTTTCAAAAACTAAGACAAATTAGCATCATACTAATTTCAATGAAACTAACATTGTGTTTCTATAATAGCAATTTCTGCCTGTATACCTGTTTATATATCTGTTTCCACACTAGACTATAAGATTTCTGAGTGCAGAAACCTTTTATTTAATAAAGATCTAAATATACTAAGTGGAGGGGCGCCTGGGTGGCTCAGTCAGTTGAGCGTCCGGCTTCAGCTCGGGTCATGATCTTGCAGTTCGTGGGTTCGAGCCCCATGTCAGGCTCTGTGCTGACAGCTAGCTCAGAGCCTGGAGCCTGTCTTTGGATTCTGTGTCTCCCTCTCTCTCTGACCCTCCCCTGCTCACACTGTCTCTCTCTCTCTCTCTCTCTCTCTAAAATAAATAAAACATTAAAAAAAATTCTAAATATACTGAGTGGAAATGAGTCTGGCATAATGTTTAGTGAACATATGAATGAATGAAAGACTGAATGAACATCAGTACTGAAAAAGATACAAGTAAGTCAAATACCTAATTTAAAACGACAGTGAAATTCCTCAAAAGAATACTCTGATTAAATGGAGCTTTTGCTCCATACACAAAAGCTAGATCGAAGAAAAGTAATCTCCAATGAATAAGGTGGCAAAGAGATGATTGTCATACTGGGAAATTCAGTTATTGAATTTACACTTTATTGTACTATTAACATACAACTAAAACACAAGGTACTTTATCAGATCTTAAAAGGATGCAAATTAGTATACTCAAAGTACTAAATGATAAATTTTATACGTTACCAAGAAAAAAATGTTTGTATTTCAAAATAAATAGATTTTCATTATTTATATTCTTTTTTTTTCTTTTTTACATTTATTTATTTTTGAGAGACAGAGAGAGACAGTATGAACAGGGGAGGGTCAGAGAAAGAAATAGACACAGAATCTGAAGCAGGCTCCAGGTTCTGAGCTAGCGGTCTGCACAGAGCCTGACGCAGGGCTCGAACCTACGAACCATGAGATCATGACCTGGGCTGAAGTTGAACGCTCAACCAACTGAGCCACCCAGGCGCCCCCATTATTTATATTCTTGAAAATGCTTATATATTACAGATTAAACAATGGTTATTTTTAAATTACTACTTCTGAGTTGTAATAAAAACAACTTTAATGGTGGTTTCTAAGATTTGTTAAATAAAATATTAGGCAACTATAAATTTTTAGTATAAAATAGAATAGCCAGAAGATTTTGTATGTATATTCATGAATTTAATATACAAATTTTTTGTAAGAAAAACCTTACCAGATGTTTTAGTTATATCAAAATAATATAAAACAATACCAGGTCGAGCTAGTTATCTATAAATTCAAATATTCTGCTTACAGAAGGTTCACAAGAACCTTCACAGTGTATAGCTGTCTTCCATGAAAATGACCTCAAAATAGTCAAAAGAAAAAAAAGATTACAATGCTTAAATTGAAAAAAAAATTACCTTGCCTTCGTAATTCATTTTTAACAGCTTCCACACCTCCTGTTTTTTCAATGAAGTCATATATAACTTTTGATGTTTCTCGGTCTTTAAGTTGTGCCTCTGAGATTCCACACATATCAAAAAGATTCTTCAGTTCTGGATCCAAATTATTCAGCTAAAACAAATAAAGTAACTAGCTGTTAAATCTATCCCAATTTTTAAAAATAAGCATGATCAAATTTAATCCTCATCTTTGCCCTTTATGAAATTAAGTTGAACTTTTAATATGGTTAATTATTTATATTCTAACTAAACTTTCTTATTTAAATAAAACAGAAAAGATAAGAACAAAGAATACATTTTTATTTCTTTTTTGTTCCCTTCCTTCAAAAAGAGGGCATCTCATTTAGAGTTTTACTAACCCATTCGTTATTCAAACATTTCCAGTGTGCACCTATTCCTAAATAAGATTTAGATACAATCACAAATAAACAAAAAAAGTAAATCAATTTAAAAATCTGAGGACAAGGAACCTCATTATAACCTCAGCACCCTGTACGGTGCCCAACACAAAGAAACATTCAATAAATGTTGTGGAGTTAACATTGTAATTATAACAAAAATAACCAGAAGGATTTCTGACTCCAATCACAAATATTTCTCTTCCAAATAATTTTTCCAAATCCTGATTATCTGTTAAATGTGAAATAAGTATTACTACTTAAGCAACCAAAATTAGAGATAAAATGTTAAAAACACATATTTTTGCCAGCAGTTTAACCTACCTTACTCAGTGCTATAAATTAAATAATGATGAAATTGCCAAATAGAATAGAATGAAAAGAACTAGATAATTTAACTGGATAATTCAGAAATTGATTATAGTACTTTCTAGTAATTTGGCATACGCTCCCAAAAAAATGATCAGCTAGCAGAAATAATTTTCTTCTTCTGCTGTCAACACGCAAGAATTTCACCTCACGGTATGTAAATCCAAGGAGTACAAAACCTTTGTCGTTAGAGACATCGCCATAAATGATAAAAGAATATGAAGATTTCAAACCTCAGTAGTGTATGTACAAAAACACATTCAAATAAATGCCAGAATTCATAAAATGAATAATAATAAAAATCTACACACAGGCCATGGCATTCCCACTAATTTAGAGCACTAATGTTTATGACTTGCAAAGATACTTACATCAAAGCCAGTATTTGGATCCCAACCAACATGTCCAATGTGCCTGAAGAAGTAGACAAAAGTAAAAAGTAGAAAATGCATAAAGAGCATTTAAAACATAAAACACATGAAATCCAATCCACCCAATAAATGTTGGCCCTGAACTAACAGTTCTCACAGACATACCCATATTCAGGGAGAAAACTGTATGATTCCTGCTCTGCTCTGCTACTAACTGAGTCTTAACACTTTTGCACAATCTTTCTGAGCATTCATTTCTTCAACTGTCAAATCATCATAAGAATACAGGCATTTTATGGGGTGCCTGGGTGGCTCAGTCAGTTGAGCGTCCAACTCTTCATTTTGGCTCAGGTCATGATCCCAGGTTGTGGGACCGAGCCCCGGATCGGGCTCTGTAATGAGCATGGAGCCTGCTTAGCATTCTCTCTCTCTCTTCCTCTGCCCCCCTCCCTAGCTTGAGCGTCTCAAAAAAAGAAAAACAAAAACCAAAACAAAACCTAAGAATTATATATATGAGAAAATAGTTTTGTAATGAGCTAATGAAATGATGAATATGAAAATGCTTAAAATACATCAAATAAATAGTAAAAGTTTGATGCCTACTATAAACTACATGTGTCCCCTAAAAATTCCTATGTTGAAACCTAATTCCTAATGTGATGATATGTGGAGGTGAGGATTTTAGGAGGTGATTACGTTTTGAGGGTGGATCCTTCAAGAATGGGATTAGTGCCCTTAGAAGAAAGGCCCCAGCAGGCTTCCTTGCCTTCTTCCAAAATGTGAGGAAGACAGCTAGAAGACAGCTATCTATGAACCAGGAAGAGGAACCTCACCAGACACTACATTTTGCCTGCCTCTTCCCAGTCTCCAGAGCTGTGAGAAATAAATTTCTGTTGTTTATAAGCTACTCGGTCTATAGTATTCTTTTATAGCAGCCCAAATGGACTGAGACAGTGCCTCTAGGCAATTTCCAGGCAAATACCATTTATAGAGAAAAAGTGAGAAATCATTATGTCCAACAATTATTTAAAGAAACTTCATCTAATTTTTCTTTACTGATGCGTAGAAAAGTAAATAAACTGTTAAGATTCACAGAAGGTCTACTGAGCCTTAAAAAAAAAAAAAAAAAAACTCCAACAAAATCTACAGCTAAACAGGTACGCATGTGATAAATGTAAGGTTCCTCCCAATAAGAAAACAAAATTTTCGAACAAGTTAAATATCAAGAGCAGTAATGAGTAAATCAAAAGATAAGAGAAACGAACTCTCTTACTGGAAATTGCTTGGTGTTCCAATATCTGCCTTGGTTAATCTCTTCTTCTTTGCTTTTCCTTTTTTCTTTTCTTTGGTATGGGAGATGTTGTTGACTTGTGGACCACAAAATCTATTGGTTGTGATTTCTGGATTTTTTATGTCAACTGTTGCCATGGGTAGATTAGGACCTGCAAAACAATATGAAAGGAATAACTTAAGATAGCAATTATTACAATCATAATTTATAATTTGAATATCTTTCTCTGAAGTAGGACCACTTCATTAATATAAATTACTTAAAATTTAAACTTGCATGTTAGTTTTTTATAAGTAATAGATAAAGTACTGCCTAAATTTCAAAAGCCTATAATAAATTCCTTAACACATGAGCATAGATGTTATTTGAAAGCAAACATGTATTTTAATAATATTAAATCTCATGGGAAATACAAATATTCAGTAAGAATTTATATTTAATTGGTCTAATCCCTGAAATTTGGACTACAATAGCCTGATACACATCACATTACTCCTTGGTAAAGTGGTATATAAATCACATAACAAGAATAAAAATTTTTTAAAAGTATATATTTTGTTTTAAATCTGACAAAAAAATCTAGTTTTACTTTTTTGATTCACTGTTATTAGCCCATGAGGGAACAAAGTAGTTATACAATTATTAATATTTTTTTCTAAAACTACCGTATTTAAGTCCTGTAATATTTCCCCTATCATACATATACTTTGACTACCAGAAGTACAGGCTCAAAAACAAGATGGAAAAATTCTCAGAACACTCATCTGCCACAAGAATTAATAGTACAAATATCTCAGGCATCTTCAGATATTATTAATATCATCTTTAGGAGTGACACTAAATATAGCATACAAAAACTGTTTTATAATTCACAAAAATATTCTTGGCCTTAAACGTATGAGAGTCTAAATGAAATGTATTCAATTTTAAAATTCCTTATAAATTTAACTAAAGAGCTTCACATATTCCTTAGAGAGTCCATTTTAATATATGATTCTCTGACAAAACCACTTATCAGACTTAATTCCTCTGAGATGAGTACAGTAATGACAACTTTCAAAATGCTGTCTAAAAATGTACCCACTACTGTGTAGAGCAAGAGTTAACACAGCAGGCCTGACCCTGCCATCCTTACGGTGGCCTGCTTGCAAGGTTAGCCCTGAGCTGGCATCTGGAAACTGGGATCCCAAGAGGGTTCTTACCATTTCCTGATAGGATGGGCTCGTTGTGCTTCAAGGACTTGGGCTGACAATGTGCTTAATGCTAAACACCTGCTTTCGTCCTGGGAGTCTAGAATCTCAGTATGTGCCAGACAGAGGATGACTACATGAGTAGCACCAGATAAACTTCAGGCACTAATCCCTAATCAGTTTTTCCTTTAGCCATCATTTCGCATGTGCTATAACAATTTTTATTGGAGGAATGATGTGCATCCTCTGTGACTCCAGTGGGAGAAGACGATCACAAAGTTGGATGTGCTTTCCCTCAGACCTAACCCCATCTGTCTTTCCCTTTGCTGATTTTGTTTTATCTTTTGGCTGTCTGCTTGGTCCTGCTGAGTCCTTCTAATAAATCAACTAGGGGTGGTCCTGAGGATCCCCAACACAATCATAGAATGGCAATCAGAAAGCCCAAGAAATTACAGGCTAATGTATATTAGGTAATGACTAATTGCCAATTTGACTCTTAATTCTTCAACTGTAGTAAACACCTCAAATGTATCCTATTCATTAAAGTTACCTGAAAGAACAATGTTTATCTAAGTGGGTAAATTATATATAACCCATTTTCTCTCTTTCATCTCTACTATTAAAGATTAAAATAGAATTAAAATAAATTTATGAAAGCCATCTGCCACCTCATCAGACAAGTAAACAATCGGGAAAGATGCGTATTTTTAGTATCACCAAAATTCAGCTATTTTCCCTCCATATTCAGTCTACTTACATGTAAGTGTCTAAGCTCTATTTATGTTTTCATACAAAATTCCATGGGAAGTTGTTCACAGTGGCAAGAAATAAATTCTTATTTGAAAAAAATAGAAGCTAATGAGTAAAATGGATAGAACCATTAAAATAAGCTGATTCAGTGTCAAGGAATAATCTAAAATAACTGGATCAAAAATTAAAGGTTAGTTAAGCAATACAGAAAACTTATTAAATAGTAGATAAAGACTTGGGTTTTCAAATTTGTTCAGGTATCAGATTTCAGTGTGTACTGTAGTTTCACAAAATAAGGGACTTATGGAGAATAACCAGAATTCAAGTGTTAGAGGCTTAAATTGGTGTCATACACAAAGGCTTATATAATGATCTGTTTTTACTTCTCATCCTTCCCTTTCATAATTTATCTTTAATGGTCAGTATCAGCAATACCATGCATGATAAGATGTGGCAAAGCACTATTTATCTTTATACTTAATACAATTCAAGAAGTGACTTAAGACAAATTTAGAAGTATCAGAGTGAGGTACTCTCCTTAAAAATACCACCCCTTCCAAAATAGGTGTTCAAATAGTAACTACAAAGGAACAACCAGATTCGCCATTAAAAAACAACAACAACAACAAAATTATTATTAGTTTTTAGAAAAAAAATATTTTCATGCTGCTTTGGGTTACATAAAAGTTATTATTATACTGTGGAGATTATAAATAGTAAGTAGAGTTGGTTAAAGTGAAGTTTAATAGTTTAAATTATCCCAGCTAATAAATTCTTCTCTGGGAATTTTAAAAAAGTTAACATTCTTGTAAGCCTGATTCATTAAGTCGGTAGAGAAAACAATTCAGTCATCTCTGAAGAAAGTTCAAGGATAAAGAAGACAGGAACAAAATATAAGTGGTATGTGGAATGAGAAAGTTTAACCCATACTGTAGTCAGACCGTGTTTCCCCTCCTCTCTCTACCCCAAAATGAGGTGTGGATATAGTGTTACATGTCTGCCAAGCAGTTTATAAAGCCTTTGAATTAGCTATTTAGTATCATTACACATGAATTTCATTA
Source organism: Cryptoprocta ferox (assembly GCA_028646485.1). Taxonomy (NCBI): domain Eukaryota; kingdom Metazoa; phylum Chordata; class Mammalia; order Carnivora; family Eupleridae; genus Cryptoprocta; species Cryptoprocta ferox. Next base: position 74,375,188 of record CM053559.1, read on the forward strand.
GTACATGTTAAAACATTATTTAATTAAGTCTATACAGGAAAATCTGAATCATAGTGATGTATAGAAAATTAGTATTAGCTTGGAAATTAGACTGTTTTTCTAAACTTTTCATTTTATAGATGGCAAATTAAGGTCAAGAGTCAGGTGATCTATCTAAAGTCACACAATTAGTGACAAAGGCAAAGGTTAATTCTGCTATCTTGATTCTTAGTCGACTCCCCTTTCTATTAACTACTATTGTACTTCCTACACTAAAATTAAACCATAAGGTGATTGATAATGCTAACTTTACAAATGTTACTGTATATAATTTCCTTACCAATTTATTAGTTCTCTTAGTTTATAGTTAGTTTATTATTTAATATTTACTAATAACTTTCAAAATTTAGAAAAAAGTTTCCTACATATTCAAGGGAATAGGTACTTGGTTATTTCTGTTGACAACAGTCATTTAGAGTTTGAAGGTGTTCAGAAATAAGTTTAAAACAGCATTCTAAAGCCCAATATTTGTTTCAAAAGTGACAGACCAAAAAAAGTGAAAACCTGTACAAGGCACAGTGTTATTTTTTAATAAAGGTTTATGAAAGAGTTGGTAACAGAGATACAGAGATACTCTTAAATCACTTCTAGTAAAAAGTAACTTAATTATTCCATTTATGAAATTATACTCATCCTAAGAACATACACTAAGTAAATATATAACGGAGGGAGCTGTTTCCCTTCTTTTTTTTTCAAAAAAAACAGTCAAATGATCAATTACCTTCTTCTGATTAAAGACAACTGTCACAGAAAAGGCTTTTTAATATTCTCACTGAACAGCATTTCTAGTTAATTTTAAAACTAAAAGAACAAAAAGTCCTCCCCTTAATTACATAAAAAGCAGAGAACTCTCACCAAGGTAAAATAGTTGAGAAACAGGTGGCCCAGAGGCCTCTGATGTCAAGCAGTCATGAAGCTGAGAACAAATCATTGGAAAGCGTCTAAGCTAAAAGGTGAGACTGACCAATAAAGAAAAAAGAAAGATGTATGGATTAGGAGTTAGTGAAGAAGACACTGAATTGCATTTCAGGAATATATGTTACTTGTACATGAAGTGTCTTTAAATAGTTACAGTTTGAGAAAATCCTGCCAAACTGATAATGTAAATGAGGATTAAGTCACAGCACGAGCATGGATACTGCAAGGTGGTTACAGTGTCCACCGCCTCTGCTGGTTGGGCTCCAAATGCAGAAAAGTACTAGCTGCCTCCCAAACAGTGGTCTCCACATAGTGGGGGGAGCAAGACAAATGACTGCATAGCAGGAAAAAATATTAAAACTTCTATTAATTATTATTTCATCCTTTACTGTGTAATATGTTAATGCCATATTATATGTATATTTTATAAAGAAGTTTACAAATATTGGTAGCACATGCCATATAATTTTGCCTTTTAATGATACTATTTTTTTAACTGTCATTTAATGAAAAGAAGTTTGGAATCGTTGTACCTAAGGGTTAAAACTACAGATCTAAAGATTTAAAACCAAGAGCAACTGCAGAGAAAGAAACTATATTTAATTATCGAGTATCTCTCCTAAGTTGAAGTAATAAAATGGCGAGATACCATTGTCACGTAAAGAATATCCACATTCTGTGTATTCATAGATTAAGTGCCTCTTCAGAATTATATTTTATATGTACTGAAAAGATTAAAATTTTTAAAACCCCTTAAGGTATTTACATCCTTAATTTAACTTGATGCCACTGCTAGGAAGCCTTCCCCTCTGGTACTCATACAAGCTCACATAATGCAGAATCATAAGTTCCAAAAGATTAAAATGCTGAGCACACCAACCAGGGAAAGAATTCTAACATTGACGTAAAAGTTCACAGATGAAGGACTTCCGACTCAGCAGCTTCTGCCTCCTTTGCCTCTGCCACGTATTAGCTCCAGAACCTGGGGCACTGATCTACTCTGGCTAAGTCTCAGTTTCTCTTTCAAAATCTTCTGGACATGGCACAGTGGTTAAGGGGCCAGGCTGTGGAGTTAGACTGCTGGAGACTGAATGCAGTTCTACCACTTACTAGTTTTGTGACCTTGAGGGAGTTACCCACTTGTGCCCCTGCTGCTCTCCTATAAAATGGGGATGACAGCAGCCACTTCATAAGATTGCTGACAGTGCCTGGCTGGTAGTAAGTAATCATTAAATAGGAGCTTCTATAATTATTGTTACTGTCTTCATCATGACAACTAATATTTACTAAGTACTATGCTAAGTACTTGATTACTTCGTTTAATCTCCACGGCAGTCCTATAAATTAAGATTTCCATTTAAAAGACAAAGTATATAATATTTGGCACAAGATAAGCCCCACTGAAGGCAGCCATTTTTAAAATTACAATAAATAATCAAAACTTTAATACAGCAGTATTTGATTCATGTTTTTATATCAGGAAAACAAATTTAAGGACAAATTCAGAAAGCATTATGTCTGTTTAAAAGAAACACACCCTAAGAACCACCAGTAGTTGTCATATATTAAGAACTCCGTATTATTTGTTTCCCTGAATAATCTAAACTCTGATGAGAGGATATGAGATGCTTTTAAAAAGAAAAAGTCATATTCTCCATAATTCTGAAGATTCCTAGAGCAATGGTTCTTTACCTTCACAGGGTCAGGGACCCCATTTAAATGTGATGAAAACCCTGCATCCTCTCTCCCCAGAGAAAATATATACACTTAAAAATTTAGCACACTATTTCAGAGACGGTTTATGGAGTCCAGGATGAGAATCTCTGCCCTAAAGACCCGGGACTTTGTCCTTTTTATTTTAGTATTTTGCTTTTACTTTCTGGTATACATGTTTTATTTCTTTTTTAAATGAATCCACAATACTTCAAGTGCTCATTATCAAATTAAGGAGGTTTATATACAGCTACTATTAGCTTTAAACATATCATTAAATAAAGTCAGTGTTCATTCTTACAGGGGCTAATTTCATATTAACAGCATGAAATAATATTATGAAATAAGAAAAAAGAAAAGATAAATCTTAAAGTATGCTGGACAAAATTTATCTTCCTTCTTTAAGGAAGATACTAAATTGAGAATATATAGTTTCTAAACTTAATCAGTTGTGAATACAGAATGAAGATATAATAGTGACCATCACCCTATATAGTCCCCCTTCATCCTACAAAAAAACCCAAAGAATAGTACATTTCTAAGACTCATCTTTGTTGTTTTAAAATAACATAATAAACTACAGTATTTGATTACAGATATTAAATATTAAGTATTAATGTATGATATTTTTCTAAAAGCAATCGATTAAACTATAATCTAAAATCTTCTTGATCAATAATTTGTATCAAAGAGCTTACCATTTGGGGGATCTCGTCTTTTCTCTGTTAGAAAATAAATTAAAATAACATTATTAGGCATATGTAACACAAAAATCAACATAAAATATTAATTCACCTAAACTCTGTCTTAATTCCTAAGTCGATGTACAGGTAACTAAGAAAGATTTCTCTGAGGAACTGACATCTGAATAAATGAAGAGAAGGAACAACATATTTAAAGGCCCCAAGGAAGGAAGAGCATAAAGGAACATCACAAAGCATGGACTGGAAAGAGCTAACAGAAGAGTAAAAGGAGAGAAATCAAAAGGAAACCCAGGCCAAGGTAAGGGTCATGTAGGGTCCCACAGGCCAAGGTAAGGAATATAGATTGTATTTTAGATACGACAGAAAGCTCTTATAGGGTTTCCAATAGGGCAAGTAACAAACTAATCTGTATTTTTTAGTTAACTTTGGCTACTATGTGGAAAAGAGATCCTAAGGGGCACTGGGTGGTAGTAGACTAGTGAGAGAGTCAGGGTAGTCTAGATGACAGACAATGGCGGCTAGATTAGGGGGGCAGCAGCAGAGGTGATCAGAAATCTATCCAGATTATGTTTTTGAAGGAAGAGACAATGAGGCAATCACTGATAGGATTTACAAGGGACCATGAGGGACCATGGTAAGCCAGAGCAGAACATTTTACCAAGTTGAGGAAGACGAGGAGGAAAAGAAATAGGTCTAATTGGGGTCAGGGAACATGGATTAAATGTTCTACTCAGACATGTTACATTTGAAAGCCATTCTGATGTCCAACTGAAGTAAATCGTCTGAAGGTTGGGGGAAGGGTCAGCAGCAATATAGATAAAACCTTGGGAGGTTTCAGAATATGGACAGTTTTCAAAGCTGGAGGACTGAGTGAAAGCACAGGAGTAATGAGAATACACAGAGATGTCTGAGCACTGGGGCAGATCAAAATAGTAACACAGAGCTACAGCAAATTAGGAAGGAGTAAAACCAGGAGAACTACCAATACTTTGCACTCATACTCTTACATACCAGTCTGGTATCATTTTAGATTTAAGAAATTCAAAAGTGGCTAAAGATTTTAAACAAATATAATTTCCAGAGATTTTCTAATATAAAGTTGTCCAAAATTATAAGAGAAATACCCATAAATAATGATATAATAAAAATAATTAGTTTATAAACAGGATTAATTTAAAAATTAATAGGATTCAACTGGAGGTCAAGTTAGAAAATCCTGGCAATGGGAAATATAAACTTATTACTCCATCTGGTGGTCTGATGAAGGAACTTTTTGAAACAGTTGACATAAGCAAGTCCTGTGTATGTCAATGAATGTCCATCTCCCATTTCCCAGGTGATATACCTATGCAACCAGAGTGATGATAGCACAGAAATGGAAATATACTGAAATAAATATAAAGTTCAGAGTGTAAGTTCTAAAAGTAACTTAAAAATAAGATAGCATCCTGGCTTGAGAGCCATACATATGAAAAAAGGATGGCCTGGATGAACAATGAATGGGAGGTACTAGTGTGAGGTATTTGCTAAAACATTAGCAGGACAGTGGTTCATCAAATCAAGAGATGTCTTTTAGTATCACGGAACTAGTGAGACTACTTCTGGAGTGCTGTGTTCAAATCTGGGCCATCTGAAGAAGACCTAAAAATCTACAGTGGAGTCAGAGCACGTACTCAGGACGAGTCTATAAACTACATCACGTGGGAAGTAAAAAACTGGATCTGGTTAAACTAAAGAAGTGAAGGCATAAGAACATAACAGATGGCTTCCAATATTAAATGCTACTGGGAGGAAAAGAAAACAGACTAATTCTTTGTTGCTCCGAAAGTCAGACTCCATGCATCTAAGTTAAATAGAGGTGTAGCTGGAGTTTGACTTAACATGAAGGGCTACCCAAAGATGAGTCAGCTGCTTCCCTAATGGTGTCATCTTTCTGCTTCTGAAATGCTTACTGCTTAAATTAACCATGCTTAAATGCTTAGGAACTGCATAAAAAGAAATTCCTATACCAGCTGAAAGACACCTTTAAGTGACCTTCCTATTTCAAAGTCAATTAGTCTATATTTTAAGAAATATTTTTTTACTTGTTTTGATATGGAAATGTCACATATTTTGGCTCAAAGGAACCCAGAGAGCCCCTGGCCTAGCACCACATGTCCCTGAAATAAGTTACTAAACCATAAATTAATCCATAGCTTTAAATTCTTTCCTAGCATGGAATCAAATGTAAATGTTCCTTGGTCCCAAAAGGAAGTAACAAAATACAGTTTCTTCATAATTCTATTTACTCATTACAGTTGAGATAATAAGAAGGGAATAGTGAGGCAACAATTCATTTTATTTTCGTTTTTACCTCACCTACCTCTTGAAAATCCATTAAAATAATAATAGAGATGTATAAAATGGAATACATGATTTTACATTCCAGTTTTCTGGATCCAATGTCTTATTTTTTCAAGGTTTAGTCCCTCTTACTGGCAAAGCACATCCCTGAACACTGTGATCTTCTAAACTGTGGTAACATGTACCCCCAGATGTACAGAAAAACTTTTCAAGGAGCATATGGCAAGGCTAGTTTTAAGGGGATGTATTTAAGGGGATCTATATGGGGATTTCAACTCCCATATGTCATTTTCTCCTCAAACTGATTTGCTTAAGATGATGATTTTGGAGAGGTTCACCTTTCCTAATCACCCTTCTCCCACTTCCTAACAGAAACAGTACACTGTTATCAAATATTGTTATACTAATAAATTTAAAGCTCTGCACTATCCTGCATCATTCTCTAATTATGTTAATGTATGAAAGTCTCATGAAGTACACTGAATTTCTTATGGTTTTATAATAAACAACATTAGGGACTAAATAGAGACAAAACAATGTTTACAGATTATATTTGCAACGTGGCTTATTTGGCTTATTTACTTCTAGGCTTGTCTAAAAAGTCTTTGTTCACAAAGTATTAAATATTCTAAGAATGTAACAACAATGCTATAAAAATGCAAATTTTAAGAGTCAGTATATATGGCATGTTATCAACAAAAAAGGTTATCAGAATGAGTTCTTCAGTAAATCTGAAAAAAATTAATCTTAATAAAAATATTCCTCTTAAGGATCATCACTTTCATTTTTTTTGATAAAGTGCCAGAGAATAAACATTTTAGACTTTGTGTGCCATACAGTCTTTGCTGTCACTATCCAACTATTGCTGTGGCGAAAAAGCAGCCACACACTATATAGACAATATGTAAACCAGTGAACATAGCTGTGTTTCACTAAACTTCAGGTGGTGGGCCAGATCTGTCCCATGCATAGTTTGTCAGCTCCTGTTTCAAAAAATTAAAAAAATAAAAGTTTACCAGATTTCCTTTGTCGCCGGCCCAACAAGTCTGTAACTGCTTTTCGGAATTTTTTTGCTTCTTCTTCATTGGCAAAATTAAGAGCAACTTGACAAGTCTGAAATATTTTTTTTATCAAAAAATGTAAACAGCACAAAACATGAATTAACTTTATTTAATGAAAAAGTTGATAACCAACAAAATGCATTTCTGAAGAAGGAAAGCAGACTTTACTAACAAAGACTCAGTTTACATTAAAGTTTTAATTTTACCTGAAAAACCTAAGAATGCTAAAAACACAGAAAAAGCAAAGTAAAAGACTACATTTAGAAAAGCTGCCTATCACAGTGGACACTCAAATATTAAACTGAATACTTCATCTTCAACAACAATAAAAAAAGGAGGAACAAAAGAATTAGAAAAAGCAAACACGAGGAAAGTTGGTCAAATGCAGGTCAGCTCTATCTTTATTAGGGTATGTTTTTATTTTACAGCTTCACTGCAGGTATCATTTAAATTATAACAATTATAACTTTAATTCAGGTAAATTATTTAAAAATGTGGACACACACTGACATTACTGATTATGGTATTTAATGTACTTTTATATATTTATATATATTTATATTTTATCAAGAAAAATGTAAAAATAATAGCTAGAGAAGAAAATAATTTTTGAAAAGACAGATCTCTAATCCAACTATCTTTTTTCTCATTATAGATAATTTAGGAAATACAAATATGAAAATAAAGAAAATTAAAATCACCTATAATCTAGACACTCAGACAATCCCTGTGAGCATATGGTATGGAAATCCTTCTAACATTTTCCCCAAGTATATGCAATAAATTTTTAAAATTCTGTTCTCCCCCCTACACACATTTAGTCTATTCTAGTACTCTTCTAGGTCATGAACTATTCTTTTACAAAATAATTTGAATGGTAATATAATATTCAATGTTTAAAAGCTATCATGGATTAGTAGGCAATTCAGACTTCGTTTTTACAGAAAACTAAATCCCAGAAAAATTAAGCTATCTGCCCAAAGACAGAAAGATGATGAAAAACAAATTTCTTTTCTACATAGCAAGTTATATTCACAGTACTCTTTGAAATCCTTTTCTATTTTTTTGGCTCTTTAAAATCTTAGCCATTTCCTCTTAACTATACTATCTATGAAGATGCTTTTAAAAGTAAAATAATTCTTTTTGTTTTCTACAATGTTTACATGGAAAGCTCATTGATGCTTTCCACAGACAAATATAAAAACAATTACATTAAACAGAGCTTAAAAAAATATATATGACTTACATCTCCAGCAAAGGTATGAAAATATCCTCTAGGACTATTATATACAAAGTTATTGTATAGCTCTTGTTCCCACAATAGTTTCCCATCCTAGAAAAAAAAAAGTTAAAATAACAGTTAACAAAACAATAATCTCTAGAAATAAAGCAAAATAGATAACTCCTATTAAGGGAATTGTTTATATTAGTAATAGCTTTCACATGCACAGAAAACCTATATATGCATAAAACATATATAATTTAATCAGTGGTTTCTTAGTAAGAAAATGGTAAATTTTGGATATTTCTTCTATAAAAACTACATATCAAGTGAGCTTAATTCAGTATGCCAAGATACAATCTCATTAGCCTTGTATTCCCAAATATAGTTACCTGGTCAAATACAGAACCAGAACAATTACTATGTCATCAATGTTAGAAGGAATAGAATACTGCTGTATATGCACTGCTGATCAATGCCAAGTTCCATCAGCAATAGACTGTGTGTTATCAAATATTACAGGAACATTTCATGCTCTTTTCCTCAATTCTATAGATGCTGGGAGTGTCAAATATACCTTCTCTGTACTGTTCACTAACAATCTCTGAACTCCTAACTTAACATAGTGGTTTCCTAATACTACTAGTAAAAGTAGTACCAATCATGTGCAGAAAGAGACTGATGATTAAGGTGCACCAAGGTTAAACTCTGGTTAGGAGAGCCATGGGTGACTGGATTGTCATATCTATGGCCATACTAGAAGAAATAGAATTAACCTTAATACCAAAGGTGGCTAATTCCAAGTATTCAGCAATGGTTATCTATAATTGGAAATAAGTGGTTAGAGAAATAGAAGTATTGCCCTATTCTGAAAGCAAAGTTCTACCTAGACCATGATTTAAAAATATTTAGAATTCACTGTACACACATGACCACTGTAACACAATTCCTTTTTTCTCAGTGGAGTTATATGCACACTTTATTTCTAAACAGTGCTTCTCATTGGTGATGAGAAATATGTCAAAACGAATGTGTTTCTTTCAAACTACTGCATGTTGCCCCATCCCCTAGAATCACCGCCATAGTTAAGCCCCTGATAACAGAAGTACACCACATCTCTCAGCTGCCTTGGGGTATGCAGAAGTGGATGCTAAGAAGCACTAAGTTACAAAGTACAGTAACTTAAATTTTATTTAATCTCAGGGAAGCACGTTGCGATAAACGCAGATGGTTCTTGCATTTTACAAATAAATAAGCCAAGGCCCAGAGAAATATAACAGTCTGACCTACAATCTATCCATAAGTATCATCCAGGAGAGTTCAAAGTCAGTGTTCTTTGTTTTTTGTTTTTTTTTAGTTATACTTATTGCCACATATATTACAAAAGCCTACTAATAGAAAAGGTTTTAAAAGATAAATGGAGACTTCATCTCTGCAAAAAAGGTAATTACTTCTATGGTAACTACAAGAAATGAATACCTGAGAATGGGCATCCCATCTAGGACAGTGTGAATTTGTGTTAGAATGTGAGAAATACAAAGCTGTGAAAATCTAAACATACCTCTGTTCAGAAACAACATAAGCAAAAATAGGTAGCAAATACATTATTACAGATATGGTGTAATGCTTTAAACCTAGGCTGAAGTAACTAAAATACACTTTTATAGTGCCCTGAAAAGATTTTATACTACTCTGTACGGAACAAGATGGAATAGAAGAATATTATTAGACAAAGAGAGAATGTAGGGAAAGCCCAAGACATCAAAGTATTAAACAACACATACAGGATAAACAAAAATTATATATATAACAACATAAATACATGTAAAAGTTAGAACTGCAATAAAAAAACCTAAGCACCTACAGTTTAAAGTGGAAGCGAAACAAAACTCACCTTAATATCAAATATTCTTAAAAAATAAGATCTCTGTGGATTGTCCTTAACAAGACAAGCAACACCGCTGCACTTCTTTGACCACATACAGTTACGATCTGCTGCATATAACTGTACCACTGCTGAAGACATAGTCTGGAAAATGTAAAATTTATAGTCATTAGGTTCAAAATAACACTCAGATGACCTCAGCCCCTGCTGACATCCTGACTGCAACCTCATGAGAGACATCGAACCAGAACCACCCAGCTACGTTGCTTCTGAATTCCTGACCCATAGAAATAAGGGATTAATAAACATTTATTGTTACTTTGTGAAGTAATTACTTATGCACTAATAAATAACACAAAGCTATGCTAAAATAATTATGGAAAAGAAACATTCATTGCCACTTAGAATGTATCAGAAATCATGTTAAGCACTTTTAAATACAACTCCATTTAAATTTATTACTATTATAATTTCATGTTATGCTTGAGAAACCCAAGGTTAAAGAGATAATTTACCCCAAATCACACAGCTAACTGGCAGAGCTGAAATTCCAATCCAGGCAATTTGTGGCTTCAGATCCTGTACTCTTATTCCTTATAAAATACAGTAATCGCCAATCCCTCTTTATCCATGGGGAATGCATTCCAAGACCCCCCAGTGGATGCCTGAACCTGCAGATAGTACCAAATCCCATATATACTATGTTTTTTATCCCTATACATACCTATGATAAAGTTTAATTTATAAATTAGGCACAGTGTGAGATTAACAACTAATAATACAATAGAACAATTATAACTACATACTGTAATAAAAGTTATGTAAATGTGGTCTCTTACTCAAAATATCTTAATGTACTATGCTCATCCTTCTTGTGATAATGTGAGATGATAAAATGCCTACGTGAGGAGATGAAGTGGGGTAAACGGCATAGGCATTATGATGTAGCATTAGGCTACTACTGACCTTGTGACGATTTGTCAGAAGGTCAAACTTCCAAACTTCAATTGACCTCGGATAACTGAAACCGTGGAAAGCAAAACCATGGACAAAGGAGGACTACTATACCGTTTTCCAATAAAGTGAACATTTAAGTAATGAAGTATTGTGTTAGTAAAGGCTGATGTCTGTATAGTAGTTAACTACTTCAGTACGGTACTAAATCAAATTTGGAAGCAAGATTTGTGGTTACTACTTATAATGCTGGACACTTTCATCATACCATCGGGAAGACAGATTCTAATATCACCTTTTTTAAAGATGCTAAAACTGAGGGGAAAAGAGCTACTAAGTGACTTGCATGTGGCCACACGGCTTGCGAGCTGTACTGAAAATACTAAGAATTATTTGAGTGATCGTTGTACCAATTTTTCCAAGGATATATCTAACTAGTAGGCTTAAAGAAGCTAACTGTTACATGCAAGGAATGCAGCACATTAACTTCTACCATATTGTCACCTCACTCATGACAGTAACAAAATAATGGAAACTTTAGTTTAATTCTAAATTAAGTTTCTTTCAGGGGCACTTGGGTGGCTCAGTCAGTTAAGCATCTGACTTTGGCTCAGGCCATGATCTCACAGTTTGTGAGTTTGAGCCCTGCATTGGGCTCTGTGCTGTCAGCACACAGCCTGCCTGAGATCCTCTGTCTCCCTCCCTCTCTCTCTGCCTTTTCCCTGCTGGTTCTCTCTCCCTCTCTCTCAAATAAATAAATAAACTTAAAAAAATCTCCTTTAATCTTTAAAATGAATAGATAAAGTTTCTTTTATATTATAATCTAGGATGTAACTATCCATTTTAGTTTCTGTAAGAGTGATACACCACACTTATAAATCCTCTGAAAATAATAATCATGTTTTTTGGTCTAAATCTGTTGATTTCAGGGGTGTCTGGTGGCTCAGTCAGTTAAGAATCCAACTCTTGATTTTGGCTCAGGTCATGATCTCACGGCTCATGAGGCTGAGCCTGACATTGGGCTCTGTGCTGACAAAGCAGAGCCTGCTTGGGATTCTCTCTCCCTCTCTCTCTCTCTGTCCCTCGCTTGCATGAGTGTGTTCACGCTCTCTCCCTCTCTCAAAATAAATAAACATTTAAATCTAGTGATTGCACTCCTAAATGGGAAATCAAGGAAATAATTTAAAATACCTCAAAATTTGTTATTTGTATACAAATACAAAACAAAATGTTTATATGAATATAGTAGTTACAGTTTTTTAAATAAAAGGAATTTAAATAACCAAAAGTAAGAGATGCTTTAAGTAATTATATATCAGTTCAATGAATACTGGGCATTGTGAAAGAAAATAGACTACATTAAGATTTAGAGATAAAGTTGTTTTGGGTTACTTAACTATGGCTGGGGAATATGTATATAAGATCCGTGTACTTCTGGGGAATCAAACTTGTATAAAGACTTTCCTAAGTAACAGTGCTCCATGTTATGTTTTTAACTTTTGTAGACCACAAACTCATCTTCGAATTTCAGTCATTGATAGCACAAAAAGCAGCAGGAAATTTTCCACAATAGCCATTAAAAAATTATAAAATAGCTTAGAAACATATAAAATATATATACTAGGATGCTGGGCTTAAAAAAGGACACTATGCCTTTGGCTTGCTCAAAACATACTTTTTGTTCTTCTGCAAGTATAACGCATATCATTATTTGCTTGAGCTCCTGACCCCAAACTCCTAACACTGAAAACTTCAACCAAAATCAAATGAATTCTGCATATATGATCCAAAGGTATTAAAGACCAGACTGAAGGATTAAAAAATCAGATGAGTAAATTTGTTTTCTAAGGCAAATTCACATAAATGACAGTCCTTTAAGTATGATGCTGTCAAAATGCATTCACTTCCAAAAAGGAAAACACTTAGGAAACTAGATACCAAGAACAAAATTAAAAAATCCTTTTACTTTTCTTTGTAACCAAAAAACAAGAAATAACAGCTTACAAAAGAAAAAATGTATTATCAAATAGAGTCTAAAATTCCATTATGGAAATCCCCTTGCCAAATATTAACATGTAAAACATTGAATGTATATGTGAACCTAAAAAAAAACTAACAAAAAACTAAAAATCCACATTTAAACATTTATATAAATTTAAAACAAATTCTTAAAACATCTGCTTAAAAAATAAAGACTTGTGAAACAGTTTAATAACATTCCACATAAACATGGTTAGCACAATCAACCTTATTCTAAAACAATTTATAGAATTTTAATACTGAAGAACCCACCTGTAATCAGAAGCTATTTCTAATAACTGGATTTTCAAAATTCTACTACAATCATATTATCAGTCTAAGTATATGCCTCTTTCAGTCCTTTTTATCTTAAACTAGCAAAGTCTGAAAATTATAGAAAGCTCTTTCTGATTAATTCAGGAAAATTACAGTAAATGCAAGAATAGCTTACACATATAAAATTTAATATAGAAATGCTAGAAACATTAAAACAGGACTATCCCTTAAGCCCTAGATTGACAGTGACTTAATTAAGTTTTTGAAAACATTCCTTCCATTCCTATAAGGAAATTACAGCTAATCAACTCCGTTACATCTGGTCTCTCATAACTGAGAAGGTATTATTGAAAAACAACCTAAGGACAAGTGCTTAGGAAAGGAAATCTATTTCTTATTAGCCCAATAATGTTAGAGTTAAAATTTGTTAATTAAAAGAAAACAAATAATGTAGCAACTTTTGGAGAAATAGAACCTGTCCTATCTTATACATTTCTGATATTTTAATACTAAGTTACTGCAATAACGCATTCATCCTAAGAACTTTCATTGTCAAGGGCAGATAGAAGATGAAGGATGAATTCTGGGACGTAAATCTCTCCCACTGTCCTTTAATAGTGCACTTCTACCTCTTAGGCTGACTCTGCACCAGTCAAAAACTATTTCCCCAACTCCCTATGTTAAATGACTTTTTTCCTTCACATTTCTAGAATACCTTCTTTCTGAATACCTTGTGTAAATCTTATTGTATCACAGATCTTATTCTAAAATAGAATAATTTTCTGTATTGACTACTCATTAAGTAGACTGTAACTCCCTTAAGCACCTACATAATTTTACAAGACTATATATACTTCCCCTTCACCTACACTTTGCTCCAAGTTAGCGAACATTTGTTAAGTTAAAAATTATTTTTATTTTGATACTAAGACTATGATAATGTCCTTTTAATATGAAACATAAAAGGAATTATAAAAGTAAATAAAGAAAAATAAAACATTTGGTTATACTTCAATTAAGAAATTAAAAATCATTTAAACAAGGAATTTGGCTGAACTCTTATAATTACTTAATTGTGCAGTGATCTCAAGGAGCAATTTTCTGAATAATTAAAGTATAACAATGCTTTAGGTGCATGGCCACCTAAAAAACCCAATACAGAAACCAGCAATTAAAAAAAATAGAAACAAGACTCCAGATTGGTTAAGTGCCAGTAAAAATTATCCAGGAAAAGAAACACAAATAATTTACTCTGGAAAGGGCAGATTTTATCACCTGGTAATTTCCACAATGAGAAATAACCAGAAAAAGAAAGGAAAATAGAAAAAGGTAGATTTAAAGAATACATCAAAGACAGAAGACTCCACAAGAAACTGTAATTTTTTAAAAAGCAAAGTTGGGAGGATTAGAAGAGGAAGCAGACAAAAGCAGTAAGTAACAGAATCTCCAAAAAAAAAAAAAAAAAAAAAAAAGGAGCCATAAGAAAACAGCTGCTGTCTTATGGATCAAGCAGAAATGGTGTTTTAGGCCTCAGTAGCTACGTAAGAAAATGACCATGCTAGGCATATTCATTTACCAAATGTTTACTGAGCACCTACTACATACATGGAGCTGTGATAAATGGGGGTGGGTGGGAATGAAAGTGAGGTCGAGCACAAAAATTTATTACAGACATGATTCTCATGAAATGTGTTCTAAGGGGCACAGAGACATTAATAATTATTACAAATGCTATAAAGGAAAAATGCACTATGCACGAAAAATGTAAAACCTACCCAGCATGCAAAGGCTGCCCAAAAGTGACAATTTACCTGAAGGGATGAAACTGAATGAGTCAGGTGAGCAAATGGATGGAGGGAAGAGGAGAGGAAATAGCATTCTATGCAGAAGATCAACAAAGACCCTACCATGCCAAAGTGCTGAGGGAGTTTTAGGGGCTAAGAAAGAGAAGAGAGGCATGGAATGAAGTCACAGACTTCATATTAAAATAACATCAAACATGGCTCAACTCTGTGGTTTAGAGAGATAAAAACCATGTACAGTTTGGAAACCTTGTCTAGAGCTGGAGTGGTTTATCATTCCTGTAATGGCTTTTGATGCCTCTTAGTATCTCAGTTCCGGTATATTCTCCCCCCCCCCCCCGACCCCCAAGGACCCTGGGTTTGTCCATATGACTTGCTTTGAACAACAGGGCCTCAACAAATAACAGTAGAAGCTTGAAAAATACTTCTACATTGTGGCTTGCCCTCCTGGAACTGCTGCCCTAAAATCTTGGGGTGAAAGACCATATCGAGAGCCTGCCCCCATCATATTACTTGTCCTTGCCGAGCCTAGTTCCCATTGGATTGCCTGCTGAATGCCACTGCATGAGTGAGCACAGGTGACAAACTGAATATCCCGCCAATCCACAGAATCATAAAATATAAATCACTACTGCTTTAAGTTACAAAGTTTTCAGGTGGTATGTTTGCAGCAATATGTAGGAGACTAGTTTAATATAATATATTACAGATGGTTCTAGCTCCTTCCTCCATTTCATTTATACTGGACATGTACTTAAAATTACCAGTAAAGTTTGCAGAATTTTTATCTATAAATCATAAAAGTTCTAGAGCTCACTCTATCAATGCACTTTCTCTTTTGGAATCATTTTTTAAATGCATTTTACATCCAAAAGCCTTACTGAAAGATATGTACTGCATTAAGAGATTAGGCTCACTCACTAAACCACTCATAACCACACATTAATGTCATATGGTATCTGTGATTTAAATTCATACATCAAAAAACTGTAAATTATGTGGCAAAGATCTTTAGCATTACCTGCAATCAAAATTATAGATGCTAAAACCACAAATGCCAAAGCTTACCGTATTCTTAATTTTCTACTTGAAGGATAATCATATATAAAGGTGAGAGGAATACCAATCTCAATACAGACTGGGTTATGTTTGCAAATAGGCAAGGACACTGTATTAGAAGGGCAGCAAACAGGCAGCTGGCTCTCTTCTGCCTTTCCCTTCTCTGTAGCTTAAGTAGGCCTGCTTAAAGGAGTTTTTCTTCTTTCTTTCCTCTTCTGTCTCCTCTTCCCTTTGTCTACCTTTCTCATACAAGGTCAGTATGGTAAAATCTGAAGTGTGGGTTTCAATTTTTAGGGAATGAAGGTACAGATGGGAAGGAAGGTCCCTAGGATTACCACCTCAGCTGACCAAGATTTAACATTGACCAGCTGTGCCCCAAGCCCTGGTAACAAGAAAATGTGTGTGTGTGTGTATAAAATATATTATAAAATATATGAAGTATATTACACTGTAATATAAAGTATATTATATTTTAAAACATAAGTATATTATATATTTTTATTATAAAATAGATTTATTTGTTATAAAATATATTTTTTATTCTGCTACCACTTTCCTGTGCAAAGTAACAGTTTGGGAAGAGATGGTGGAAGTTAGTTACTTGGTCACTGATAGGATTTCAGTGTTCCTGAACCCAATATCATTTCACCATAAATGTATCTAGAGTGAAATCCAATCCCTTCATTTTACAGAAGAGGTCAATTTATTTCTCAAAGATCATACTGGTCAGCTCTGGATGAATTTCACAATCAGATGCTCATTTTATATTCACCATACACTACTCATTGATTTACCCTAGTTCCTAATTTGTTACATATTTTTTACCTATCCCATCTAAATGATTTTCAAAGAACTGTATATCCCTAATATAATTTTATCCCTCTACTAATCTCATTTGGTTTACCTTATTTTGGGGGAAGGTGGGGGAAGTTAGTGGTGGTAGAAAATAAAGGACTGCTAGTGCATGAGAAAAAAGGATCTTCATGGAAAGAAAAACTTCAAATGGATGTTAAGGTATCCAACCTAGGGACATAGGCAGATTTGCCATGAAGTCAATTCATTTAAGTTTCAGAATCCTTTACTTGGAAGCGTCTCTTACAAAATTTGATTTGTTCTCCTTTGGGGAGCACACGAAGGAGCAACAATCCCAGCCTCATGCTTAAGGGCTCCTCTGTAGCTATTACTGGAGGTCATCATTGTACTTCCATGAAGGATGCACTATCTCGACATCTGTCCAGCCTTAGCAAATAATCTGTCCCTCTTGGACTAGAAAATGCATCCACATGCAATCTTTAACCCCAAGGAAAAGGTCTGAATGAGTGCTATCTAGCTCCCTGCTGGGGGTGGCATACTAAGACCAAACTTCGAACACTTCTGGGGAAGGGAGACCGATTCAGCCACCTGAGGTCAAGAGTTGGAGTTTTCCCCAGGCAAGAAGCAGCCTCTAAACAAAGTGAAGGAAATTATAAAGATATACCAGTAACTAGTTTAAGGAAATTTCTTTGAGCTTCAAAACTATCAATATTTTGATCAAACATACTAGAGCAGGAGTCTTTTTCTATAAAATACCAGATAGTTAATATTTTAGGCTTGTGGGCTATTTGGTCTCTTTTATCTCTGCTGCTATAGCATGTGCAAAAGCAGCCATAGATAATTTTGAAATGCCTATGCTCCAATAAAACTTCATTTACAAATACAAGCAGGCTATAGTTTGCCAAGCCACATGCAAGAGGAAAGGGTCTCTCTACAGAAAATATAAAATTATTGTCATGTAAAGAGGTGTTCAATGAATATACAGCCAAAGTAAGTAAGAAAAAAGTATCAAGAAGGTGTTGAATCAGTCAATTAATAGTAATGGAAATAAGTTATAAGTAATAAGGTATTTTTCTGGATTTTGTGATTTTTATGGATTTTTTGTTGTGATCTTTTCTCATAGTAACTCACCATTTTTATACTTAATTTTGGATTCTTTTTTTAAAGAGAACCCTTCCAAATTATGTGAGTTTCAGGCCACAAAACCTGGATTAGCCTTATTTGGGGTGACAACATAATGCATCAATTGCAGCAACAGGATTTTGTATCTAATAAAAAAAAGAGCTAGCTCAATATATTCCTTTTGCCAAACCAAACTTACTGTAGTAACTTTTTAACGTGCAGTGACCTTATCTACATAAGAAAACTGTGGCTGAGCAACTTCAAAAAACCACTCCATAAACAAGGTTTGAAAGGTCACTGGGAATGTGTGTGTGGATGTGGATGGGTTGCAAGAGTCTTTAATAGTCAACCTTAACCCAAAGTAAGATTTCTTCATGTAATATTCTTAACAGGCGATTAAACAACATTTGCTTGAACGCTTGCTCTAATAGAGAATTCACAACTTGAAAGGAAAAACTCTTATTCTTGAGCAACTCATAGGAAATAAATACTCAACCTAAACCTGTTTTCCTGGCAATTCCCACTCACAGGTATTTAATCTTTAATCATTCATTTAAAGATCTGTTGAACATTTGCTATGCGATACGCGCAGCGCTAGTTACTGTGGCTACAATAACTAGAGATGTAAACTATCCCCCAATAATTACAGCACATATGTCTAGTGGTAATAACATTTTTATTTTCATAAAGATGTGCCCCTAACAACCCTACTTCTCAGGTCATCTTTTTCAGCAAGAATTTATTTTGGTCATTCCTCATCTAACCTGATTTATGGACACCTTATCAGTCTGGTTGCCCTTATCAATCTAGTAAAATGAAATAGGTAATATTTACATGTGGTCTGACCAGTGCAGAATATTAGCACAACGATGGAGGAGACAATTTGTTCCCAATCACAAAAAGAAATACATGTGCTGCCTCATTCTCATCTATCACATTATGTATTGAAGACACATGGGACCATCTTTCACTAAATCATTATCCTCTCATGTCCTGATTTTCCATTTCAATTCTTGCTCCCAAAGGCAAACACCCTCTCTCACCCTCCTTTTACCTCATTCTGCTCACCTTTCAAACCTCAGTTCAGATGTCATATATCATATCCCCTCCCTGACTCCTTCAAAAAGTGTTATAACTTAACCTACTGTAAATATCCTACTGTTTATGAAAATGAGCAACATAAGCTTGCCTAACAAGGCACTTTAGTCAGTTTCAGTTCCTCTTTTCACTAGCCCTTACCAAGAAGATTCTCTTTGAAAGTCAGTGGACTGGTTAGGTATTTAGATCCTTTCAAACTACACCAATGTTTAGGTTAAATATTTTTTTAGTGGACAGGAAATGCTAAAGAATAAAATGAAATCTAGAATTAAAAAGTCTATAGGAGGGGCACCCTGGTGGCTGACTCCGTTAAGTGACCAACTTCGGCTCCGGTCATGATGGTGCAGTTTGTGAGTTTGAGCCCCACGTTGGGCTCTGTGCTGACAGCTCAGAGCCTGGAGCCTCTTCAGATTTCTGTGTCTGTCTGTCTGTCTGTCTGCCCCCCCCATCTCTCTCTCTGCCTTACCCCCCTTGCACTCTGTCTCTATCTCTCTCAAAAATAAACACTAAAAAAATTTTTTTAAGTCTATAGGAAGCAAATATGCTGAGAAGTTCAAAGTTCATTAAAAAAAAAAAAACAACCCACAGAGAACATAGGGGCACCTGGGTGGCTCAGTCGGTTAAGTATCCAACTTTGGCTCAGGTCATGATCTCACGGCTCGTGAGTTCAAACCCTGAGTCGGGTTCTGTGCTGACAGCTTGGAGCCTGAAGCTTGCTTCAGGTCCTGTGTGTCTATGTCCGCCCCCCCTCCCCCACCGCTTGTGCGCGCCCGCGTGCTTGGGCTCACGCTCTCTCGCTCTCTCTCTCTCTCCCCCTCCCCAAAATCAAACAAAAAACCCACAGGAAACACAGTCAATAATAACATTGTATGGTGACAGATGGTAACCACACGTTTGGTGGTGAGTATATGTTATACACATGAAACTAATGCACCACAACTGTACTTCAACATAAATGAATAAATACTTGGAACAGGAAAAGATACCATCTCTGATGTAGCCAGTACAGGAGTTTTCCCACTAGCATGCATTGGTACTAATAAAAATTATCTGAAAGAAAGACCA
The DNA here is from genome assembly GCA_028646485.1 of Cryptoprocta ferox. Classification (NCBI taxonomy): domain Eukaryota; kingdom Metazoa; phylum Chordata; class Mammalia; order Carnivora; family Eupleridae; genus Cryptoprocta; species Cryptoprocta ferox. The sequence continues at coordinate 74,395,281 of CM053559.1, forward strand.
GTTGAGTGTTTCCTGGACAGCAGATCTGCCATAGATCCACTGCAGTAGAGCCCACATACTGAAAAAATATAGGCAAAATATCTAAAAAATACTGAGATAAAAGGATCTAATAATTAGCAGGGATGAGAAATATCACATAATCAAAGATAACGTAACATACAGTATGAAAGTTAAGTCTTAACCACAGTCAAATGGATAAATTGATAAGATGCAGCATGATAGGTAATTTGCATCCTGTAATAATGATGTATTTCCTTTGGAGCAAGAAAATACACCATAGTAAAATATATAGTACCTCAATGTTCACATAGGTGACCTAGTTTATCATAAAGGAGTTAAAATAAGTTCACTAATGTGTTTGGTCTGTTGTACTAAACCACGGTAAAGCAGTAACACATTTTAGAAAGACTTCCATCAAAATCAACAAAGTATTTCAAATCTTACATTTATTACTTCAGATCTTCAGAACCTTAATATTATCCAAAATTACTCAGGCAACTCAAATTTTCTAGGTCATCAAGGAAAATACCCATTCAACTCATTAAATAAACTACAATTTAGTTCTATAATGAGATACAATACAGCTGCTAAAAAAAAAATAAAAGAATGAAGAGGCTCTAAATAATGATAAATAAAAATCCTCAAGATTATTATGTGAGAAAAAAAGCAAGATGTCAAATGAAAAGTATAGTATGTTAACATTCGTGCACAACAGGAGCAAGAGTATTTGCCTCAGCATGCATAAAACTCAAAAGGGACACTTGCTCTCTGTTCTGTATATGCACAGGTGTTTTGTCAGGGAAGGAAGGACGAGGCAAATGCAAGATAGCATGGAAGAGAAACTTTTCAGTTTCATACATTTTGATTTTAAACCATGTGACTATTTGAGCTTTTCAAAAAATTAAATATTGATGTGAAAATACACAAAAGAAAGGAGAAAAGATCTATTCAAGTCATACCACGGTAGAAGTCTGGGCGAAAGAAAGATCTTTGTGATCTAGAAACTGTAACCCAGGAAGAATTTCTAGTAGCTTTAAAAAAGGCTTCCTTAAAAAAAATTATCTTTGAGAGAGAGACAGAGAGAGAGAGAGAGAGAGAGAGAGAGAGAGAGAGAGAGAGAGAAGTGTGTGCATGCATGTGAGCTGGGGAGCAGAGAGAGACACAGGATCAGAAGCAAGCTCTGTGCTGAAAGCCTTCGGGAAGTCCCACATGGGGCTTGAACTCACAAACTATGAGATCATGACCTGAGCCAAAGTCGGATGCTCAACTGACTGAGCCACCCAGGCGCCCCAAAAAGCCTTCCCTTAAAAATTAAAAGTGAACATTGCTGAAAATAACATACTATAATATCTAAAGGCATAAAGTAATAAAAAAGCAAACTTTGGCTATTGTAAAGAGATAGCCTATGTCTGTAATGAAGGCCAAAGTCTATGATTTCTTTCATAATCTTTCCCTTTAAGTCTTCTGAACTCTGAAACATGATTAAGCAAGACAAGCAAATTTAAATAAAATTCAATCAGCTTTGTCTTCCATATTTGTTATTCTATATGCAGCAATTCATAATTATCCAAGCTTTTAAAGATAGTCACAGGGATGTGCGTACATATTATATAATATAAATATATAATTACACAAATATATATGTAATATGTACACACATTTCTTTTGTATGCATTATATATCATATATTATACATATATACACACATTTAATTTGACTTTCACATGTACAATCAAGGTGGGGGAAGGACACGTGAAGAGGTTAATCTGAGAGTAAACTGAATTTAAATTCAACCCATACAACCCAAGAACTTGAGATTCAACATTTGAGACTCATACATGATGTATAAGAATCAGAAAAAAAAAAAAAGAGAGAGAGAGAGGCAAGAATCTTTCTTTCCTTTTTTTTTTTTTTAAAGATTTTATTTTTAAGTAATCTCCACACTCGGCATGGGGCTTGAATTTACAACCCCTAGATCAAGAGACACATGTTCTACCGACTAAGCCGGCCAGGCGCCCCAAGGACCTTTCTAAAGTTGTTTCTAAGATTCACACTTTACAGTAACCAGATCTATTATGGTGATCCTTTCACAATACATATAAATGTTGAATCACGGCATTGTATACCTAAAATATGATACTGTATTTCAATTATACTTCAATTAAAAATTTTACCCTTTATTATAGTGTAAAACTCTAGGTCAATAATGATCTATTCAATATTTGAAATCACTTAATAAACTAAACTTTATATACTTCCTCAGAAAGCTCAATGTTGCCAGTTTCAAAAGGCATTTTTGATTCAGAATGCATGAACCAATACTTCTAACTCCAGTTATCATTACGGAAACTGAATGAACATACCCAACTAGATGTTTGATTGCAACCACCACAAGGGAGTAGGAAGCAGACTGAATTAAAATAAAAGGTAGATCATGTTATTTTTTCTTTTAAAAGATCTTTACCATTAACAAACCATAAACTTGGGGGGCAAAGTTAAATGTTAGGATTTTATATCATCTAATTCTACTCTATAATGTTACACTAAGTGCTATTAAGCCAAAAACAGAAGCTAATAATTCTCTCTCTAAATGGAATGGGTGACCTGGATCCCATATAAATATTTATTAACTTGAATGTTGTATTTTTTTAATGCATAAATTATTTGGGAACGAATTAATTTTGAGTCAAGGTGAGTGCCTTATCTGGGTTATTACATGGGAGGTGGAAAGATGCTACCGTCTTCCCCTTCCTTCTGCTCTTTGGCGCTGCACTATCTAATAAGGAGCTCACTAGCCACATACAGCTATTTAAAACTGAAAATTCAGTTCCTTTGTCATACTAGCCACGTTTCCAATGCTCAAGAGTCATGGGTGACTACTTATTAAATGGTATAAATGCAGAATACGTCCACCATCATGAAAAGGTCCACTGGACAGTACTGCTCTGGAAAATCCAGAGAAGAGATTTTATATAAATATTTCATTAGAGTAAGACATTGAATTTATAAGGTCAGGGGTAGAACAGAGTTGGGATCATTAGACAAAGGAATATTCATAATAAAAAGAAAAAATCATATTTATTCCAAAATGTCTGGCTAACTAGAGACTAAATTTGAATATGGTATTAAATTCAATTTAACAGATATTTATCATACACTGAAAATAGAAAAATAATTAAGGGCTAGTCTCTGTCTTCAGTGAGTTAATAACCTAATTAGGGAGATATGTTTAAAAAAATGACAAACTACGCTACAAAATGAAAATGCACCAAAAGAAATGTACCAAAATGAAAACAAAAATAAAGTGCTCTGGAAAGGCTGCAAAGCAAACCCTGAATTCTGACTGGGGACAAAGTAAGGGTAGAGAATCACAGATGTCCCAGGGAAGAATACTGTGAGGACTAGAGCACAGACCCTGGGATGGATTCCATCGCTCACTTGCTAAGCGATTTTAGGTGATCATATACTCATCTTCCCAATCCATCTCCTGATCTGCAAAATGGGGATACTATTAGTAACTTCATTTTGTGTTATAGAGTAAATTAGTCAATGCATGTAAGTGCTCTGAACAACTTCTTTATCATAGGGTGATTAAATTTAAATGAAATACAGAAAGTACTCACAAAATTGCTTGTCATTGTATGCACTTTTTGAATGTTATTATGATACTCATATTATCAGTTGCTATACTTCCAATTAGATCACTTTAAAGCTCTACTACTAGCTTACAGAACTAGCAATTAGAGAACTAATATTTCCTGTTTTCAGCAAGTTGGTCAACTAAAAAATAAGGAAACCCAGAAAAAAACCCAAGCCTGCAAAAACATGAAAGACACCCTCATACCTTTACGGTCTGCAAATCTGGGATCAGAATTGTAACTAAAAAAGCACCTCAGAATAGTAACTTTTTTACGATGGCATCTAAAGCAGGTTTAGGTCTGTGAGAGACCAAATAATCATGTACTATATCTTAATAGAATTTTCACTAACTTTTATACACATGGTAAATAGAACATAAGTAGGCATTGCCTGCCCCCCCCCCCATCCCTAATATTTCTGATGTTAGAGACCCACTGCCTTTCTCCAGGGACAAGCACCTGTGCTGAAGCTCAATTAAGATTCTCTCCCTAAAATTTAGAATTCCAAACTGAGTCGTAGGACTAACGGGCCGAAGGAGAACATGACTGGAGTTGAGAGATGTTCCACCAACTCCTGTTGTTCTCAGAACTTGCCAGCCTCTGCTGCTCCTGAAGTTTTACTGTTCAATTCTGTCCCAGATCCCATGTCCTCTGATAGCCAATAAATTCCTTTTTGCTTAAACCAGCCAGCACTAGTTTCTGTTATTGGTACCAAAGAACCTTAACTAACAATTAGCTTCTTAAAGTAAATATTTATATTAAGTACATTCTCATACCTCCAAGTTCTTAATAAAAATCAACGAGAAAGGACACTTTATTCACTATATGTATATGCTATTATATACAATCGTATAAATGTGTATCTGAATTTATACAGTACCTTCCTTTGGCCTGAGGTATTTTAATAGCCTAAGAGGACATTCTATCTCTATTTTATTCTCCATAAACTCTTGACAATTATCTTTTAATATATAGATTCATGCTCAAAATGTAACAGGTTTCTCTTTGGTAAGAATAAAGTCCAACTTTTTGGCAAGGATTCAAGCTCTTTCTTAACCTGTGGCAATTAACAACTTCACCTTCACCTCCTGCTATTAGGTATATATCAGATGGAAGCCAAATACTCTACAAATGTCCAAACAAACATACCATACTTCTCGTCTTAACTCATTATGTTTACACTGCTGGAATACTATGTTTGAAACTTTTCAAACTCCATATACCTAGTTCAAATGGCACACTCTTGACCAAGTTTTTCCTCTACGTCCTCAAACACTTCTCCCTCTGCATAATCCCATAACATTTCATTTACACATCCAACGAAGCACGTATCATTGAACGACTTGTGACAGGTCCCTACATAGGGTGCTTCGCCAATACACCGTTCATCCTCTGTAGACAAGGGCCATGTATTCTCCAATTATGTACACTTAGTCCCAGCACAGTATTTATATGCATTTTGCATTCATTCATTAGCTCAGCTAAATTGAAAGGAGTGTCTTTCTTAGAATCATATTAATTATTGTTACAGTATTTTTAGAAGAATGACGACAGCTCTCTTCTTGGCACTTCAATTAATCATAAACATCTATATAACATGGTGAAAACCCCAAGTAACGCATCTCCATGACTAATATTTTAAAGCCACCAATCACAGGAATTTGCTTCTACCTCAACCTCCATCCATAGAAGAGGAAGGCAAGCCTTCCTTATCCTTTATCACTGAATTGACCTGGAACCTTTTTCATAATGCCAATATAACACTGATCTGTTATTGCTTTATCACAGACCTTAAAAATGATGTATGGTGGACCGACATTTTTCTTTTTCACGATTATTTTGGCTATTCTAGGTCCTCCGAATTCCCATCTAAAATTTATTTATTAAAATTTTTAATGTTTATTTATATTTTTTTTGAGAGAGAGAAAAAGAGAGAGAAAGAGAGAGAGAGAGAAATCCCATGCAGGATCTGCACTGTCAGCGCAGAGCCCGACGCAGGGCTTGAACTCCTGCACTGAGAGATCATGACCTGAACCAAAGTCAGAGGCTTAACCGACTGAGCCACCCAGATGCCCCTGTACCTCAATTTTTTTATGTTTATTTATTTTGAGAGAGAGAACATGCATGAGAGAGCAAGTATGGGGGAGGGGCAGGGGCAGGGAAGGAGCGAGAATCCCAAGCAGGCTCCATGCTATGGCTAGGAGTCCAGAGCCCAATGCAGAACTCAATCCCACAAACCATGAGATCATGACCTGAGCTGAAATCAAGAGTCAGATGCTTAACCGACTCTTGAGGCATCTCTACCTCAACGGTTTTAAAAGTGAAAAAAAGTACCTTGTTGTGGATGAGTTTTTAAAACAAACCACCAAGCTAATTACTTCTATGTTTGACATAATCTTGTTTGCAAGATGGCTAGATTAAATAAAGAGAAAGTTGCTACTAACAAATATTAATGCAACCTCCTTACTTGCTTTATTTGAAAACAAACCCATAATATCCCACTTTACAAGGGAGAAACATAAACTCTGACTGTAAAGTACCTTGTTATATTTATCTTCTCATTCATTAACTTTCATTTGAAAATTGAGAAATCTCTAATACTTAGAAAAATCATACCCAAGATTCAGGAAAATCATACTTAAGAAATCAGAACTATTTTATGGAATTAAATTAAAAAATTATTGCTACTTATATTTGTTTAATGTTACTTAGTATTAATGGTCCATAGGTGGGGTTACATAGAAATTGGGCACTTTCAAGGACTACAAAGAATACACTAGATTGTCATAATAAAAGGCACAAATATTGGTCAGTGCAATCAGACAAGATAAAATCAAATTTTAAATGCACTTATCCCGGGGCGCCTGGTGGCTCAGTCGGTTAAGCCTCCAACTTCGGCTCAGGTCAGGATCTCACAGCTCGAGAGTTCAAGCCCCATGTCAGGCTCTGTGCTGAAGCTCAGAACTGGAGCCTGCTTCAGATCCTGTGTCTCCCTCTCTCTCTGTCCCCCACTCCCCCATTCGTGCTCTGTCTCTCTCTCTCTCTCTCTCTCTCTCAAAAATAAATAAACATTAAAAAAATTTTTTAAATGCGCTTATCCCTTTTAACAATTCTATTTCTTGGAAATTATCAGAGTAGAGTAACAGATCAAGTCTGTGAAGATAGATGGAATATATGTATACACACAAATGTTAGGGGGAATGTTAGAATAAAAAGAAAGAAAAGAAAAATAACTGTCTATCTCTAGGGAATTGGTCAATCTTCTAGAATGTGTCCATTGAAAACAGTATACTTACTGACATGAAACAATGTCAATAAAAAATTAACATCTGTGTTTGTCAGGGGGTGTTTGCTGAGAGTAAGTACACATGTTCATTTACCATTCAATAATTCATGAAAACCAAACCCTAGGAGGATATACACAAAAGCATTACTAAGAGTTATTTCTGGATGACGGAGTTTACAGATGATTTCCATTTTTATCATCATTACTTTGAAAACTGCCTAAGTCTACACTTAGAAATGTAATGTGCATAAGCAATTTCAAATTTTCTAGTAGCCAATATGTAAATTAAAAATATGAAGATGAAATTAATTTTAATAAATTTTAACTGAATATATTTCTTAAATTGACATTTCAGCATATAATCAATATTAAAATCTTTTTAAGTTTCTTTATTTAAGCAAACTCTACACCCAACATGGGCTCGAACTCACGATCCTGAGACCAAGAGTCACATGTTCTTCTGACTGAGCCAACCAGGTGCTCCAATATTAAAATTTTTTTAAATGTTTATTTATTTTTGTGAGAGAGAGAGAGAGAGAGAGAGAGAAAGAGAGGGAGGGAGGAGACAGAGGATCTGAGGCAGGCTGCTTGCTGACAGCAGAGAGCCCTATGCAAGGCCAAATCCATGAACCACTAGATCATGACCATGACCTGAGCCAAGTCAGACTCTTAACCAACTGAGCCACCCAGGAGCCCCTCAGTATTAAAATACTAATGAAATATTTTACATTCTTTTTTGTACCAAGTCTTAGAAATCCAGCATGCATCTCACATTTACTGCACATCTCAATCTGAACTAATAACACTTCAAGTGTTCAACAGACACATGTGGCTAATGGTTACCAGGTTCCATTATGGCACAATGAAGGTCTTTGTAGTAAGCACTTTATTTTTAATGGGAAAGAAAAGTCAATTTTTAAATAAGTCACTTGATTGCTATCCAGAGATCTTTTTTCTAAAGTCTCACACCTGAATTTTACATAATATTTTGAGTTATTCAAACTGTTTCCTCCATTCTGTGGAAAGATTCTGTTTTTAAAAATGAACAGGTTGGTCTGAGCTCAAGGAAGAAAGAGATACAACAATATAAAAATTAAATAAAAATGTAGCAGCACTAAGAGAGCCTTCCAGGATATAGGTGGGTGTGTGCATAAAGCCAATTCCCTGATTTCCATATTTTCTAAGAGTGAATTCCTGATGGTGAAATTCAATAAAGACTAACTGATTAGCTATATATCAGCATTATTTTCAGGTCTTTTAATGTGAAATTAAGATCATTATGAGTATGTTTAATCAAATATAGAACTATAATAACTTATGCTTTTTAAACTTCTCTAATTTTCCTCAAAAATAAGAAAAAGACCATAATCATTAGATGCATCAAACATAAGCTTGAAACATTAAAGATTCATTCAGGATGACTTCAAATAAACCTAAAAATTCCTTTTGGAGGAATGTTCTCCCTCTACCAGAGGTAAGAATTGCATCAAACTTCTCTTCAAAACCACACAAACAAGAGAATGGTGTAAAATATTTAAAGTGCTAAAAGAAAAACGTACCAACCTGCAATTCTGTATCTAGCAAAATTATCCTCAAAAGTGGAAAAGTATTTTTTTAAGACAAACAGAAATTGAGAGAATTTGTTCCTACTCGGCAAGAAGTCTACTTGCAAGAAGTGCTAAAAATTCCTTAGGGGGAAGCAAATGATACAGGTCAGAAACTTGAATATACTTGAAAGAAAAAAGTGTTAGAGAAGGAATAAATGAAGGTTAAACAAAATCTTTTCTTTTTCTTCTTTATAAATGCTCTAACAGGTAACAGCAACATGTATTAGTGATTATGGCTTATAAATCAGTGAAATGAATGACAGCAATATTATAAGGGATGACATGGAAGAACTGGGAGTATTATGTTATAAAGTACTTCTACCACCCAAGAGACAATATAGTGTTTGATTATATATAGTTTGTTTGATTGATTATAAGTATTTATTGCACAATGTAGGAAAACCACTAAAAAAATTATTTTAAGAAGTATAATTGATATGTTGAGAGGAGAGAAAACAGAATCATATAAAATGCTCAATTAAAACCAGGGGTGCCTGGGTGGCTCAGTCAGTTAAGTGTCCAACTTCAGCTCAGGTCATGCTCACATGGTTCGTGGGTTGAGCCCTGCATGGGGCTTTGTGCTGACAGCTCAGAGCCTGGAGCCTGCTTTGGATTTTGTATCTCCCTCTTTCTCTGCCCACCATGCTCAAAAATAAACATAAAAAAAAAAAAAGCAGGTAAAGAATGGGGAAAAAAAGGGAATGAAGAACAAGGGCAACAAATAGAAAATAACAATAGATATTAATCTAATTATATCAATACTTACTTTAAATGTAACTGGTCTAAATATCCCAATTAAAAGACAGAGACTATCAGAATGGATTTAAAAAAAAAAGAGCCAAGTAAATGTTGTTTAACAAAAAAAAAAATTTTTAATTATAAAGACATAGGCAATTAAAAGTAAAGGGATAGAGAAAAATATACTATACTAATACTAAATAAAAGAAAGCTATATTAATTTTGGGCACAGCATGTTTCAGAGCAAGGAAAATTATCAGGTATAAACGGGAACATTATATAATGATTAAGGAGACCATTTCTCTAGGGAGATATGACAACACTTAATATGTTTGCATTTAATAACAGAGCATCAAAATACATGAAGCAAAAGCTGATAAAACTGCAAGGAGAAATAAGACGAATCCACTATTTAAGCTGAAGTTTTCAACACTCCTTAATCAATAATCCAGCAGGCAGAAAATCTGTGAGGACTCAACATTATTCATCAACATTATTCATCAATCAGCTGGATCTAGTTCACATTTATAGAGTACTTCATTAAACAACAGCAGAATACATATTCTTCTAGGTTCACATGGAATAATCTCAGGTTCACATGGAATAATCACCAAGAAAGACCCCATTCTGGGCCATAAAACAGCTTAAGTTTAAAAAGAACAGAAATCATGCAAGTATGCTCTCAGATAACAATAAAAATTTTCAAAATATTTGGAGTTAAATATACTTCTAAATAACACATGGGTTTAAAAGGCCAAGAAATTTAAAAAATATTTGGAACTAAAATGAAAATGAAAATGAAAATAATAGCTTACCAAAATTTGTGGGATGCAACAAAAGCAGTGCTTTGAGGGAAATTTATAGCACTGAATGCACATATGAGTAAAGAAAAAAGGGAAACAGTCACATTAAACCATTAAGAGCTTTATATGGAACCTAAGTGTATTGGAGGATTAGAGGGGTAAAGTGGTGTTTTTAACTTTTGACACTGTGTAGTGCATTATGTGTGTGTGTTTTAAACAATAAGTGTTACTTCTGCACTCTAACACATCTTTTTAAATAGCTAACACACTTGATAAGAAAGTTACAAAACTACAAAATGAAATAAGACAAATAGTAAAGAAAAAAGACTTGCTTTCCAAGCACACAATATGTCAATTCTTCCTAAATTAATCTACAAAATCAATGCTAATCCAAATCAAAACAAATATATTAGGTGAGGGAGAGGGGTGGGAGGGTCTTGAAAAAATACAAGGCATAGGCCCATAAAAATAGCCATAAAATACTGAAAAGTAGAGTAATGAGAAACTAATGCTAATCAAACTGTATCATCTTTATCAAGCTTCATTAATTAAAAATTCTATATACAGGCAAATAAACAGAATACAGAAATAGACATAAATAAGTACATCTGGCAATTTAGTAAATAATAAAGGTAGCATTTCAAATAGGTGAAAGGAAAATATTGCTCAATAAATGGTGTGGAGATAACTAGCCATTTGTAAAAACATAAAGCTGGATTTCTACTATAGTTATTTTCCAAATCATTTCCAGAAAGATCAAAGATAAGATGTTTAAAATATAACCATGAAAGCACTAAGAAAACTGAGTAAATATTTTTATAATTCTAAGCTAGGACATTATTAAATAAAAACTTGAGATAACAGAAAGATTATTATATTTAACTTTACAAAACTTTGAAACCTAGGGCGCCTGGGTGGCTCAGTCAGTTGAGCGTCTGACTTCGGCTCGGGTCACGAGCTAGCAGTTCCTGAGTTTGAGCCCAACATCGGGCTCTGTACTGACAGCTCCGGGCCTGGAGCCTGCTTTGAATTCTGTGTCTCCCTCTCTCTCTACCCCTCCCCCACTTGCACTCTCTCTCTTTCTCTCTCTCTCAAAAATAAATAAAAAATTTTTTAAAAAAACCTTTAAAACCCATGCAATGAACAGAAATACCAAACATACTTTGTCAAAAGATAAATGACAAACTGTCAAAAAAAATATGATAATATACAATTACCATCTCTAAAGAATTCTTCACATCACTAAGAAAAAAACCAATAGAAAAGGTCATCTAAAAACAAGAACAAACAATTCACAGAAGAAATATCTATAAACAACAGACACGAAAAGATGTTTAACTTCACTAAAAACTACAAACCAAACAGATTTTTTTTGGACCATTAAATCTGTCAAAATGAAAACGAGTTTTAAATCCTAGTGTTGATGAGAATACATGGAGTTTAGAAACAACTGCTTTGGAAAACAATTCAGCAGTATATATTAATATTCTTAATGCTCATGCCCTCTGCCATCATTTCTTAAGAATTTATTCAACAGAATTACTTCAAAAGGATACATAAAAATATGTATTTGAACGTTCATTATAGCACTGTTTCTAAAGGGAAAAACCTGGAGAGAAAAAAATACCTATTGTTCTGGGCTGAATTATGTCTACCTTAAAGATATGTTGAGGGGCGCCTGGGTGGCTCAGTCAGTTAAGCATCCCACTTCAGCTCAGGTCATGATCTCACAAAGGTTTGAGCCCTGTATTGGGCTCTGTGCTGACAGCTTAGAGCCTGGAGCCTGCTTCAGGTTCTGTGTCTCCCTCTTTGTCTTTCCCTCCCCACCCTTTGTCTCTCTCAAAAATAAACATTAAAAAAAAAAAAGATATATTGATGTTCTAACACCTGTATCTATGAATATGACCTTACCTGAAAAGAGGATCTTTACAAATGCAACCAAGTTAAGATGAGGTCATTAGGGTTGACATTAACCCAATGACTGGTGTCCTTATAAGAGAAGACACAGGCAGGTAAAGAACACCATGTGATTAGATATGTAGAGATTAGAGTCATCAATCTAAAGGCAAGGAACATCAAGGATTGCCAACAATGCCAGAAGCCAGGAGAGAGGCATGGGATGAAGTCTCTCAGTGCCTCCAGGAGGAACCAACTCTGCTGACACCTTGATTTCAGACTGCTAACCTCCTGAGTGAGCGAGAATAAATTTGCTTTTTTTTTTAAGCCATCCAGTTTGTGATACTTTGTTATGGCAGCCCCAGAAAACTAATACACCCATCAACAGAGATTAATAAATTACAAAAAAACTCATAGAGGATGTAGTAATAAAAAGTATGCAAGATATAAATGGACACGGAAATATATATTAATATATGTGAAAATGTTAAGTTTCAGAACAGCATGTATAATACCAATTTTATGATAAAGAAAACATATTTCTCTGCCTCCAACTCCTCAACGAAACCCATCCTTCTCACATGCTGGCCAAGGCAAATATGGGTTAGACTACTTCCCTCTGCAATCTTGACCTGAACTGACACCTTCACAGATCGAATTCACTCCCAAGGCCTCAAATAATCAACATTCTGCCAAAGGATTTCAAAAGCTCCACTCCTACAATTTCTACTATCTAGCTATTACCATCAATAGGTTCTGTTGTCATCTGGAATTCACACAGCCAACTAAATATTGCCATTTTTTCCATCACAACATTTCCATTATATAACCTTGGGATGGTAACTAGATTTCATCTACATGAACCTGGACTGACTGGTAGTGGCTACCTGTATGGGTAATGCTGAGTATTCAGAGACCACATCTGGACATAGCAGGAAAAAATGCTATGAGCAACAGGTGGTGTCTGCCATGTGCACAAAGACCATGTAACTATCCCTCATAACCCTTTACAATGCAGGTTCCTTAGCCAGGCCAGGTCAGCTGAGAGAATGAATAAGAAAATGTTCAGTAAACTTTAAACTGTTACTTAATTATTCCCATTATGAATGTAATTTCCAGTTTTCCCCATCTCTATCTCCTTCCTATCTTGATACTCTTTTAATCAAAAATCTTTTTTGCCTCTTTACTACTTAAGGACTAAAGCTTAATTAACCTCTAAGTCTGAAGTACAAAGTCTTCCAAACTCTGGCCTTAATTTACCCTTCAAACTTACTATTCATCATGTTCTGAAGCAAATACTATTCTCATTTCTAGCCCCGCCAGTCTATTCAATATTTCCTAATACTCCATGCAAATTTTCTACTCAAAACTTACACATTTCCCTCTACTTAAACTCAGGTGCTTCCTTGATCCTGACAAATTGTATACTATTTAAGGTCCTCATGTTCAAGCCCCACAATGATTCAAATCCCACAGTGATATATCTATCTTTCCTCTCTATTATTTAATTTTTTATTATAGACTGGCTTCTGAAACATATCTTTTTAAGCAAGATTTTTGTCTTCCCCAGCTACTTAGTAAACAACTGAATTGTAAGAACTGAATCTTCCTACTCCCTCCATGTATTTTAAGATACTGGGAAAGTGTTACATTCTCAATAAATCCTCAATACTTGATGATGATGATATTTCATTAATAAAAAGAAGAGATCTGGACTTCTGATTAGCTTCATGTGTTGCATACAAATCAAGTAGCTCCTTTACTGTAATGAAAATTTCTTAAGTATTTAGGTATCCTCTAATATTTTATGGCAACAAAAGTATTCACCATAGTGGAGGAAGAATTTCACTTAATTTTTTTTAATTTGGAACCAAAGACATGATAAACAATTTCACCTCTATTTTAATACTTAAAAATACTACATAGTTTTAACTTCTCCAAATCTAATATAAAGGTTTAACTTTAAAATGAAACTTGAAAAACATTTCATTGTCCAAAGGTTACTGTATGTTTGGCTTACGATAATTTTGATCTCATATAATTTTTAAAAGCATTTTATATTCCTAGATGTCTTTCATATTTTCCTTTTGTTTCAATTTATCTGGTATTTAAGGAGTACCCCTTTTACAAAGACAGAGTTCTATAGTAAATCTTCAGGTCAAGTTAAAAGTAAGTTTAAAAAATCACTATAGCAGAGGAACCACTGAGAAACCAATAAACTATCAGAAAGCCATAGTAATTAAACCATGAAGTTACTATAAATCTTCCAACTGATTCTGTTTTCTAAACGGGGCTTTTCTAAATTTGCCTCTTTAACATTACTCTACACTCAATTATTTGGTCTCTTTAAAACAGGATCACAATTCCTCTATAACACATTAACTACAAAGTGAAATTAATATTATCTAAATAATCTCACTCTCCTATATTGATATTATAGTCACTAAACCTCCACTAGTTTTATAATATTGACAGATACAATAAATAAAAACAGGATATATTTCTGTATATATATGTATATACATATGTATATTTATGAATAGAGTTAAGTATACCAAACATCTCCTAATTACTAAACAATACTTAACACTAGATTGTTCAGTCGTACACCGATTAAGAGTTACATTTACAGTTAATATATATTACTGTGAACAAGAATATATGAACTTGTTTTGCTTCCAAATCTTTACAGTGAAAGTGACCTCTATACTAATGCCGCGTTCTATAAACTCCTCAAGAGACTAATTTATAATGAAGCTCAACTCTATCTGCTCTTGTAAACCTCAACTTTGAATCAGTCTCTAAAATGACCAAGTTTAGTTCACTATAACTGTTAAACCTAACAAACTAAAAATGTTTTAAAAATCTTCTTTATGCCATTTTTTCACATGCTTCTCCAGCCAGAACACGTTATATACGTTATAGCATTATTATCCGAAATCCTTGAGCAAGCCCATTTTACAAATCTAAACACTAAGGCTCATACTGGTTAAGAAATTTCCCTATATTACAAGCTAAAAATAACAAGAAATAGGGGATTTATAGCCCAGATCTGCTGTATTCTTCTAAATCTCCTCCTATACTTATAGTCTACCAAACATGAAACTTTTATACTCACCTTTTTCCTCTACACAAGGTTGCCCTTTAAGCTCTGTATATTCCAAATCCCATAAATGTTAACCTTTTTTCTCTTTCCATACTCAAGGTGAAATACATTCTCAGCCCTAACTTCCCACCAGTGCTGCCTTAACTCAGGCCTTCATCAAAACAATGATCCATCTAGGCACCTCTCCCTGCAAACCTATTTAAGAATTTAGAACAGAAACAAAGTAACTGTTGGACAGCTACTGTTACCACCTATATTAGTTCAGCAACTGACCTAAACCACTTTGTTCTTATAAAAGACTTAAGTCCAGATAAAACCTGCATCAGAAATTGAGGATTTTAACAACATGATCTGATCGAGCAATGAGAAATGCTGAATGAGCTCCCAGGGAACAGAGGAGTTAGCAATTATAATTAATCAGTAAGTATTCAGTGATCTGTATTCTAGATATTATAAAAATCAGAGAAGACTACGTACATATAAGGTCTAATCTTCCATAATTATATATAGGGTGAGAAAACAAAAAATCTAATGAAAGAATATAAGTAGGTTAAAACAGGCGCTGAGGAATCAAAAGAAATGAAGGTTAAAGATGGTTAATAAAAATGGCTTCTTAAGCACCACTAAATATTGAAATACACTAGTTGAACGTGGCAGAGAAACGCAGCAGTCAACATTACCAACCTCAATCCATTTGGACCATAGATGGTTGTAGAGAGGTAGTATGAGGTTTGATTTTTTTCCCAATCCTTAATTTCTTACTTATTCAGCACTATATATATTAAACTCCACTTGGCAAGATGACATATACTCTAGAGAAAATAAGCTACATCACAGTACATGAAAAACAACAAAACTATAAAACAGGACCTGATCTTGTTAACTCTTCTTAATTGTTCTAAGAAAATACTACCAGCTAATTAATTGCATCAGAACTATTTAGGTAAAAGTACATAACATATATTGATATATTACATATAACTTAAATGAAACCTCAACTTTCACAAAATATATTTTTTAAGCTGTGGCAAAATAGATTTACTTACGATTCACCTCTTCCACGAAACCAATCACCAATCTAGAGTTTAATATTATAGACATATTTCCATTCAGTGCAGTATGTATGTTTCTGCATACTTTTTCTGCTGGTGGTTACACCTGTCTTTAACCCAATTCTCTTCCCTCACCCGCTATATCTAAGGGGGATGAAATCCTTCTAGAGACTTTTTAATTGTCCTCGAATTCCTACCAGCAGTACCTTAATTCAGGCCCTCATATCTTATGTGGACTGCTGTAAATACCTACCTGATCTCCTTTGTCTCCACTATTACCTTCAATCCACCTTCCATAGTGCTTTCACCTTTCTCCCAAACTTTCTAAAAGTCATATCTGATCTTGTGGTCCCCCACTAACTAGTGCAATACTTCCTCAACTGTCTCTCTCTTACATCTATGAAATACACATTGATATCTTACCAGGTTAGAGAAAGTCTGTAGTAAAACAACAACAACAACAACCCAACTTTGTTTTAATTTAATCTTAACTAACAAAATATGCATCCAAGATTGAAGGGAAACACATTTAGTCAAATGTGTTTCAGTATTACCCTATCAGAAAAAAGTAACCTTCAGCAGTGGGTCTCAAACTGTGATATACTATAAAGTCTCCTGTTGACCTTACTAAAAATAGAAATGCCCAAGTTCCACCTCAGGCCTACTGAATATTATCTAGGGATTCGGCTTAGCAGTATTTGTAATCTCCACAATATTTCTAATGCATACCTAAGTTTGAGAACCCAAGCAGAAATTCTCCTTGCTCCATAACAACAAACTATTAGTAGGCCCCCAACTTCCCAAGCTGTTTTATTCCTCCCACTCACCTGGAAGTTACCTACTAATCTTAAATATTCAGGTATCACCCATTCTGAAAAACTTTTACTCATCTTCTCTCCCACTGTCCTCTTTTAATCTCCTAAACTTTTACAAAAAATAGTAACATCCATATATTTACATATGGTCCTTCTAATCTACAAAACTACTCCGTAAGACAGAATCCCTATTTTAGAAATAAGAAAACCAATTCTACCACAGGGAGTTAAAAACAAGAAAAAAACAAAAAGTAAACAAAACAAAAACCTTGTCGTAAGTGACCATATGAGTTAGAACTCTGGTGTGCTGACTACAAACCCAAGACATTTTCCACTGAGACATGCAGCCTCCTATACATCACTGAGTAGTGATTTATTCATCAGCTTACACATTTGTTTCCTTTTAGACATAGTAAGCTTCTTGAGGGCAGGCATCAACCCTGATTTTGACCTCAACATTTAGTTACTCAATATGTATGTGTTGAGTCAAAGAAGGAATGCAGCTCCTCCAGAACTGGGACTATAACTACTTCTGTTTCATTTCTTGAATTCTTAGATAGAGCTCTAACTACACTTCTTCCCTAACAAATTTGGTCTGACCTTGATTTTTTTTAATGAGACAATGTATTTCACTATTATTTTAAACTACAAAAAGCCACACAGTCGGCAAAGTGGAAAAAAAGGATTGTTCAAAAATATATCATTCTTACTTTATTCTCAAAGAACTGGAAACTTCAAATATTAATCTTCACAAAAATTTCATACCACAAGAGCAGGCCACTCAAGAGTGTGATTTTAGATGACAGAAATTCAAAAGGTAAAGGTGACTAATAAAAGACAACATAAAGATTGAGCACTGAATACTGATAGCTTATTTGGCAATCCACTTACGCTAACCAGAAAGAAGGCTATCTTTCTCAATCACAGTATTCTTTCAGATCTTTCATTTTTTGAAACCAGTAAACATTACAGGTAAGCATAGAGCAATTAGTCAGTGTACTCGTGTTTAATTGTAATGTCCTTCCTGCCTAAAGTTAATGTGTCTGGTATGTAAAACAATACAACTACTTCCTTTCTGACACAGGTTACATAGCAAATGTAAATAAACCGGCAAAGTTTTAATTTTTTTTCATTTGCAGATAATGTAATATTTGAAGACCTGGAGATTCTCCTAAATTGAAAATACACAAAAATTAGTGCTACTTTAAGAATTTTATTACACTCTAATTTTATCAGGTTTTGGTGGGGGGGGGGAAGCGATCATTCCTTTAACACCACTTTTTGAAACAAATCAGTAACAAGTAAGAAAAAAACCATTCTAAAACAACATGATGTAGTGGAAAGTACAACAGACTAGGCATCAGGAGTCCCGGTTTTCTAGTTTGGGTTACATTCCTAAATTGCTGTGTGTGACTTAGGGCTCACTGGCTCAGTTTTCTCATTTGTTTAAGGGGGGGGGGGGCGGTGGCCTGATATCTTTAAAGTTGTTTCTCAAAATACTGATTTTAAGCCAGTCCTTTTATTTCGCTCTTATCAGTAAAATGTCACACACATCTGAATTGAATGTAATAATTCAATCTCCAGCAGGATACAAAAGGTTGATTCCTATAAAGTTAACAATTAACGCCTAGGGTAATTTTCCAGAAATTGTCTCATCCTAACCTCTTAAACAAGCAGGTGCAGCCTAGTTGGACAGATTGAACACTAAGAACAGTTGTGACACTGCACCGCTGACATCTCAGTCGGCGTTCCCTGGGTTCCAGCGGCACATGCTGTGCAGGTGCTAACACGCAAAGAGGGGAGAAGGAACCCCAACAGCATTTCAACAAACTCAGCCACGGCCCAACCCAGCCACCGCAGTAAGATGCAGCCTGACAAGGCCTACACCACAGAGCAGAACCTCCCCACCCCCAGAAGTGCCAGCAGCCAATGTAATGAATGCTTCCGTCAACAACACACATTCCCCTTCCCACAGCAGAACTGCTTGCTCCCAACCGGCCATCTGGGGTTGGAGCAGGCCGCACAGCACCAACCTAAGAATCACTCTCAGGCCCCAAAAGGCCAAGAACTACTAGAAATTGCGGTTCCCCTGCGCATGGTTGTGGGGAAAGCACCACCAGTGCAAAAAAAAAAAAAAAAAAATCAGTTGGGAGGAGAGCAGAAACCAGGCCTGGTCGAGATTGCTGGAGAAATAAACGCTGTTTCTCTGCAATGGGGGGCAGTAGCATTCCCTGCCCTCATTCTGAAACATGCACTAGACTTCATTCCCTCCTGAGATCCTAAAGGGGGGTTCAAAACCACATTCCGGTCCGCTTCATTCATATTTGGGCTTCATTCCCCGACCTGCTCACTCCTGAAACCTCTGCCATTGTGAACGGAGGAACCCCCCGATCAAGCGGCAGGAGGTGAAGCGAGGGCCAGTACAGAGGCCCGGTTTTTAAGATCGAGGAGCTCGTTCGTCCAAGAATAAAATCCCCTTGTGGCCTGAGAGCAAAGTTTGAACCAGCAGCAAGGGCGCAGACCTGGCCCCGGCCAGGCAGGGTTCCAGGGCAGGCCTGCGGAGGTGACACTTCCCAGCTCACGGGCGGCTTCGGGAGGCGGTGTCCGGCCGCCCCGGCCGGCACTGCCCAACACCCGGGGAGCCGGGCTGGCTGGAGGCCTGGCCGGGAGCCGGACCCTTCCCGCGCCGCTCCCGCCTTCTTCCCCACTCCCACTTCCCGGCCCACAAGCCCGGGCCCGAGAGGTAACGTCAGGGGTGGCGACGCGGGTCTCGGCCACTGACCACACATTTCTTGCCGAGGAAGGTGAAGAGAGACTCATTCTCCTGCGGGGTGAGCAGCAAGGACCCCACATTGGTGACCCTCCGCGGTGGCGGCGGCTGCTGCTGGCCGGAGCTCATGGTTTCGCCGGCGGGGCTGCGAGTCCAGGGCCGTCTCCCGCGAGTGGGCGAGCGCTCTTTCCCCTCTCGGTGACAGGGGCGGGAGGAGGGGAATCAGAGGCGCAGCATCTCGCAGCTCCTCGGGCGCGGGGAGGAGAAGGCCACGGGAAGGAGGAGCCAACGGCAGGCCGCGCGGAGAAAAGGAAGCTCCCAGCTCCCGCCCGGCTAGGTTCTGGCCGGATGGTCGTTGTCCTTGTACTCCGGCGACTGCGCTAAACTCCCAACTCCTCCTCCGACCCTCCTTCGGCGGCAGCGGCGGCGGCAGCGGCAGCGGCGGTGGCGGCCGCACAATCCAACATGGCAGCGGGGGCGGACGAGACCACAGGACGCAGGACGCGGGGGAGCGCACCGGAAACGCGCGGCTGCGGGCCGGGCCCCGGAGGAGCCGCCCCCCCACACCCCGCCAACCACGCCGCGGCGGGCCTCGCCGCGCCGGGCCGAGGCCCCGCCCCCTTCCGGCCGAATCGCGTACTGCGCGGTGGGACGCGGGACCGGGATCCCGCGTACCGGCCCCGGCCTCTATCGTCCATTCCTGCGGTGCTTGCGCCCGGCGGCAGCGGCCTGCAGAAAAGAAGAGCCGCGGGCCCGTTCTGTGGTCGCACACCTTTGCGAAGCGTCAGTGCAGACCCAGGTCCCCCTGCCCCGAGTAGCTCTTAATTCTGGGTCGCGGAGGCCGGACGTCCACACTGCAGGTCATGAAGGTCTGGAATCTGGAAACGGAAAACTGTGAAGAAGTGACGCGCTCCCCTGTGCTCCTCGGTGGTTTCGGTCAGAGCCGCAGGTGCCTGGGGTTTCTCAAACTTTGTCCAAACTTCAGCAGTGGAAGTGGAGGAACGAACAGGCCTCTCCCCGTATTGTGAAAGAGAGATCTTGCTGATGGATGCTACAAAAACCAAACGCACTTGGAAAAAAGATTTCTACCGCTCGCCTGGAATGTTGCGTGGGATACATGTATTTGTAACATTTAAATTCAAGCTCTTTTCTCTGAAGTACCCTGAACATATTTTTTCCCCGTCCTGTGAATTGGAAAATATTCTTTTCCTCCTTATCTTTTTCTCTCAAACCCCAAAGACCTTGTTTTCTTTTTATCCAAAACGAATATACCCATTCAGGGATATTTCACAAAGGGGAATACATCGTGTGATTTAATCCTTAGAAGTAAATCTCAAGAATTTTTGTTAAATGTGTATGCCTCAGAATATTGAAAGTTCACTAAGATAGCCCCCTTTGTTCAAGTATATTAAATACTAAACAAATGTAAAACGAAGTTTTGGACTATGGGAATGAAAAAGAATACCCCCTGCGGTAATAAGTATCTGACTTTGCCACTTTAAACGTTATTCATTTATTGTATAAGCTCCATCATCAGGTTTACTAATTATTCAATTTCAATACACGAAAAAGTTACCATATATTAAACTTAACATCCATGTTATGCCAAATAAAATTTGGTAAAACCATTTTATTTTAACATCTCTGATAGTTTCCAATACAAATCATCTATGTACCAGAGAGATTGATAAGCCATTATCCATGCACTTTGAAAATACAAAATTTTAAAATTAAAACTGCCTTATGAAGCTAGCTAAGTAGGAATAAATCTAGACAGGAATGAGATCATGTAGTCCTGGGAGTCCTCATATAAAATACAGAGATTTCAAAATTAAACTTGATTAATAATGTTAGTTGGGAAAAATGATTAAAGAAAATCAAGCTATAGGGGCACCTGTGTGGCTCAGTGGGTTGAGTGTCTGATTTTTGATTTGGGCTCAGTTCATGATCCCAGCATCCTGGAATCAAGGCCTGCCTTGGGCTCCACAATGAACATGGAGCCTGCTAAGATTCTCTCTCATTCTCTCTCTCTCTCTCTCTCCCTCCCTCCCTCCCTCCCTCCCTACCCCCCTGCCCCTCTTTCCCCATCATGAGCTGGCAATCTCTCTCTAAACTAAAAACAAACAAAAAACCCCCAACAAGCTGACTTTTTATAAAATAATTAGGAAAGCAGTAAAGTTTAGGAAGCAGTAGAAATGTAAACCTGGAATTGCCTCAGAACTACAAAGCCAACAAAGCAAACCTAGACACTAAATCAGTTTGTCTCTTGCATCAAAAGTGAGGTTCCTGTAAATTAAAACCACCGTGACAGCAGAAAGCACTATAAATTCTTGACAAATAAGAGAAATTAGAATCTTAATATGGTCAAAACTGTGAACCAGGGTAGTAACAAATACAGGCTTCAGATAGGCCTAATTGGGAATTTCTTGTTCTGCCATGTACATATGTAACTTTATGGGCCTTAAACAAGTTGCTGCTCTGTTTCTTCATCTGTAAAATGAAAATAATTTCTATTTAATAAACGTGTCACATAGAAATAATTAAACCTGCTTCAAAATTGTAAAATTTACTAACAAAGCATATGTGAAATACTTGATACATAGTGGTTACTCAAATATTACTTGTTCATCAGCGACCATCCTCGCCTGTGGTCTCCTTCCTTTCCCTTTGCCTATGGTCTGCTTGCTTTCCCTTAGCTAACAATCAAGAGTTGAGGTGAAATGTGTATTTTTATCTTTGTTCCATCCAAGCCTAATAGATCAAAAACTGTCCTTTGCATTTGGAACTCTATGTAATTCTCCAAACATGTAGTGATGAGTTGGGGGCATCATTTCCTTGTTAGCAGAATTTCTTAATTTTTTTTATTTTTACATTTATTTATTTTTGAGAGACAGAGTGAGACAGAGCACGAGCAGAGGAAGGGCAGAAAGAGAAGGAGACACACAATCTGAAGCAGGCTCCAGGCTCTGAGCTAACGTTCAGCACAGAGCCTGATGTGGGGCTCGAATCCACGAACCGTGAGATCATGACCTGGGCTGAAGTCAGACAGTTAACCAACTGAGCCACCCAGGCGCCCCCAGAATTTCTAATTAGGTGCATGTTATGCCACGTGGACCATATGTGTCCCAGTATGCCAAATTTACAAAACTTTTTAAAACTATAAATCTAGAGACAGAATCATATTAGTTTCTAATATTCTCTTTACAGTAGATAATATTTTATAATATTATATTTTCTAATATTAATCTTATTAGTTAATAAAAACAAAGCAATTTTTATGCTGCAATGCCAGATTTTAAAAGCTTGTAGACCACCAAACTTTTGAAGATGGGAGAAAGAGATGTGGAAAAGGGCTACGGGAAAAAACAGACAGCTATGAGAGGCTAGTTGAAAGGACAGCAGCTATGAGTTGAAGAATCCATCCCACACTCAGATCTATCAGGTTCCAATCATTTTACAACCTCTTGGTCACCTAAACTATGTATTGTTTTAATTGTTTTTTTTTTCTTTCAGGAAATATTAAAGTGTCTTATCTAATTCTAGATGCAATTTTTCTATTTGCCCTTGTCTTTTTTATTTAGAAATGATGATAGAAAATTATCACCACCATAGACCTTTTTTCCCCCTCAAGTCCAAATCATTTCTTTAACTTTTTCTCGAAACTTAAAATGTGGTTATTTTGTCCACAAAATTGCAATCTAAGTTCTTATTTTCTAGCCCTTCTACATTTCTCTGGCCCTCTTCTGACTCCCCATTCTTAAATTGTGGAAAATATTAGCATGAACATTATCTTGGAAATATGACTTCCTTACCCTTATGAGCATGTGAACAAGCAATATTTGGGGTTTCCCTTCTGACCATGCATACAAGGATTTTACTTTTCCATGTTCAGCCTGAGACCAAGCAGTACCAGCTTGATTTGTTTCAAAGTTTTAGCAAGTTTCTTCTTTCATTCTTGATAGCATATCCTCTATTTGGCAGAACACAGGACATCTTTCTCTCTGTTTTCTTTGGCAAGTTATTTTCTTATCTCAAATTCTTTTTACCCAGTTTGAGAGATTGGATTTGGTCCAGAAAATAAGGAGAATTCTATTTCCCTTCCACTAAGTATCTTGAAGTTTATAAGCTAGGTTAAGAAGACCATAAGGATTTTATCTTCATACACATAGAAAATGCATATGCTGTATTAAAGTGTCTATGAATATAAGTAAAAAGACAATTCTTAAATTTAATTTCTTCCATTTGACTTTCCTCGGCTCAGTTAAAATCTATTCTACTACTTTTATTTTCTTCTTTCTTTGCTATGATTCTTTAAGGTAAAGTCCTCATTTTAACAGAAAACATTAGGGTAGCTTATATATGGATTTCCTGCCATTATCATTATACTTTTGCAAATTCCTCCTGTCCTGGTCCTTTGTTAATCCACTTTTCTTCTTTACAAGTATCATTATTTATGTGCTGTTACAAGTCCTCCAAAACACCCTGTTCTCCCTGCTAATGTTAATAATTTAAAATGTCGTGACACCCGTCACTGTAGGAGAATGTGGAGGTAGTTGCATACTGTGATCAATTGCATTCAGCAGCCATTGTAGCCATAATTACCAGTACTGACTTGCTGCGTTACTCGGCAGAACTGGCTTATGGAGACAAAACAACAGCAAATCTGGGTACCGCAGGGGCAATGAATGTCACTTCTACCATGCAGCCTCCGAGTGCATTGGGTTTAAAATGTTCACGTTGTAAAATCTTTCTGTACGTTTTAATGTAAATGTTGCCTATAGCAATGTTTAAGACAATTTGTCCTAGTACATCCTCTCGTTCAATGTTGAATGTTTTGTTTCTCATCAACTAAAATCATCAACTAAAATCTGAAAAAAGTAAGCCAGCAAACAATTTTCCCTTCCCTCTTCCTTTTAAATTCATTTTGAGTACAAGCCTTTCTGGGGCTTACTTTTTAAGAAACAGATAGCTTATTTACTATTCATTCTGATTTCTTATTGATGTTAGTAGAAAATTGCATTCTTATTCATGCTAGTGAATATCCAGTGATAGTCACTACCACTATATGGCATAGTCTCCAGATACCTAATACATACCTTTGTTGAAGAAATTATTTGAACAGCTAAGTATGTTATAGTTCCCAGGGTGCTGCTTACTGGCTTTTTCACCACCATTCTCTAATGTTAATGAATATTCAATGGCTCTTAATTTAATTATTTCAGATGAGAAGGGAAAAACATTGGCTCCTTTATTATAATGTACTCAACGTCAATCTACCTTGATTGAATTAGTAGGCAGCTTGGATACTTGTGATGGTTTAAAGATGCCATCTATCCCCATTACCTCTCTAAAAGTATCAAAGTGAAGGATATGGTCTTCCTTATAATGCGTTGTTGTTGTTTTGTTGTTGTTGTTGTTACATTGGTCAGGTTTATTTGAGTTTTCTATTTCAATAAGTTTTGTGTTTTTATTGCTGTTTTCTACTTCAGGCTTAGTAATTAGCAGTTCTTTTCCCATTTCAGAGTTGAAATCAAGGTTGGTTTATTTTTTATGGAGATATAATTGATGTTAATATAATTTATCTATGAATAGCTTCTTTGCCAATACATTAAAATTGTAGTATGTCATTTTAATATATCATAATATGTTGTCAAAGCCAGTGATATACAAATTTTCTATTTGGAAAATATGATTACTTTGTAAATGTCTGTCTCCCCATTATTAGCACAAAGGCTCTCTGAAAGCTGGGATCATGTCTTATTCATCTTGATATCTTCTTATCCTTAATACTGAACCTATCCAGTAATAAATGTATACTTCTAGGTCAAATGATCACCCCGATTCAAGAAATAATTATCAATATTTCTCATAAGCACAAAGATAGTTACACATGCTCTGAAATCAAGACAAGAAAACTTATTGTTTTGTCCAAACTCTTGCACACAGTACTAATTATGTAGTATTCTAAGAGTGTCTGGAGAGAAAATACAATACCTAAAAATCTGCACACAACCTAGTGGGAATAGAGAGAGGGGTTGTAGCTTACAGCAATAGACAGAGGTGGACCCCAGTGTAGGTGGCTCAGAAAACTAATTCAAGTTCAGAGCATGAAGTGATTTTTTCCCCCTGAGTAGTATCCAGGGGCCTATTTCAGGAGAAATATGGGACCTGTTGTTAGGAATTTCTGGGAATAATAGCTTTTAGCATGAATCAATTGCCAGAAAAGTAAATCAAGGCCTGAGCTGGTCTAGGAAAGCAACTCTGGAAGCAAGTCCAGTACCCAGTTGTCCTAAAAACTAGAATAAGAGCAAGGACTAGGACAAAAGGTCAGTAGACTGGCCATCCCTAGGGACTGGGTGAGATAGACCAGTAGTTCACAAAATGTGGGTCCCTCAACCAGTGGCAATAGAATCACCTGGGAATTTGTTAGAAATATAAATTCTTAAGCCACGTTCTTGAGTTAGAAACTGAGTCAGAAACAATGGGGGTAGAGCGCATCAGTCTATATTTTAAAAAGCCCTCCTGGTGTTTATGATGGACTGACCCTCAAGAGGACATCCAGAGAGTTAAATTTACTTCTACCAGCAACGACCTTCCTCCCCTCCCCCCCCCCAGTGTATAAGAAATACAGCATTCTGCACATCATATCTGAATCCCATTCCCATATCTGAATAAACCACTGGGCTTTATTCTTGTCAGTTTAAGGCATAGATAGCGTAGTATCTGTAGGCACAATGTCTTTATTGTTCACATCTAGTGAAACAGCTGCTAGGGCAAATGGATTAGCTATTTTAATCTGAGTTCTGATATTAACTAGCCACGTAATCTTAGTAAAGTCACTCAACTTCTGTATGCTCCCATTTCTGATTGGCGAAATGAAAGGAGTGCATTAATGATTGCTAAGGTCCTTTATAGTTTAAAATTATATAATCAATCCATATTTTTTGGATCGAAAAGACATCCAGCTTTTTTAAAAGTAATGGGTAAAAAGGCAGTGTGTAAGAGAATATAAGCAATTTTTTGCATTATTATAAATGCCCTTTGGTGGTATAAAAATGAATATAGAAGCCCTATTATAAGTCCACCTCTGTTGCAAGAGGGACTGGTAAAAATTTCAATCCCCTGAGCATAAACATTCTACTTTTAATCACCTCAGCAAGAAAAGAATGGCTAATTGATGACTATGGTTTCATGGAAATATCACTCTAATATGTATCATTTATATTTAAAACTAGATTGCCTAAAACTTGATAATTGCTGAATCAGTCATGCTTCTCAATTTCCCATGGCTGGGAGTTAATATTATTAGTTTTTTGTTTTTGTTTTATTTTTTTAATGGATCAGGAAAAACATTGAACATTAATTTAGCCAGAGTCAATGGTTATATTAGAATAAGTTTTTCATTCCTTGTTTGGAAATCATGCAGCTCAAATCATTGTATTAGAGATGGAGGGGACCATAGCAATTATATAGTTCAAACTCCTCATTCATCTATGCCTAAAAATGGAAAAAGCAAAAAAGTAAAAGAGAATATGTGGGTGTATTTGGTTTGCTACATAGCAACAGCTATTGATTAAATGTATCTAAAATTCCATTGAGAGGCAGCATAATACACTGAAAATAATGTAGATATTATAGTCAAATAGACCTATATTGAAGACCAGCTCTACAGTGATCAGATTAACTACATTGTACCTCAGTTTTCTCATCTGTAAAATGGAGATAATACCTATCTCATGGGATTGATTGTTGTAGGGAATAAAATTGAAATAATGCATATAATAGTGCCTACCACAAGCCTGGCACTAAATGGTTGCTCAGTGAATGGTAGCTATTACTACTAAATAGAACTAAAGTGTAAGCATCTCCCACAAAAAAAGATTTTTAAGAATGTTGATCAAACTACTCAGTCATACTCATATGTACTTTACACATAGAAACATGTGTAACCTAAAAACCCTATAGGGTATAGATCAAGTTTTAAAACATTTCCCTGCTCTGTTTTCTCAATTCTTAAGTTTCTAATCCAAAAAAACATTTTGCCATCTTATCAATACTTGCAAATTTGCCATTTGTTTTAAGATCGAATCCCTAAATCTTAATTACTAATTATATCTTATTGTTTAAATTATTACACTCTTTCTCCGGAATCTATTTGTACTTCTCTAGAGATTAAAAAGAGCCAAATATCAGTGCTTGTATTAAGCCAGGCTCCCTAGAAGCAGAGCCTGAGATAGGGATTCAGGCACACATAATTTATTGAGGGGAAGTTCTTCAGGAAGCACTCAACAAAGGAATGAAGGAAGCTACAAAAGGAAGGGGAAATAGCCATGAGGATGACATCTCAGATGAAGTCTGGCCTTAGACCGATCCAGAAGATAAGGCTCTGAAGCATAAATTACTTTGGGTGTCACATATGACACACTCAATCACTGGCTTTGGCAGGAAGTAGCAGTTTGGGTGGTGATGCCCACCAGCCAAAGGCAATACCAAATTTCTGGAGTAGGGAGCAAAACTGAGCCATTAGCAGGCAACACTTTCAACACTGGGAGCTGTGTGCATGGATGGGCCGGGGGCAATGGGGCAGGTACACCAACAGTATAGTTCCTTCCTGGAAGGTTTCTAAATCCATGATTTTTCCTTTGCACTCACAGCATGCTGAATAATAATTTCTGGATTTGTATGAGCTGAGATCCAGTTCATGCTCTGTAGCCATGTCGTGGGCCCTGGCACCCAGAGGAGATACTTTTTGCTAATTCCCACAAAAGCACCGAATACACTAGTGACAGCCCAGAAGCATAAGCTGCAAGCGAAAAACCTCAGTCACTACTGCTCAGCAGGACAAGAAAGGCAATATGGACAAATGTTTAAGGAAAAATAACACTTGGATACAAATTTTCCTTTCATCAAAGCCCAATAATTGTTTTTCTCTGTTTGGTCATCGCTTAATCTTGGTTTCACTTGTTTCCAGAGATGAGTAAAAATCATTTCTTAGTCTCTAAAGCATCTTGGAGGCTTATATTTGGTTTGGGTTTCGACTCTTGTCTTGGGCTCTGACTCTATAGTACTGAAACTTCAGGGAAACGTTGGTAATCAAAAACCCACAGAGGGGCTCATTTTGGTCATGATTCAATGAAGGAATCATAAATTTCGTAATTAAGACAGAATGACTTTAACCCAGGATATTGTTTTCACAGGTGCTAGGAATGCTGAAAAACCAAATAGGGGACAGCAGAAACAGAGATTAGCAGTAATAAAAAGTCACTAGAATTTTGAATGTGGAGGGACAAAGGGAGAGGGAGGAACCAGATACCTAGATACCTAGAGGTAGCTCACTCAGCTCGCCTATTTGGTTGAAGCTCTCTCCTGTCAGAGAGGCCCTCTCAGGGAAGAAAGGGGAGAAATTTCCTAACTTGTCTTTCTCCGGTCCTCCAGTCCTGCAAGTGCCTTTCAGTAGCTGAACCAAACTGGAAATCGGCTGGTTTGGAAGCTGGGAATATTACATTTGTGGGAGTAACCCTCTCACAGTACAGAACAGAACAGAGGAAGGCTGAGAAATTGGTTTGACAGCAAATTCTCAAGGGCAGGTATGATGTTATTTGCTGAAATAACCTTAGAAGGTTGTATGTAGTCTCCTAAGCTCCCAGTCTCTGAGTATCCTTTCAGAGATAGTAGGATATACATATTTCTAAATTCATTTTCTCCTGACTGGACTTTTCTCATTCAGAGTTTCTGCTCATTACTAGATTTTACACAATTTACTGATAATCAGATTCCACATGCTATCTTTACTCTTCTATATTTTCCCATAATAGATAACTATTCTTCTTCAAAAGCTAATGTCCATACTGCCAAGTATGGACATTTTTATATTTTGTGACCTTGCCCTTCCGAACATAGGAAATTGGACCAGGGCTGAACACCTAATCTCAGCTGGGCCAATCGAATTTGTTTCCTGAGATCTGGGAATCATATGTTCTAGATTTTAGTGTATGCTTGCTGATTGCATGAACTTAGGGCATATAAATGCAAGGAATGTGGGGAGGTCATTTTCTACTGTGTACGTGAAAGAAGAGAAAGCAGTTTGCATAGAGAAATCAGAATGCAGCCGACTTACAGAAAGAAGCACAGATGGGAGCTCATATGACCCCCAGAGAGGGAGATCCAAAGAAGAGTAGCCTGCATTCCTAGTTGAGCCCCCGTATGACTTTCTGCTCTTGGATACTGAGAAATAAGTCCATATTCTATATAAATTCCCCTTGTTTGCCTTATGGGGGGGGTGGAGGGGAAATGGGGGTTCTATTACCTGCAACTAAAAGATCCTTGCCTAAGCTAACATTTTAACTAGTTTAAACAAGTAGTTTAAAAATTGTTACATATTTTCTTTCTCATGTTTCCGTTTCTTCTCTTTTAAGATAGGTAGGAAGATATACACGATGGAATACTGGTACTTTTTTTTTCACCTGGATACTCTTCATACTGAAGCTATTGTATTTATATTCAGTTAAACTGGGGCTTTGAACCAATGAAAGAGGAAAGCTCTAATAAGCATCAAAACTGACTTGGTGTGTTGATTCAGTTCCTACATAATGATGGTATCTATATGCATGCACATTATAATGTTCTGACACACATGAGAATGTGTCACCCTGTCAGTTTCCTGTTTGAATGAAGGTCCACATCTTCCCCAGGCTCTCCAAGCACCATTGGATTTACTGTGTTATAAGAAACCATTGGCAGACCACTGTACCTCAGGCTGACCTTAATGGTGAGCCTTTTTTACTCTTGGCTCCACTCCAAGATAGCAGTTTGCAATCACTGGATAAATAAATTGAAATGAGATACTCAATTATATCTACCGAAATAACCATCCAAGAGGTCCACCAAGTCTCATTATTTATTGAAAAGACATGTTAGGAATGGCAAAATGTCCTTTATTTTGAATGACATATTTTTACATGTCCATCTGAGATGTCCCTAAAGTATCAGGCTTCTGTATTTGGTGGTATTCATTTCTCCATCACATTCATCTATCTGACCAAAGCACCTGGAATACTTGAAAACTCCCGACCTACAGGTCAGTTTCAGTGTGATGTTATTTTATGCAGTGAGCTAACAGGATGAGGCAAGAGGCAGTGAAATTGTCATTCATATTCCAAATTGGGAAACTAGCAGTGAAACAGCCCTACATTAATGCGTATGGTTATTACAATCTAGAATCTATTGTGGTTCTAGAAAGCTTTAGAGCAGGGGTCAGAAAACTATGGCCAGCGCTCAATCTGGCCTGCTGCCTGTTGTTGCAAATAAGCCTTTATTGGAACATAGCCATGCTCATTCTTTTAAGTATTATCTATGACTGCTTTCAAACTATAATAACAGAGCTTAGTAGTTGCAACAGAAACCTGTATAACCCACAAATCGTCAAATGTTTACTATCTGGCCATAGACAAAAAAAATTTGTTAACGCTTGCTCTAGGTAATTAAATTTTTTTTTTTTTGCCATCAAATAATAGAGGTATGAAGAATTCAACAACTGTGAGAGAGCATTGAATAAATTAACCAAAGAGAAGGACAAACTCTAGTCTATAAATTCCTGCCTCAGAGCACAGCCTGATACTTGGGAACATTCTGTGATAATTCGGGAGGACGGGGGGGAATCTATCCTGAATCGTTATAGGACTGAGTTAACCAGAAGTGAAGTTCATAATTTTATCCAGCGTTGCTGAACTAATGACTTATGGATTAGACTATCTTAAATACTTTGTAATAAGTTAGGGATGACCATTAAAATTACTCATAACAAAGAAACTCACTGGTTATTTTATTGTAAATTTCTTATAAGAATCATTGAACTTAGGATGTTACTCTTTTTTTTTTCTTGTTTACAACATAGACAGCTCAACTTTTATCCTTCAAAGGACAACAGAGGTAACTCAAGATGCATTATGTCTGGCATCTCTATGCTCACTGAAGCTTAGCATTTTCTTCCTTTTAAAGCCTTCTGCTTTGCTGTACTCTATACTTCTCTGTAATCTTACTCCATCAATGATTTACCTTCTTTCCTGTATTTTAAATCTTTTCTTCTCTATTAGCTTTCTCCAATGAATGTATAAATAGGTTCAAATATCTCAAATTAAAATTAAAATGACTTTGATTGTTTATTTACTAGCCTGTATCTCTCGTCTTCACTCAAGCTTCTAAAAAGAGTGATGTACATTCAGCATCCCCATTTCTTCCTTTGTCCTTCACCCATCAAGCAATGTGAGCTTGTTTCCACCCCTAACATGCCAGTGACTAAGTTCACCAATGACTTAGTAACTACTAAATCCCCCAAAACACTCTTTAGTTATATGACATATTGGTAGAATTTGACATGTTCTCTTCTTTGCAGTCTCTCTACTATCAGTCAGTACATTATCTCTCTCTCCTACTTGTGCGATTACTCACTCTATTTTCTCTATCTTAAAAATATTGATCCACCCAGGCGATGCCTGGTGGCTCAATAGGTTAGGCATCCAACTCTTGATTTCGGCTCAGGTCATGATCTCACAGTTGGTGAGTTCAAGCCCTGCATTGGGGTCTGTGCTGACATTGTGGAACCTGCTTGGGATTCTCTCTCTCCCCCCTCTCTCTCTCTGCCACTACCCTGCTCTCTCTCTCTCTCTCAAAATTAAATAAATAAACTTAAAAAAATATATTGATCCACCCAGAGTTCTATCACTTTGCTTCTTTTCTTTGGCCTTGAATATAGTAGGAATCCTAACAAGATCTGGTGAATAGATTTTGTTAATCCTATTTGTCTGAATAATATAAGCAGGCATTTATTACATGCCAGACACCGTATTGAGTGCTTTAGATACATTCTCATTTGATTTAATTTAATTCTTTCCTGGCTTATGGGAAATATTTTTAACGTCTCTTTCAGATTTAGACACCTTGCACGAGGCAGTGAGAGAAAAAGCTGATTCAACGCTGGATATTTTGACAGATGGCCTATGCGCTTAACAGTGACACTATGAATGTACATGGCTTTTTACTATGTCATCTTTGTGATTTCCGTATATCTCTCTGGACTTCTCTCCTGAGGCCTAGATCCATAGCTTCAACTGATAAGCTCCTCCAAGTCATCCTGTGCAAATCTGAACTCATGATCTTTGTTCCAAATCTTTCCTCTGCGGGTGTTCCCTATCTTAGTGAACAGCACTGCCATCTACTCTTTCCCAATCAGATACCTCAAAACCATCCTGTTCTATCCCTCACCCTGTCCCTGTCCTCTAAACTCCAGTTACTGTATCATGTCAATTTTACCTCCTTTTAGTTCTCTATCCATTACCTCTTTTCCATCTCTTCCTCCAGGGTCCCAAATCAGGCCATTTCTTGACTGCCTTCTGAGACTCCCTATTTTGAGTCTTCTGCCCTGCCCCCAATTCATCCTGCACATCATTGCCAGCAAGCAAGTGAGAAGCTGATCATGTTCCCCTTCCTACTAAAAATTCTTCAGGGGTTCCTCATTGCTCACAGGATAAGATTTAAGTCCCTTCACTCAGATGGAAAGGCCCTTTAGAATCTCTCCCTTCCCACCTATCCAGCCTCATGCTCTGGTAGCTCCCCCTCCCCCTCACCGCATGCTCACTACTCAGGTTGCCTAAAAAGGCCACGTTTCTTACACCCTATTCCCTCTGCTTGGAATGTCCTCTCTGCTGTTTCCTTGTTGGTCTGTGTGGCAAGCTTTCTTTCGACAACAGGTCAAGTGGTTACCACTTTTATGAAGCCTTTTCTGAATTTCCCAGGGCAGGCACCCCTTTCTTCTCTGTGTCCCCACTGCAACTTGCATGCAATTCCAGTACAGCTTAAAATGAATTAAACATGTTTGTATTTGTTTCCTCGCTTGATTCGAAAAAGACGGATCCTGTATTTTTACATGCATATGTAGATTTTTTATACGCATGATCCCCTACTGGCTGGCACAGATTCTTAATAAATATTTGTTGATTAATGATTAAAGAAACATAAAAGGGAAGGGAAGAAAGGAAGGAAGGAAAAAAGGAAGGAAGGAAGGAAGGAAGGAAGGAAGGAAGGAAGAGAGAAATAAAAGGAAGACCCTTCAGAGTTGTAAGAAAAGACTCCAGATTCCTTGTAATTCTTTATCTACTTTTCTTTTAAGTAATCTTGGCCCTGGGGTATTTGGCTGGCTCAGTTGGTTAAGTGTCTGACTTTGGCTCAGGTCATGGTGTCAGGGCTCTTAAGTTGGAGCCCCTCATCATGCTCTTTGCTGGCAGAGCCTGGAGCTTGCTTCAGATTCTCTCTCTCTCTGTCTCTCTCTCTGTCTCTCTCTCTCTCTCTCTGTCTCTCTCTCTCTCTCTGCTAGCACTCTATCTGTCTCTCTCTCAAAAATAAATAAACTTAAAAAATTTTAAATAATCTTGGCCCTCCCAGTGTTAAGTATCTGAATCATGACTAAGACTTTTGTTCTCACCCATTTGGAGATAAATACTGAAGCTACCCTCTATAGCCAGGCAGTTTTCTTCAAAATTTTCCTCTTTTTTGGAAGATCTTTTGCCAGGTACCAGCTTCTTCTCCAATCTTACTTCTTTTTCTCAACACTCCTGATACATAACAATTTCATAAACAAAGAAAGCAACATTTTCTTTTGAAAGTGGCAATGACTCAATAATAGCACTGGATTGACCAGGCATCATATATTTAAATAATTTGTCTGCATATGTTTCTACTGCAAAAAACGCAACATCAAAGACTTAGAAGCAAATCATTTTGAACATTTTATTCATCATTCAAAATATATATTAATCAAAAAATCTTTCAATTTCTCAAGGAAATGTTTGCATTTTGTTTCTTTTGAATGAACAAAGCTACATGTGATAAATAAAGTGAGTCGTCACTCCAAGGGTGAATAGAGGTGATAACCAAGTGGTGATGTTGTTTATATAAAACAATCTTCTGGCACGTTGGGGCAAGGGTAGGGAAGACAGACCATGTCTGTATAGGTAAAGAGAGAAATTGACAGTATACCGTTGTCAAGGATGCAATATGTTAGGCAGTTTTGCAAGTCAAGGGGGTAAAATATAATCATTAGATGGAGAAATCACTGCTCTTAACATATGACAGTACTGGGTATCTGTTAATTCGATGGGAAATATGGTCAGAAAGGGAACTACAGTCTCTTTTTCTATTATTTTGCACTTAATTCCCTTGTTAGTTTTCATAGATTTCTCAAAACTAGTATCTGCTAATGAAATAGTTTGTCTTTTCAAAATTAACCCATGAGATAGCAAATATTTATATAAGTAGAAGAAAACATAATTTTTCAATATTTAAATGATCAAAAACTAAGACTTAAATGAACAATTGCTTTTGCAGTCCCTCTTTCTGTAGTCAGCATTTCTTCAGCTAATTCACTACCAAAATAGAGCAGGTCTTTATCTTAGTGTTCATAATTATTTAAACTAAGGCTATGACCGAAACAAACAATATTCTCTTCCTGTTTCCTTAGTGTAGCAAAACATTGTCCCAAGGAGGCTTATTCTCTGGAAATGCTCTCTCACTCTCTCCTGTTAGGTCAGGTTTCTTTTTTCATTCATTTTCTTTTTTTTTTTATTCTTCTATTCTTCCTTTTGCTATTTTAATTTTCTTCTGGAGATATGTTTTCCAAGGCCAGCTCCTGATATTTCTCTCATTTGTCTGTTGCTGCTGTTCAGTGACATTACTTACTCTTTCTTTGACAAACAGATTCTTAAGTTTCCTACTCTCCACCTTCTGTTCCTATAGTTCCCAATTGCAACTATGGTTTGGATTACTAATAACTTTCATTCTGAGGGACATTATGTTGATATCTTACCTATTATGAAAAGATTCCTCATTGTAGTTGCTACAGAACTCTTTACATTACAAAAAGACTTTTCTCTTTGTTGTTAATAATAATTGCCCTCTGTTCTCTTGATTTTCAAAGCATAGGCGTCTGTCCTCGGTTAGAGAACATCAGTACTCCAAAACCACCTCAGGCAGCATAAACCATAATTTTTTGCTATTCAGCTACTCTCAAAACCCAGTAAGAGATGTGAGATTTAGAAAACTTTTCAATGAAACTGCTCCCCGTAGAAGTCCCTAGGTAACCTAACTTTTATTTTTTGCATTAAATTCAATCCCTGGAAGGCTACATAGTTGTACCACATTAACTTAAACCTCTTATGGGATCAGAATGCACTAAGTTATAGTTACAAATGCATTAAGTTATAGTTTAAAAACTCTTGACTTCAATAGAAGATTGTTATAAGAAAAAATATTATGAATTCACTTTTATACTGATTATAGAATTATTGTTTGAGATTTTTCTTAAGTAATAGGAGTTCATAGCCTCTCTATAAAAGTGCTTACTGAGAAATTTCTTTTGGAATTTAGTCACAGGGAATAGGCCCTTGGGAAATGTTGACACAATTTCTCTTTTCTGATAATAGCTGTAACGTATTTCTACCCCATCCCCCAAAGTCCCCATCTGCCCCACATCAGGCGAGTAGGATACTCGGGAAAATTTGATACTTAATCATATGCACTATCAATGTCTTCAAAATTTCCGACATTTGTATGATACCTTCATGATGTTTGCCATTTCCTCACCCTCCCTAAAAAATTTATATTCTCACCTTAATCAGATCATCTTTTGTTTTGCTTTAACAAATCTATTTTAAAAGAACACTAGAGTTGGATGTGCTAGGTACATTTTGAATTCACATTCAAATAAATAGTAAGCTATTGAAATAAAAGCTATTATATGCCTCATGCTTACAAATCATCTCACAAACTATCAGTGGTATAATTACCATGCACTGAAAAATACTGAACTGTGTTAAGTTTTAGGATTGACTTATTTTGGTTCCGATTTTCTATTTAATAACTTTATGGTATATGTCTTCTGTTGCTTCAAAATAACTTGCTAAAAGGGACATAATCACAGATGGTAGAATTCTAAGTGCAATAAGCTTAGGCAAAAAAAAAAAATAAATAAAATAAAAGTAGAAGAAGAAGAAGGAGAAGTAGAAGGAGAAGGAGGAGGATGATAGGGTTTATTGGTTCTTATAATTGAAAAGTCCAAGATAGACTTCTTTTTTTTCCCTAAATGTTTATTTTTGAGAGAAAAAGAGAATGCACATGGGGACTGTGCACAAATAAGGTAAATTGTGATAGGCAGATATTTGGATTTCATAGACCAATGAAATTGCCCTTAAAAATTGAGATGACAAACATAAGTTTATCACCTTTTATATTTACCAAGTGAGAATATTTTTTCACATAGTCATTAAAGAGATAGGTTATTTTAAACTAAAAGTTAGGATGGGCCCAATACCAGAATAAAGGACAACTTGTGTTTAAATTAATATACCTTCATAAAAATGCACTGCACTGTTATGTATCTTATTTCATCATGGACTGTAGAGAAGTATGTCACCAACTATATGATTGTGGACTGGTATTTAGGAATCATTACCATGTATGAGATGAAAACAAACAAACAAACAAACAAACCCAAACAATCTACCATGGAGGTTCCTGGTAGGACATCTGGGAAAACTTGGTAGGAAAGGTGACATTAAATCTGGACACTTCTGGAAAGCCAGGTAGCAGGATGAGTCAGGGAGGAGGTTTCAGGTTAAGTGAAGAATGTGGGCAAAGACAAAGAGTAGGGTGCAATCACATAATGAAATGTAGTCATCCTGCTCAGGAGGGACATTAGTCAGATAGAAGAGTGTTGAGCAATGAAACTGAAGTATGGCAGGACTTGATTATTCAGTAAGCAATCGAGAAATATTAGAGGTTTTTGAGCTAGGAATGTACATGATTAGGTTTATGCTTTAGGAAAAATAACTTATTAGTAAATAGGTTATACTTATGAAATATTCTTAAAATGGATCATATGGTAAAGAGTCTGTGTCTTGTTATAAGGCTATTGTAGTCTGTGAAAAGTAAGAGGAAGATGCAGATTAATAATGTGGTCTTGAGAATACTAAGGAGGAAATGGATGTGGTAAATATAGTAGGAATAGAATCAACAAGATTTGGCAATGTATTGAATATGAGAGCTTACGGAGAAGGAAGAGAATGACAGTGGTAGTGATAGTTTCATTATTAGAGAAAGAGTGAGCAAGAAATAGACTGAAAAAACATAAAAAGTTCAGTTGCAGGCATCATAAATCTAAATATTCTGTGTTAGGAAGAGTAGGCTGGATAGGAATTCTATTTCTAAACATGCTGTTTCTTTCTTGCTATTAAATTGTGAATTATTCAGCTTCAACCAAGAAGTAAATAAAAGCAGCCTTTGCTTTGCATGTTAACTACACCTTGTGCATAGAAGAACCCCTTCCTCCCTGCTCACTGAGCTTGAATCTCAGCAACACGGTACCATGCAAAGTGAGAGAATCCTGCACATAGATGAGCCTACTTATTTTTTTAAATGTTTTATTTGTTTTTTGAGAGAGAGAGTGCAAGTGGGGGAGGGGAAAAGAGAGAGGAGAACAGAGGATCCAAAGTGGGCCCTGCACTGATAGGCTGACAGCAGTGAGCCCGATGTGGGCTCAAACCCAGAAACCACAAGATCATGACCTGAGCTGAAGTGGGATGCTCAACCTACTGAGCCACCCAGGCACCCTGGGCCTTCTTATTTTTGATCCATGCTATGATTGATGGTAAAATGCCCAGTTGATGTTTCATGACCACTGATGAAATGTATTGAATTTATTGCGTGTACATCTGTGTCTTTACCTCATAGATTCATAGTTACTTTGCTCTAAAAAGGAGAGAAACCAAAGTTGGTGAATATCAGGGGAAACTGTCAGCAGCTGCTCTCACACATAATTCTATAGTCATTACTTATACTTGAAATTGTATTTGATTTCAGTCTACGTAACTGGTTCTTCTCTTTGCCTCATTCACAGATGCTTGTAATCCTGTATTTTTCTTCCGTATAAATTCTAGAGGTAAATGTATGTTATCATGTTTCACCTTTCCATTAGCATAGTAATTGCAATTTAGAAACTTTTGGTTGTAATAGTATTTTCGCGTTTTTGTTATGGATACTTTGTACATGATACCAATTTACCTGGATTTAGAGAGAAGTCACTAAGACCAGAAGCAGAGTGGGTTAGTGGGTAGAATCCATGGTAACAGCAACATCCAATCAGAGTCCAGGCAACAGTGGGCACCAACATGTAAAAGTGTGGCATCTCAGTGGATGGGCAGAACATGATCAGACATGTGATGCTCTGACATCTAGATGCAGCTGCCATCTGCAATAGGCAGATACTAGGCCGTCCAACAATTACAATGATGTTTCTGGTACAAGATTTGAAACCCAGAGGCTTAAGTGTTAGGAATGGACAACAAGGCAAAACACTGGGACTGAAGTCAAGGAGTCAGGACAACACAGAGGTCCAATTATTTGAATGACATAGTGTAAAAATTGTGACTACGGAATAGTAAATGAAACAGGTGGTGTGGTATCTTTGGAACAAAATTATAGAAAATTGGCCTAAAACTGAGCTTTGCCTAATGGAAACTGCTTGGGTAGTTACTGCCTGCAGTCAAAAGGAAGTGCCAAGGGGCAGGCAGATTGAAGGACCCAGAAGACTACCTGCCAACTGATGGCCCCACAGAAGCTGATAGCTAATGTTACAGTTAAAGAACTAGATTTGATTGCAGGCTCTACAACACTCATGAAAACGAATTAATCCCAACTACTGATGACACACCATGGTGTCTCCTAAGATTCATTGGTTGCCTTGTTTGGCTTTCTATTTTTCTATGTCATTAGAGCCTATATTCTCTCAGTAAAATATTTTTATGATGGTCTAAGTCTATTCTTGATTATGGATGCTACTGGGAGTCTTAGTCTTTTTTGTGATTCTTGCTCAGACTTTTTCTTTGCATTTTTAGAATTTACAATCAATTAAGAAGTTTATGCTGTTAATAGAACAAATGATCCATGTGCTCTTCTTGGCTGAGTTTCTGTTTGCTAACTTGCACAGGAAAGAAATTACACAAAGTGTGGTTTATCAGATTTTCTAGTTTTACATTTTATTATATTTTTTTAAATTTTTAACATTTATTTTTGAGAAACAGAGAGAGACAGAGCATGAGTGGGAGAGGTGC
Organism: Cryptoprocta ferox; assembly: GCA_028646485.1. Taxonomy (NCBI): domain Eukaryota; kingdom Metazoa; phylum Chordata; class Mammalia; order Carnivora; family Eupleridae; genus Cryptoprocta; species Cryptoprocta ferox. Next base: position 74,435,148 of record CM053559.1, read on the forward strand.
AGAGAGAGAGGGAGACATAGAATCTGAAGTGGGCTTCAGGTTTTGAGCTGTCAGCACAGAGTCCAACGTGGGGCTCTAACTCATGGACCGTGAGATCATGACCTGAGTTCAAGTCGGACATTTAACCAACTGAGCTACCCAAATGCCCCTAGGTTTACATTTTACTATTTCAGTTTCTTAGTAATTATATTTAAGAATAATGAGTTTACTTTGTTATTATTTTTCATTCTTTCCCTCTTTTAATGGAAAATTAAGATAAATATAACATGATCACTATGTGAAATTCCATTATTGGTTTGTAAATTTCATATTCAGTTATACTAGTTCAATTTTGTACTAGTTCAATTTTATATTAGTTCAAAATTTAAAAAAAAAGGACAACTACAGTGGACTTATATGCCCTAGGGGTAAATTTCATCACATAGAATGTTTTTACTTAGCATGCACTTCTTACATGCAATTAGCTTTCTGCAACTCAGTTTTACCTGTATGTATGTGTTCTTTTACATCAACCAACTCATTATTTGAGTTGGATCTTTACTGTTTGCTTTACTTAAATCTCCCAAGCTTGTGATTCAGAGCTCACCAAAATCTCAATCTAGGTGAGAAGTTTTAATTGTTCAAACTGAGCTTTCTTCTTTAGCCATGTTCATTCTTTGTTTTAACCTCTCTCCTCAAGTTCTCTGCTTTTTATTAATGAATTCATTTAGTTAGTCAATCAATAAATCTAAATCCAGCCATCCATTCATCAAACGCTTGTTTTGGACCATGCCATGCATGGTAGTTGGCTAGGCAGAGGAGAATCAAGGGTGAATGAGACATGGCCTCATAAGCCAGTTCTTGCCTCTGTGCTTTGCTCACTCCGTGGCTTGCCCTTCCTTCAACTAGTGAGTTAACCCTGTCAAGTCTGCCACTTTTTCCTGCCAAATCTGTTCCTTGCTGCTCCTACCAGTCTCTATTACCATCACCCTAGATCAGATGTCTGTTCTTTTGTCATTGGGATAATTGCAATTACTAATTACTAGAACTCTTCCTTTGATTCATATTCAATTCTGCAGTCAGAGGATCTTCCAGAAATGCAAGTCAGATCTTGTCACAAGCTACTCAAAATCCCTTCAATATCTTCCAGTCCCCTTACAATGACATCCAGATCATTAACCTTCTTTTCCCCATCTGGCTCAAGTACACCTCACCTGCCTCATCTCTTAGCACCCCCTCCCTGAAACTCGGCAGTAACTTGAACATGTGCTATTTTACCTTTGGGTCTTCCAATGAGCTTTACCTTCTGACCCTTCACCTTGACATTCTTTATCTCCCCACTTCCTTCACCACCCTTTTCCTAGTGAATTCCAACTCACACTTAATGTCTCAGCTTTGGTATCACTACCTCCAGGTAGCTTTTTCTGGGTTAGGTATCTCTTCTATGTGTACTTTGCCATAGACAGTACTGAAATTGCTTCTCATCTTTTTCTGTTGTCATTTATACTCCTGTCTTCTTGTTTTTTTTTTTTAATGCTTATTTATTTTTGAAAGAGAGAGAGAGCAGGGGAGTGGCATAGAACGAGGGAGACGGTTCTGCTCTGTCAGCACAGAGCCTGATGCGAGGCTCAAACTCACGACCTGTGAGATCATGACCTGAGCCAAAGTCTGATGTTTAACAGACTGACCCACCCAGGTGCTCCCTGTCTTCTTGTTTTTATAACTCTTCCTGTCTTTGTAAGAGATAGGGAGTCTATGCCACTCCATATACCTAGAAATTAGCTTAAGTGCCTGTTACATTCTAGGTGCTAAGTAAGTGCTTGTTGAATGAGTGGATGATTGAACAAGAGGACACCCCATCAAATATCTCAAGTGTTTTAAGAAAATACTTACAGGGGCACTTGGCTGGCTCAGTCAGTGGAGTGTGCGACTCCATCTCAGGTTTGTGAGTTTGAGCTCCAGGTTGGATGTAGATTACTCAAAAAATTTTTTTAAAATCTTTTTAAAAAAAGGAAATACTTATAAATCTTTTTAAAAATGCCATTAGAGTCCATTTTTTATACTCCATACTAGGACAATAAATGGAAAATAACCAATGACTTGGTTGTCAGTTCTCACATCTGGAATAAGACAAAAAGTAAGTGAGGGAATGGAGTCACTAGCTTTGTGTCATATGTAAAATGCTGAGTGCAGCTGATTTGTAACAGGGACTTAGATTTAGACTTCTTAATTCCAACCTCTGGATTTCATTTTCTTTTTTCTCTCTATTAAATGAGCCGCAAAAGGAATCTCTCTCCCACCTTTTAAAAATCATTCCCCATACCAATCTTTAAAATAGCATACTTCCTTAGGGAACTGATATAATGGAAAGCCACTAACGCAGGGGTGTAAAACCTGAAAATAGAGGGGAGCACATTTACCTCAAGTTCAGGTGCATACTGGTCAGGCCACTTTATTCAGCTAGAAAAGTGGAGGCTTTGGATCACCTAATACTGTTCTATGATACATTTTAAATAGGAGTTAATTTCCAAATTTTCAACTTCTATAAGAGTTACAGTAAAATATCAAATTCATAAAGTAAGGTATATTTCTATATGCCTCTGCATTTGAATTACCTTAACTCGCGTGTAAATCCTACTATGACCGGAATCTCAGCTTTAAACTGGACTGGATCCACTGTTAGAACGTAGGCATAACTGGGTATCTTTTGAAAGCCAGTAGGATAGGTGTAAGAAGATCCTGATTTTTATGGGTAGATTGTCAGAAGATTTTTGTTTTGCACTATCAGAAGTTGAGGAAGTTTTGTGCCTGAGTGCCTGGTAGCTAGAAACAAATGTCATGGGGGGCACCTGGGTGGCTCAGTCGGTTAAGCGTCTGACTTTGGCTCGGGTCATGATTTCCCGGTTCTGAGTTCGAGCCCCCTGCTGGGCTCCGTGCTGACAACTCAGAGCCTGGAGCCTGTTTCTGATTCTGAGTCTTCCCCTCTCTCTGCCCCTTCCGTGCTCATGCTCTGCCTCTCTCTGTCTCTCAATAATAAATAAACGTCAAAAAAATTTTTTTTAAAAAGAAACAAATGTTGTGGTGGACAACATGTCTCTTTCCTGATCTCTTATTAAATCAGAGCCTCTTGGGGTAGAGGTGCTTTGATTGGAAGCTAAAGAAGCATTTTGATGAGAGAACATAAGGTCTGGGAGAGGAACACCTTCTATATTTCAGAGCGGGACACATTGCCACACAGGAACAATGAGTTATTACCAGAATGTGGTACCATTTCTGATCCCTTAGCTGAAGATTTGGGATACACTGGGAGACACAGCTTTTGACAGTGATCATATGTCCCTTCAAAGGGCTTCACAAGGGAGATTGGAAAGGGGATTGGTGTGAACACATGCAAGACACTGAAAAAAATACTGTGGTGAAGAATTTTGCAACAGACCATTGTCACATAAAGTACAAAGGAAAACAACAGGCTCATTAAATTTGATTAACTGCTATTAATAAAAACTCCTTTGTAGCCCAGGAAGATGAGACCAGGGAAAACTTGGATTAAATTTACAAAAGGGTCACGTGGATGCAGTTTCTAAGCCACACACTGCTCTAGTGCTATTTTTATGGAAGACAATTTCTCATCATTCTCCCATCACCTATGCATGCTCTGTGCAAAACTGTAGCCACAGGCCATAATGGGCTGTTGAGTACTTGAAATGTGGCTGATCTAAATTGAAATATGCTCTCAATGTAAAATACACACTGATTTCTGAGACTTAGTATTTTTCTTTTTACTTTTTAAAATGTAGCTACTAGAAAATTAAAAATTATATATATGGCTTGCATTGTATTTCCATTGGATAAGGCTGCCCAATAATTGACATTTGGACCCTAAATCATATTCCATTTATTTTATTTTTTAATTCATTCATGCAAAAATTTTTAGCTTGATAAAATTATAAGCTACTGGGGGATAGATTGTAAGTTTCTAATTTTTCTTTTTCCAGGTACTTAAAGCACCAATAGCATGTGATAATTTTTAATTTAAATTGATTTAAGAAGAGTATTTGTTTCCATAAATCTGTGAACTACTTTCAGATCGTGTCCTAGATAAGTGCATTTTGAGTATAAACAGAACTTTGTATTGTTATAAAAAGTATTCAGTTCAGAAAATGTGCTAATGAATTACAGAATTATTTTAATTCCATCATGAGCTCATTTTTCCATCTTTTGCTTTATATTTCTAAATTGGAAATTTTAAGAAAGAAATTAGGGCAATTTTCTTCATTAATGTACTTATTTCTATTAGCCTTTGATAATTTAGTTTAAGTGGGTGGAAGGTTAGTTGAATTTCTAAAATTCCAAATTGTGATTTTTATTTTTAACTGCTTATTTGGAAATAATTTTCCTGCAGAAGACTTGTAAGAATAACACACCCTTCAATCAGATTCATCCTTTATATTTGCCACATTATATTATTATATACTTCTTTACCCCCAAATACTTCAGTTAGTGTTTCCTTGAAAAAAAATATTCTCCTATAAAATCGTAGCACAATGATCAAAATCATGAAATTTAATACAATTCAATGCAATTATCTATTAGACAGTGGATATTTAAATTTCACCAATCATCTTTATGTTGTTCTTCCCCACCCCCACCCCAGTCCAGGGTCTGATTCAGGAGCATGCATTTCATTTAATTGCCATGTGCTTTTTAGTTGCCTTTAATCTGGAGTAGTTCCCCAGCGTTTTTTTTTTTTTTTTTTTTTTTAACGCAATGATATTTTTAAGGGTCTGAGCCAATTATTTTATACTGTGTCCTTTTTTGTGAGTTTTGAAGTGATTACAAGAAGGTTATGAATCCTTTGGCAGGAGTACAACCTAAGTGATGCCGTGATTTTCTCAGACACCACATCGGGAGAACATGTCAGTTTCCCATTTTGATAATATTAGCCTGAGAAATGTGGGGTCCTCTAGGTTTCTCCACTGTAAAATTCCAAATGTGATTGTAAAAAAAAGTTATGCTTTTAAAATTAATTTATAATTCATAAATGATTAGGACAGAGATACTTTAACTATAGTTCTTACCTGAACTACCTATACTTCATATTCAACCAAAACAGTATATTGCAACAGATTAAATGCAGAGAAAGATATTGAGAATCCAGATGAATTCTATCAAGCAGATAGTAAGAGATTTGCAAAAGTGTACAATAATGCCACTCTTCTCGCTAGTTTATTTGTGGTTTGAAAAATAAAGCCATTTCCATCCAAATATGTTATTCACATTAACAAGTTATGGGTTTATGATTCCACATTTCAACTAAACTTTATTGTTATTTAAAAATGGATTGAAACAAAGGATACAGGAGTGCTGATTCATAGGGGCACAAGTATCCCAATGTTTATAGCAGCACTTTCAACAATAGCCAAATTATGGAAAGAGCCTAAATGTCCATCAACTGGTGAATGGATAAAGAAGATGTGGTTTATATATACAATGGAATACTCCTTGACAATGAGAAAGAATGAAATCATGCCATTTGCAGCAATGTGGATGAAACTGGAAGGTATTATGCTAAGTGAAATAAGTCAGAGAAAGACAGATATCATATGTTTTCATTCATGCGTGGAACTTGAGAAACTTAACAGGAGACCATGGAGGAAGGTAATGGGAAAAAAATAGTTACAAACAGAGAGGGAGACAAACCATAAAAGACTCTTAAATACAGAGAACGAACTGAGGGTAGACTTGGAGGGGGAGAGGGGAAAATGGGTGATGGGCATTGAGGAGGGCACTTGTTGGGATGAGCACTGGGTGTTGTATGTAAGTGATGAACCACGGGCATCTACCCCTAAAACCAAGAGCACACTGTACACACTGTATGTTAGCCAATTTGACAATAATTTATATTTTAAAAAGAAAATGAAATAAAAAAATAAAAATGGATTGAAAGGGGTGCCTGCCTCAGTCGGTTAAGCATCCCACTTCAGCTCAGGTCATGATCTCATGGTTAGTGAGTTCGAGTCCTGTGTCGGGTTCTGTGCTGACAGCTTGGAGCTTGGAGCCTGCTTCAGGTTCTGTGTCTCCCTCTCTCTCTGCTCCTCCCCCACTCATACTCTGTCTGCCTTTCTCTCAAAAGTACATAAACATTTTTTTAAAATGATTAAAAAATGATAATATATTTCTAAATTTCTCACTATTAATTTCTGATGTAGTAAACATAAATATAACTCATAAACCAACGTTCTAGGAGATCCTTTACAAGTTTGAGAGTGTAAAGGGGCCTTGAGAGCAAAACTTTGAGAATCTTTGTCTAAGACCAAATGAAAAGGTGTTATCGGTGCTATGCTCTGGAGATTTTCTTTTTTCTTTTTTAATTTTTTTAAATGTCTATTCAGTTTTTGAGAGACAGAGACAGAGCATAAGCAGGGGAGGGTCAGAGAGAGAGGGAGACACAGCATCTGAAGCAGGCTCCAGGCTCTGAACTGTCAGCACGGAGCCACAAACTGTGAGATCATGACCTGAGCCATGACCTGAGCCAAAATCAGGTGCTCAACTGATTGAGCCACCCAGGCGCCCCTGGAAATTTTCTTAGTAAAGTGACAATGACAGGGAACTGAAACTTAAATTCCCAAATAAAGTCTATCTTTCGGACAAAAGTATCTTATCTTCAGTATAGGCCTGAGGTTTTCCACAGAAAATCCTTATCTTTTAGAGGTATGTAATGTAATTGTGAGAGGTAAAATAATATGATGTCTGGAATTTGCTTTAAAATAATACCATGATGGTAATGGTAGCTATGGTAGTGTCACTAGCAGTGGTCATGGTGTTGGTGAGGAGGGTACAGATGAAATGAAATTGTGCTGTGAACTGTTGAAGCTGTGTGATTGCTACACGGAGGTTTACTATAAAATCTTATTTGACTAGGTTTGAAGATTTTCAAAATAAAAGTTTTTTTTTAAAGGTTTTATCTCTGGATAAGCTTTTTAATGCTGTGGATTTGGAGAGAATCAAGCTTAATTGCCTGAAATATCATAATTATTTAAAATTTGTTAATTATAGTTTTATAGATTTATGTAATACCTTTCTTCTGAAGGGCTCAAATTGATTAACCTTGGCTGGTTTTTTAAAAATGAATAGTCATTATCTATTTCTTTGACATTTTGAACATCTGAGGGAAGTTTGCAAAGTAAGAATGAACACGTTGAATACACATCAAAAACTATCATTCCGTAAGTAGTTCTGTAGGTTTGGAATTAGCTGCAATAACGTAAATGTTGCTTGCATGAAGGTTTTCTTGTTCTCCTTCAAAGTGTAGATCCTAAAATCGAATAGACTTCAGTTTGGTTCTTGGTTCTGCCACTTTATAATACTTATCATAACATTAACAATAACAGACATATTAATATACAAAGCCAAAATTCATTGAGCTTAATATGTGACTGGCTTTGTGCTAAATCCTTACATTAGTTTATTCATTGAACCCTTACAACAATACTGTAAGTTACTTTAATTTTTTTTAACAACCTCTACACCCAACATGAGGCTCGAACACACCACCCGTGAACCAAGAGTCGCCTGTTCTTCTGACTGAGCCAGCCAAGCGGCCAACTCTAAGTTACTTTTGCTTAGTAAATAATCTGCCAACACACATCTGCTAAGAAGAGCAATAATTGGAAGCCAGGGCAACAATCAGTGTTTCTTCTTCTATCCACTGCATTAAATTGTCCTATCTTACCAGCTAATTGTCTTGGGCAAGTTATTTGATCTCAGCCTTATTTTCCTCTGTTATAGAATAGGGATACAAATAGTAACTCTTGCGTAGGCACAAGGATTACATCAGATAAACAGATAGCATACATAAAATACTTAACACATAAGAAAATAAGAAATGCCAGCTACTATTATTTTCATTACCTATTTTTCTTCAATAAGTAGTAACTCTTTTTTTTTTTAGATTAATCACCTAAGAATATATGAAATCACCTGGACAGCCAAACACAAAATATCTAAGAAGTTCTAGAACTCACTCTCCAATATGGTAGCCGCTAGCCAAAGGTGGTTACTGAGGACTTGAAACGTGACTAGTCAGAATTAGAGATGGGCTACAAGTGCAAAATACACACCAGACTTCAACAATTTACTATGAAAAGAAAAATAAAGTAGCTCATTAATATTCTTATATTGATTATATATTGAAATGATAATAGTATGGATCTATTAAATTAAAATATTATTACAATTAATTCCACTGGTTATTTTAGAACATTTTGAAACATGGCTATTGGAACATTAAAATTACATACTGACTCTCATTATATTTCTATGGACAGTCCTAGTCTAGAACATGGCTTACTTCATAAAGGGTGATTTGTTTATGGAGCCTTTTTCCCCTTGAGCCAAAGCCTGAGATATCACTGTCTTTCTGTAGTTGAAATCATTTACTATATGGTCAATATTCATGATGTAAAGAGAGAGATCATTGGTTTATGTTGTCTTAGTATTTTGAGTGGAATGTCCATCACAACTGCTAAGTGAGGAATTCCGTTGTGTTTATTCTGCCCCAGCACGGTCTTCACTTCTATCATTCAAATTATACAGTTTCAGTGAAAGAGATATAAAAATGGTGAGGATCCTTGTGCTAGAAAAATAAAAATATAAAATTATGTTTAAGAGTCTTGGGATTTTCCTGTAGCTGTTACTATTATCAACGAGTATTTGATGTGTATCTTAGTTCTTTGACCATATTACCTCAGTTTTTTTTTTATTTTCCAAAGTGTATTCCCAAAAAACTTGAATCCTATAAGATTAGAGTGACCATACATCCTAGATTGCCTGGCATAATCCCAGTTTACAACTATTAGCCTGGCACAATTAACCGCTCTCTCTTTTGTCTCAGAATTGTCTCAGTTTAAGCAATAAATTACACGGTCACCCTTTGTGTAAAATCCTCTTTGATGAAACAATTCCTTGGTCAAATAAGTTTAGGAAATGAATTGTACTCTTTCCCCCTCTTAGAAATTTATAACACATACTAGCATTTGAGAAGTCGTGTAAGAAAGAAAGTTGTTTAACTTTGTTTTACTCAATGTTTGCTAAGTTTACTTCATTGTGGAGTTTCTTTTCTCCTGTAACACATATTAACATCCCACAGAACACACTTAAAACTAAATTAACTATATGCAGAATTTTCCAAAGCTAGATTTTGACTAATAGTTGCAATTATTTTTATCATATGTAAATAAATACAAAAATTTTATATAATAAACTTCTTTGCCTTTTTCAAGAGTGACATGAACAGACATCTGCTTAAAGAAATATTTTTATTTTATTCATGATCAGATAATCTGAGTTTCAGCTCTGAAATTCTGATTCAATTCAATAAATATTTATCATATATCCTTTTTTTAAACTTTAAAAAAATTTATTCATTTGTTTTGAGAGAGAAAGAGAGAGAGAGAGAGAGAGATTGTGCACATGCATGAGCAGGGGAGGGCCAGAGAGAGGGAAAGAGAGAATCCCAAGCAGGTTCTGAGCCAGACAAGGGGCTCGATCCCATGAACCTTGAGATCATGACCTGAGCTGAAACCAAGAGTCAGATGCTTAACTAACTGAACCACCCAGGTGTCCCTATCATATGTCTTTTGTACATCAAGTGCTGGCCTAATGCTGATAATCCAAAGATGAATCAGACATGATAGTTATCCTCATATTGCACATAAATATATGGATTGATTTGCCTCCTCTGTAAAGGGATTTTCCTCTATTGGTTGTTTGATTGGTTGTTTCATTAAATAGTATTTTTAGGGGTGCCTGGGTGGCTTAGTCAGTTGAGTGACCGACTCTTGATTTTGGCTCAGGTCATCATCTCATGGTGGTGAGAGGTCGTGAGATCAAGCCCTGCATCGCGCTCCGTGCTGGGCATGGAGCCTGCTTAAGATTCTCTCTCTCCCTCTACCCCTCCTCTGCTCTCTCTCTCTTTCTCTAAACAAACAAACAAACAAATATTGCATTTCTAGTTATTTCTTGCCACATTTCCAAAATTATATAAATGTTAGTGGAGTTAATCTAGTGGTAGAGCACAGATGATTGCATTAAGTGATATAACACACTGCATCAGGTGCTCCTTCGAAAGGGAGGTATATGTAAAATGATTTCCAAAGGTGGAAGGAGCTGTAAGACCAAAGAAAAAGGCTGAGAAGTTCCGCTTGACAAGAAATAGTTTATTAAGAGGACTTACAAACAGAAGCGTGTCTTACGTGACCACAAAATGAGATCTCCATAACCCCACCTCCCATAAGACCTGCTTTTATAGCCCTAGAGGTTAGTGAGCACATGCTGGGGGGACCACCCTGGAGGAGAATGCTTGAGAATAGGTGTGTGCCACAGTCATATCTCCAGAGTAGATCAAGGACGTTATGCTTTAAGTGTGTACTTAAGGTGTGGTTAAACAAAAGAAAAGAATGGGGTGGGGGCGGTGCTGTGCTCGGAAGCCTTCAGGTCATAGAGCAGTCATTATCATGGTGGATTTGTCCAAGATGGTGTTAGTCTGGTTCACAAAACAGGTATATAAATAAAGTATCATTAAAAATCAGAGTAACTGCTCGACTTTACCCAATGTCACTGAAAAGGATTTCAATGAGGACGTGCTATGTGAGTGAAGAAAATTAAAATGCTGACAGACCCAAGAGGTAGAAGTATTTCTAGGCAAAGAGAATTGTTTGTACAAATGCCAGAAAAGTCTGTGTTTCACTCTAATAGGGGTAGGTAAGGGTGTCAGGCAAACAAATAGAAGTATAAAAACATAATTGGGAACAAAATACGAAGGCTTTTAAAATACTATTTAAGGATTTTGAGGAAGTTGCCTGTGATTCTCATTAGTATGACTTTATGACATGGGTGAGTACACTTCAGTGTTAGAGGGCCAATTCTTCAAGATCCTGAAGAGGAACTTTCATGGGTGTGTTAAAGTTCTAGCAAAGAGATAAAATATGCTGAATCACTACTGTGCACAAAGCATTTGGCCACCCTCTTTCAGCAAAATAGTTGTCATAAAATATGTTTATAAGCTAATCTTGTTATTTGAGCAAGAACTTCCGTTCCAAGTACTTGGCTGCTCTGCGTACATTTGTGTGTCCATGTAACAGCAGCAGAGTATAATTGTAAAAGAGGGTTTAATTTTGTAGTTTAAATGTTATTTACTTTCGTGTCCTGTCTGTATCATAAATAATTATCCTGGTATTTTAAAGTACGTCCAGCTTTGATTTTTTCAAATTGTTTAATTTCCATCTATTTATTAAAACAAGACAGCAAAGAAAAAATAAAAGAAAGCGCACACACAATGAAGAAAATAGAATTAAAGTGTTGCCAGATGCATGAGTTCAACCTATTAGTCAGAAATTTAGCAGCCTTGTGTACTACATAATGGCAATCATAGAGGGTTTTAGAAACTCTTGGCATGTTGATAATTGAGAATCTTACATTTTTTGCCAGTGGAGAAACGGTTTAATTCGATTAGAAAGTGTGACATAAGTCCAACACTGACCTCACTTAATGACTAGCCAAATAAAAACAGAAGTTTAGAGGTTTCACAGCTGCTGACAGCATCCATGGAAAGAATTATTTTGGAATATTCTTACTGTTGCTAAAGAAGGGAATTAAAGAGGTCAGAAATAAGAAACCAGGAAGAAAATAAGCCTGTCAACATTCAAAACTGATTACTAGGAAATTATTTTGTGGTTAAAAATCCAAAGCGTTTCAGCAACTTTATTTAGGAATGTTTATCCCAGAGGACTTTCATTGCATGTATTTTGCTACAAATAAATTTGCTTACCTTAACTCCATAAAGAGCTTTATAAACCACAACTGCTTGGATTTGAATGTGCCAACTTTCACAACTGCTACCAACTCCATTGAAAACCAGGAGACTTTCAGGATGTGGGAGGGGCCCTGGCAGTCACAGGGTCCAATTATGTGGATGTCCCTTTTGTTACGGTTCACATCTTAGAAGAAGTCAGATAATGAGCCCCAACGCCCACCATTAGTAACTAGGAGCCTGTTAATTGTGTAGAGGCCCCTTATATTGGGTGTAACAAGGGGGAAATATGGTGTTTTTTAGCCTAGACCGGTTGGATAGTTTACTTTCATTCTTTCATTTGCTTTAATACTTGTGGAATAAACAAGTATTGAAAAATTTAATATAATGATTTCTTTGAACAAACAAAAGAATCTCTCACTTGCGTTGGATAGCCACAGGCCTCTAATGTGGGGTAGTGGGCAGCACATCAGTGGAGATTCAGGGGACCTATGCTCCTTTTCTACTCATTTACTATTTGATTACCCTTGTCGAAGGGGCACCAAATCACTTGCCTGCCAATATTGCTCAGGTTTTCTCACACTCGCTATACTTTTCAACATATTTCCATCTACACGCATGCTGTCTTTACTCCACTTTGTTCACTACTCATCTTTTGCGTCAATTAAAAAATCAATTCCTATATGATACCTTCTTTTCCCCTTTAATTCCCTAGAGGGAATTATGATATTTTCTTAATTCTAAGACATCAACATTTTTGGGGTAATCGAAGCCAAAACCAATAGATATGCATCAGTTTAAGACATGTTCCAATAAGAAAATGCTAAGGTGGTCAAACAAATTTTAAAATCTAGAAATACTGTAGTTGCTTATTCCTATGAGTATTTCTAGCACATAGGACACTCTATATTTTAGTACTTCTCACACCATATATATTATAAGGGATGTAAACTTGCCACATGAGACTTGGTTAAAACAAAAATCATATTACCTTATTTTAAAACATCAAAAATAAATCTTGCTCTGAACTCTCAACATCTTTTATATTAATGACTAGAGAGCCCTTCTTTGAAATTGTTCATGATTCCCAGGGGGCATTATATAGTTCATTCTACATCATCATAGAAGAAAGTATTCTTTTTCTTTTTCTTTTGTTTTAAGTAGGCTCCACACCCAGTGTGTAGTCCAACACGGGGCTTGAACTCATGACTCTCAGATCAAGACCTGAGCTGACATCAAAAGTCTGACCCTTAACCAAAGGAGCCACACAGATGCGTCATGTTGGAAAGGGTTCCTGACTTCAGTTATTCTAGTTGCACTGTTGTCATGGCCACTGCTCAAGCCCATGTGGCCTACCTGAAGGTAGACTACTCTGTTGCTTGGGTCATACCCTTCCTCCATGCTCAACTCAGACCCAAGGCTTGCAAGGCGACAGCTGTAGAGACTGAACCACCAGGCACGATGTGCATTCCTCATCAGTGATCCTGCCACCTACTGGGATTCTGAGTGGGAATAGGACCCTTGTGTCTACCCACCTCAGGAATTCAATTCCAAACAATAATTCAGTTCCTCTATCCACTCCCCTTCTGAGATAATCCATTATAATCTTCTTCAGTTGGCCTGAATACCAAACAATTGAACTTTCTGAACAGTTCTCTTTGTGTTTAGTGGGGGTGAGTGGCAACTGCCACATAAAGAGAGAATAGGCTTTACCGTTTGCAAGTTAGGAAAGGAGACCATTTATTTTACCATGGGGAATTGACAACAGAGTAAACTAAAGAGATATTAAACAACAATCAAGATTTACCAGTAGGTTTGGTGTATATCTCCATCACCTCCCAATAAACAGTGGTCTTTTTGAGGGTAGGAGCTATGTTTTTGTCATGGATGAGTCTTTAGCATTCAACATAGTGCTGCCATATATTATCAGTCAATATGCGATCAATGAACTGAGTAGTGTGAGGATCAATGAAATGAGTATAGTGTGAATTATTATTCTTGTCTTCTAGAGTAATTCTGGTTTTAGGAACTTTTAGGTGCTTAAAATGTGAAACTCAAGAACAAGGCTCTGTCCTCCATTTTGATGAATTCCCCCCCAGAAGTACAAGGAATTTTGGATATCAAACACACTGAATTGCAATTTTAAAGTTCATGGATCTAAAATTGATTTCTTTTTTTTAAATTTTTAAATCTTTTTATTTTATTTTTGAGAGAGAGAGACAGAGTGTGAGTGGAGTAGGAACAGACAGACAGGGAGACACAGAAGCCGAAGCAGGCTCCATGCTCTGAGCTGTCAGCACAGAGCCCAATGCGGGGCTCAAACCCATGAACCACGTGATCATGACCTGAGCTGAAGTTGGACACTCAACCAAGTGAGCCACCCAGGCAGGCACTCCATCTAAAATTGATTTCCTCTCAGGGCACCTGGCTGGCTCATTCAGTGAAGCATGTGACTCTTGGTCTCGGGGTTGTGAATTCAAGCCCTGCATTGAGTGTGGAGATTACTTAAAAATAAAAATTATTTAAAATAAATAAACAAATCAAAACAAAATAGATTTCAGTTCTGCTTTTCCCCATGAAGAAGTCATTGTATCTCTGTGCCACTGTGTGTATTCACATTGTGTGAAGTTAGTAAAGTGTTCCAAATTTGGATGGAAAGTACACACTGTTCATTGAGGGCACAGAACTATCTTTGAAAGTGAAATATTTGATGGGTACACAGACACTTGTACTTTGCTTTTGTTACATATTTAGCAGTGATTTTATATCAGTGATACATCAGGAACATGCCGTGGGAGGGCAAGGAAGTACCTTGATTACTGTACAGTCACTGGAGTATACTTCAAAGCCTGTGTGATTTTACTACCTCTGCTCATAAAATTCCCTCATTTAAAATGTCATTTTAAGCCAGCTTTCAAGCTCATACCTAAATCCCCACGCAGCTACTGTTCACTCCTTTACTACCTAGTAAATACTCGCCACCAGACCACTACCATACATAAAAGGTTACAGTCACTCTGATAGAAGTTTCTTATAGGACTTGTTATTGCACAAATTGGAGAGAATAACTTCAAGTCCAGAGACCAAAATGACTCACAAAGTTTTATTTATTCAGCACATATTTATCAAGACACCTTAGGCAAGGACCTAGAGCAGGCTCTGACTAAAACCATAATTTATTAGACCCTCAAGAAGATTGTTATTTCTAGAGGTGGGAACAACAGAAACACACAAATGACTATTAATTCAGGACGGAGCATGATGAATACTAAAAGGGGAATGTAGTTCAAAGGAGGTAGTAACAACTTGTAGCTAGAGGAATTGGGCATTTCTGCATAGAAGGGTCATTAAACTGTGCTGAAAAGAATGGGTTACATCCCATTTGGACAAAGGGTGACTGGGAAGGCAGATCTAACGCAGGGAATGCCTTGAGCAAAGACACATACTTCCCAAAAGGCAAATCAGCTACTCAAACAGTACAAACATTCTTATTTTATTATATTTCCTACCTGGGCATCTTAGGTGTGCATTTTTCATAGGAGTAATGGAAGATATTATTATGAAATATACTCTATATTTGCTCTATATTCGAAAATTGACCAACCAAAAATATATTGAGAGTAAAATAGTACTTTCTGAAGTTCTTTTGATTACTTTCCACATTTTTCTTGTCAAAGTAAGTTCTTCATTCAGAGCAGCTATTGCATTAGTCAGCATTCTCCAGAGAAACAGAACAAATAGGATGCGTGTGTGTATGTATGTGTGTGAATGTGTGTGAATGTGTGTGTATCTGTGTTTATGTCAAATATACACATATGTATGTATACACACATGTATGTATACCCCAGATTGGTTGCAGAGAGAGATTTATTTCAAAGAATTGGCTCATAATAATGTACAGACTGCTAAGTATGCTATTTGAAGGATTGATGGGTAGGCTGGCAATTCTTTCATGAGTTGATGTTGCAGTCTTGACTCTGGAGTCAGTGTGGAGGCAATTGCCTTTTTTGGTGAGGTAGGGACTTCAGTTTCTTTCTTAGGGTCTTCAACTGATTGGATAGCCTACCCATGTTACGAAGGGTAATGTGCTTTACTCAAAGCCTACTGATTTAAATGATACTCACATCTAAAAACTACCTTCACAGAGACATTTAGACTGATGTTTGATGAAACAACGGATCAGAATAGCCTAGTCAAGCTGATGCATAAATCATCATAGTTATCATGAATCATGAAGATATGGCACTAATGAAAAGAAGGAAAACAGTATCTTTCACTTGTTTACAAAGTTTATTATAAGTTTACAAAGATTTTTGCATATATATTTTTAAAAACCCTGTAAGGAAAGAAGGGAGCATTATTTATCAACAGTGTCTAAATGACAAACCTAAGGCACAGATAAATTAGGAATCTTTAAGGTTAAAGAGTTAGAAGTGGTTCAGCTGGTGTCAGAAATAGAACTGAGGTCTTCTGACTCGTTATCTAATGGTCTTTCCATTGCACCATCTACTAGTGTTCTAGTCCAAATTCCTATAGCATTTATTATCTGTAATACCCTCTCCAAACTTAAAGATATCATTATTGACATATTCTATTTCTCTAACTAAATTCTAAGACATTCCTCTTTGTAAATAACCCTGTTATAGCCTATATATAATTAAATATCAGTAAGTATTTTTTAAAAATAAGAGTGAATGGTACTACACATCCTATTTATGCTGGGAGACAATCTATTTATATAATGGGTAGGAGACCCCTTGAATTAGTCTTCAAGTCATGCAGATGAAACTGTCACAGTGCTTTTTATAAGGTTGGCAAGCCTGAAAGCCCTAAATTCTTCATGTTAAGAAAGACTTTGAGTTGTATCAATATGGGCAAGTTGCTCAACTTCTAGGTCTAATTTCTTTGTCTATAAAAAGGGGATGATAATAGAACGTCAGGAATGTGTTGTGGGAATAAAGAGTTACTGCTTGTATAACAGGTATGAATAGTTCTGTGACACTCAAGGTGCAAGAGGTGTCATCGTTCTTTATTCTCTAAATAAAGGCATCTCCAAATCACAACTTACCAACATCAATAAGTCCAATACCAGTTATTAACTAGGGTTATCCTCATCGGAGCTTACAAAATGGCTTACATCTTCCTAGGAAAATGGGGAGCTGTTCTTGGTCATAGGATGGCGAATTCCCCCCTTGGCTCCATTTGGTTGCTACATACAGGACCATTGTGTATACAGCCTTCACAAACATGGGTGGCAGCTCAGTCCTTTAACTGCTCAACAATAGTTGAGGACTGCTTTTTTGCCATACACTGGAGATGTCTTCTTTGGTTGGGCTGATTGATACCTACTTACAATATTCCTCTCTGCTGATTCCTTAGCTGCAAACATCTTGCTCAAGGTGCTCAAGATGCAGCATTTAAGGCCAATTCTCACATGTGTTCAAATATCTGTTCTCATACAAGGAGTTGTTATCTCCAGAATTCAGAGTCCAGGCACTTGAGAAATCCACAAACCTCCCCATCTTTCACTTAAGGAACAAAATCCAGTGGTGGGCTACCCTCCCAAAGTCTTCATTTTCACCTCTTTGGGACAGTCCAGTTTAATCCCTTTATTGGCTGAGAATTTTGCAGTGAATCCTATTAAAACTCCCTCTCTGAGGATAAGGGGAATCTAGATTTCAAGGGCATAGAGCCATCTTGTCATCATTCTTTGGTAAAAACAATAGAAAAAATAAAATACTGATAAGTTTCTCAGTAAATCACACAGTTGCACAGGCATATCACTTAGCATATATTAATTGCTCAATGTATGTTCTTTTTATCATTATTGTTTGGAATATTCTAAATGCAGAGTGACTGTGCTCCATTGAATTTGACACATCTTGAGAAGATTTAAGGTATAGGGGAAAATCCTGGCTTTTGGAGTCAAACAGCTCTGGTTTTGATTCATGGCTCTGTCATCTATTATCTCTGCGAACTTAGGTAAATTACTTTACCCAGCTTCAGTTTTTCTTTTGTAAAATTGATTGTGTAGGCTAATTGCACCTA
Source organism: Cryptoprocta ferox (assembly GCA_028646485.1). NCBI lineage: Eukaryota > Metazoa > Chordata > Mammalia > Carnivora > Eupleridae > Cryptoprocta > Cryptoprocta ferox. The sequence goes on from CM053559.1 coordinate 74,452,984, forward strand.
ACCCATATAGCCTTGGGCTTCACCTGCCAGGACATACACTTGATATTTATAATAATATCCCGCTTCTCAAGGCTTTGAGCCACAGCTGCTTGACCAGTAGAAAATTTTGTCTTTTGGTGGCAGCCCTTCCTATTAATTTATTCTGTTTGGGAAGGCCCGCGGGTAAGAGGTGCTTACAGTCGCTTCATTCTCATGTCCTTCATTCTCGTGTCAGACCCCTAGGCTGCTAGTCTCATGCTTTTCTTTCCTTCTGAACAGTAGGGAAAATCCTGTAGAGTCCCATGATCAGAGATATTTCAACAGTTAGGTCCCCTATGTCCCTGCATTCTCCTTCCATAGCATACTCAAGCATAGGGGGAGAGGGGAAATGTCAGAGAAGATCGAATAGTATTCTTCTGCCACTGTTCCCTCTGTCCTTCGGGCCAGCTACCAGGCCTGTTCTTCCACATCTTCTCATAGTTTCTGAGATCCCTTTCTCCAGACCAGCCTCCTTTGGGGGAGTCCAGTCCCCTAGATTGGTTTCTGGATGACTGAGCATAATATGTGGACCAAGTTTGCATTCTCTTCTACAGACATCCTGGGCCCATGCAAAACAAGATATATGTCTGGGCATCTGTTTCAGTCCTTAGGAGCATTCTGTGATGGTTGCAAAGCCCCTGGAACATTTTGTCACACCAAGTTGTGCTATCAGGAGTATACAGAGAACCTTATGTCATGCTCTGACCTTGACCTACTTCAAAATATTCCTTAAAGCAACTAGTGTCTGCTACACACTAAGTTCGTAGTAAACATAATTCCCCCCTTTGTCTTCTTTGCCTAAAAATGATTTGATGTATTTGCCAGATAGTTGACTATAAAACTTATTTTATCTTTATGCCAAGCTAATTGTTTTTGTTTGTTTGTTTGTTTATTTATTTATTTTGAGAGAGAGAGCACGCGAGCGACCGGGGGAGGGGGAGAGAGAGATGGAGAGAAAGAATCCAGAGCAGGCTCCACACTGACAGCACAGAGCCCGATGCAGGACTTTAACTCACAAACCATGAGATCATGACCTGAGCCGGAAGCTAATTGTTTTTATAGTGAAAAAATCTGTGACTCAAAGTCCTCTGGGTCGTGTTGTTAAATAGAGCATCTCAGGACTTGGGAGCTTACTATCAATGCAGCCTACCCATTGTAAGCATGACTGTCTTAATTAGAAAAACTATTAGTAGACTGTATAATCGTTAACAGGGAAGAGTCATGGCCTTGTACCCTGGTAGAAGCCATTTCAGATTGCACCCCAGCAAGCAAATGGAATAAAACTAGTTCTTCAAGTGCCTGAGACAGAGACACATAGGATAGGATGCTCAGGTTAAGAATATAATGCCAAGCAAATAAATGAAAACCTTCCCCACAGTTTATAAGTAAAGCAGGAAGTCAACTGTTTGCAAACTATATTGCAGGGAAATGAAGCCTCTATAAAGCTTTTATTTAGGTGAACTTTGAACTTCTGTCAATGCAAAGAATAAGTGCTATTTAAAAATCCTTAGAAGGCACTGAAGAAAAGAAGTAACAATTCAAACACAGAATGGTGTGGGGTAGACATCATGGGAAAACAAAAAATGATTTGCAGAGCTGGGACAATTGAGGAAGAGGTGTCTAGATCTGAGCAAACCTGAGACTATTCCTTATGTCATTTTGGTTTAAGGATTCTCACAAAGTCTTTAAGGAAGAAAGTCTGGAAATTAGTTTAAAAAATACACTTATATGGTGTTTATGGATATATTATGAGCCTTTCACATTGTTATTTACTTCATCTTTAAAATAACCACATGACGTGCTATTGGTCCCATTTTTATAGATAAACAAACTGAGGCGTAACTTGCCCCCAAACATAGGACAAGAAACAGAACCAGAATTAAAAATCAGGTAGTCTTGATTGAAGGTAGTGTTATCATATGATGTAGCAATTTCACTCCTAGGGCCTAGTAATTCTGTTCCAAGAGAAATGAAAAGATATGTCCACATAAATATGTGTGCACTAATGTTTATAGCAGCATTATTCATAATAGCCAAAAGGTGAAACTAATGCAAAAGTCCACTGATAGGTGAATGGATAAACAAGATATAGTATATCCACACAAGGGAATATTATTTAGCATAAAAAGGAACGAAGTGCTAATCTGTACTATAACATGAGTGAACTTTGAAAAAATAATGCTGAGCGAAAGAAGCCAGTTACAGAGACCACTTATTATATGATTCCATTTGTATAAAATACCCAAAATAGGCAACTCTGTAGAGACAGAAAGTAAATTAGTAGTTGCTTAGGGTGAGAGACATGGGAACTGGGAATGATAGTTGAGGGATAATAGAGTCTTGGGGAAAAAAATACCCCAGGCAATCTGGTTCAAGAGTCTGGGTTTTCAACCCCTGGGCTATGCCATCTTTCTTGACCGCAGAAGCCTGCTGACCAGAACTTTTTGCTGCGTATGCTCGGATACTTTAAAACAACATACAGTTTGATATGCATGGGGGGGAAGTCAACTAAAAAGAGACCTTAAAGAAGATTGGCTTGATGAGGCTCAATGATAAACAGGTAGGTAGAGTTTTAACATCTATCTGCTATGACTATTCCTGTACCCTTCCCTTCCTATGGAAAAAGTCTACCATTCTCTTTTTACTGCTAAACATTACAGAAAATGTGGGCTATAAGTGTCAGGGTAGGAGTCCAGAGCAGATTGGTTACATTGCTGGTCTATTTCATGAAATTAACCTTTTGAAAATGGTCAAATAGAACTCCAAACTTAACCTCTCAAGGAAACAATTTGCAAATTGTGAGAAACTATCAGCTAAGTAAATGGGGCACAGGGACTTGAAAACTGAAAAGCCAAAAACTTTTCACTTGACTTTGTCAAAAAATCTCACCGTTGATTTCTGGTACTGGCCAACAAACAAGTGTAAAGAAGGGCCCCCTGGTGGCCCTTGACTAATAAATTCTAAGTGAATTGGAGACCTGTACTCAGTGCCTTAGCCTGGCATGTTTAAACTGTCTAAAATTACCAAGACACTAGGCTCTTTGATGATAGTAGTTTCAGGTTATAAATAATGCTCTCATCATTACTAAAGGTTGCTTTAATTGACCTGGGTTTCATGTGAACAACCATCAATCAGAAACGGTAAGATGAAAAGTCACACACCTTGTATTTGTCCGTTTTCTCAGAAAAGGATTTCATTCCTCAGGTCTCAATTCTAAAGCTCCCCAAAAGCTTTCATTTGAAAACCTGATTATGTCTCTGTTAATAATAATACTTTTCCAAAGTGCCCACAAGTACGCATTCAGTAATTCTCCATATTCTTTCCTTCTCACCCACCAGATGGTGCTACTTCCTTACATTTCCTAAAGATAACAACTTCCGTCTGAAGGAACTTACAACAGTAAGTTTTAGGTACCCTGGGTTCATATTCCAAAACTTGCGAATTTCTCTTATTCAACATCCTGTAACGTAATAAAGAATTTTGTAAGTGGAAACCTGTTGGTTGCAATTGAAAAAAAAAATTAGGTGTTTGACTTTTAAATCACTGTTGTGTATTTAAACCAGAAGTAAGGCCAAGGTTACAGGCAAGTTGTGGTGACAGAAACCATGCAATCACCAGAGACCCCCTCCACCCCTTCTACTTGCATGGTATCTTATTCCTAACAGGGGAAAGAGTAGATGTGTTCTTACCCTGCAAACACTGCTTCATTAAAAACAAAGCAGATTACCTGCAATGATCTTAGAACTGTAACTTAGTCTTTAATAAAGATTTATAAAGATCTTGCAATATTCTTCCCCAATCACAAAATGTAAAGCAGTCTCTAAAATAAGGATACTATTTATCTTGAACCTACAGACAACCTTGGAAATGAAAAAATTTGAAATTGGGAGGGGGTAAGTGGCTGGATGTGTGGGTCACGTTCATAGGGCTGTGAAAGAGACAGATGAAACATTCCATTTGCTCTCCTCCATTTCCTGGCCTCCTTGCAATTAGAATGAGAGGCCATGGGCCTGGATCTCTGTGTGGGGCAGAAAGTCTGCCAAGTCATATGGGAGATACAGTGTGAACAAGAAATGTATTTTTGTTGTATCAAGCTACTGAGATCATAACCCTTGAGCATATGCCCAGAATAATGCCAGCTTTTTCTTTTTTTCCTGCTCTGCGCTTTCTTCATCATGTCTAAGCAAATATTACTTGATTCTGTTTCAAAGTATTTGCTTTTTGGGCTTTTGTAAGAATGTAGATTTTAAGTTGATCTGTCTTCATCTGTATTACATACTGTGCTGAAACCCTTGACTGTTATTTTCCTCTCTTTATAAGGATTAGTTACGAAAATTTCAAGAGAAGGCATTTTAGCATAAGCTTTGTAGATAGAATGGTTAGAGTCCCAATAATGGAATCTGGTAATTTGTGTTATACGTTAAAAAGTAAAAAGATCTTCATAAATATCCATTTCTTCTTCTCTAAAATGAGAATAACAAAATCACGGAACTTGTAAGTTTGATGTGAGGATTGATTGAATTGGATAATAATTATACTTTGTGTACTTTTTAAACATTAATAATATAATTTTCTTTTTTACTTTTTCGAGCCCACGACTTTCATCTTGATTTTAAGGAGGCTTCCCTCTGTGTAGGATGAATCTAAAACTTATTATATGAGGAATGCAAATAGAATAAATTAAAATTTTGCTTCTGATATATAAATTTGAATTGTGCAGCAAGATAATAACCACTGTAGCTTGATGGACTTGGCTAAGTAGTTCCCCAACGATGGAGAGATGTCACTCCTACCTAAGGCTGCCAGACCTTCTCTGGGTAAAACACACTCCTTTTTGAACTAAGGGGAATTATGGGAAGAAGAAAAGAGTAAGTAAGTGGGAGTGAAGGGAGCAGATGTCTCTGTACTTTATCCTGTCTGGGCTTTGATTCTGGCCTAGAGCTGAACACTCATCATTCAAAACTCTGGGAGGAAGCAAGCATGCTGGCTGCCATACCCCAAGTTGAAGCACAGTCACCTAAAAGTGAACTATGGTCAGGTAGCTTTGCTGGGCTGCCTTTGATCCTATGTGGCACACGCTGACCCAAGTTATTGAGCATCTGACTGGAGAGCTTGCCAGAGGGAGTCACCTTAGCAGAACAAGAGGCCAAGTGGCCAGGATTTTAGAAAAGACTTGGACCAAATGAGAGGCACAGCCACAACTAGAGTGGTGACCAAGACCAGTGGGAGATAATGAGACTTGGCCAGCCAGGGGTCACTACCACGAGACCAGAGAAGCCAAATCATAGGTGCACCTAACTTAAACTTCAGCCTTAAATACCTCCAAAGGTAAGCAGTATCCTGGTAGATAAAGAATAATGCACTACAAGCCAGAAGAAGCAAAAGACATTACACTCAAGATCCTTGATCCTTCCTGGCTGCCGTGAAGTTGTTTAAGCTCCCCTCATGTAACCCCCCATGAATGGACACCATTCTTAGTGAGAGATGTAGAAGAATGAAGGAGGCCATATGAGAGACTGAGCACTTTTATTCTATAGAAAGGAACATAACACTTTTAAAGATGTTGGGTTGAATTAAATTTAAATGGAATTAAACAATCGATTTGTTTATTAATTCAGAAGTAGGGAGTTCAAACTGAAGACCAAAATAGTTGTAGACAAAATAATTACATTATATATATTCATATATAATATAAACATATACATATATTAATATATATTATATACATATAAAACATTTTTATGTATGGATGGATACATTATACATATTTACATTATATGTAATTAGTGTATATATCATTTTTATAAATATGTGTACATATATTGTGTGTGTATATATATACACATATACATAAAATGTAATTACTTTGTTTTGCCTACAACTGCTTTAGTCTTCAGTTTGAATCTCCTACATATGGGCAGGAAAAAAATACACAACATGGTATGACTTAAGCCTAGGACCCTGCTACATGTTAAATAATGAGCACAGTGCTCAGAATAAGTGCTTAATACATGTTGAATTAATGTTAACTTAAAGCTTCCAGAATACATAGCATCTCTTCTTGGATGTTTAAGAAGCATATAAAATTTATTATGTTAAATAAAGAATTCTTGATTTCCACAATTCTGATTTACTCGTTCTCTGCCTTTTCCATGTCAGTAAATGGCCTCACCATTCAGTTAATTTCCTCAGTCTTTGGGTTTTCCCTTTTCTTTTATTTCCACATCCAATCCAGCAGGAAATCTTGTTGGTTTTCTTATTAAATATGTGTTGACTCTATTCCTTTCTCTCCATCTCTGCTATATAAATTTAATCAAAACCAACCAGATTTCTGCATTTAACTTCTTAACAGTTCCCCCATCTATTCTATTTTCCCCCCAGAATGTAATCTTTTAAAATGTAATCTTTTAAAAACACAAAAGGAATCTTGTCAATCTCTTGCTTAAAACCCTTTCATGACTTTTTATTACTTTTAAAATAAAATCTAAACCTATCGCCTTTGTTAGCAAAGCTCTGCATAGTTTGGTCTCTACTTGGCTCTCTAACTTCATCTCTCACCTCTTTCCTTCCTCAGAGGTTCAACGCATACAGGACTTCTTGATATTTCTCAGTCATGCCAGAACTTTTGCACATGTCCTGTACATCTGGAATTCTCTTCCTCTGGATCTTTGCAAGACTAGCTCCTTCACGGTCTATATACATCTCATCTCAAATATCACTTTAGAAAGAATTTTCTGACTATCCCAGTTATTCTTTATCAAATGTTTATCTCCATTACAATATTTTTCACAATCTATAACTCTTTTGATTTTTAAATTCTTCTTCCCTGTTTATTGCCAGTGTTCCCCCAGTAGACTATAAACTCTTTGGGGGCAAGAATCTTGTCTATTCACTGTTGTATTCCCATCACCTAGAATCATTATCTGTACATAGAAGGCTCAATAAATATATGCTGAAAGAAAAAGGAGGGAAGGAAAAAAGGAAGGATGGAAAGAAGGAAGGAAAAAAGATGCGAGGAATGAATGAAATGCTCCCAAGTCCAAAGTATTAATAAAGTTCATTATGATTAATGTAATATATCAACTTATTTTCTGCTATATAAGTCAAGAATAAACCCTTTATTATTTATAATGAAACTAGAAGTTATTTGCTTTTTATAATCATTGTATATTATGAAGTAATTTCGCAAGAAATTTTATTAATCTTTGTTACTGAATTGATTTGCCAAAAATGAAACACAATCCATCATGTAATAGTGCTATTTGTCAGATATTTTCAGCTTTCTGCCTTCAGGTAAATGATAGGCGTGTACTTTTGGTCCCTTTTTTGGTAGGGTGGAGCCATGTGACTAATTCCAGCTAATGAGTAGTGAGTGGTGATGGAGGTGGTGTGTGTCATTCTCAGACTGAAGCATATAATTACTGATACAAGATGTTTCAAATATTCCCTTTCTTCTGCCACAGGTTCACTAGGTAAATTTGTAGTCTTTATGCTACTTTTATTATTATTTGTTCTTTAGATGTTTTTCTTTCAATAATTTATTAAATTTTGATGAATGTTGACATTTTTGCTTTATTTTGTAAAGCCATTACTTTGATATGCCTTGGAAATATATATATATATTAAATTTTTATTATTGAAATATAGTTGACATATAATATATTAGTTTCAGGTATACAACATAGTGATTTGGTAATTCTGTACATTATGTTCATCACAATAAGTGTATTGGAAATTCAGTTCAATTCTTCATCATTCACTTACTCAGGAAGCATCTACTATGTAGCAGGCACTCTCCCATGCTCCTGGGATATATCAATGGACAAGCTGACTATGATGTTCACCCTTTTGAAGCTTGAATTATGGAGTCATAGAGAGATAATAAATATGATATTTAAGTACATTAGATAGTATGTTGTAGGTAATAAATGCCATGGACAAGAGAAAATGTACAGGAGAATGGGAAGTCTAAGATTTGGACAAGGTGGTCAGGGTAGACCTCACTGGGAGAGTGAAGTAAACAGGCAATGTCTTGAAGAAGGTCCAGTACTGAGCTGAGCAGATGTCTGAGGCCAGGGCACTCCAAGGTGGAGTGGATTAGCTAGAGCAATGATTCTCAATATTTTGGTCTCAGGACTCTTTTATACTCTTAAAATATGTTAAGGACCCTAAAGAACGTCTGTTTTATTTTTGACCATTTAGATCCCATGAACAGATCCTGAGGACTTACAGAGATCCCTGGGTCATCCTTTGAGAATCACTGAGCTGAAGCAAAGGCTCTGAGAGAGTCCGGTCTGTTGCCTGGTGTGTTGCAGGGACTTTGAGGATGCCAGCGTGACCAGAGAGTGGGCTAGGGGAGAGAGACAGGAGAGGAGGTCAGAGACGTAACTGTGACCAAATCATATAGGCCCATCCAAGATACTGTAAATCCTTAATTTGTACCCAGTGGGACATGGGGATCATTTAAGAACTTTGAGCAGAAGAGTGGCATGAGCTGACAAGTTCTTAAAAGGACATTGGGGATTCTGTGCTGCAACTAGATGGAAAGAAGCAAGAGTACAAGACAAGAGACTTGTAAGAAGAGGCTACTACAGTAATTCAGGTGAGGGCATCTACATTTGTCAGTTAGCATCAATAAACTGATCACAGGCTCCTTCAGTATTGTTAAATAACGCTATTTCCCTCTAACTGATTTGCATTCAATGTACTATTCTCTTCCTTTCCCTCATAGCCTTATGCAAAGACATTGTTATTCTTTTTTTGTTTTTTGTTTTTTGGTTTTTTTTTAAAGTTTATTTATTTATTTTAAGAGCGAGGGAGAGAGAAAATCCCAAGCAGACTCTGCACTGTCAGCTTAGAGCCCGACACGGCTCGAACTCACAAACCATGAGATCAAGACCTGAGCCAAAACCGAGTGGGACACAACCTACTGAGTCAGCCAAGTGCCCCGACATTGTTATTCTTTAATCACACATTTCCTTTAATTTTCTTGTTAAAAAGCAAAACAAAAAAATTATTTATTTTTATAGCTCCTTATTAGCCAATATTTTCAATCCCCTACTCTTTTATCAGCAGGCTCATTTTCTAGATCTTTTAAAAAATACAATACTTTGAAAGGCAATTATGAACCCTTTTGTTAACATTTTTGCTAATCATTTTTCATTTATTCATTTGGCTCCATGCTTTTTTGTTCTTTTTATCAGACGTATTTTTCCACAAACGAGTGTCTTGCATTTTGAACTAGGTCTGTCTTTGACTTTCGATTCTAATATGAATTCTTTTCTCAATTCATTTTTTGCTATGTGAATTAATTATAAAGTAAAAATAGAAATTTCCTTTCTTTTGGGATTTGAAAAATCAAATAAGTCTATTGTCTGTTATGATTTAATTAGAATGTAGTCACTCCATTTCTCTGCATTTAAAAAATTCTTTCTAGTGTAATACTCACCCACTTTAAATTTCAATGTTACTTTTTTTTTTTTTAATGTTTATTGGGTTGCCTGGGTGGCTCAGTTGGTTAAGTGTCCAACTTCGGCTCAGGTCATGATTTCATGGTTTGTGAGTTCGAGCTTCACATCAGGCTCCGTGCTGATAGCTCAGAGCCTGGAGTCTGCTTCGGATTCTGTGTCTCCCTCTCTCTGCCACTGTTTATTTTATATTTGAGAGAGAGAGAGAGAGAGAGAGAGAGAGAGAGAGAGACAGAACAGAGGGGACAGAGGATTCAAAGCAGGTTCTGCATTGACAGTAATGAGCCTGATGCGGGACTTGAACTCATGAACCATGAGATTATGAGATCATGACCTGAGCTGAAGTCAGATGCTCAGCTGACTGAGCCACCCAGTTGTCCCTCAATGTTATTCTGAAATACAATTTATTATGCCACATTGTTCTCTATGCCTATTTCATTCACTGGATTATAAACTCCTTGAAAAATGGCTTCACTAATCTTCTTTTACCCGGCACCTATTTTCTTATCCCTCATTGGCTCATAAGATTATAATCAATTATGACATTTATTCATATTTCTCTTTCATTTCTGGTTTACATACTGAGGCACTTGAAAAAACAATTTTTAAGTAACCTCTCTGCCCAACATGGGGCTAGAACTTGTAACGCTGAGATCAAGTGTCATTAGCGCTACTAACTGAGCCAGCTGGGCACACCTGCACTTGAAAAAAGATTCATAAAACCTATTAAAATTTTTTAAAACTTAATTTTTAAAACCTTCTCAAAGTTAAGTACAACTTAGGAGGGATGGGAATAGCATTGGCAGTTATTAACCCAGAAAAGGGATTTTGGTCTATTTTCTATCTGTGGACCTTAATATTCTTTAAAAAATAGATGAAATATTTCAGTGCACTCATTAACTTGAACTAATGATTATATGAGGCCTTTCTCTCGTGGAAAGAATGAATAAAAAAAGTACAAATCAGTTTATTGAAGATGGCTACCAATTCTACAATTAAAATTAAAAAAATATAAAAACTGCTTATTTCTAAGCAGTTTAAACTAACCCATATATAAAGTTAATCATAGTATGAAATCTAATTGATGTCAATTTTATTGCGTATTTGATTTTATAATTTTGTTTTTTGTGATTTCATATTCCTTCATTTTGTAGGCTAAGCAGAAAGTATTATAAAACTTCTGTCTTCCTTCCTTCCTCCCTCCTTCCCTCCCTCTCTTTCTCTTCCTTCCTTCCTTACTCTTTCTTTCTTTCTTTCTTCCTTCCTTCCTTTCTTTCTTTCTTTCTTCCTTTTTCTTTCTTCAGACTGCATCCTCTCCTTCTTGCTCCCCCTAAGGAAGAGAAGAACCAGTATCAATGGTGAATGGCACTTGCAGAAACAACACTGAGAATCAGCTCTATGCTCAGGAGAGAATGCTATGTCTCCTGCTGGTGGTTTCTGGCGTTCTACACTTTCAGAGAAACTTCCTTAGGACAGTGGGTATAAACTGTGACTGTCCTCAGCAAACTGGTAACCCTATAAATAAGGTATTAGAGGAGCCCATCCCCTCCCTGATTTTATGTCCTAAAGGGGAAGGAATTTCCAGAATAGTATGGCAGAAACACTTCTATCTTTTCTCTGCCTCTTCTTTTATCCCTCCTCAGGGGATGGGGAATGATTTTGCTGATTGATGAGTTTGGGAGAAGAAAACTGAGCATGTAATCTCCAAGTGTAACTACTGCCAAAGCAACCAGTGTAATGCTTGAAACTTCTAAAAATAAAGATTTCTCCAGATGCTTGTTGCAGAAGTTTCTGACATTATATAAAATAATGTATTTTTTTTGCTTGATAATTCTAATTTTAAATGTCCATATGGACTTTTAGAAAAACCAAATTTAAGCATATTCCTTTCTCCACCACAACTCCCTCTACTGTAAACCTTTTCATAAATTCAGGTAATATGTTCTTTTTAAAGGAAAGCTTTCCTATTTTTACACATCACCAAACACCTCTGTTTCAGAGAATCCTCTGTGTAATTAAATTTAAATTGAACTCTTGTCTTTTTGCATCCGCTAGCTCTTTGATTTAGGCAGTACATCAAGTTTCATCTACTTCATTTTGTGTATTCCTGAGCTGCATTTATTATTAATCTAAATTTTTTTAAGATTTTATTTTTTTTAAGTAATCTCAATGCCCAACATGGGGTCAAACTTACAACTCCGAGATCAAGAGTCGCACACTCCTTGGACTGTGCTAGCCAGGCACCCCATCTTATTAATTTAAATTTTAAAATGTAACCCAGATTGTGGAGTCTATGTTGGAAAGATTTTTTTTTGTTTTTTGTTTTCTTTTTTTAAAGACTTCCCTGCAAAACAGTACAGCTTGTTTGTTACTTTTGAGTACCCTATAGATCTTTCTCTGATACTGAAACTTTAACGTTAAAGATAGAATTGAGAGACACTAAAGGCAACACTAAATATTAACAAATACCTGTTTTTCAACTGCTTGAAAAAATGAGATGGCTTAATAATCATGAAAGATGCAGTGCTTTTCCAAATATAACATATCTTTCGGATTAGGAAATGTCTACAATTGTTTACTGCTATATTATGCCTCTCTCTTAAATCTGTCAAAACTGACCTTGCTATTATTTCAGGACTAGAAGACATCAAATACTAGGAGTCTGAATTGAGTGTCAGTCTCTTCTTTAGCTCTTCAGGAGTAAATTCAGCGAGTACCCCGAAGTTGAAAGGCCAGCACCATTCAAGCTTTCCATCGTGAGAAGGAATCCTCCCTCCACTCCAGATGAAGGAGCTTGAGCAAGAGGTATCAAGAGGCACAGAGAGGCTGCCCTTGAGTCCAAGGAACAATACTGCCTCTACTCAATTGATTCACTCATAAATCCCTACACAATTTGAAACTAGTCAGCATCTACCTCCCCCAGCAAGTTGCCTTTTCTTGGTGTTCATCTTTCACAGCTCATCATCTTTCTTAAATGCTTTCTGTCCCTCATTTTTAGGTCCATGGTATTGTCCTTTTTGTTTTTTCTTTCTGTTGATGGCTATTTTCTCTCCTTCGATTTTGAGGAGATCCTCAGAATTCTATCTTCAGGTCTCCGCTCTTTTCTGTAGATATTTCTCTCCTAACCACCAACACAGAAGATTCCCAATTCTACACCTCTAGAAAAATTCCTGTCTGCTAGATGTCACCGACTTGAGATATCTACACCTCAAAATGCAATGTCCATTACCATTTGAATGTGACTTTTGTCTTTCTTCCTCTGTATCTTTCTTTTTGTCATCCCCTCCATCCGGAGTCCCTTTACAAGTTTAGTCTGTTAAAATTCTTCTGGTAAGTTAAGCCTTAAATATCACTTCCAGCTCAAAGCTTATCCAGATTTTCTTAACCACATGTGATATCTTCATGTTTTGAACTCGCATGGCATTCCGGGTATGTCTCACTTCAGAACTGATTTTCTCCCACATAATTTATAGGTTATTTATATAATCATCTTATCCTTATACTATAGGTCATAATTTACTCCTATTGTACTATACACATGGTAAGAAAATGTAGCTTTTCCCTCTCTATAACCAAGCCAATTATCCTCACAAGCCACCACCTACCTGGCATGAATAAAGCATAAAGTAAATGGCATACATGACATGACATTGTTTTTCTAAAGAAATGTATGAGTAGGGTTATATGCATATTTTTCCTGACTTCATCCACAACTGAGGATAAATATTTCACATGTGAAATAATACAGAAAACCCCAGTGCCCTGAGATCCCTCATGTGGATGATCAACATTTCACTCTGATCACCCTCTCCAATTGTTACCTGTGGATTCCTAGGGGAAGGGACAAGATTCTCATCTAATCAGCACTTTGCATTCCTTCTGTTCAAGCATTATCTTTTAACGTTATGACCTATTGTGTCAATGTGCTCAAGGGTTTTGCCCCTGCCCTTTTTTGTGTGGCCACCAGTCTACTCCAGACCACTAAATACTGATCCTTTTGTCTCTCCCCACGTAGCTGAGAAGCTTGCCTGAATTCCACAGGAGAATTGTAGGTCCCGCAGTGGGAGGAAACAGTGCTTCCTCTTATCTCACAGCTCTTGTATCCAGAGCATGCTGGCTCCTGAAGGAAAGAGCCAATGAGAGCTCAGGAAATGGTCAAACCCGGGATCACACAGTGACTCTGGATGCACCTCTGGAAGGAGGCAAGGGTAGACAAATCAGAAGTCCGTTTATTTGGGTCTCCTATAATATATCTCAGTGAAGATTAATAACTTTCCTTCATAGCATCCTTGTGCAAGTTTTGAATCTTTTCTTTAATTATATTTTCTAGCTGTTTCTTGCTGGTGAATAGAAATACATCTGACTTACATATTAATCTTATATCCAGCTACATGATAAACTCTGTTTTTTTAACGATTTATATACCCTTTTGAGTTTTCTACGTAAGTGATAATGTCTGAGTGTGGCAGTTTCACTTTCTCCTTTCCAATTATTAGGTCTGTAAAAGCAGGGGAGTGAGTAAATGGCATTATACTGTTGTAAGGTTATTACATTTGTGAAGGGTGGAGTGTAAAATGTCAAGTGGAAAGTGATAATTGAAAAATGGGAAATAGCAACTGTTGGGTGTAAAATGTGAAGTGTGAATAGTGACAATATTGACAATATTGATAGTAAATAGTAAACAGTGATCCTAATGTTAGTCTTAGAACAAACATTAGCAACATAATAAAAAGTAGTACAGTTAAGATGCTAGTAGATGAAATGGAACAAAAAAAAATATTAAAGTAACCCAAAAGAATGCAAGAAAGTCATAGCAGATAAACAAAAAAGAGAAGCTATAAAAGGAAAGTACGTAGCAACATCAGAGACTTAAATCAACTATACTGATAATTACATTATGCACAAATAGACAAAATGATGAGGTTTTTTGGGCTGATAGTAGGGTTTGTGGGATCCAGAGCTGACAACCAAGAAAGAATTCTTGAAGACGTCTTTGGTGCAAAAAGGTGGTTTTATTAAAGCTCAAGGACAGGACCCATGGGCAGAAAGAGGTGCCCTGGGACCATGAGGAGAGACTGGTTATATACTGTGGGGTTGAGAGAAGTAAAGTTCAGGGGAGTTTTCCAATGAGATTTTCATATGCTAAAGAAGACTCACAGGATACTGGAGGCCTAGCTATTTTCCCTCTTGCAAAGTATTAACATTAAGACAGTAATGAGTTCCTGGACAAACATTTTACTCTGTCCGCCTCCAGTATTTGTCAATGGGTTGCAGCTTATAAGGAAACTTATTTATACCTGCCATTTCCTTCTGCCTTTGTTTCCCACATCACTATGGAGGGGTGATGGAAACTTAGGTCCTGTAGACTATGATCTCTATTGGTTAGCCATTTGTTTTTCCCCTTTCCTTTGTTCTTGGGCAGCCAGGAGTGCCTGAGGAATATCACCCATCTCCCACCTAGTTGGGGGGGGGCAGGGGTTGTGGCCTGTCAGCTTGCCTTATGCTCCCTCATCACTACACACATCAGTTAAAAGGCAGATATATTGTCAGACTGGGTTAAAAAAAAAAAGCAAGTCTCAACTGCATGCTGCCTACAGAAGAAACGTTCCATTTATTTATTTATTTAATTTTAGAGAGAAAGTGAGAGAAAGACAGAGAGAGAGAGAGAGAGAGAGAGAGAGAGAGCAAGCAGGAGCGTGCGCCCGAGCAGGAGAGGGCAGAGGGCAAGGGAGAAAATCTTAAGCTGGCTCCATGCTCAGCACAGAGCCGGATGTGGGACTCCATCTCATGACCATGACATCATGACCTGAGCTGAAATCCAGAGTGAGATGCCTAACTGACTGAGCCACCCACATGCCCCCAGGAGAAACCTTTTAAAATAAAAAGACACAGGCTGGAACTAAGAGGAAGGGAAAAGATATAGTACTATGAAAACAGTAAGCATAAGAAAGCTGGAATAGCCATATTAATATCAAAATAGACTTCCTGATAAAGAGTATTAAAAAAAGATAAAGAGGGTTATTATATAAAACAAAAGGAAGAAAAAGCCAGGAAGACTCAGCAATCCGAAATATGCATCCACCTATGATATTATGATTTATACTAAGAAGTATATGTTTGGTCTTCATCCTATTTTTGGCACAGAGCTCCTAAAACCCTTGCAATTTCTTGGGGTGCCTGGGTGGCTCAATAGGTGAAGGGTCTCACAACTGACAGAGCAGAGCTTGGTATCCTCTCTCTTCCTCTTTCTCTCAGGCCCTCCCCCATTCGTGCTGATGTACTTACTCTCTCCCTCTCAAAAATAAATAAATAAAATTTAAAAAAATAATAAAAACCTTGCAGTTTCCCCCAGGAGAGGGATAAAAGTGTCTCTTGTTATGTTAATGAGGCAACTGGAAGGCACTTCTGGAAGGGGACTGGGTAACAAGGAAACCAGCCACTGAGCTCAGAGGGCTGGAACTTTCCACCCAGGGTTTGTTTAGAGAGCAGTTCTCAAGCAAGGCTTCAGTTGGGGTAAAAGCCCCAGCCAAGTGCTCCTTGTGTTTAAGAAATGGGAAGGGCAAAATTGGTCCCTCCACAGGCCCTCCTTTAGTTGGTGGTCCTATGGCTGTTCATATAGAACATTTTGGTGGGAAAAGAATATTAATGTTGTTCTAACGTGGCTCTAAAGCCGTAGTGGCCTACAGGCCTACACAAGCAAACCAAAACCTAATGCCTTAAGGTAATGAAATTGAGGCCTAAGGACAACCACATCACAAACAGCCAGCTAGACCTTTAAGCTACAGCCAATCAATAATTGCCTTGCTTTGGGGCACCTGGGTGGCTCAGTCTGTTAAGCATAGGACTTTGGCTCAGGTCATGATCTCACAGTCTGCGAGTTCCTGTCCCATGTCGGGCTCTGTGCTAACAGCTTGCAGCCTGGACCCTGCTTCAGATTCTGTGTCTCCCTCTCTCTCTGCACCCCCCTCCCCAACCCTGCTCATGCTCTGGCTCTTTCTCTCTCTCTCTCAAAAATAAATAAACATTAAAAAAATTAAAAAAAAAGAATTGCCTTGCTTTGTTTTCACCTTTTCCCTATAAAAGTGTCTCCCAGAGCTCCTGTCAGTGGACTCCTTCTAAGCACTTCTGGCTTGGTGCTGCCCCATTCAAATTGGTTTTTGCTCAAATAAACTCAAACTATTTAATATGTCTCAGTTAATCTCTTAACAGTTCATATAATTTCTTTTCCCCAAATTTAAAGCCTATATGATAAAAAGCAATTTCCCTACTTATTTCTGGAAAAATTTTTAAACCTCATAGGCTTTTTGGAGAATTTTTGTTACTTCCTTTTTTTTTGGGTACAGATATTTAAATAATTTGAATTTGACTTAGGTTTCATTTTATTCAAAATTAGAAATACGGGTGAATTTGAGCAAAATACTCTAGTGAAACTAATCTGCTTTAATCATTCTCTTTTTTCTTGGAAAACTATTACTATTTCTCTGAGAAAATAAAAGCCAGAGGTAAATAAATAAAAGGTAAAACAAAAACAAAAACACAAAACCTATTCTGAACGCCTTCAACAGAGCTCCAATTTTCTCTCAAAGACCCTGGTTTGAGAGAAAATTTCATCTTTGCTTTGAATGCCCCACAACATATTGTAAGAGGCTCTATAGTATAGTTATAAAACCTTGTTGTTTTTAAGTTTTTTGGTTATCTATCTATCTATCTATTTATTTATTTAAAGTAATCTCTACACTCAATGTGGGGCTCAAACGTACAACCTGGAGATCAAGAGTCACATGTTCTTCCAACTGAGCCAGCCAGGTGCCCCTAAACTTGTTGGTTTGAAGTTGTAAACCCCAAAGAGATTTTTTTTATTGGATCCTAAGTTAATAATGCATTATCATAAAAAACTTAGTGATTGGTGATTTCATCATATGTAAAAAAATATAAGATTTTCTGTCATTGAGTGTAAAGAATGAAATTCCCAATCACATATCAATTTGGACTCTAATATATGCACATACACACACACACACACACCTATATTTAGAGTCATCTTAATAAATTCACATTTCAGTGAAAGAAAATGTATAAAAAAGCATGGTAAAACCACATCTTTCTCACTTTTGACACAGTTCTTGGCAGAATTGAAAAAGAGGCTCACAGAACTCTGAATGTTAATGGCAAAATGATGCCCTGTACTTAGTACTTCTCACTGGAAAAATCAGATACCAATGACAAGTAGGTTATCATTAAAATGGATTATTTACTTCCCTTTAAGAGTCCATCAGAACTCACTCCATCACGCCTTTAATGCATAAAAGCCCAACTCCTGGGTTATTTTTATCACTTGTATTTTCCTCTCTGTACCTTCTCATAGAGCCAATTTCACATCACTCCCTGACCTGGCCAACTTGTCCCTTCAATTTCACATCATTCCCTGACCTGGCCGACTTGTCTCTTATGTCTTCTGTCAATTAAAATCTGCAATCAAGAAAATCCCCTAGATCATACAAACGATCCAGGCAGCCATGCGGCTATTCTCCACCTAGTCCTGATCTTAACCCATGGCTTTTATAGAGGGAGGGGCATGGTGGCTGTTGGAAACCATTTTCTGAAGTCACTAAGTTGAAAAAAAAAACTTGTGAGGTTAAGGCGGGTTTTGCAAGGCCTCCTGCCATCAGATGGCAACCGATGTCTACCCCCCACTCAATTATTTTTGCTTGAGCACCAACCCCCAAGGCTCCCTGTTGACTGGTATCAGGAGTGACTTGCCCCTTTATCCTAAAAATATGCTAATTGTACCTTGTGAAGGAACTTATTATAGGAATTTCTTTTGTGTTTATGGGAGCAAATATTACATTTCCTGAGAAACCTCTTTTTCTTCCCCTCAAGAAAACAGGCTATTGACCCCTGCTCACAAAGAACTAACTCTTGCCTTTGCTATGCTAAAAACATTGCCTTGTATTTGAATGCTAAAGATACCTTCCTTCCCCATATGATAAGCGTCTAAGTCACCTACATCAATCACGATTGATAAAGATTATGCATGAGTCTTCTACCAATCTATGTTCTGGGAAATTTTTACATACCAAAGAATTTGTCATCAGAAATCATTGTCTAAGGCAATTGTCACTTCTGTTTTGTACCCCATACATTTTTTACATAAATAAAGCTGACTCTCTGGTCAGTGCAGAGATGCCTGCCTGGTGATCAGAAAAACCGAGGCTCTCTCACTCCCTCTTTCGCTGACACCATCCATCCTTCAGGGAGCCCTGGACCTGCTGGAGCTGGACTCCAGCAGGTGGTGAGATCAAAAGGTAGTCATCTAAAGTGGCACCACCTGTGCCTGATAGGCTCTCTACTAATTCCCTAACATGGAGCCTTCTGTGCACCACTTTAGGAGAGATCAGAGCAAGGCTTCCCACATTCCAGTCAGGGCTTACATTAACATCCATGGGGCCTGGAACACGTAGCCCCAAGGGAGGTCATTGTGTAGGCATGAACAAGATGGAGGGTCAAAGATGGAGTCTGTGTTGTCAGTGCTCCTGCGGATTTGTTGAACAAAAGCCAGAGTGTATGTGTGCATGTATATGTATGTATGTATATATGTCAGAAAATTTAGATCTAGTTTTATATTCTGTATAATAAAAATGGCTAGAAAATAGAATAAAATCTCAGTAAGCATCATGAAGAAAGAAAAGATACTGAGACATGACTCTCAAAAAGATACTGAGTTTAATTACATCAGAGAAACATCTGTGATTCCTTTATATTAAAAAATAAGTACATGATAAAATAATTTTGATATATACCTTCAACTCTGCTGCTTGCAGAATGACATCTCATTGGCTGGAATGCACCCTTTGTTAGGCAGTCCTTGCATTCTGGGAAGATTCTTTGGCAGTTTTGGGTCAACTGACTATTTAGAAGGGGTTTAAAGAGCCAAGTTTCATTTGGGATTTAACTGGTGAAAATACAGTACAATTTCTTCAAGAGAAAACTATAAAGTTAAAGAACTAATAGGTTTTTAGGCTTATTTATCTACCTGAGAGAAGACAGCACCAGATCCATAATCAACAGCAGGTAAATGCCATGGATGTTTTCTATTTTAGCCTGTGCTAATACCAAGGGTGATTGCTATCTTTTATAATAAACAAAACAAAACAAAACAAAACAAAACCAACAGATAAACAAACGGACAAACATGTCTTTGAGGCCAGTACATTTCAAAAAGCAAGCAAGGTATTGCTTTCCACTGGTGTCATTTGTTATTTCTTTTTATTCCAATTAATATTTGTTAAAATACCAATATTTGTTAATTTTCAACAGGGCATGTTCTTGGTCATTTTTCCAGTAATCAATAAGGAGATATGGCAGTCCATTCCTAGTTTCCCTTACAACCAAATTTATATCTGTACAGGATGGTTTAGATCAATGTAGTCAGAATAATAGGAAATTAGAGCCAGAACATCTAACAGGTAGAGTTGGCATAGCTGAGAGTTTGTGTGAAAACTTTTACTTTAGTTTTTATTCATTGAATATTGTTTTCACATTTCCAGTGTTTAAGAAAAAAAGCCTCATTTTTCTTCCCTTGGTTTAAATGAAACTATAAATCAATCCCAGCTATCAATAAACCTTATAAATCTTTAAAAAAAATTGTTCTACCATTTAAAAACAGCTAGAACACCACTGTGTGTTTACTTCATTTGCTACTCCCTGTGTAGTGTAAAACTAAAGGGACATATGACTCCATTGTGTCTAATATTTTCCCTTTTCTTGTTTTAAAGGAGATGCTGTAATGGTGAAAACTACAAGCCATGTGTAACCCGTGGATAGCATGGTTAGGAGTGCTGTTGCCCTTGATCAAGTTCACTCATTCAGCCCTCAAACCAGTACTGCCTCCAGTGATCAAGAACCAACCTTTCAACATGTTCTGGGCTGCCCCAACGATGCAGTGTCAACATTTCTTCAACGTGGATTTGAATCTCCCATTATTTAATATTATAGCAAATCCTGCAGAGACTCAGAGGGGGTCAACAATTACCATATTTTATCCAAATGAATTAGGGTATTATCCTTATTTCTCTCAAGATGGAAAATCCTTTAATGGAGGGATACCACAGAATATGAGTCTTTCTAAACATCTCAAGAAGACAGCTGATGACATTGAAAAAGTGGTCTCTTGGTGGAGGTCAGAAGTTCTTGTTGTCATTGACTGGGAACGCTGGAAACCCCAATGGGATAGAAATTGGGGCAATAGACTAATATATAAAAACCACTCCTTAGCCTTCACTAGAAACCAACATCCTGATTGGTCAGAAATGAAAGTGAAAACAGTTGCCCAACAGGAATTCGAAAGTGCTGGAAGGAGTTTTATGAACACCACTCTCACATTGGCTTTAGAAATGAGACCAAAGTGTTTATGGGGCTTTTATCTCTACCCAGACTGCTACAATTATGATTATAGGATAAACCCACAGATCTACACAGGTAAATGCCCAAATGATGAAATTTCCCGCAATGACCAACTCCAGTGGCTATGGGAAAAAAGCACAGCACTTTATACTTCAATATATTTGGATAAAATATTGAAGTCAAGTTTAAATGCTTTGAAATTTGTTCATTATCGAGTTAGGGAAGCCATGAGGATTGCTGAAATGGCTAGACATGACTATATTTTGCCAGTTTTTATTTTTTCCAGACTATTTTATTTGCATACTACTGAAGCTTTGTCACAGGTAAGAGAAAGTATAGTCACTCACCTAAAAAATGGAAATTTAGTACAATGACATATAGTCTGTGAAAAAAAATGTTTTAGGGTAATTATTTTCCCTAAATAATAGAACACTATTTTATTATTAAAGGTATATATTTCTTCAAATGTCAAGTCAGTTCTGAAACAATATCACTTACAATTAGATGTTTACTTAGTTTTTATTAATTTATATATATTTTCAAATGTTTACTTATTTTTGAGGGAGGCAGGGGAGCAGAGAGAGGGAGACAGAGAATCCAAAGCAGGCTCTATGCTGATAGCAGAGAGCCAATGTGGGGTTCAAACTCACTAACTGCGAAATCATGATCTGAGCCGAAGTCTGGCGCTTAACCAGGTGAGCTATCCAGGGACCCAAGATATTTACTTAGTTTTTAGATGATGACTCATATCGGCTTAGCATTTTCAGGGTTTTCCTGTAGAATAGTTGTCAAGCTTGAGTTAAATGATATATAACAGATTAATTTTAACCCTGGAGAAATTTCAGAATCAGCTTTTTAATATCAAAGAGTAGCAGCAATTTTGCAAATCTAAAACATACAGAATAAAGCTTGGGAAAAGTATTAATCAATTACAGTTTTTGTTATATTTCATTTTTATGTCTTAATTAAGGTCATTGAAAATAACATAGATTCTATTGATTTTATATTTAAGAGTCTACAATGTGATGTAGTGGCTAGTATCAAGGCATTAAAAGTGGTTTATGTAAACAGACCTTTCCTTAGAAATAACACAAAGTAGGAAGCACAAAGAGGTGGGAATGAGCTTGTTTGGAAGATAATGAGCTTGCAGACACTTGGAAATGTTCAAACTTTAGCTAGATTGTCATTTAGATAGGACACTACTGTAGGGATTCAGTCACTGGGTGGATGACTAGATAAGAAAACCCTTAAATCTCCATCCACACCTGTGAGCCCACATTTCTGTGATTCCGGTTCCCAACACAGACACAGGGCCATTGGATAGACAATACACAGCTCATCTTATTCGACCACTAATGTTTGAGATGAGGGCATTTAAAAGCAGTATCAATTCTTCCTCAAATATTTCAGAATAAAATCCATTGACCCAAACGCTATTGATTAAACTTGATATTTCTATCATTGAAGATTACTCAGTAATGGGTTGTTTATTCATTATGCTTAGGAGGAAAAGAATCTTAGCATCTCGCCAAAAAATTGGAAGATCTCAGAGGTATCTAATCCACCTCTCACCCAAACATGTATTATTTCTTATCTGGCCTCTGCTTTAGCACTTTTTGATGGGGGATCTCCCTATTCCAGAAGAAAAATTGCCATTTTGGGACAATGTTAATTCCCAGAAAGTTCTTGAGTATGTTGCGTCTACTCTGCCCCTGGATAATTCATACCGTTAAGTCTAATTCTACCTTCTGGTGTAACCTAGAATAAATCAAATCCTTCTTTGGAAAGTCAGGTCTTCAGATATTTGAAGACATCAGTCATACCTAGCAAATTGTTGATAAGATATGTCTCAGGTAACAGATCTTTTGAATCATGTCATTCTCTCAAATCCTGTTGGGAAAAAGACTAGGTTATATTTATTCATTCCAAAATTATTTGAGTGACTACAATGTGTCAGACGTGATATGTTATTAATAATAATAACAGTAGAAATGAATAATAGTCCATACAGTGAGATGGTGTCTCTTGATAGAAAATGAGAGAATGAGATGAGCCACATTTTAATAAAAGTCTTTTTCATAACTGTCCCATTTTTTTGTACAATTAGACATCTGCCAAAAATTATGGGCTAAGTATCATCTCTGAGCTCTACTTCAAAATCAATAGACCACATACTCAACTCACCAAAAACTATAGAGGAGGGCAGATGGGGAGAGAGAATCTTAAGCAGGGCTCAATCCCACCACCCTGGGATTGTGATCTGAGCCAAAATCAAGAGTTGGACACTCAGCCGAATGAGCCACACAGGGACCCCTGTATTGAAGCATTTTAATACTGTCCTGTTGCCTTCACTATCAACAAATGAGATGGATCTTTCCTACCTATTGTCTAAATAACATAACTTTGCAATGAAATAATTTAAAATACCAGCTCTGCTTGTTATTTTCTTTCAGAAGTTTCTCAATTTAAGTGAGCGACTAGATTTATATTTAAGGAATGCGATATTAGCTAGTATAATAGAAGGATGATTTCCTTCCTTCTTGTATTACCTAGACAAATAGCAGAACACAAGCACTAGTGTTCCTGGAGATTTCCCGTAATACAGGGAAGCTTTGCTGTGGCATGGTCATTTTCTCAACCTTGTTTTTGAATACTGTGTCTTTGTACTGGTTCTCTGATTCTCCACACCCTGGAGGGAAGGAAAGAATGCAGGTTCCTTCATCTATCATCTCTCTGTTTCATCCTCCCTCATTCCCTGCTCCTTTGCTCCTGGTCTATAAACATGAACATAACTTCCTCTGTTTTTTGTCTCAGTGAATTATAATCTACTTAGTTACCCAGATTGAGAGTCAAGCTCCCTTCTCTTTTCATTATCCAATAGGTATCCATCTTAATTTCCAAATCATTCTTCAGTCTCCCCTTCTGGTTTACAAGGACTGACATTGTCTTTGTTGAGACTCTCATCATTTCTCATTGAGCAGTGTCCATCATCTCCTAATTGGTGTCCCTTGCTACCATCTTGCCTTCCCCTTTCAATAAATGTGTTATGTGACAGCCAAAAACATCTATCAAAGTTGCAAATTTGTGGCTTTCCAGTACTAAAACTTTTTTTTGTAGTTAAGTTCTAATAATTTAAAATAGCATAAAAGACTCTTTGTATTTGGATCTTATTTATATACAAAGATTCAGATGCCTTCACTTCTTCCCAGATCCGTGGTGCTTTACCATAGGAGTTACTTGCAGTTCTCTGGGTGGACTGTGTCTCTTTTCTACATGTGAACCTCTGCCCTTATTCTTCCTACTATACACAAAATTCTGCTCTCTCATCTGTCTTATGAATTTGTACTCATTTTGAAAGACATATTTGAAATCTCACCTCCTGAAGAAAGCTTTTCCAGCTTTTCCATATAGCATTAAGCAGAACCTCTAATCTATATGTCTAGTAGGCCAACATAGAACTTGTTATACTATAATTAGTTGATTTTTTTTATCATAGCAAACTTTGTTCTTTTTTTTAATTATTATTGTTTAGTAGTTAGAGGTAATATAACATCAAAGTTAAGAGTTCCAGCAAATTATAATTACTTGTTTTTATGTCTGTCTCGACCATCACACTAAAGTGCTCCCTTGAGGACAGGAACTAGGATCTATTTCATTTTAAAATTCTCGGGATCTAGTATATTGTCTGGAACATTATAAATATTTATTAAATAAAAGTAAGTATCCAAGGCAGAATTGCCTTTTCTAATAATGCTCCACAGTCCTTTGTTTTAGAAACAAGGATAACATTATCGATGTTTTTTCTTACCACAATTGATGTGTTGAGTCTTATCACTGAAATGTCAATGGCTACATTTAGTTTGGCAGAAACTACTTGTGATACTTCTCTTTTCTAGGAAGATTTAGTGCATACAATTGGTGAGAGTGCCGCATTGGGGGCAGCGGGAATAATACTGTGGGGAGGATATGAATACTCTGATTCAAAGGTAAGCAGTAATTTCTCTTTTAGCATCTTGAACATTTTCTAGATACTGGTTTTTGTTTTAATTTTTCACATTAGAGCCAAATGGTTATCTGCTCAAATGACTTTAATGAAGTTCAAAGAGTATAGGGATGAGCATTGTTTGAACACCTACTGTGTATCAGTCACTGTGGTTAGTAGTAGCATGGAAAGAACACACATTTTTGAATCAGACAGCCCTAAAGAATTCCATTTTTACATTCTAGAAGTATAATCTTAGGCAAGTTAATTCAACTCTCTGAGTCTTAGTTTCTCCATCTTACAAAAAAAAAGGTACTGAAATAAAAACTACTCTGTAGGGATCAGTAGATGCAATGATCTAATTTTTATGTGAGAATGATATAAATACTAAATTTAAAAAATAAATATTTTTTCATCCACACTAAGAAGGATAGATTTTCTAAAAATGATTCCTTATTGACTAATTATCCATGATAGAAATGCTCATGGGAGGAAAAAATATATGTATTTTTTAACAATCTACTCTTGCTAGTAATGCACACACAAAATAACTATTATTTTTCAGAACTGACTTTTCACATGTTCTATTGGTTGCCTGTCACATTGCCTGAGCGAACATTCTGAACCACAGCTTTTTTCTCACTTCCAAGTATTAACAAGCAGTCTCATTTTCAGCTAATGAAACATCCAGTCTCCAAAATATAAAAACAGCCAAACATCATTTCACATGGAACGAGTCAGGACAATGGAGCTGTTAAGAGCAGGAGGCCTGAACTTGGGCCATTTAGGGTCCAGTGCTCATTTTTTGTCATTTATTAGCCATGTGACCTTGAGCAAGTCACTGACTCTAGGATTTCTTTATCTGTAAAATGGGGGAAATAATAATATGTGTCTAACACGGTATGTGTCAAGTACATGCTGCCTATTATTATGTGGGTTAACATTTCCTGCCCTTCCTCCCCACTCCCCAAGCTTAGGTCTTAGGTATGGGGAAAAGGACTATGGGGCAGTTTCTTTGTTCATTTGCTTTACAGATGGGTGTGGGAGACTGGGTTGGAAAGGAGACAAAGTGAGCAATGTAGTATTTATTTATTTGGGGCATTTATAATTATTTTTGTCTTTTGAAGTTCTTCCCAAGCCACTGTCACATAGGTACTGGCTCTTTCTCACATAAGGGGGTAGCTGGGGTTTGGCTCGAGAACCCCCACCTTGCACCCCCAAGGCTTAGCTCCTCAGGCAGTCAAAAGAGGAGGCTGGCATATGCTTAGATGGGCAAGGCTGCCAGAGTTGCCATCTGGGAAGAGGATCAGGAGATCAGATTGGAATGTGTTAAGTTTGAAATGCTTGTGAGACATGCAGGTGGGATGTCACATAGGTAGGTGGGTATGCAATTGGTTCAGGGATAAAGTCTGGGAGATACACATTTGGGAGCTCTATTTAAATCAAGGAGATGGGGTGAGTGTATCCAGAGAGAGTAGAGCTATATGCAGTCTTAGCAAAGTCTGACCTGCAATGCTACGTCTATTAAGTATCAGTGTTGAAGATATTTCACAATTAAAGTTGAATTTAAAATAACCATACCATATTAATGATGATGACCTTCCTCCTCAGCCTTACCAAATACTACACTTCAGGTATTAATACCATCTGTATAATAGAATCACATTTTGAGAGTTATCTAAATAGATCTCTGTTTTCTTACAGGAGGCCTGCTTATCTGTGCAAAAGTCTATCCAAGGGCCATTGGGCCATTATGCTATTAATGTGACATCTGCAGCCAAATTCTGCAGTCAAAGCCTATGTAACAATAATGGAAGATGTGTCCGAAAAACACCTGAGTCCTCCGCCTATCTGCATATGCCTGAAAGCAGCACTAAGAAATACATTCTAAATAAGAGTTTCAGATTCATCATTTCTCCAACTGATAAGCTGAAGACAATAAAGGTCATGAAGAACGGGTTTGTGTGTCACTGCTATTATGGCTGGCATGGGGGATCCTGCCGGCAACACTCTTCAGATCTCTTGAGAGAGAAGAATAAGGCCCCTATGACTAACTTTAATTTTTCAATGTTTCTCAGCATGACCTTATTTATCATTCTGTTGAATTTTGTTACCCCTTATTGCAATGTCAATTTTTCCTTGAAATACTGAAGAGTAGAACATGATGCTTTTTCCCCCTTTAATCTACTTCTAAATATTTATCGGCTTTAAAGTAAAAAAAAAATATTTTTTAAAGTGATCATTGGTTCCATTCCTTGATAGAGTGATTGTTATTGATTGCTTACTTCATGCTAAGGACTTGTGATAAAGAAGTGAATGAACACACAAAAGTCCCTGCCCTTGGGGAGCTTAGATTCTTGTGAGAATTGAACAATAAGTAAACAATAAATAAATACTTATATATCAAATGGTGATAAGTGCTATGGAAAATAGTAAAGCACCGTGAAGGGATTAGGGGGTGTAGGGAAGCATGGGAAATTGTATATAAGGTAGACAAATAAGTCCCTTAATGCGATGGCCCGAAGTCCGGAGAAGCAGGTGGCAAATACATCTGAGAAGAGCAAACTTGGAATGCAGAATAGGGAAGAGCAAAGGCAAAAACCTTCTGAGGCGCTTGGGTGGCTCAGTCAGTTAAGCGTCTGACTTCAGCTCCGGTCAAGATCTTACACCCTGTTGGCCTCTCTGCTGTCAGCACAGAGCCCGCTTGGGTTTCTTTGTCTCTCTCTCTCTGCCCCTCCTCTGCTCTCTCTCTCTCTCTCTCTCTCCCCCTCCCTCTCCCTCTCTCTCAAAAATAAATAAATATTAAAAAACAAAAGAAAACAACAAAAAAAAACCCTTTAAATGGGAGCAGATTTGGAGTATTTGAGGACACCAGGAGGGCCAGTGTGGTTGATGCCGGAAGAAAAACAGAGGGTGTGGAGAGACAGGTCATTAATTAACTTTATTTGAACTAAGAGTCTGAGCAAAGGTACTTCCTTTTTTTTTTCTTAAATAATTAAAGAGAAATTTCTGGAGGAAAGCCAGTTAAATAAGATACAATATCTACATAAAAAAATAAATACACACTTAAATTGGATAGAAATAAGAGTACCTATTAGGATTAAATCAATATTGCTACAATGTTCTTGAGAACTCCAATAATTTATAACAAATTGGAAACTTTGTAATAAGGTCATATGGGTTATGGAACACACAGTAACATGGGAGCTAAAGAAGGCAACCATTATGTTCTAACTATTTACGTTCCAGGGATTGGGAATTTCTAAATAATTCAAGTGACCCGAGGATACTAAGTCTTAGGGCAAGAGGGAATCTATACTGAATGCTGCAGGGTTCAATTTTTTGAGATGTATCATTAGGGCTCTTAGTAATTGATTTGGTTATCATCCTTATCAAAAGGTAAGCCCTATTAGATCCCCATAAATTTCATATAGGAAATTCCTTGATTTGATATTTGTTGGTTTAGTAAAGTATATTGTATCTAAGCAATTCATTTTCCTTCAGTTCTCAAAGCATGATAGGTCATTTGAAAAAATTCATGGGGTCGGAGCACCTGGGTGATTCAGTTGGCTAAGTGTCTGACTCTTGATGTAGGCTCAGGTCATGATCTCACAGTTCCTGAGATCGAGCCCCATGTCAGGCTCCACACTGACAGTGCAGATTCTCTCTCCCCCTCTCTGCCCCTCTCCTGTTTGTGCTCATTCTCTCTCTCTCTCTCAAAATAAACATTCAAAAAAATTTTTAAAAAGAAAAATTTATGTGGTTACTTGGACTGATCTCATTATAATCCAGATCAATTTCTTTCATATACAAAACAGATTAGAGTATCCCAAATACTATTTCCCTTAGTTTAGAGAAAATATTTTTCTGTCTGATGCTTTCCAAATATTGCAATTTCACATGCACTTCATCTTGGCATACATAAAGAGTGTGGATAGATAGATCACGCTCAGATTCAGACTTGTTTGTGCATTCATTCATTCATTTTCGGAAGAAGTAAAAGTTAAAGAGTCAGTGAAATAGAGTAAGCTAAATTTAGGGCCATTTGCTAATTCCCCTATTTTGTTGGTATGCTGCTGCACCAATGCTGAAATTCCAGTAATTAAATTCTTGTGTCCAAACAAGAAATGTTTTTACAACTATTCAAGTTGTACTAAGCCCTGATAAGGAAAAGAAATGGTTCCTATCCTTTAGTGATAAGTTTTTCATCTTCATGAGATCAGGGTTTTGATAGGAAATGAATTCCATTAAAGAAGGAAAAGGCAAACATTAATAAATATTACCACCATTTTGAAAATGAAGAAAATGAGATATGGAGAGAATGAGAGGTATAGCCAATTTTACCGACTAATCAATGAATGCATCAAGTATAGGACACAAATCACTGGTCTTTATTGTTTAAATTCGCAGTGTGACCAAAATAATTAGGGCATAAGAAAAAGAATTAAGGTAGATGAAAGAAAAAGGGAAAACATATAGAAAATACATAGGAGAAAATAAGAAACATACCAACCCTATAACCCACAGATTATCATTTTTTTCTTAATAAAAAACATTAAATTTTATGTCACTTAAATTTAATAGCAAAAGAAACTAAAACCCAAGGAACTACCACATTTCTAATAGTTGATTCTTCAAAACTTTATTTTGTAAAAAAAAAATCTCAAGTTAAAACAGATTATGAAAAACATTTAGTTTTGTTGTAATTTATTTTGGCTTGCATAATTTTGGGTTTCCAGGCTACAATATTTTGTCATCTGTCTCATAAAAATGGGAAGTCATCAATTATGTCTGATCCAAAGACAAACGGGCACACCTCTATTTTTTTCTTCTTCTTTTTTTTAAAATTTAAATTCAAGTTAGTTAACATAACAGCGTAGTCTTGGCTTCCGGACTAGAACCCAGTGATATATCTCCTACATATGACACTCAGTGTTCTTTCCAAAAAGTGCCCTAGTAAATGCCTATCACCTATTTAACCCATCCCCCCATCCACCTCCCCTCCAGCAACCCTCAGTTTGTTCTCCGTATTTAAGAAATAGTCTCTTATGCTTAAATACGGAGAACAAACTGAGGGTTGCTGGCGGGGTGTTGGCTGGGGTGGGGATGGGCATTAAGGAGGGCACTTGTTGGGATGAGCACTGGGTGTTATATGTAAGTGATGAATCACCAGATTCTATTCCTCAGATCATTATTACACTATATGTTATCGAACTTGGATTTAAATTAAAAAAAAATAATAAAAATTATAATTCAAAAAAGAGTTTCTTTTGGTTTGCTTCCCTCTGTTTTTATTTTATTTTTCCTTCCCTTCTTCTATGGTCATCTGTTGAGTTTCTCAAATTCCACATATGAGTGAAATCAAATGATGTCTTTCTCTGACTGACTTATTTCACTTAGCATAATACCCTCTATTTCTCTCCACATTGTTGCAAATGGCAACATTTCATTCTTTTTTTATCACTGAGTAATATTCCACTATATATATACTGTATCTTCTTTATCCATTCATCTGTCAATGGACATTTGGGCCCTTTCCATAACTTGGCTATTGTTGATAGCTCTGCTATAAACATTAGGGTGCATGTGCCCTTTTGAATCAGCATTTTTTTAACTTTTGGATAAATTCCTAGTGGTGCAATTGCTGGGTCATAAGGTAGTTCTATTTTTAATTCTTGGATCACCTCTATACTGTTTTCCAGAGTGGCAGTGCCAGTTTGCATTCCCACAAACACTGAAAAAAGGTTTCCCCCTTTTCCGCATCCTCACCAACACCTGTTGTTTCCTGAGCTGTTAATTTTAGCCATTTTGACAGGTGTGAGGTGGTATCTCATTGTGATTTTGATTTGTATTTCCCTGATGATGAGTGATGTTGAGCATCTTTTCATGTGCCTATTAGCCATCTGGATGTCTTCTTTGGAAAAGTGTCTATTCATATCTTTTGTCCATTTCTTCACTGGATTATTTGTTTTTTTGGGTGTTGAGTTTGGTAAGTTTTTTATCTGATATGTCATTTGCAAATATCTTCTTCCATTCCATTGGTTACCATTTAGTTTTGTTGTTTCCTTTGCTGTGCATAAGCTTTTTATCATGATGAGATTCCAATAGTTCATTTTTCTTTTTATTTCCCTTGCCTCTGGAGACATGTCAAGTAAGAGGTTGCTGCGGCTGAGGTCAAAGAGGTTGCTGCCCATTTTCTCCTGTAAGATTTTGATGGTTTCCTGTCTCACATTTAGGGCTTTCATCCATTTTGGATTTATTTTTGTGTACGGTATAAGAAAGTGGTCCAGTTTCATTCTTCTGCATGTCACTGTCCTTTATTTTTCTTATAAAATATCATAATTTAAACTCCATTACTATGCTATAATTCTCTAAGAGACATTAATAAAGGATATATCTATGAGCAAAACAGCTTATAACTTTTATAAGTCACATTAGTAAATGAAGTATACTTTCCAAGATGATTAGTAGTCACTGTTAGAAACTCAAAAAGTGACTGTCCTTCTCCTGAATTGCCTAAACAATGACCCTTTGTCTGTTTAGAGCAGTGTTATTTCTTACGTCTCATTAATTGTTAAAAAAAATCACAGTACCTTTTATTTGGACAAAAGTTTTTGGTCAGACACTTGTTTTTTCCCCTCTCTCTTAGTTGTTTCACACCACAATCAGAAGCAGAATGTCATAATCATATTTTCTGATTCTTAATAAGTTTATGTCATTATCTTGATTTTAAATCGGATATATTCTTTATTTCTAGCTTTCTCTCTTAATTTAGAGTCTCACCTTCAGCTCAGGATAATCTTATTTCATTATTTTTCAGTTATTTTTTCCTTCTTCCCTACTCTTCTACCCACTTATGAAATTACTCTTAGATGGATCTTAGTTCTAGATCTGTGCTTGATGCTGCTTTCCTTTCATGTAGTCTAAGTCTTTGTCTTTTGTGCTTTGTATTATAGTTTCACTCACCTTTTCTTCTAGAATACTAGTTTAATCTTCATCATATTTTGACACTCACATTTTTAATTCTAAAGAACTCGTGTGTGTGTGTGTGTGTGTGTGTGTGTGTGTAATGAGATTGCTCCTTTTTCGTAACAGCCTTGTTTTGGTTTGTGGATTCCATAGCTTCTGGATCTCTTTGAGAATATCAATTAGATTTTTTAACTGTTGCTCTCGTTATACACTTTATTCTACTCTACTTTCACTAAGATCAATTGTTCCTTTTATTAATTTCATACCGTTCATGGGTATCAAATATTTGGTGGTCCTTGATCATCTATTTATATTCATGAAGGACTAGGGTGACTGAAAGACTGTCATAGGGATTTCCTCTCCCTGTATGTGTTTGGACATATTTACTCAACAGGGTTCTTATGTTGAATGGGAGGATGGACTGTATGCAGCAGTGAAAGGGGCTGAGGCATGTTGACAAGTCAGATGCCATCTGGAGCACGTGAATAGAAAACAGGCATGCTGGTAGGAACGCTCACAACGATCAAAGTAAGGAGAAACTTATCATGAAAGAAGACTGTAATTCTTCATGGATTGAGCAGACTTTCCTTTTTTTTTATCCCCTCCATGCCCACTGGGGAGACCAGGTCAGCTCTGCTTTTGTATTTGGTCCAATTGTCAAACTCTGAAACCTACCTAGGAAGATTTTTCTTTGATTTTAAATGTCCTGGGGTCAAGGGGTGCCTGGCTGGCTCAGTTGGAAGAGCATGCAACTCTTGATCTCCAGATTATGAGTTCAAGCCCCACCTTGGGTATAGAGATCACTTAAACAAACATACAAACTTAAAAAAATTAAGTCTACATACTCTGGGGAGTTGAATGGCCTCACCAGTTCTGCCAAACTGGAAGAAATATTTCATTGATTGTTCTGATAATTAGTCCTCGATGTACTTCAATTTTCGGATTTGTTTCTCTGTACTTAGGGTTTCTCTCTCCAATGAAAGGAACAGTTCATACCTCTGCAATAACTTTCTACTATGTCTTTTTTTCCTTTAATTTAAATTTCTGATTCAATTCAATCTGTTTCCAGTCTTTGGGTCATGTCACCACTTCTTGTTTTCAGCTTTATATAATATTTTTTTTTCCTAAGGACGTATGCTGCAGATGATGCAGTAAATACATGTGCTTAGTGCATCATCTTGAACCATTTGTTCTGGTAAATTCATGTTATATTTACTCAGGATGATAGCTAATGCCTTACTAAGAGTTAATTATTCCATTATCATTAAAGACAGCCATTAGAACCTATTTTTAAAATACCATATATTGTAGTACACAAAGCACTTGACCTCCTATTTTCTCTTTAATCTGGAAATCTTTTAAATACAGTTTTTTTTTACCTCTCTATTTTCCAACTAAAGTCTCAATCAAAGTTTCCTTTTTTCCTTCTTAAGTCAGTGAATTTAAGTTGGGTATTTTCAGAAAGCAATGGTCATTTATACCAATATGCTTTTAAGAGAGTCTGAGTTTGGTTATAAAGAGATTTAATGCAAGCCTCCAGTTTAACTTGGAGGACTGAGTCACCCCTGTAATGACATGTTTCTCTGAACCACCACAGGCATCCTTTGCCACTCAACCTCTGCTTGGCATCAGGTGACTAAAGGGCCAGCAGCAAACAAAAGCAAAGGTAAAATATACTTTTTGTTCTGTTGGAAAAAATTTAACGACTGTTTTTAAAAATATGCTTTCTTAGGAGAGTCAGAAGAAAACTAATTTTGTTT
Organism: Cryptoprocta ferox; assembly: GCA_028646485.1. NCBI lineage: Eukaryota > Metazoa > Chordata > Mammalia > Carnivora > Eupleridae > Cryptoprocta > Cryptoprocta ferox. The sequence goes on from CM053559.1 coordinate 74,486,583, forward strand.
TATTTCTTGGAATACCTCAATTTCTTTTCTGGCCTAACTTTATTTACTTCTCAAATATTGTACCTTTCAAAATGTGAGCTTGCTTTTATGAACCTAACACTCTACAAAATACATTTGTCACTGATAGTTATAAGTTAAATTTCAGCTAGTTTTTATTATACATTTATTTTTGAAAATGATGGTCATATTAATGACTATTCAAGGCTTACTTCATTTCTCCTCTACATGCATAATTTCTTTGAAAAGCATCTTTTTGCAGTATGTTATCATAACCTAATACTTAACTCACAATAGCATCAGAATGTATTCCCCAAGGTAGATTAGAAAACTAACTGTAAATAAGGCACAGGAATGTGTGGCTTTTTGACAGAGCTACAATTTTAATATTTTTTATAACTGATAGCTGTTAAGAATTACTCAATCTTACTTTATATACCTAAATGGGTTTTATTTAGAATATAAAAGCATTTCTTTATTGGATAAAGATTTCATTTTTGCATAATTTTTGGTGAAGGATATTTTTAAAGATCTGTTCCATTGTTATCATATCTATCCTGATGGGCAGTATTAGAGGACTTATTTGGAAAAAGAATTCAGTTTCTAAGAAATATATGACATTTAAAAGGTTCAGAAAATGGATTTTTTCATATAAATAGTTTTTTTTTCCAAATACTGATAAAGAGACTGAATACTTAGAGATGGCAATCAAGAGACATTTCCAATAAGGAAATCTCTTAGCTATTGGGCAGAGAAAATACACATAGATAGATAGATTTAGATTTTCCAGAAAAGAAAGAACAAGTACCAAAACAATATAAGAAACATGAATCTTAAACCATTTAATGTGAAGAGAGAAAGCTTTAAAGTCAAGAAATTTCCTAATGATGAAGAAAAGAGTTATCTACTTCACTGGCTATATATATCAAAGGTAAGATGAAAGATTTCAAAAATTATGAGCTGAATAAGATAGTATAGGCAATAAAAGTTGGTAAATCTAACCTCTTTGCCAGTTCTTGAATCTAGATACTGATGTTGATTTATTTCAGCCTCGTTTGTAAATCAGAATCCAGTTTGATGATGGAGAGAAGAGATCTTGTTGAAGTATTCACAGATTTTTAACATTTAAGTGGAGTCACAAGCAAAGAGTTGAAAAGATGTTACATGGAGAAAGTTAAAAAAAACTTTAAAAAGTAACAAGTTATAAAAAATTCATGTGCAGAGATTCAGAGTTCATATTCTTTATGATTTTTTGAGAGTTATAATACCTACCATATTTTCTTAGCAATAAACTTTGTGAACCAATTCTTTCTTGGCAAAAAGCTTTATCAAGTTCAGTAAAGTTATACTTGCATCATCATCTATAATTACTTGTTTGTTGAACTGTTAGTGCCCTTAGTGTAGCACATTCCTTGAACTTCTCAACATATAATAGAAGTGTAGATGCTGTGAATCTCTCACAGAAACAGTTTCCAGTTGTCTTTTTTCACAGAATGAAGTCTTTTAAGTGAACACAGGTCCAGTGCCCATAATAGGTCCAAATGAATGAGTTCCACATTCCCTCTTATCAAGAATATTTGAAAAAACACATTCCACTCTTCGAGGAGCTCCATTTCTTAGACATATTCTACTGGGCAGCTCAAGAACTGGTTGGAATTGCTCTGCCTCTGTCATAGGCATTCCAGAACAGTCTCACTGCATTCCTATTCCAACCCAGAACCTGCAATTGGAACATTTCTGAATTTCCTCATTGTAATAGGAGAACCTCTTAAGGTTACATTTGGAAACTAAAGTCTATTTCCAAATATTTTCAAGTTATATGGTTTGCAAACTTGGATAACATGCAATTAATGGCCTTAAATAAATAAACTTATTTTTAAGAAATTAAAAAGTCTTTGTATGAAAAAGTATTTATGCCGTATTTATTGTTAATATTTACCATTAATGCAGAAACTCAACTTTCTTTACCAACATCCAAATGTAACACAGTTCTCATGCCATGTGAAGGGGCAGCCAAAGTAAAGAAACACGTTCTCTAATGATCTGTTAAAATGCATGTGAATTATTGATTAGTTAGATATTATATTTGGTGTTTCAACAGTATTTTTTCAGGAAACAAAGCATAATCCATTTGGTTGCACAATAATACATACTCTGTTACTCAAACCGGCTGGAGATCAGCCTAACTGGCACAGTCCAAGGCAACATTAAGAGTTTCATCATTATCCAGCACGTGCATCTGCAGGGAAGGCCTAGTGCCTTAGAAGAAGATATGAGATAGCTACGCAGCTGACCATACAAGATCCAAACCTAAATAATGAAGAAAAATACATACGAACATGGTTTCACCAGCCCTTACTTTCTTCATGTGCCACAATCTTTTCAGGTCACTTAATTTTGAGGAGTTTGACAGTTTATATTCAAGTTTACCAAAGGCTGATGGAGATATTTCAGGTAGGAAACATTAGTTGCGATGCCAAAGGGCAGTACAAACTCAGGTGTGATTCAATTGAGTACCAGGAGATCAGACCACAGGGGTGAGAAGTCCAGAGAGCAATTCAGAGAGACCGTCATCTTGGGCAGAAAATCTGTCCTGTGTGAAAATGTCAGCAAGAGGATTACAAAGTTACAGAGAAGCATGAGGGGAGGGGTGGTGGGCAAAATTCCATCCCATATTCATACATTTTAAAGATTAGAATTTAAGTTCATAATTTTAATTTCCAACAGCCAACACTTTATTTAGCTCAGAACCAGAAAACAGACATCAACACCGTGTTTGGATTTATAAAATACAAGCATTATTTATCATCATCATCCCCCCAAAAGACCATATTGTGACATACTGGAAAAGGCTAATTGAAACAATAAATGTAAAAACTGAATACGAGAGACAATGAAACTCTTTCTAGTGTGTTGATAATGGTAACTAGCCCTGGAGTCTATGATTTTAACCTCTGCTTCATACTGGCTTCTGTTATATGACATTGAAATTTCCTGATTTTGTGTTGCAAAATAAAATATTGGGCACAGCATTTTGTGGTACCTAATAACACTAATCAATTTCTTCAAGCTTATCTTCTGTGTTTCTACTGAACATCTACTAAACCATTAACCACTATTAGATTTTCTTTACCATTGATAATTAACCAATCTATAATTAGCCTTTAATACTCACATGTCAGAACAGAGTGGTAACTTAAAGCTCTGGCTGATGGTGTTTACTTCAACTACAAATAAAGGGGGTAGAGGACTTTATTTCCTAAAAAGGGATTTTCTTGCCAGATTTCAGAAAAGCATACCTTTTTCTCAAATAACTTTATAAACAAATGATCTTTGTAATAAAATCCTACTCAGATGTTACCTTTTCAGGAAGCCATGTCTGATTCCTTATAGTCAGAATCAGTTTGTATCTTCTTTTTTTGTTGTTTCAAGAGGACTCTATTAGTTTTTTTGATTCAAATAATGGTTTTGAATAACTGCTTCATCAACATAGGACAAAAATCCCAGAAGTTTCCACTCAGGGAAATTTCACCCACTTCTTTCCCTCAGCCACCAGCGCTCCTTTCTGGAGACAAGAAAAATAATTAATCCTTGAATGTCCCTCCAGATATATTTCTTAGTACTCAAATTACATATCTATACATGAACAAATAAATATAAATACAAATATAAATATATCTTTTTCTCAGAAAAATAATGGCAGTATTCTATACACATCTTGTTTCTTAAAAATATTAAATATATGTATGAATATGCATATAAAACAAATATATATCTTAAAGAATACTTATGGTATCTAGTGAATATCCATGTCAATATGTAGGAACAACCGCACTCTTTGGGTAGTTGCATAGTATTCCATTGAGTGGAACTCCACGGTTTAGCCACTTCTTAATAATGGACATTTGATTCCAAATGTAATGATTATAGGCAATCCTGCAATGAATAACATAAGCAGAATTTCTAGGTAAATTTTATGCATTTGTAATTCAGATAGAAATTTCCAATTTTCTCTTTCCGTTGGGAATGCACCATGGTCTTTTATTCTTTCCTCATTGCAAACAATTTGGAGTCTGTACCAGCACATTTCACCTTGCTCAGATTTTTACCTTGCTAAAATATGTATGCTATACAGAGAGCTGGGTGCCATTTGTAAAAAGCAAGGCCAACCTTAGTTTCCAAGACATTCCTGTCAGGACTCAGGCAGAATATGAAATGAAGCCGTTAAATTAAATTAAAACATTGTGATCTGGCTACAACCTTTGGCGTCTCACATGCCTCCAGCTTCCACTCCAATCTTGCACCCTGACATTCAGACCTAGTTTGTAGAGAACCCAGATCGTACTCTCCTGTGTCGGTATGATTCCAGTCCTCAGGCCTGGGGTTCTGCCTCAACTCCCCTTGCCTAGTTCCTAGTTTACCCTGCCTGGTATCCCAGCTCTTCCAGTCAATGGCTTGGGTCATATCTTGGAGAAAGAGGGTGTTGTAAGTTATCATCTTGACCATGGACATCAAAAGGACTTACATAACATTTCACAGACAACTAGATTGATTTACAGTTCAAAAACTTTAATTATAAAGCTGAAGATTCAAATTAACCTAATGTTATTTTAAGGACCTTAGTTAAAAACAGGTTGACAGAGGGAACATTTTATGCAAAATGTGGTCCTAAGACTTTATGTGCTTTTCCAAGAAAGCTGTTGATCTTGGCTGCAAGAAATTTCCAGTCCCAAAGGAAAGTAATACTTTTTTGACAAAGACTAAGTATATACACTCTTGCATACAGACAATCATATTCACTTTCAGATAGCATTTCATAAAATGCAAATTGTTCTTGCTTCATAAAAAAGTGTGGCCTTTCCCACTGAAGAGTGAATTTTCCGTGAGCAAGAGTGACACTGAAATAGTCATTTTTATATACTCACAACACTTAAGCTTATTTTTTAGGAAGACTGGAAGGGAAGTGGTTTTATATAATCATGATAGTCCAGTAGTTTTAAAATTTGTTCAGATGGAGGGACATCAGTGCTCTTTGATGGTAACACAAAATAGAGTTATAATAAAACTCCGTACCTCATGGTGAATTGTGGGACATAAAAGGATATTATCATATAGTGGATTCTATTTAAATCAATAGGCACTGAGTTTTTAAGAAAAATGTAGGGGCAAAACTTAATTGATAAACTTCTATCCATTAAAGTATATTTTTTTCTTCTGCTGGAACAGCCAATTTTCACAACATTGATATTTCATGAGAAGAACTTAAGAACTATAAAGATAAGACACTGATTGACGATCAGAGTCAGGCAGGAACATCCTTTAGGGTAAGAAACAGAAACCTATTACTGGCATTTGCTTTAATGAACTCTTATTAATGAACTCTGCAGAGCTGAGGGTACAGCTTTGAACTCTAGCTCTGCTGTATCTTCCATTCTGATAATTTTATGCTTATAGTTTTGTTATTAGCAAAATATCACTTTGGCCAACACTTTCCTTAAAGGTTTAAAAATAAAACATTGCATTTTTACATTTCCAAAGAAATGGGGCTCGTTGGGATCCCCATTTAGGGATTATAATTTCAGGATACCTTTTTAAACCTTATGGATTTAGGGGCAGACACTTGGCCCCACAAAGATTTTGATAACAAAATCTCAATATCATGAAAAAAAGAAGAGTTGTAGATTTGGAAAATTAATTCCTTTCACAGATACATTACTAGATGGGTGTGTATGTTTTTAAAAGCCTTCCCAGAGTATTTAGAATTTAGAGGTGCAGTCAAAATTAAACCAAAACTAGCAGAATTAATTTATAGATTTATAATATTATTATTTTTCTCTGTGGTGATCGTTAAAAATACTATGAAAAGTTGAATATCTGGATTACACCACTCTCATCTGTATTCTGGATTATTGCAAGAGCCTTCCTGAATGCTTTCTGCTTGTTCTCTCTTGTGCTCTTTCCCTTTCGGGCTTGCCTAAACACAGCAGCCAGAGGAATCCAGTTAAGCCCAGTTCGGACCAGGTCATTCTTCTCTCAAAACTTTCTAATTCTTTCCCATCTCGCTTAGAGTGAAAGCCAGAGTCCCAACAAGGCCCTACAAGACCCTGCCTCTTACCTCTCTCTTTTATCTAGTCACTGGGATCTTTGAAGTTCTTCAAATAGGACAGACATCCTCCTGCCTCAGGGCCTTTGCATCTGTGTTCCTCCCAGACTCTTTCAGGCTTATTCTTTTTCTCTTTCAGAGCTGTGAAGCCTTCCCACCTAAAGTGAATCCCTGCTTTATTTTTTCTCTCTGCCATTACCGCCTTCCAAGGTACTGTCTAATTTATTTACTCATCTTGTTTATTGTCTGTCTTCCCTAAAAAGATTTAAGCCTTCTAGGGCAGGAGTTTTTGTTTGCTTTGGTCACTATCGTATTCCTAGTACTTAGGGTGGGAGCCTGGTTTATAGAAGGTGCTCAATAAAAATTTCCTGAATGCTAAGTACTGACTTTACACAGGTGTCGATGCCCCTAAGACTACTGGGAACATACCTACGGTTAACTGGGCTGGGTTTATTACCCGTTAGAGCAAGGGGAAATGCCTGGCATGAGGAACTGTGAGGTTGCTCAGTAAGAGGGTAATCAGGAAGCGCCTCTGAAAGAACTCAGGTTTTAGATGAGTGAATCTGGCAGAAGGTCTAAGAAAATGGAGATTTTCTCCATATTGGATGTTGTCAGAAAGCAAGCACGTATCTATAATTGGGTGAAGAATAGCTGGCATTCCTGCGACAGGAGAGAGGGATGTTTCGTATTTGTGGGTTGCGCAGTGACCTTGGCTTTATCTGTGCTTGGACAAAATGAAAAAGTGGCCTTGCTTTGTCTCATTTTATTACAGTCTGAGATTAAACTTGTGTGAGGTTGGTATTCTGTGAAATTGTTTGTCTCATAGGAGAATAACACGGCATAGTTCTGAGTGCCTTCAGCTTCTGAAATCTGGATATTGCTTTTTTTTTAATGTGTCACAAGCAACTAAACTTTTGTGGAGAAGGAGTGACAGGGGAAATAGGAGTAAACAGAGGATAGAAATTTCTCTGCAGACTCTGCAGACATGGCATGCCTGTCTCCCTCAAGGGATCCCCTCTTCTTCACCATTCTTCACTGTCAGGATGGGGAAACCATAATGAGGTGAGGGTTGAGGCTGGCTTGATATAAGAACGCAGTCCCTGCTTTTCTGTTATTTTTGCCACATTCCCCTCTAGTGGGCTAAGAAGATCAGAACTGTGAAGCCAAGTCAGAACAGAGTAGTTTCAGCTAAATCTTCCTCACTATGGTTCTTCTCTCTAGCAGGGGACGGGTCTGAGGAGAAAACCACCTCCCATTACCCTCAAGATTTCAGGGATGTGCCACTTTGCTGGCAATCATTTGTTCAGGGGCCTTCAAAATGTCTTCACAGAAGGTTCCCTGTTGAAGGAAGGGAGCTAGTCCTTCATACATGTTCCCAGAACAAACCCTACTCCTACGAAGAGAAAGTCGGGGATAAAATTTAGAGGAAAAGTCCAAGTGAAACTCCTCACTCATCCCCACCCCCAATATCTTGCCAACTCTTCCCAAAATTCCACAAATTAGAGATGTGCTTAAGGAAGCAAACCTTTCTGGATAGATTGTGAGAGGAGGAAGGAAGAAAGAAAAGGAAGGTTGCTGTTGGTGACTCATGGTTAAGGGTGGGTAATTGCACAGACTGTTATGCTGTAATGACTGGTCAAGATACGGGTAGAGCTCAGTGGGGATTTGGGTGGCATGGGCAGGATGAACTAAAGGGGTCCAGAGGAGTTCTGAAGCAAAGGGCATGTTTGGAAGGGAAGGCGTGCATAGATTCCCTGGGGAGGGAAGAAGTCCGGGTAAGCAGGCAGCCAATGATTGCCTAAGGGGGGCAGGGGACCAAAAAAGTTTCCGGAGGTGCCAAGTGAAGGGATTTCTTCCCAGAAAGCCATGTTTAATTAGGAGAATGACAAAGGGTACACTGGCACTGTGACCTGCCTGCATGGGAAGCAGAGGGCTGAGACATACAGCAAGCAGAAGACACAGGCACTGAACTTTCCTTATTTACTTTGCCTGTACTTGTTGCATAATCCACACAGTTTATTAGGAGTTTGGCCTGCCACCTGCCATGGAGTGTGTACCTTCCAGTAACCAGAATAAGGGGAATAATAATGTTCCAGGATAAGGAGAAAAGAATCACTTGGTAACTTTGTAATGAATGGGTGAGGATTTCCAGCCAGTAATGAGGGGGCCGACCAAAGGGGAAACAATAATCAGTGGAAAGCTATGTTTTGAATAAAATCCAAAGCAGAAAGTGTTCTGATAGGTTATATATATATACATGTAGGTTATATATATATGTAGATTATATATATTTGTATGTATATGTAGATTATATATATATATATATTTATGTAGCTGTCTCTAACATGAGCTGAATTTTAACTTCAAATAAAAACTTTTTTCTCCCCTATTAATGAACACATATGCAAATAAATCCATTTTTCTTATCCTAAGGCAGAATATAATAAAAAATCAAAGAAAAGGGACATTTTTAAGGACCACGATTCTTATTGTATGCATAAAATTATATCCTCTTGAAAATACTGTTCTCTTCAAATCATAATTTATACCTTCAGTGTAACACATTTCATGCTACTAAGATAAGTAATCTTATCCATTTTTGTATTGTGAAGGAACACATTTATTCAATTCACAGATGAAGCAAATATCTGCCTTCATAATTCTTAAAAACTGATATACATATATATTTAATGTTTGTTTTTTATTTTAGAGAGAGAGGGTGAGTGGGAGAGGTGTAGAGAGAGAGGGAGAGAGGATATGAAGTGGGCTGACAGCACAGAGCCCGATGAGAGGCTAGAACCCACCAACTGTGAGATCATGCCCTGAGCCAAAGTCAGACGCTCAAACGACTGAGCCACCCAGGCACCCCCCACCCAACTGATATTTTGTTTATATCCACTTACTTAGCCCTTCTTAAATGTCTTTGAATAAAGTTTTACACATTATTTTCGTAATTGGTCTGTTCAGGTTTTCTATTTTTCATACATTATTTTAAATTTTGGCTTGCCTCAGTGTCCTAGGCCTAACAAACGCTATACGGTTTAGCTGGTGACACCTAGCGGCTGACAATGATAATTACATACAATATGCAGCACACTGCTTTGCTGATGGAAATACTTAAAAGCCACAGATTCCGTGGAAAAAACTTCCCTCAGTCAGAGTTTCTGGTTGTAACCGTCGGAAACGAAACCTCACTGACTTGAGCAGAAAAGTGCTGTCCCATGAGGACAATCCTGCCACTTAACAGCAACACCATGGGTATCAGGTTCTGGGTGTCCCTATAGGCCCTGCCGCTTCTGGACGCCGTAATTTATGGAACTACCACCTTTCAGGCTCTTTGATTTCCAAGATCTCAGTTCAAAGTCCAGAGTAGGATGGATCCTGACCGCGATCGCACATCAGCACCCTAGCTGCAAGGAAGGCGGGGAAAGCATCTGAATATTTTTGGCTTAGTGAGATAATACAAAGTTATAAGATTAAATAAGATGAATATTTTACCAAGTACTTAAGCTTAGTGCCTAGGATTTGATGAGTTTTCAGAAATGATAATGGGTATAAGTTTACATTTTTATTTGATCATGAGCTTTTTTGGCAGCAAGGACCACATCTTATTCATTTTGTATTCTGAGCATAGGGTCTGAAGTTCCAGGAATGTTTATTGAATTGCATTGCTTGCCCTGGGATGGAATCTCAGTCACTACGCTTGCTTCTATATCTCAATTTATTTATAGTCCTCTTTAAAATCTTTAAATAAAAAGCACTTTAAAACATAAATATATAGCAACAAGAATAATATCCACCGGTATTTGAGTCTTTTTCCTCAAAATTATCACTAATAAAAAATTACTTCTCCCTACAGGCCTTCCACAGTACATTAAAGCAGAAGATAAGGTTTTATCTTATCATGAAAGTATTATCAGAAGGACAATTAAGGTTTTGTGTTCTTCAACCCATACATCTCACATCATGGCTGCTCATACTCTTTATTCTGAAGTCTATCTCTTCTCTAAAACCTGCCCGACTTCCAATTTATCAAAGGAAACCTTTTATAGCTGCTTGGAACGCACCAACGGATCAGTGTTTGATAAAACACAATATAAGACTAAATTTGAAAATGTTTCAGGTGATTGGAAGCCCACTGGCCAAGGCTAGGGGACAGAATGTCACCATATTTTATGTCAACAGATTGGGATACTATCCATGGTATACATCACAGGGCGTTCCCATTAATGGGGGTCTCCCTCAGAACATAAGTTTGCAAGTACATCTAGAGAAAGCTGACCAAGATATTAATTATTACATCCCTGCTGAAGATTTCAGTGGACTTGCAGTTATTGACTGGGAATATTGGCGACCCCAGTGGGCCCGTAACTGGAACACAAAAGACATCTACAGACAGAAGTCAAGAAAGCTGATTTCTGATACGCAAGAGAATGTATCAGCTACCGATATTGAATATTTAGCCAAAGCAACATTTGAAGAAAGTGCAAAAGCTTTCATGAAGGAAACCATCGAATTGGGAATAAAGAGTAGACCCAAGGGCCTCTGGGGTTATTATTTATATCCTGATTGCCACAATTATAATATATATGCCCCGAATTACACTGGGTCATGCCCAGAAGTGGAAGTTTTGAGAAACAATGAGCTCTCTTGGCTCTGGAATAGCAGTGCTGCTTTGTATCCTTCTATTGGTGTCAGAAAATCTCTTGGAGACAACAAAAATATTTTGCACTTCTCACAATTTCGGGTGCACGAATCCATGAGGATCTCCACCATGACATCCCACGATTACGCTCTGCCTGTGTTCGTCTACACAAGGCTAGGCTACAGAGATGAACCCTTATTTTTTCTTTCTAAGGTAAGACACCCCTTGCCGAAGATGGGGAGGATTTCCTCCCTATCTCTAAAAGAAACATTTCTTTGTTAATTATGTTCTTTGAAGAATTCCCAGTTAGTGGAGCCTATTTCTTTCTTTGACTAGCCATCCTCTTAGACTCTTCACTTACACAAACTGAATTTTAATAATCTTATTATAATTATTCATTTAAGGAACACAGTATGGAGGGAAGGTTTAAAGGTGAAAACAGCAACTTTTACCGCCTCCTCCCCCCCAACTTTGATGACGCTCCCTCGTTATTGACCTTTATTGGAACGGTTGGTGGTGAACAGGCTGGAAAATCAGAGAGGTGTTTTAAAATGGAATTAATTTGGGCTCAGTTGATTAAGTGTCTGACTTTTGGTTCAGGTCATGATCTCGCGGTTTGTGAGTTTGACCCCCACTTCGGGCTCTGTGCTAACTAATTAGCTCACACAGGTGGAAGTGTAATTGGAAGCATTCTTGCTTCTGGCCTCACCATCTAATATCAAGAGAAAAAAGTTTTCCTTTTCATGTATAATACCAGTGTTCATAAAAGGTATGAGGCACAACAATGTGCATATATGTAACACTACTGAACTGTACACTTAGAAGTGGTTTAGGTAATAAATTTTATATGTGTCTTTTTACCATAATTAAAAATTGTTTAAAAATTAAAAAAAAATTTCAAGAGGCATAAGGGTGAATCTGCAAAAATTGGTGGAACTACAGATTTAGCCTACTGGTTTATTCTTGCCACATGACCAGAGCTAATGGAAAATAAGTGGTGCAAGTTTTCAAATTCAATCATAAATTCATCACTAGTAGGTGGTTTTGCAACCCTAGGTTAGAACTTACAGATATAAGTGTTATTATTCTGTTTATTTTACTAAAGTAGCATACTATTTATTACCTAATGAGGGAGCATAAGGCAAGCTGACAGGCCACAACCCTCACTACCCCCCCCCCCCATCAGGCGGGAGATGTGTGATATTCCTGAGGCACTCCTGGCTGCCCAAGAACAAAGGAAAGGGGTAACAAATGGTTAACTGATAGAGATCGTAGTCTGCAGGACCTAAGTTTCCATTGCCCCTCTGTAGTGATGTGGGAAACAGGCAGAAGGAAATAGCAGATAGAACTAAACTTCCTTATACCCTGCAGCCCATTGACAAACACTTGAGGCTGGCAGAATGAAACGTTTCTCCAGGAACTCCTTACTGTCTTAATGCTAATACTTTGCTGGAGGGAAAAACAACCATAGCTTGACAATAGCTAGGCCTCCACTATCCTGAGAGTCTTCTTTAACATAAGGAAATCTCACTGGAAACTTCCCTAACTTTACCTCCCCCCCCCCCCCCCACCAAATAGTACATAACCAGTCTCTCCTCCTGGTCCCAGGGCAGCAATTCTTTCTGCCCACAGGTGGTTCTGTCCCTGTGCTTCAATAAAATCACCTTTTTGCACCAAAGATGCCTTCAAGAATTCTTTCTTGGTTGTCGGCTCCGGACCCCACAAACCCCACTGTCACCCCACAAAAAACTCAACATTATCCACAAACCATACGGGTAACTTTTAAAATAGATGAAGTTTCAGCCCAATTTCTCTCCCTTTTTCTCTCTTTGTTACTCTAGTTGCTCAAATGGAAACTTCTAGAGGTAAAAATCTACAAGATGCCACTCTAATGGTTGGACTTGGACAATTATGTGTAAACTTTCTTTTATATGAAAACTAGAGACTTGTTCAAGCCTTCACATGGGTATTTTAAGATATTACTGGGTACTCTGAGTTTATCACATTTCTTCCTTCCCCACCATTACAAGTTTCAATTCACCAGCTTGTATTACAATATAAAGATGTTCTGAGTGTGAGGCATCTAAAGGAGGAGGCTCAGGAAACACGCAGGTGAGGGCTTTAGCAAGACCAGTAGGTATCTATGGTGCATATAGAGAGTACAGCTTAATCCTCAGAGGAGGAAAAGACACCAATGTATCAAGATTTGATAAATGTTATGCCTTGGATGCCATTAATGAGACTAGTAAGGGAAAAAAAGTCTCTATTGTGAACTGATATTTGTACTTCCCACAAAAGTTGGCAACACATGATTGAGAATGATAGGAAATCAGTCCTGCCTGGGAGGTTTAAAAAGTTATCTAGATCTTTATAAAATAGTCTTGACCCTAGAGCTTAATACTACTTTCTTCTATGAAACTTTGTTTCCTTTTCTATATTTGGCTCAAGTAAATTTCTATCTTTAGTGATAATAAATTCACATTTGGAAGAAACAATAAACTTTAAGGGACAAAGTGTTCATTTCAAAAGATTAGTTTAGACTATTGGTACATTCTGCACATTCTGTAAACCTAGATAAGTTTCCTTGAGTGACCACAGCCTCAGAAATATTTGTTCTAACTAAAGAAGGAACAATAGTTAGCAACTATTCTAGCAACAGTTCTCTTTGGCAGTCCCAGTAATCATTCTGTACCATTCTGAAAACTTTCTGAATGGCAAGGTATTTCCAAATGTTTTAAACCATCAGTTTACCCACCATTTTACTGTGTATATTCTCCATAAAAATTCTGCCCACAATTTTTTAAAAACCTGATATTCATTTATACCACATCATAAATGACTAATAATGGCTTCCATTTCTAATCTTCCCAAAGATATCCGGACTTTATTTTTTTAAGATTATTTATTCATTTTTAAAAATTGTTTTAGTTTTTATTTATTTCTGAGAGAGAGAGAGAGAGAGAGAGAGAATCTGAAGCAGGCTCCAGGCTCTGAGCTGTCAGCACAGAGCCTGATGCGGGGCTCAAACTCATGAACCATGAGATCATGACCTGAGCTGAAGTTGGACACTTAACCAACTGAGCTACCCAGGTGCCCCTATTCATTTATTTTAAACTGTTTATTTTTTTATTTTTGAGAGAGAGAGAGAATAAGTGGGGAAGGGGCAGAGAGAGAGGGGACAGAGGATCCAAAGTGGTCTCTGTGCTGACAACAGAGCCCGATGTGGGGCTTGAAACCATGAATCATGAGATTATGACCTGAGCCGAAGTCAGATGCTTAACAGACTGAACCACCCAGTCTTCCCAAAGATTTTTTATTTTTAAGTAATCTCTACACCCAATGTAGGGCTCAAACTTATAACCCTGTGATCAAGAGTTGTATGCTCCACTGACTGAGCCAGCCAGGCACCTAGATATCTGCACTTTAGAGTGTGTGTGTGTGTGTGTGTGTGTTTGTGCATGTGTACACACGCACATATACAGTAAAACCTTGGATTGTGAGTAACTTGTTCTGCGAGTGTTCCACAATACAAGCAAACATTTCTAACAAATTTTAACTTGTTAAATGAGTGATGTCTTGCAATATGAGTAGTACATGATGCCCAACATCATATGATCACAACTAAGCCCATGGGTCTCTCTCTCTCTCTCTCTCTCTCTGTGGGATTGTGGGTGATCATCTCCCATGCTCGGATGTTCGGTCTCAGGCTGTGGTGTTTGGCAGAAATCAGTGATTTTTCAGAACGTTGGAAGGTGCCTACAACTGGCACTAGTGTATTTTTGTCAGTTCCACGCACCTATAGATAGCCTTTTGCTTTTCCATACAAGAGTAAGCTTAGGAATGCTTTGCTTCCTTCTAGGTCAGGCTGCCTGCAGACAGAGACGCTTTCCTTTGCTGCCTTATTGTCAGTTACATTAAATACAGTATATGACAAGAGTTTATTAATACTAAACTGTAGTCAACATCCATTAGTGATAGTGAAAGTCATCCTACACAATAACCCTTCTCTCTCTGGAGGGTTTGATATACAAGTGCTTTGGATTACAAGCATCTTTTCAGAAAGAATTATGCTCACGACCCAAGGTTTTACGATAGTTAGGATTAGAAAAACAATTTATCAATAAGTAGCAAATTTCTTAACGTGTCAGACCTCAGTACTTCATTGTTTTAATCTATAAAATGGGACAGTATTATCTGCCCTACCTACCTACCAGGAATATTATGAAAATCAAATGAGAACATGTATATGAAAATTTGAGGCACTATAAAAACATATGTTGTATAGCTGTCACTTTTTAACAAGTACTAAAGCCTTGAATTTGGAAACGGAGTATCTAGGAATGGAATCTCAGTCAGCAGCCATAGCTTAATGGGATGATATAGGGGCAGTGAACACCTTATTTCACATGAAAGATTGTCTACACTACTTACATGTATACAACCTGAATAGAACTTGATGCTATGTTTTAAAAAATAATGAAAGGAGTTTTGTTGACTAATAGATTTAAAGATGTTTTTCTCTAAAATGAATCAACATTCCCTCTGCTGATGCACAAGGGAGGCTCATTAGTGAGACTCCAGCTCCCCACAGTGGGTGCCTTACTTACATGCACTGTGGTGAGCTTAAGGCAGTGACACCTGAGTGCAGAGAGTGCGGAGAAAACACTAGGACCTAGAAGATTGGTTGCTGTTATGTCATCCACTATTGTCTTATTTCTTCTTTCATATGACATCACTCATGTGGCTCATGCTTTCATGCAGTCCTTGTCTATGCCTAGAGGCATCTTTTTTTTAAAATTTTTAAATTAATGTTTATTATTAATTTTTGAGAGAGAGACAGAATGTGAGTGGGGAAGGGGCAGAGAGAAAGGGAGACACAGAATCTGAAGGAGGCCCCAGGCTCTGAGCTGTCAGCACAGAGCCCGATGCAGGGCTCGAACTCACAGACCGTGAGATCATGACCTGAGCCAAAGTTGGATGCTTAACCGACTGAGCTACCCAGGTGTCCCTATTCCCAGAGGCATTTTACCTGTGACTTCCCTCACTGAAAAGAGCCTTTGCTCTTTTGGTCCCCAAATATAGCTGCTCTGTTATTCATTACAATATCCTGCTCTCAGCTAGGGGACAGTGAGCTAATTTGGTAGAAAAATTTGCATTAATATCCGCTATTGACTCCTCACCTCCAGTCAACATGTGCATGAAGACTTGCCACTTTGAATCAGTTCCAATAAACTCTACTCTGATAATGATGCTAAAGGACACATTGGGAAGAAACTAACATTTCCTCCTGGTAATCAACTTTAGAAGGTATGTGTGTGAAGGTATGTGTGTTTCACCACAAACATCTTCAGCTTCCTTATTTACCGAGCATGGTTCAATAACCTATCAATATGAAATATAAATACTGTGTCTCCCTCTTTCCTCTGGTAACAATGCTTTAACCCCAAGGAACTCATGGGAGGTTTGGGGTTTCCAGTTCAGCATGGTAAGAAGCTTGGATGTTGCCACTCCATCCTAAAAAGTAAAAAGTGAAACAAACTGAAGAATCCACTCTTCTTAGATTTACAAAAGAAGTGAGGACACAGGGCAAGTTGCTGCCTTCAAAGTTAGACAGGCAGATAGGTGAGTATAGAGAATCACAACTTATTAGATCAGAAACCTCTGTGGGAGTCACTGCCAGAGTTGCAAAACCTCAACTATAATTGACAAATTGCTGGAGGCTCAGTGCAGACAAGTTCAGAGGACTCAGTCATGGGTAGGGATATACTTTTGTGAGTTCTACTTCCAAAAGCTTATCAGGTACTCCCAGTGAATATCACAGAAAAATCTCATGTATCTGGTAGGGAAGAGGAGGAAAATAACTATTTTGAATACTTGAGAGCCTTTTGTTCTTTTTTTTTTTTAATTTATTTTGAGGGAGACAGACAGAGCAGGGGACAGGCAGAGAGAGGGAGAGAGAGAATCCCAAGTAGGCTCCATGCTGACATGCGGCTTGATCTCAGGAGCTGTGAGATCATGACCTGAGCTGAAATCAAGAGTTAGATACTTAACCGACTGAGCCACCTGGGTGCCCCAGAGCCTTTTGTTCTTCTTAACAAGGTCTGCCATCAGGAGAAACTGTTTAACCAGAGCCAAACCCCCTGGGGACTTATCAGAACCTGAGTGAACTAGGGGAAGGGAAATATTCAACTCTAGCTGGCTCTAGTCTTCTACTAGCAAGAAGGTAAATGCCCTGCTCTAACCCCATCTAGCCAGCCTATCCTACCTAAGAAGGGGAAAACATAACTGATCAGCTTGTGAATTTCACAGTCCAGAGGCAAAGGCTCACTAAAAGACTGAGACCTAATCATAGGACTATAGAACCCTTCCATTCCCCCTATATTTTACTGGCACATTACTAAGTGTCTATTTATAGCAGTACCTTTTATGAGCTATTTTCCTATCCAGAAAAAATTAAATCATTTCTAGCCATCAAGAAATAATAATAATAAAAAAACTACAAGACATACTAAAAGGTAAAAACAGGATTCGAAGAGACAGAGCAAGGATTAGAACCAGACTCAGATATGTCAGGGATGTTGGAATTATCAGACTGGAAATTTAAATCAACTGTAATGAATATGGAAAGGGCTCTAATGGATAAAGTAGAAAGCATGCAAAAACAGATGGGCAATGTAAGCACAGAGATGGAAATTCTAAGAAAGAATCAAAAAGAAATGCTAGAGATCAAAAACACTGTAATAAAGATGAAGAATGTCTTTGATAGGTTTATTTAGTAGACTGCACATGGCTGGGGAAAGACTCTGTGAGCCTCAGGATATCTCAGTAGAAACCTCCAAAACTTAAAAGCAAAGAGAACAAAGACTGAAAATAAAACAGAAGAGTCAAGAACTGTAAGACACTTGGAAAGGGTACAACATACATGTAATGGGAATTCATGGAAGGCCATTGGGAGATTTTGGCCCCTCTGATTACATCGTGTGAAAATGGCTTCACTGCATTCAAAGTGAGTGGAGGGAGAAGTCCTGCTCCATTATATCTTTGCCAAAAGAGACAATGGACACGGACCCAGTAGAGTACTCATTCTGGGCACCACATGGCTGGCTCCTCTTCTGTCCCATACTCATCGTTATCATAGATGATTTTCAAAAAACATTTCACTTCTGCTAACTCATTAGAGCCTCATGAAAACTCCTTCCTTTTCTGTTATGTCAGGTGTGACCTATTCAGCAGACATTGTGGTCATAGAAATGGAAACAGATGTGAGCCTGAAAGAGAAATTAGTTCAAACCATCTCTTTCTTTATTGAAAATTTCCAGAAAAAAAAACAAACTTAAAAAAATGAGATTGTAAAGCATTTAATTTGAGTAGACTATAAAAGTATCAGCTAAGAAGATTTATGTCTCAAGTGTTGATATTAATATAAAATGCCCCAGGTAAAATTCAATTATAAAGTTCTGGTTTTGTTTCCCACCAAATCACCCAGTTACATTTTCCAGCATATAACTGATGGAAATTCATCCTTGGAGTAAAAGGTGAATGCTTAGTATCTTTTTTTGCTTTCTAAAGTTTATTTATTTATTTTGAGAGAGAGAGACAGAGAATCCCAAACAGGCTCTGCACTCTCAGCGCAAATCCCGACCACACAGGGCTTGAACTCACAAACTGTGAGATCATGACCCATGCCAAAATCAAGAGTTGGATGCTTCACCGACGGAGCCATCCAGGCACACCCCTGAATGCTTAGTATCTTAAACAGTGGGAGAATATACTATAATTTAGTAACCTTATTTAGGAAACCTACCATAGATGCTTAAATTAGGAAACCAACTACATACCTTCAAATCCTAATTTCCTTCTGAAATGGCCGGATTCATGTTAATCTTTAAACACTAAAACAATAATCCTTTATGATTACAAAACCAAAATTCCCCTGGTGAGATTCTATTTTTGCCTACCTAACCATATTGAGAAAAATTCTGGCAGCTTTACCATAACTAGATGAATCACAAATAAAGCCCATTAAATCGGATACTTTGAAATGATACACGAATAATTTCAGAGACCAACTATAAGGGCAGGACCAAATCAGAGCCTTCAGGTC
Source organism: Cryptoprocta ferox (assembly GCA_028646485.1). Taxonomy (NCBI): domain Eukaryota; kingdom Metazoa; phylum Chordata; class Mammalia; order Carnivora; family Eupleridae; genus Cryptoprocta; species Cryptoprocta ferox. The sequence goes on from CM053559.1 coordinate 74,505,432, forward strand.
CTTAACCCTGTGTTACTTTGCCTGGCTTTGGGGTCCAAGTGACAAAAAACCCCTCTGAGTCACTGCAGGGGGGACGTCCTCAGAGGGGTGTTGAGAACTGGAAAGAGACCTTAGCCAAGAGGAAGGTGAGGTATTCTTTGCATTTAAAGAAGCAAACGCTTTTGGATTCTGTTGCCGGGTCATGTACATAAGGCTGATTTGTGTGCATGTGCCCCCGGTCGACTTTGACTAAACAGCTTCTAGTGGCTATTTACAGGCTGATTGTCATCAAAATAATATCGTTTGGGAAAATGCAAGTTCTTCTTCAAAAATATTTAATGTTTTTCCATATGATTATGGAGTTTAATTTTTGAGCCTTGGTTCATTCGACATGTGGGTTACTCTAAGAAAGTGGAGAATAAGGATGCTTGGCTGGCTCAGGCGGTGAAACATATGAACCTTGATCTCAGGGTTGTGAGTTTGAGCTCCATGTTGGGTGTAGAGAGAACTTAAAAATAAAATCTTAAAAAAAGAGTGGAAAATCATCCTATTATAATGAACTCAGCCTCTAATCCTGATTTCTGGCATGCTGTTTTATATCCAAATGATTAATAACCTCTATTTTCTTCAATCTAGCAAGATCTAATCAGTACCATTGGAGAAAGTGCTGCCTTGGGAGCTGCAGGCATTGTTATCTGGGGAGACATGAATTTAACTTCATCTAAGGTAAGGCAGTACCTTGAAGGCATAGTTAATATTATTTAAAATATTTGTTCTTTTTTTCTAGAGCTAACTTCAATTGGAGCTCTCCTGGCTTCCACAACAAACCGGCTTTAGAATTAAAGTCCAAATCAGTGCCCAATATATAGAAGGTGCTCAATAATATTATTAACTTTTGTTAAGATAGTAATCAGAATATTGACATTTGTTGACTATTCATTATGTGCTAGGATTGTGCTAAATGCTCTTTGTTTTGGATTTGCTTACTTACTGGTCATAATAACTCTTATGAGGTAGGAACTACCACCCTCATTTATAGAGGAAGAAACAAGAGAGGAAATCCAACTAGGGTAACAGCTAGTTAGGCTAATGGCAAAGTTGGCATTAGCCAGATTTTGACTCTGGAGCCCTTGCATTTAACTACTATTAAATGTGCTATGTCCTATTTTGAGAAGAAGAAACAGATGGTAAATTTTTAATCTCCACGTTGAACATATTTGTCCTCTATGGGGAAATTAGCTGAAAATTAAGAGCGTTTAAAATGAGATTTATATGTCTCTTCAAATTTCTCCCAGTTCAAATATTACTTACTCCAATAAGTCTTCCTAGTTTTCCCCAATTCACATTAGTCACAATCTCTTCTGTATTTCCAGATGTTTGTTTATATCTCTAGAGTGTGATACATTTTCCTGGAATTGTAATACTTGTATCCTCAACACTTTTTGTTAAATTAAATTTTTTGCAAGTTCATGATGATCTGATATTATTCTGAGAATTTCAAAGGCTCAACTTGTTGCTGCCAAGATAGCTTTCATTAAGCTGTGAAACTATAAGGTTAAAAGTCTCCTCTGTCCAATAGGAGAATTAGGTAGAAATGGAGAGAATCAATTCCTGACGCTCCAGGTGTGACATTTCTCTTCCAGCCCATGTGATTCATGAGAGGAGCTTCATCAGGAAGTTTATGCAGGAACTGCATAAACCAGGTGGCCTCTGTTTAGAACACATAATGGGAATCACAAAAAAAAAAAAAAAAAGAATGATCTAGTCAGCCTTCTAAGCTTTCTTGTGTTTGAATTGTATACAGAAGTCTAGAACTCAGGGCAGTTGATATTTGAGCATAATTAACGGGAAAATCCAGGAAGCTACAGGTTGACAATAAATCAGTAGAATATGAGGATTCAGGTTCCTATACAACCATGAAAGGTACTACAACACCCAAAAGGTGGCCAGAGGACAGCAGCTCTGGCATGATTTCTAATTTGGGTTTGTTCTCTTTTTCACATGCATTGACTTGGGAGCTAGAAGGAGAAAAAGAAGATGTTAAATTGGAAGCAGGCAAGTCATTATATGCTGACCTTGGGGCCCTTTTGCAAATTCAGTTGCTTAGCCCCTAGTGTAACATAGTTTCCATCTTCTGCTCCTTGGACCTTTCATCCTTTCTGATCTAGATCCCCTATGTTACCGCACCTGAGCCTCAGAGATCAACCACTGGCACCAAGATGTTAGGTTTCACTCAAGTCCAAAGAACTGCCTTGTGGGCATAGATGCTTTAACCATACTGGTACCAGAAAGAACACTAAAACCCCTTTGCCTCTACATTTCTAGGGTAACTGTACAAAGGTGAAGCACTATGTGAGTTCTGACTTAGGGAGCTACATAGTCAACGTGACCAGAGCTGCTGAGGTATGCAGCCTTCACCTCTGCAAGAGTAACGGGAGATGCATAAGGAAGATATGGAACTCTCCGGATTACCTTCACTTGAACCCTGCAAGTTACTACATAGAAGCCTCCGAGGATGGAGAATTTACTGTGAAAGGAAAAGCATCTGATATAGACCTGGAAGTGATGGAGGAGAAATTTTCCTGTCATTGTTATCAGGGATACAAAGGAGCTGACTGCAGAGAAATGAAGACGCTGGATGGCTGCTCTGGGGTTTTCTCTTTTTCTGGGTCACTAATAACACTATGCCTGCTGGTTTTAGCAGGTTATTAAAGTATTCGGTTGTGAGATAATTGAGTATAAAGGGAATTGTATGGCCTGTAATCACTTAGAGAAGAGAGGAAACTTAGAACAGTTTTTTCTCTTATGAAATCCATTGAGAGGTATCATAAATAGACATTATGTATGTCACTTAACATAAACAGGAACATACTGCTTTATTTGACTCCGATTTGGCTGAGAAACCAGATCCAGGAATAAAATCAGTACACTCTTCTTCATTACTCGAATGCTTAAGTTGTATTTAAACTAGAGTTAGTAGATTTTAGTCTTTATATGAACATATATATGTGTATGTGTACACACACCAATTTAATTGTTGGTTTCAAAGACTGGTTTTTCTGGCTAGCAATTTTATTAAGGACAGATTACTAAGTAATTATCTGATTCAACAGAAGAGGTCACTGCAGGGTATGAACTGGTCACTCAATATACTGAAGAAGACCAAATGCAGAGTGTCAGTTCCAGCCTTCTGTTCCCACTGGGTTTCTCTTCCCCATCTGAGCTTCCTGAGCACAGAACCAGGTCCTCCTGGGGCTTCTTATAGGGGTGCCAAGACTGAGGCAAGGGGAGCTGTTCCCAAGTCATTACAAAGGTGTCTCTTCTAATATGGTGCTTCTCACCCACTATGAGTCCTTCTCTTACAGACCCTGGCAATTTAAATACTTTAAAAGGCTTCAGAATAGTATCCACACTTGTCTAGGCTGACATTGCTCTAGATCCAGAAATTGATGTTATGCTAATACAAATGTGGTTTGTGTCTTTGCAAGCAAAGATCACCACTAAAAGAAATATTTAACAAGCAGTTAAGAGACCTAGAAGTGCTATTGGGAAGGGGTTCTGCCAATAAATATTTGATATTTTGACCCCCATATATAAGTTTTGAGCAGTGTAGTTTTAAGGTCAATTTGAACTTCATTTGAATTTTGGTTTCATTGCCCATCTAGATGTGTGACTCTGGGAAAGCTATTTATATTTCCCATTTTCTCCCTGAAATTTGGTAATATAATTCTCATCCCAGTGAATTATTCTGAAGAGTAAATGGAATAACACGTCCCAGGCATACTTTGGCTCTTAATAGATGTTGCTAATCTTCAAGAATCTCCCTGGATCACCAAAGTAATGGAAATACTTATGATAAAACAGTGTCTTGGGTACTTTCCTCTTTCTGATGTTACATTTATTTATAACCACTTTTGCATTGTGTTCTTTTGAGAGGCAGGTACAATGGATAGGATTTCCCTCCCTTGGAGAAAATCTACTCCGAAGGTAAACCCAAGATAGGTATGATGCTATTTTCGAGGCATGAGAATTGGTTCAACCTCCTGCTCCATCTCTTCTCTGTTTCTAGGAAACATCTGCAACCCATGTGTGCTATTTCAATTCCGGCCCAGCTTGTCAGAGCGACATTGTTAGGGTCTAATTTCTAACTGTAAAACACAAACAAAACAACACAAAACCCTTTTATAATACTATGAATTAGAGATATCATTACATAGATTAGCTTCTTAAAAAATTAAGATTATTTTCATATCAAAGATTATATAATCACACAATAGAAAATTTGGAAAATAGAAAAAAATAAGGGAGGTCACCAATAATCACTATAACATATCGTGGTAACTTTTGGTATATTTCTTCTAAAGACTTTTTTACATGATTATAATAATGATAATGCATAATTTTATATCCTGTGCTTTTCACTTTACCATGTTGTAAGTAGTTTTCATGCTATTTCACAATCCTCATAAATATTATTTGACTCTCATCTTTAAAGCCACATAATAGTCTATCAACTGAGTGTGGAAAAATTTAATCAACAATTTTCCTTAACTTTTAAGTTTAAAATGTCAAACTTTTACTACTTAGTCACCTTATCAGAGAATACTTTCCAGATTACCCTCCTAATTCATTCATTCACCTAATAGTTTTTACATTAATCTATTTATTAAGCATTACTTCATATCAGGTACTATTGAAATGTATCCTTGAACAAAACAAAGTGCTTTGTCTTCTTAGAACTTACATTCTAGATAGACATTAAACATACCAATTAGCAATTTAAAAATTTTTTAAAGGTAAAAAAACTTTTTTTGAGAACAAGATAGAGTGGAGGAGGGGCAGAGAGAGGGAGAGAGAGAGAATCCCAAGCAGGCTCCATGCTCTCAGCACAGAGCCCAATGTGGGCCTTGAACTCATGAACTGTGAGATTATGACCTGAGCTGAAATCAGAGTTGGATGCTTGCTGACTCAGCCATCCAGGTGTGCCCCATTAGGAAATTTATATTAGATATGAAATCTATGGGGAATAAAACAGAGAGCAGAGTGGGGGAGGATGGGATTTTTCATGTGTCGAGCCTCACTGAGCAGATGCTGTGTGAGTGAGAGAGATTTAGCTATGAGGATATTTGGGGGAACAGTATTTCAGGCAAATGAATCAGCTGGTACACGTTTGGTAGTAGGCGTGGTGTATTCAAGGAAGAACAAAGAAGGCACAGAGCTGGATCTTCCCTTCACCATTAACTTCCTTTTTATTTTTTGGTCTGTAGCATTTATCACCATCTGACATAGTGTATATGACATATTTGTCTCTTTCTTTCTTCCCTTACTAGAATGTAAACTAGAAAAATAAGGACTTCATTTTGATCAGTATTTGCTAGAACACTAATTGCTACAGTGCCTAACACATAGTATGTGTCCAATAAGTATTCTGAGTTTTTTTCTTAAATTTATTGTGGTAATCTCTTCACCCACTGTGGGGCTCGAACTCATGACTCTGAGACTAAGAGTCACATGCTCTTCCAAGTGAGCCAGTCAGGTACCCCCCAGAATTAACGAATCAATCAATGATTCAGAAGTCTGAATCAGTGGAAGCAACATATTTGTTGTAAGTTTTTTTCTTTTTAATTCTGCACATTAATAGTAAGTTATTGCAAAGCCATGCTCAAGCGTTAGTGTTCTATTCAATCTAGCACATTAGCCTCTGGAATCTGTAATTTAACTCCTCTGTGATGATCTCAGGCCTGAAGAGAATAAATTGCTTAGCAAGGTCAAAAAGTCAGTTTGTAAAAGAGCCCAATCTGGGGGTGAGGGGCTGGGTGAAATAGGTGATAAGCATCAAAGTACACTTATGATGAGCACTGAATAATGTATAGAATTGTTGAATCACTATATTATATACCTGAAACTAATATAACACTGTATTTTAACTATACAGGAATTAAAATAAAAAACTTAAAAAAAAAGAATACTTCCCGCACCCCCTGCAAACAAACGAACAAACAAAAAATGCCCAATCCAGAATCTGAGTTGCCGAATTTTCGTTCACCATTACTGGTTGTAGTGGAATCCAAATATATTCATTCAGCTTTGACCATGAATGTACTGCATTTAAAAATATTAATTTGGGCTACTATTGCTAATTATGTTCAATCAAACTCCAGATATTCCAATTGTAAATTCTTTGTTTAATTTGACTCACTTCTCCTGGAAAGGAAATCTACCTCGTGAGCTGCTTTAATGACCACAGCTTCTTCTTTTTTTTTAATGTTTATTTTTGGGAGACAGAGAGACAGAGTTGGGGCAGGGGAAGCAGAGAGAGAGGGAGACAGAGAATCTGAAGCAGGCTCCAGGCTCTGAGCCATCAGCACAGAGCCCGACGTGGGGCTCAAACCCACGAAGTGCGGGATCTTGACCTGGACTGAAGTCCGACTCTCAACCCACTGAGCCACCCAGGCGCCCTGACCACAGCTTCTTTAGACGGTCCTAAATTCCCTTTATGGAAACAGCAAGGTACTTAACCTCTCTACTCTGCAGTATTCTCTTTTATAAAAGGAAGATAATAGTGGTATCTCTTGTCTTTTTATACAGATCTAATTCAACCAAGTAGGTAAAATACTTAGCATAAAACCTGGCACATAAAAATTCCCTAGCAAATGTTAGCTATTATTATTATTATTACTATTATCAAGTACTTCCAATATTGCTTCCCATAAAAGCTGTGATAGGCAATATTATCTCCATTTTGAAGTAGAAGTTATGTATGATTTAGAGTATTGAAATGACTAACTTAGTATCACATAGAAGTATCCAAGCCTGAACCCTTTTTGGGGAAACTTAAAGTAGTTATCTTTTCATCAGATCTCAGCAGAATACAGAAGACTTATTTGTACCAAATTTCTTTTTACTAACTTATAGAGATATATAAATTACAAGTATACTGATTCTGTTTGCAGATAATCAGCACTTTTTTTGACCCCATGTAGGAAAAGCTGATAAATTAACCAATCTACTAGCAACGTACACTTAGCTTGCATAGTCCAAATATCTAAATGCCATTTACTTATAAAAGAAACCAGGGTCTCTTAGGAAAATGTCTGATTCTAGGTCTAAGACAGGAAATGTACGAAATCTGAAACATTGTTTTACCATTAAGCAAGAATGCTATCAAGGATCATTAGAGTTGTATCACAAATATTCACTAGCCAACTTAGTCTTCCACTGCCAAAGGTGAAAAAATTCAAGAATCACTAAAGAAATAACTGCAATGGATTGAAATGTATAAAATGTATTTAAATCCATGAGGTCAAAGTGATATTAAAGAAAAGCCTTCATTGACCACCTTTGAAGAATGTTAAGGAACCAACCTATTATTCTGAAAACTGGTAAATAAAGGGAAAGAATCAGCCATTTATTGAACTATTTCCTATATGAACTCTATATACCTCAGGGTAACCAAATAGTGGAAGAGGGAAATTTTCTTTTTTTAGCCAATGAATGAAGAAAGCATGATAAAATTAGAATATAACCATTTTGCAATTCCTAATGAATTACTGGCTCAGGCACAGATCATCAATAGCTGCTAACATCATGAAAAGAGATAAAGCCAGACATTACATACCATCTACCTGAAGTATGTAACACTAGCTAAGAATAAATCCTTCCAGAAATCAAACAGATCTCTGATCAGGCTTCTACCAATTCACAGGAAGCATAAGGAACAAAGGAAAATGCAGAACATGACAGGGATATAAAGATCAAAATTCGATTCTAGGGAGCTCTGTAGGACAAATAATCTGGTTTTATCAACAAATACATTGCAAAAACAAAACAAAAAACAAAGGAGAGAGAACCAATGTGTATATCAACATGGAACTTTTAAATGAATTATAGTAGATTTATACAATGGGATAACGTTCAGCTTGAAAAGGGAATGAGGAAGTTCTCTGTAGGCTGATGTCAAAAGATGTTTAAAATACAATGGTCTTGTTTAGGCTTTGTTTTAACTTCTATCTAATCACATTGGAGGCAACTCATGATCTTATACATTAGAAATGTATTTCCAATCATACTTTAGAAAGACTTCCTGGATACAGCTAAACTAATCTAAAGTTTCTTAAGATCTAGTGGGTGTTGAACTTTGAGGTATACAAATACAAGGGCCATAAGTGATTGACCATCTAAACTCAAGGAAATGATAATATCATCAAGAAAAGGGAACCAGAATAAACCATTATTAAGCCATATACCTCAAATATAAAGTAATACATAGATCTATCAATATATTTAGAAATTTGCTTGTTCTAAATTTTGAGCAGCAGCTCTATTATGTTATTATATTTTAAAATGATAAAATAAAAATTAATAATGGGAAAACTAAATACTGTGTCAATTTGAATGTTAATATTGTGCTTTTTGTTTCTACTAGAGAACAAAATGTAAAAACTCGCTGCTTCCTTTGTCTTTAATGTTCATTTTAAGAACTTGGAAAATTTTTAATGTTGCTGAACATTTGTTTATGAACGTGACACTTTTTTCTTCTCTGCAGAGCCAGGAACCATCAATTTTTCACTTCAAATATCCCTTTTATTATGCAAACTTAAAACTCTGTTCTTTGTGTCTGGAAAGTAGAAGTCTTAGGTCATCATTCAGACCACTTATTCCATTTTGTTCTTTTATGACACTAAGAGAAATAATTTTATGCATTCAAACGTATTGTCACCCCCAAATAACTTATAATTCCGTTGTCAAGGAAAAATAGATAATATTCCCCCCTGGATATATGAAATCTGCCTTTCCTCTCTTTTAAAAATATTAATTTATTTTACCCTTTGGAGAAAGACAGTGCAAGACTCTACTCTGTAAAGAACACAGGGGCTAAGAATTGTCAGGCTTACTACTTGATCATCTCAAGATGGTATGTGATATTCTAGAATCTGAATTCCAGGCAGCACAATGGAAGAAAATCCAAAAAAGAAATAAAACAAACACCATAATTCTCCTCTAGAATATATCCCAGAAACTGTCTGGGGAAATAATGTACCAGTTTATATCCTTTGGCAGAATTTGATCAGTTGGCCCCATCTAACAGCAAGGAAGACATAAATGTGGTCTTACTTCTGACAGCCATTTGGCTAGATTAAAATCTATTACTATTAAAAAAGAGAACAGGAGATTGGAGAATAATGGGCAGTCTATGCCACTCCTATATCCTGTACAATGGGCACTTTTTTCATTCTACTTCCTTCCCCTGTTCACCAAATCTTCCTGAACAGTAGGGACTATCTTGTTCACCATTGTATCTCTAGGTCAAACTCAGACCAGGTACATAAGAGGCACTTGAAAAATGTTTGTTAAAACAGAGAATAATAATTCAGTTTTTCCTGGCCAGAGATGCGTATTAAAATCACTTGGGGAGCCATCCCCAAACAAGCACCCTGGGCCTACCACCTACTGTGGAGTCAGAAGTCTTGAGCTGACTTCATATTCTGAAAAAGCTTCCCAATCACTGTAATATGCATTCCTAGTGAGGAAAACATTAACATATATAATAAGAGAATAAAAAGTAATGTAGTCTTTAAAAATTAAAAAGAAAACATTACCTGGAATTCTGTGTCGACCTCGAAGGATTGAGGACCCTGGGCGGTGAAGGAACTGAGAAAAAAAGAGAGGACAGTATAGTGGGGCACAGGGGACCCGAGCCAACAGCCCGAGGTCCTGAGCTTTATTATTCATCTTCATATATACCTTTCCAGAGATATGAATCAACTATGATTAACTACAAAAGCCTAATGAAGTATGGCAATAATGTACATCTGGTATAGCTGCAATATGTAAACACTATGCAGGAGTGGTCTCAGCAGAAAAACAAGATACAAAAGGTATGTTTAACACAAAGAGGGGAGTGAACGCATGGTACTATTTACAGCTGGCTTCCCTTAAGCAAAGCATCCTTATCTGTGTACTAAGGAACAGGCCATATTCCAAGGGCATTTCACTCAAGTCCTCTCGGGTTGTTTTCAACCCTGCAATCTCGAGTTTTCTCAGAGATCTTGGACCTTGAGTGGGTATGCCCCTGTGGTAGTGACACTGCTCCATTTCCCACAATTCTGCTTCACATCCTAAGTGGTAGAGACAGAAAATAGATTGTTCTTAGGGATTGTGAGAGCCATGATGTGGGGATGCCTGTCTTCCCCTCCTTTCTTCCTCCTTCTCCCTTCTTTCTTCTTTCTTTTCTCCTTTCCTTTAGTTTTTCCTTCTCTCCTTCCAGTTAAATTGCATTTCTGTCCAGTATTTTAGTTCTTTTCATTTTAATTTCTCCAATTAAACTTCATTATTATTTTTACTATATGGACATGGTTTGTTGAGATTTACTTACATATCAACCTTTTATTCCCTCATTTTACATTTTTATATATCAAACTTCTGTCTAGGATTACTTTCCTTTTTACTGAAGATTATCTTTTATAGTTCCATTGGTGAAAGTCGGCTGGTGGAGAACTCTTTGTGTTTTTAATTTGATAATTTCTTAATTTTACCCTTAATGTGGAAAGATAATCTTGGTGGGTATAAAAGTATAAATTGATAGTTATTTTCCCTTAAGCTTTTGTAGATCCTTATCATAGTATTCTATTGTTTTTGGTGATAAAACTGCTTTCTATCTAATTGCCTTCCTTTGTAAGTAATCTGGTCCATTTTACAATGTTATGTCTGGTTTTGGAGTTCTATAGTTGGGTTTAGTGTTTTTTTTCTGCTTATCCTGCTTATCATTTGATAGTCTTTTGCTTAATCATTTTTATGATTCCATATTTTCACTTTTTAGTATTTTATATATAGATATCTAATATTTGATTGTTATAATTCCTTGAACATTAAGAGATTCTATATCTTTTTTTTTATTCTTGCTAACCTCAGTAATATTATCTTATTTATTTGTGTGTTTGGTAAGTTTTGATAATGAATTCATATTTTGTTGATTTTAGTCTATGAAAATTCTAAGTGTCAAAATTTGTGTTGCTTTCCTCTAGAGAAGATTTTTTAAAACTATACAACTTGAGATACAATTCACATATTATACAATTCATCAATTTAAAGTATTCATTTCGATGGTTTTTACTGTATTCACAGAGTTGTGCATTCATCACCCCATTAGATATTAGAGCATTTTTATCACCCCACAAAAACCCCCAAGCCCATTAGAAGTCGCTATTCATTTTTCCCCAATCTCTCCCCTCCAACCCCAGGGAACCACTAATCTACATACATGGGCATGCCTGAGAGTGACAGGTGGAAGAAGGCAGCCCTAAATTGGGTAATGCTCTGTGCTAGAGAAGTATTTGTCATTAAAAGAGTCATAAAAGTCTTTCAAATGTTCTCAGCCTGATACTTATAAGATAAAATTTTACTTCACAAGAGGATTAAGTAAGATATTTCCTTAGTAGAGCCTATATCTTCCAAGAAGAAATAGTGTGAGATGCTAATGAAAGTCAACATCAGCGGCTATTTTCCAGTTGCTCCAGAAATACAGCAAAGATGTTCTTTATTAGGAATGCCACAACGCTAAATTCTGTGTTCCTTAACCAAGACTAAGCATCCTCTTTTCAATCCATTACCTCTTTTCATAGACTCCCAAGATCTAATCTATAGTTATTTATTTGGCCTTCAACTTACTGAAAACTGACTTATCCCATAACTTTCACAGCATCAGGTTTGATTGTGAAAATCCAGAAAGAGGTGAGGGAAAGAAGAAAACAAATTATCCATGAGTCATCATTAGGGAGTAGGTCACTAATTGTTCTGACGGGGTGGATTTCTTGTGTTGCTTACTTTAATCACAAGTAAATAAGAGACTTCCACATTGAAATCAAACGTTGGGTTTAAACTTCTCTAGTCTTTCCTTTCATTGACCCTTGACCCACATATCATTAACAGACCCTGGCAATGCCCACACAGATCCCCCAAGGTCCCTTATGTAATTTTTGTACATCCCCTCTCCCATATTCAGTGTGTTTCCCATCCTCACTCCTTCCCATTCAGAGTGGTTTTGCTTCCCACAGCCCTTAATTAGATCCTCTGTGTGAGTAGGCTTATGCTGCCTTCCTCAGGACTTTATTGAAATTACACCATTTTTGGCCATATCTCCCTTCTGCTTCTTTCATTCTTTTGAGTGTTTTTTTCCTGAGAAAACTTCCTTAATAAATCACTGCTCATGAAACCTTGTCTTGGGTTAGCTGCTAAGGAACCTGGCCTGAAATACTTTTGCTCTCCAAATATTTAGAAACAACCATAAAAAAAGGAAGCTTGCCTTTTACATGAAAGCAATATCACAGACAAGTTTAAAATACAAATTGGAGAACACATTTAGAACATGTGACTGGGATGCCTGAGGTGGCTCAGTCGGTTAAGCGTCTGACTCTTGATTTTGGCTTGGGTCATGATCTTATGATTCTTGGAATTGAGCCCTGCACTGAGCTCTGCACTGACAGCATGGAGCCTGCTTGGGATTCTTCCCCCCCGCTCTTTTCTGCCTCTCCCCAGCTCATATACGCACATGTGCTTGTGCATGCATGTGCATGCTCTCTTTCAATCTCTCAAAATAAATAAAGATTTGAAATAATAAAAAAATAAATAAAATAAATAAAATTGAACTTTCTTTAAAAAAAAGTGCTCTATGTAAAGAGCACTTAAGCATATCAGTTCAAAACAACCCAAACCTAACATGGGAAAAGGACATAGACAGAAAATCACAGCAAACAAACTATGAAATGGCTCAAATTTTCAAAATGAAAGAAATAGTGGTAAAAGTGACAATGAGATACCACTTTTACATTACCTAGATTGGTAAAGTCTTTACAAAGTGTAATAACATAGTGGTAGCTTGGGTATGAAGAAATCAGCCTTCTTAATTTTTGGAGGGACTGTTAACTGTTAGGAGTCAACATTATATAACAACTTTAAAATGGACACCTTTTCAACCCTGATTCCTTTTTCTCATTCTTCTGTTTGAATTTTGTAATAGGATATGCTATAGTCTCAATAATTGTATCCCTTCAAAATTCATATGTTGAAATACTAATAGCCAGTGTGATTGTATTAGGAGGTACATAGGTCATGAAAGTGGGGTTCTCGTGAATGGGATTAATGCCCTTATAAAAATGCTCCCACAGAGCTTGCTAGCCTTCTTCCACCGTGTAAGGATACGAAGAGAAGTCTGCAACCCAGGAGAGGGCCTACACCCAACTATGCTGGCACCTTGATCTTAGACTTCCCGCCTTGAGAACTGTAAGAAATAAATTTTTGTTGTATATAAGCTACTCAGTCTGTGGTATTTTGTTAGAGCAACTCAAATGTATTAAAACAGCACAGGGGCGCCTGGGTGCCTCAGTTGGTTGAGCATCCGACTTCGGCTCAGGTCATGATCTCCCCATTCGCGGGTTCGGGCCCTGCGTCAGGCTCTGTGCTGATAGCTCAGAGCCTGGAACCTGCTTCTGATTCTGTGTCTCCTTCTCTCTCTGCCCCTCCCCCATTCATGCTCTCTCTCTCTCTGTCTCTCAATAATAAATAAATGCAAAAAAATTTTAAAACAGCATTTATCACTCTTAAATTATTTGTTTATTTACTTGCTTATTGTCTCCTCACACTAAATGCAAGCTCCATAAGAGTTTGTCCTCCCTAAGTCCTACATAATGTCCTCCATGCCTGTCCTTGACATATAATAAATGCTCCGTTTAAAATAGTGGAATCAGGGCCCTTGAATGCTCAGTCTGTGGAGGATGTGACTCATGATCTCAGTGTTGTAACTTCGAGCCTCATGTTGGGTGTGGCGATTACTTAAAAATAAAATCTCTAAAATGAAATGAAATGAAATAAAATAGTTGAATCAATAAATTAAATAATCAGCACCTATGGTATAGCTTGAGATGCCCCAGTGACTCTAGGACATCTCAATTTTCTTCTGCGATGTCTGAAATTCTTACTTAGAAGAATAATGAAGACACTAAGGGAGCCTATTAAACTATTATATCATGAAAATCTAAATAGAAGTAAATTAGTCAAGGAGTTGGAGCAGGGACCTGAGGTTCTGGGCCAAGTAAGATCAGCATCATGAAGCAAATCTTAATTAATTGCAAGCAAGTGGATGGCCGACCATGGCAGCAGTATGGAGAGCCTTGCTTGGGTTGTAGAGATTACAGCCAAGAGAAGTTTTAAGATAAAGTGCAGAGGAGGAACCAGAATTAAAACCAAAGCAGACAGAGTACTACCGTGTTCACCAGAATGTTCTAAGCAGAGAAGTGAAAACCAGGGCACAGGGGAATATCCTTCAGGCATCACATCAAGCAGTGAGAAGCAGTGGGTTATAGTCAGAGCCCATAGAGACCAGGCAGGCACAGAGGAGTTATGGGGAACCCACTACATTATTTCTGGGTAATGAAGGAGGCATTGGAGGTGCCAGCCAAGTTAAGTAGATTAAGACAAAAATACTGGAGACTCCCTAGTTTTGCCACCAGTAAGAATATAGGAGGGGCCAGGGTTGAGTTGTGGAATAATTCTATTCCTTCTGGTAGTATCCTATATTGACTACAGACAGCAATGCTGCAAGAGACTGAGGGTTTCTGGACACAGTCTAGTTTTAGTCAGACCTCTGGTTTGGGACCTCGGTTCAAGTCACACCTTTTTGGGCTCTTTCTAGAGTTCTCTCAGATTTTAAAATTTGATTCTAAATCTTTGAAGATAACCAGAAACATCTCACACATCACCCCAGGTAGCTTTTTGATGAAACAAATCTCTTGAACTTAAGAACCCAGCTGGCCTCATATAGCAACTGGTTTATTTGCCTCCTTTGAACTGCTGAGCTAAGGCCCTCCAAGACTTTGGCAACAGAGTAGATATGGTTCTGAAATCAGAATCTAAGGGATTCAACTGAAACTTGCTTGCTTGAGGTTGGGGGGAAGTGAGAAGCATCTGGAAAACAGGGACAACACTTGTGCCTAGTACTTCTTAGGGTTATTATTAGGAAGAGATGTGTTAATAAGTATAGAGTGTCTGAGAGAGAGAAGGGAAGAAGGGAAAGGAAGGGAAGGAAAGGAAGAAAATTAAAATGTTAGTGCCTATTTAACTCTCAGATTTGAGACTGAGATTAGACTCAAGCCCCTGCCCTTTGTCTTATTTCCTCCATATATTTTATGTGACAAAAATGTGTAGGCTTGGTACTGATGGGCCCAGACTTCACCCTTCCACTGTATGTTCCTGAGAAAGTTATATGTCAAGGCTATACTTAAATTTACCACTGTTGGCAACATTAGAAGGTAACATGCATTAACCAGGAAGTAAAAGACCACCATAGTAATTCAAATTTACTTCTAATATAGGGAAAGTGTCAGTATTTTAGTCTAAAGGACTTATTCTAACTTCATAGGTCCTGTGATATGGAAAGTTTGTAACTATGAACACAGCATTTCCATTTTCCTGTTCAAAACTGAGCAGACGAAGTAAAAACATAAAACAAAATTGCCACATTTATCTAATCATTTGGAGTAAATGAACAAAAAACAATAGCTGCACAAAAAAATTATTCGATTAACAGTACAGAAGGTCTGTTAAACTTCTCTAAACTGAAGCAGGCAGGTGTTTTAAAGTCAGAACACTGTAATGGGATCTAACTAATTGCACACTTTTGAGGATACTTAGATTGGACTTGAATTCCTTTTTCTCAAGTGAGGTTGATTCTAATAGCAAAGTATAATGATTAATTATGCCAGTGGAAATATGTCCATATCTACATACTGTACTAGACAATTAAAATATTCAGTTTCTCTTCTCAGAAAATATCCTCTTTCATATTTTCATCTCCATAATAATAGTGACTTGTCCAGCAGAGGACACTGTAAAGAGCAAGAGCTTTAGTTATTTAATTTTTGCTAATGCTTACTTCCTCATTTAGAAAATGAGTATGATAATTTTTACCCCAGAATGTTACAGAGACATTTGAATGCCATAATTAATTGCTTACTAAAAATCCTTAAACGACTTCATAATTCATTATTGATTATCTGATTTTAGAGATTTGGTTGAAACTGTTTTCCTGTAAACACTGTATCGTAATGACATTTTAATTAAAGACTTGCTCTACTTAGGCTAACATTTAAGATATAACAAATACTGCACATTTGTTTAAAGCAGTTTAGGCACCTGATAAACATTACTTGTAGCATGGATTTTTAAAGCTGTAGCTATTACATATCAAAAATAAAAAATAAATGAGTCATACACAATTGAATAAAAACAGTACTTTGGGGGGCGCCTGTGTGGCTCAGTCAGTTAAGCGTGGGACTTCAGCTCAGGTCATGATATCCTGGTTTGTGGGTTTGAGCCCCGCATGGGGCTCTGTGCTGACAGCTCAGAGCCTGGAGCCTGCTTCAGATTCTGTGTTTCCCTCTCTCTCTGACCTTCTCCTGCTCCTGCTCTGTTTCTGTCTCTCTCCAAAATAAAAAGACATTAAAAATACTTTAAAAATACTTTATTAAAAATAAATAAAAACAGTATTTTTTTCCTCAAAATTATAAACATTAATTAAGTAACTAAAGTACTAATTAGATTCAACCTCAAGAGACTCACTGCCCTCTAATTATGTTGACAAGTGAACATGTGCCTTGGAAGTTTCTTTTGAATCTGAAGTTATCTTCTTATCTGTTTTGTGCATGTTTTTTTTTTTAAGCAAAAGAGTAGGTTTTGTAAATATCTTGTCCCCATCCCCCAACCTAATACTTGGCCCATCCCTCAACCTCATAGTTGGTCACAACTCTTCAAGAATTCTGAAGCAGAATTTCTGATGCCGAGATTCTGATTTCCCCATTGTCTCAGAATTCCATTTTTTGTGTGTGTGCTGACTCCCAGGAGGTGAGTCTTAGGGACACTCCCATCCCGTCATAAATTAGCCAGATCCTTAGTTGCCAGCCACTCTGATTTCCTGTTTCCCTTGTCTCAGGTGAGAATCCTAGGGCACTTCTGCTCTCCTCTGTTCTTGGTGAAGAGACAAGTACAACTACTGCCTGCTCTTCTCATTTTCAAGGGTAAATGTGGTCAGGTTTTTATGGAATAGTCTAGGGGGGCAGAGAGAACTATAAATATAAATGAATTCTAATAATGGCATTAGAAGGTTGACTTTGTAGCTAATTTTTCTTTTTGGATAGCATCTGTCTCCCATTTTGATGTATGTGATGTGCTAGATGTATTGTTTATTTTAATAACAACAACACTAATGGTTATTAATGATTATTCATATCTCGTAGGTATAATAAACATGCTAACAGCCAAAAGAAATTTGATGCTGAGAAATAATTTTGTTACTTAACTATTGCGTCTTTGAGTTTTGGTACCTGGTCTTTCTCCTCTTCTGTGAAACGGAAGCAGAGCCCGCTGTATAACCCCAAACATTGTGGAGCTATCTGAATTCAGTACTAATAATTTGTTTTGCTCTTCTTTGGTTTAAATGTCACTTATTTATATGCCACTTGCTTTTTCCACTAATCCAATTTAAACTGTCCGGATAAATGACATTTGACAAGGTAGAAAAACATTTCCATCAGGCTGAGGGAAGAGTTTGAAGCTGAGCTTGAATAGGTTGCTTTCTGAGTGGACTCCTCCATGAGAGGCCAAGAAGCAGTCACAGCCAAATTCACGCAAGGCACGGTAATGGCCAGAGCTGGTCGGATCTGCTGATACAGTCATGATCCACGAAGACTTTCTCATGTGGGTTCCCTCGCAGAACGTGCCGTGTGCCAATGAATGCCATTGGTAAGGCACAACAGCATCGTCAGATCTGGCTCCACGGCCGTATAAATTTGTTGAGCATCTCACTTCCATCAGAACTATTCAATAATGCTCACATATTTAGAGTAAAAAAAAAAAAAAGGTTTTGTTTAGCTTCCTAGGGAAGCTTTAATGCTGGAAGATCTCTGAATCATTAAATAGACCTTGGACTTTGCCTCCTTTTGTCATGCTTTTCCCTGCCTTTCATAGAGAAGAGGGTGGAGGCCACAGATAATATTATTAAAAATAACAGGAACAAGTTACATTTTTTTGGCATTTACTGTGTGTCAGGTATAAGGGAGGAAAAAAAAAACCCTTGCCTTTACTCTGTTAACTTCTGTGCCTGGAGCCTGTGAATTGAACTGACACAAGGCAGATTAACAGGAAAAAAACCTACAAACTTTATTTAATATTTTTACATGTACACAGGAGACTTCATAGTAGTTTAGTAATTTATAAACATTTCTTTGAGGAGTCTTCAGACAGATGGGAGTTCGATTCCGGTTTCTGAAGAGATTAAATTAATGAAATCTGAGAACTTGACTGAGGCCACTTAATAAGAAAGGGCCTGTTCTTGGTATTCCAAACCCGTGTGTGTCAGACTCCAAAGCTTTTGCTATCAGAGTGGCTTGATTCATTCCACAGTAAAAAATACATTTTCTATTGAGACCCAGTGTACACATATGTGAATATCTAACTGATAGGAAAAGGGTCATAAAATAATATGCTTCTGCATGTGATGCTGGTACTCTGGTGCTTCCTCTTCTGTCCTGCCCTATTCTATCCTACCCTGGCCATTCCACTCTATAATAGTCTATTTCACTTATTTTTTTTTTTTTTAGAAAAGTGCTCATTACAACCAATTAAATCAGTTTTATGGTCCACTAATAGTCTGTGGCCTGCACTTTGGGGAAAAAAATGCTAGGAATAGGCCTACCCGATATCACTTTCTTGGATAATCATGTTCACAACTACTCTCCATTTTTGCTGAGAATGCACAGGGCTGCCCGGTGATGTTTAGCCTTTGTCCTGCAGTGCTTTTTTGTGATTACATTTCGGCCACAGATGACCTCAGTGTGGAGGCATTATCTAAGCTTTCCTATTTCCTTGAACTAGAAGCATGTGATCTCCATTGAGAGGCCAAATAGCAGCGGCCTCCCAACCTATAGGTGAAGGTAAGGGGGCGATAGAATTGTAAACACAGCTTTTACTGAGTTTCAACAATTTGAAGTAAATTTTGCTGCTATGACTCTTCCTCCTCCCTTCTGTCATTTTTTTACTGATCACATTTTTCAGAGGAGAGTTAGAGTCCTGCTATACCCCCAAACTTCTCTGTATAATCTAAAAATTTCAATATCCACAGTAAACATTTCTTTGGCATTCTAGGACTAGGAATTCACAATCCCTACATTTTTCTAGCGATACTCCTAATCTAATTACATATATTGACTTTTCTGGTTGCTGTAAGTAAAAAAAAAAAAAAACTCTCTCCACCCTGACTACAGCTGAGTTTCTTATAGTTTGGGGTAAATGCAAATGAACATAATAAGCAAGATTTCATAATATAGATAGTCCATCAGAAATAATATGGAAGTCTAGATTTACAAGCTTCTCATAAAAAATACTTCATAAGGAGTGAGATTGATCTTGGTATTACCAATATATTTTTAAAAAGTTAATACCTAAAGATCGAATAATTTGAATCTTCCAACTCTTGCATAATAGAACTAAAAGTGGAAACAACGTCTCAATCCTTTTCTGGATCTGGGCTCCTTAATCCCCTTAGCTGTAGGTGTCACCGGCCTTCTGGTCCTCTTGGCAGATGAAAGACTGTTAAGATAGTAAAAGTTAAAAGTGAATGTATGAATTAAAAAAAACCCTTTTTAATGTTTTTGTTTATTTTTGAAAGAGAGAGACAGCACAAGTGGGGGAGGGGCAGAGAGAGAGGGAGACAAAGAATCTGAAGCAGGTTCCAGGCTCTGAGCTGTCAGCACAAAGCCCGATGTGGGGCTCTAACTCGTGAACTGAGAGATCATGACCTGAGCCCAAGTCAGTGCTTTATTGACTGAACCACCCAGGCACCCCTAAAAGTGAATGTATGAAGAGGAGAGAAAAGTCATTGTAAAGGGAGACACCAATAAATGTTATTAGTGCTGCTCTATGGCATATATATTTTAATCGTGCGCTAGAGCACATTATTAGCTGGAGAGAATGGTGGCAGTTGGAGACAGTCCTAAGAGAATAGGATTAGGTTTGAGTTAGTAGTCTTTAAAATCCCTGCTAATCATAATCTCTAAAATAAATCTTACTTTCCCTACCTCAAGGTGAGGTCAAAGTAGCTATTGTTACTTCTTCAATTCTTTTAACTTTGTATCTTGTTAATGTTTAAGATATAGTAAATTGGATTTTATCCAGTAGATGAACTTGAGCTTTGGGAGAATGGTAGGAAATTAAAAATAATTTAGTGAAACTGGAGAAAAGAAAAAATAATCTGATTAAAGAATTAATTGATGGATAGATTCACTCATTCACCCATACAATTAACTATGTATAGATCTTCTACTATTTAGCAGGCACAGTACTGGGCATTGGGGACACAATAGTGAGCTCACAGTTTAGTGAGAAAGATAGACATATTTCAAATTTGAACACAAACTGTGACTGGTACCAAGCAATAAATACAATTTACGGGGCACCTGGGTGGCTCAGTTGGTTAAGTGTTTGATTCTTGGTCTCAGCTTAGGTCATGATCCCCCGATTTGTGAGTCGAAGCCTCCCATTGGGCTCTGAGCTGACAGCACAGCACAGAGAGAGATTCTCTCTCTCCCTCTCTCTCTGTCCCCTCCCCTGCTCATGCTCTCTCTCTCAAAAAAGAAAAAGAAAGAAAGAAGTACAATTTCTCTCTCTCCCTCTCTCTGCCCCTCCCCTGCTCATGTGCTTTCTCTCTCTCAAAAAAAAAAAAAAAAACCCAAAACAAAAAACCTTAAAAAAAAAGAAAGAAGTACAATTTTAGGAGATTCTTAACACATTTAAAATAGCCTTGGTGGCAATCAGAAATTAACACTTAAATAGTCAGTTGGGTTTGGAAAGGCTGCACAGAGGGAGCAGCTATTGAGAGATATATCTTTAGGCTCAAAATAGATTTTTAAAGATTCAGGGCAAAAGAGATTTATACAAGATGTACAAGGCAGGATCCCATTGAAATGAAACCTACATAATTCTCCTATGGAATTCATATTGTCCATAAGAACCTGTCATCACAAAACTCTTCTTCCTCAAAGAAACAGGGACTTTCATGTGGATAATGAAATATTTGAGTTTTATTTTTCTTTAGATCCTGACTGAAAAGCTGGCCTAGATTGAGTTGCCACACATTCCTCAGAAGTGGAGAAAGAGATGATTAGGCTGGGAAGACATTTGTTTGGTTGAGACTTCAACCATAGTTTAGCTTTCACAAAATCTGCATTCTTTTAAAAAAATTTTAATGTTTATTTATTTTTGAGAGAGGGAGACAGAGCATGAACAGGGGAGGAGCAGAGAGAGAGAGGAAGACACAGAATCTGAAGCAGGCTCCAGGCTCTGAGCTGTCAGCACAGAGCCCAATGTGGGGCTCGAACCCACAAACTGCTAGATCATGACCTGAGGTGAAGTCAGACACTTAACTGTCTTAACTGTCTTAGCCACTCAGGTGCCTCTACAAAATGTACACTCTTAAGGTAGACTGCAGTGCATGTATTTTTAGGAAGACAAAAATTAAATCACTTAAACCTCTGACAAGAGTTTGAAGCCAGTCCTCTATCCTAAAAAAAAGAAATTCAGTCTGCATTCTAAGTGCTGCATTTAGGAGCCTAGTATCTCTATAGGTGCCAAATGTCTTAAATTGATAAGAAGGAAAATAACTGTCATACTGTCTTTTGAAACGCTCAAATCTTTTTCTTTTTTTCTTTTTTAATTTTTTTAATGTTTTATTTTTGAGAGAGACAGACAGAAAGAGACAGAGTGTCAGCAGGGGAGGGACAGAGAGAGAGAGAGAGAGAGAGAGAGAGAGAGAGAGAGAAGAGAGAGAGGGAGACCCAGAATCCGAAGCAGGCTTCAGACTCTGAGCTGTCAGGACAGGGACCGACAGGGGGCTCGAACTCATGAGCCACAAGATCATGCCCTGAGCTGAAGTCAGATGCTTAACCAACTGAGCCACCTAGTTGCCCCTCATGTCTTTTTCTTTAATGGCATTTGTTTTCCACATTTTTAATGTGCTTAATCACATTTGATGCAATTGGGTCCCAATTGCCTTTGGACAAAGGAACTTTATGAGCAGATAGGTGTTTCTGTTTGTATTAGACTATAGTGCCCACTTTGGAAGCACATATACTAAAACGGTTTTAGACTATAGTGGCCATTTGGTTCTTTGATAAATAAATCCATGTGTAGATTTAGTAACTATAACTTTGACAGTTCAGAGAAATAAAACCCAAAAGTCATCTGACTGGTCAAGGGAAGAGAAACATTGGTTATTGCTAAGAGAAGGCCAAATGTGAACTCACAGCCCGTGTTGTAGCTAGTGTACCTTTATGAAGTTCATTCTGCAAGGCACTGGTAATCACGGAGGTACTTGTTACTACTAAACTTTGATGCAATTGGCACTAAGGTCTTTTGCCTACTTTGCTAGGCAGCTGAGATGCTGCAATTACAGAGAACTAGAACTGGTCCCAGGTTTATGATGGTGGGATATTGGGTTGACTGCAAGTCAGGCATTACTAAGCTCAGTCTGGTTTGGTAAGTGGCACTGCAGAGAAGATCCCTGGCAAAGCTATTGTGTTTTTAACTAGCCTCTAGAATTTAGAGACTCCTTAAGACTTTATTCAATTATTCCAGTACTTAATTTCAGTCATATCTGGGTGTGTCAGTGCCTCATGCTTGGCGATAGAAGACATAATTGTCTTGTGAGTAATGTTTGAACTCCGTGGCTTCTGGGTGCTATGCTTCAGTTTTGGTTTGAACATTTTCATTTTAAAGTGGTGCCATATGCCATAATTTTGGATTTACTGAAATTCAAAGTACATTGAGTTCATTTTCTTAATTAAATGATTAACTCATCAAGCATGTATAATAGTGGGGACTGACAAAGATTCTCTATTGACTATGCTAATCATGCTCATTGAACTCTCTTTTTGACCAAGCCTCAAACACTGCTGAGCTTCTGAATCCTTCCTTGTAGAATCTAGGTCTAGTAAGAATCCTGTTAAGTCAGTTAAGCAAGAATTCCCATCCTCCATATCCGGCCACCTGGGATATCTGATTAGGTCTCCTAGCTTCTACTATCCCCCAGGTGATGCCTGATCACCCTGGTCTGGCTTTAGCAAGAATCCTGTTAGGTCAGTTTAGCCAAAATCGTCCCTTACCCCAGATATCCCCTCAGTAACATTCCCACCCCCCATTTTGTTCCTTGGCTATAAAGTCCCACTTTTTCTTGTTGTATTTGGAATTGAGTCCAGTTCTATACTGAGATCTCTATCTCTTACTGCTCTGGTTTTTCTTTGATGGCTCTGTGGATTGTGGATGATATGTTTTGACTTTTGTTTGAGCATCTTCATTTTCAAGGGTCACCATTGGCTGTAATTTTGAGTTTACTAAAATTCAAAGGATATTAAATTCATTCATTTAGTTAACTAACTCATGTTTGGTATCTATTAAGTATCAATCAAGTGGCTTGGACATTTGAACACCAACCTAATCTTACAATTAAGGGTACTTTATATACATTCTTTTATAAGGTCTCTGGGGTCTACAAAATAGTTTGGACAC
Source organism: Cryptoprocta ferox (assembly GCA_028646485.1). Classification (NCBI taxonomy): domain Eukaryota; kingdom Metazoa; phylum Chordata; class Mammalia; order Carnivora; family Eupleridae; genus Cryptoprocta; species Cryptoprocta ferox. Next base: position 74,529,018 of record CM053559.1, read on the forward strand.
AGAATGTTATTATAGGCCCATTCACGTTCTTTTTTTTTTTTTTTAACTTTATTGTCAAGTTGGTTTCCATATAACGCCCACTGCTCTTCCCCACAAGTGTCCTCCACCATGACCATCACCCCCCTTCCCTTTTCCCCCTCCCCCTTCCACCCTCAGTTTGTTTTCAGTATTCAAGAGTCTCTCGTGCTTTGTCTCCCTCCCTCTCCCTAACACTTTTTCCTCCTTCCCCTCCCCATGGTCCTCTGTTACGTTTCTCCTGTTAGACCTATGAGTGAAAACATAGGGTATCTGTCCTTCTCCCCCTGACTTATTTCGCTTAGCATGACACCCTCGAGGTCCATCCATGTTGCTACGAATGGCCAGATTTTATTCATTCTCATTGCCATGTAGTATTCCATTGTATAGATAAACCACATCTTCCTGATCCATTCATCAGTTGATGGACACTTAGGCTCTTTCCATGATTTGGCTATTGTTGAAAGTGCCGCTATGAACATTGGGGTACATGTGCCCCCGTGCATCAGCATTTCTGTATCCCTTGGGTAAATCCCCAGCAGTGCTACTGCTGGGTCATAGGCGAGTTCTACTGATAGTTTTTTGAGGAACTTCCACACTGTTTTCCAGAGCGGCTGTACCAGTTTACGTTCCCACCAACAGTGTAGGAGG
>CM053559.1:74530183-74694373 GCA_028646485.1 Cryptoprocta ferox
CCAGTACCATACTGTCTTGGTGATGACAGCTTTGTAGTAGAGTCTAAAGTCTGGGATTGTGATGCCTCCCGTTTTGGTTTTCTTCTTCAGTATTACTTCGGCTATACTGGGTTTTTTGGTTCCATATGAATTTTAGGATAGTTTGTTCTAGCTTTGAGAAGAATGCTGGTGCAATTTTAATTGGTATTGCATTGAATGTGTAGATTGCTTTGGCTAATAATGACATTTTAATGATATTTATCCTTCCGATCCATGAGCATGGAATGCTTTTCCATTTCTTTGTGTCTTCTTCAATTTCTTTCATAAGTTTTCAATAGTTTTCATCGTACAGGTCTTTTATGTCTTTGGTTAGGTTTATTCCTAGGTATTTTATGGTTTTTTGTGCAATTGTGAATGAGATCAGTTTCTTGATTTCTCTTTCTGTTGCTTCATTATTGGTGTATAAAAATGCAACTGATTCTTATTTTGAATTAAATTCTTTTAGTATTAAACTATCTTGCATTTTCAAAAGCTGAAATATTAATATCTTCTACAACATATCAATATAACTTGCTTAAGGCTTCAATATTTAGAATTCATATTTAATCATGCTGTGGTTTTCTAGTTTCTGAGATGTATTACTTTCTAATTATACCGTGGCTCAGGACAAACTTTTATTGCATAAAATGAACATGTATAAATTATATCTCTATGTTCTACTATATCGATTAAATAAAATTTGATTTAGGAAACTGCTTTGGAGAGATTTTGTTATTTATTTGGCTCTCTTTTTTTCTCTTCTCCCCTCTCCCTTCCCATCTTAGGGAAAGAAGCAGTCTTCAGGAAACTAGTATTTTCCTATAAGTAACAAATGTCAAACATGGCTTTATCACTTTGAAAATATTAATTCTAATTCATTTTAATTTTGTAAGGAGAAATTACTTTTCCAGCAGATGCTGTACTTCCTTGAAACCAGTTCATTCTTCATCTATACGAAACTGCGAGAAATCTTTCATTAATTCAAACAAAATGCTTAACAATAGAAACAACTGCAATTAGGAGTTGTTTTACCATTGGGTTCTTAAACTCATTTCAAATGCTAATAAAAAGTTATAGCTAAAAAAACTATAGCATTTTTACGTTAATTTTCCATCTTTACCAATCCTTTTTATTACTATAAGGCACTTGAATTTGCTGGGATTCAACACACACACACAGGTCCTCCTCCCTCCATCACATAAGAACATCTTAAAACATTCTTTCCTTTAAAAAATTTTTTTTAAATGTTTATTTTTTTTTTTTTTTTTGAGAGAGAGAGAGATTGAGAGACAGAGCATAAGCAGGGGAGGAACAGAGAGAGAGGGAGACACAGAATGTGAAGCAGGCTCCAGGCTCTGAGCTCTCAGCATGAAGCCTGTTGTGGGGCTTGAACTCATGAACAGTGAGATCATGACCTGAACTGAAGTCAGACGCTTAACCATCTGAGTCACCCAGGAGCCCCAAGTCTTTTCTTTTTTAAAGGCTTATTTATTTTTGAGAAAGAGAAAGACAGACAGATTATGAGGAGGGGAGAGGCAGAGGTAGAGCACAGTATTCGAAGCAGGCTCCAGGCTCTGAGCTGTCAGCACAGAGCCTGATGTGGGGCTTGAACCCATGAACCATGAGATCATGACCTGAGCTGAAGTTGGATGTTTAACTGACACCCAGGAGCCCCGAGATTTAGTGTTTCCTTAACTGACTGAGTAAAGAGCTCCTTTTCTTTACCCACCATGTGGAATACTGAAGAGTATTTAGTTTTTTCTGGAGCAATTTCTGACCTGCTGACATTTCAGAGGGAAATTTTGAAAATTTGCTTCAAAAATAAGTTGCCTTTTTTTCTTTCCACTGCATAGCCTTATAAGGTGTCTGTGAAAAAGAATTAGAAGTTCTGTAATAGGCCATGTTTTTAAAACTACCCCTTTAGTAGAAGTAGTTTGACACTTACTGCTTAGTAGTGGATACACAGATTAAGAATGAGCAAGTTTTTTTCTTTGTTTTTTTAACGATTTTATTTTTAAGTAATCTCTACACCCAATGTGGGGCTCAAATTTACAACCCAAGATCAAGAGTCATGTGCTCCACCATCTGAGCCAGCTAGGGGCCCTAAAAATGAGTAATTTCTTTAACCCTGAGGAGCTCCAGGCTGTGCAAAAATTATCTGTGGGAGACACTGACAAAGTTACGACAAAAGGAGAAGAAGGAACCAAGACAAGAATGATAACGACAATACCGAAAATACTTATACTAATACTAATACTAATAAAGTCAAAGGGGAAGGAAGAAGCAGTTGATTGAATGCCACCAAAAATAGTATGAACTTCTCTTGTTTCATCAAGTGTATCATCATATCAGTTTCTGGCCAAGTTATTTATAAAACATTATAGCTTAATAAGAAGTTTCCTAGAAAAAAAAAAAAGTCTTGCTTAAAGATTCCTTTCTTTCCTGAAAGCATGAATAAAGTTTTTCTGTAAGGAAGAAAACTGCACATGGATTTTTCTGCTTTGTTGATATTATGCTGGTCTCTTATTTTAAGTTCGCTCAGAACTCAGCTTAGATTCAGTGTAACTTGTAACTGGAGGTAGAAGTCAGCCTTTGAGTTGAAATTTGAGACCAAGTAGTACTTCAGAAATGATACCCAGCCTACCAAAGGTAATTAGTATACAAAGCCTACAAAAGCAATAAATCTGGGGCTGGCTGCTTACTTGAAGTTTTGCTTTTTATTTTTCATGTTAAAGAATGATTTCCAAAGTATTTATGGAGGTAATTTAGATGCATTAAAGGTACCTTCAGCATCTTGAGGCTAGGGGCTATTTGATGGTTATTGTCACAATGCATTTATCATGTTCAGTTGTTCTGGGGACAGTAGGGTAATGGGGAGTGAGAAGGTGCCATGGAAAGACATCTTAAACCTTGGGACTCCCCCACTTCTCCCCCTCCCTTCAGTTCTCGTTATTTACTAGAATAAACAGTAAGAAGGCGGATGGTTCTTTTCCTCTTCCCAATAAAGAGAAGCTGAGCTTCAAATTTGTGCTGGCAAAATTCTAACATTAAATTTTATTTTTCTCCCAGGTTTTTTTTTTTGAGAAACTATATGGTAGTTGAATTAAAGAAAGTTAGAAGATCAAAAATATGTAGGGGCGCCGGGGTGGCTCAATCAGTTAAGCATCCTACTTTGGCTCAGGTCATGATCCTCACGGCTTGTGAGTTCAAGCCTTGTGTCAGGCTCTGTGCTGACAACTCAGAGCCTGGAGCCTGCTTCAGATTCTGTGTCTCCCTCTCTCTCTCCTCTTTCCCCACTTGTGCTCTGTCTCTCTCTCAAAAATTAACATTAAAAAATAAAAATATGTAATGGACCCTCAGGAAATATGAATATTTCTTTATCTCTCTGGATTTTCTTTAATTCCTTAAGCATGTACTTACTTTTCTGTATATCTGAAAAACTGCTTGTCTTCAGTAGCATCAAGGCAAGGAGCTAGTGGGTTCCTGCTCATTAGTATTTGAAGCAAGCATCTTTACATCCTGTTATCTTTATAACTAGCTCTGATGTCTGAATAAACTCTTTCAGGATAAAATACTGTATTTATTTAATGGGGTGCCCAGGTGGCTCAGTTGGTTAAGCAACTGATTTTGGCTCAGGTCATGATCTTGCAGTTCATGGATTTGAACACCACAATGGGCTCTGTCCTGACTTCTCAGAGCCTGGAGCCTGCTTTGGATTCTGTGTCTCCCTCTCTCTGTTCCTTCCCCACTTGCGTGCTCTGTCTCTCTCTCTTTCAAAAATAAACATTAAAAAACTAAAAAAAAAAATAAAATCCCATATTTATTTAAGCATATCATCATTGGGGATTGAGGTTTCTTTTAATATTTTCTCATGTCATAGATGCCACAATACACAGTGGTTAATAATACATTGTTAGTATCTATACCTACCCATATAACTTTTATTACAAAATAATTTTGGGCTAATTCTCAGATAAACCATTCCTGGGTCAAAGGTTTTAACTAGCATGTGTTCCAGGGATAAAATTTCTTTACAGCAAGAATATGAATTAATTAAATAGGATTTAGGATGTATTCAGATCTTGAGCTTTTAAATTTATTCTGAGACAAAATGATTTTTTTTAAAGGAATGTTAATGTCTTTCTAGTGCTCTAGGGAGACATTAAAACCAACAGGCTTCTGGCCTGGACACTACTGAAGACAAGTTTCGTGGTTGGCCTATGAAAGGACTTCTGGGTAGATACTACTATAAGGAATCAGGGGGATATCAAAGGCTTAGCGGAGTGCTTTAAAGGGGCAATTATTCAGCCAATGGGCAAATAGGACACTTGAGAAGCAACCTCAAGTATAAATTGAGAACAAGCCTTATACATACTACTGGAGAGATGTTAATTATCTGGAGTTAAGTCAAGATTTTCTAGGGAGATGAGATTCCTCTGTAAAGTCCCTAGTAGATGCTCTAAATAAGAGATGCTTTTCTAGATGCTAACCCAGGTCTTCCTCCAGTTCTGTGCCCCTAGGCTTTGTCAAGAGATGTATAAAGAAGAGTTAAATTTGTTTCATAAAAAAATATTTACACATATTTTTGTACCTGTACATAAATCGTGTGTGTGTGTACACAGATATCTATAAATTTGTATATCTTTTATTTAACCTTTTACTCAATTTACTTTCTCTTGTACTAACACAATAATGCAATTCCATAGTTTCTGTCTTCCTCTCCCTTTTTCTCCCTTTTTCTCTCCACAGAATGGGGTCCTCCACTCCATGCCTATGCCATTTTATCTCCCCCAGTTCACATGCATGTACCTCGATCCCACCAAGCTCTCTCCTTCCATCTGTGGTCCTTCTACCACTCCACAGACTGATTTTCTGGGTGTTCCAAGTGATCTGACCTCAATACAGCCATGTTTGAGGGACAAGGGAAATCCCAGTCCCCTTACTGCCCCACCATCGTAACTCCTCCTCTACTCAATTTACTTTGAGATGTGATGGAGCACTATTCCAAATAACACTTAAACTTGTTCCTTAGTAGGAGATTTTGGTTAATTCAATAGTTTCAAGCACACTTTTGATCTATTACTTCTGGCAGAAGTGACTTTTGCCTCCTCCTCTACCTGCCCCCTTTCAGGAAAAAAAAAAGATGAAATCTCATAATTCTATGAACAGTTGTTTTCAATTTTTTTGCCTGCCACTATAAAGTGGTCTTTCAAGGAATAACAAACAAAAATGAGAAGTTCAACTGGAATTAATTTTTATTTAACAGTCTTTTGCTAAGACACTGCTTGGCACAGCATTCTACACAAGTGGAAAGGCAAAAGGAAAAATAGCTGCATTCACCTCTCTGTAGGCTCAGTAATGATTTAGCAAGATGACACAAATGTTAGTTGTTACAGGATTTGTATCATACAGAAGAGAAAATAACTTTATTGACTCAAACACAAGAGTTCTCCATCTTCAAAAATTGGATTAAATTCCTGCACTTAATGTTAAGAGCTTGGTGAAGTTTATACTCTCTGATACAGAAACATCAGTAACAATATATTCCATATTTCTTTTTTTTTCAGTTATAGATGAAGCAACTTGCAAAACATTCTTGTAACATGAACCAAGAAGAATAATATTTAAAAGTAACACAATCATTATACGTCTTTATCCATCAATGTAGCTTCATTCCACTATATCTTTTCTTGCTTATATCTTGCATGAAATATTGGATAAGCCAAAGTGTGTAGGAAGAAATTTTCATAGTCCTTAATCTTTGAAATGGGAATGCTCATGTTCAAGCGTATCTTCTTTAGGAGTTTTGTCGAGTCCAGTGGAACAACGCAGGCAGTGTTTACGTTCCTTCTGATTCCGTGTTGCTTGCCTCAGGATTTCACGGCACCCCCTTTAATCCAAAGTATTTCTTTCCTCTGGGGCTGGAATGTCCCAACTGAACGTTGTGCTACAAACTTTAATGTGCAGCTAGATCTGAGACTTTTCTCTATAAAAGGAAGCACCCTAAAAAGTGCCACTGGACAAGCCATTACAATATTTTATGCTGATAGACTTGGCTACTATCCTCACATAATTGAAAAGACTGGCCGAAGTGTACATGGAGGAATCCCTCAGTTGGGATCCTTACAAAAGCACTTGGAGAAAGCCAAGGTAGACATTTCCCATTACATACCAACACAAGGCGTGGGCTTGGCTGTCATTGACTGGGAAGACTGGAGGCCTCTCTGGGCAAGAAACTGGGGATCTAAAGATATTTACAGGAATATGTCTATTCAGTTGGTTCAGCAACAACATGAACAACTTAATGCCACAGAAGCCACCAAGAGAGCCAAAATAGATTTTGAAAACACAGGAAGGTGTTTCATGCTAAAGACTTTAAAATTGGGGAAATTCCTTCGGCCAAATTATTTATGGGGTTACTATCTTTTTCCTGATTGTTACAATCATAACAGAAACCCCGGTTACAATGGAAGTTGCCCTCAAATAGAATATAAAAGAAATGATGAGCTCAACTGGTTGTGGAATGAGAGCACGGCCCTTTTCCCATCTATTTATTTGAATAGCAAATTAAAATCTTCTCCAAATGCCTCTCTCTTTGTCCGTAATCGTGTTCAGGAAGCCATTCGGGTTTCTAAAGTACCCAGTGCTACACAACCACTTCCAGTTTTTGTGTATGCCCGTCCAGTTTTTACTGACTTGGATTTGAAATATCTTTCTGAGGTGAGTAACTCAAGGCATAAGGGCTATGAATCAGTGTTCACAAATGGTGTTTAAGGAATTCAACATCATTTTTAAAGGGAATGAAATTTGGCTTTTAATATCCTTTAGGAATATGCACACAGGTGGTAGTTTTGCATTGTTATATGAATGCAAAATAAGAATATATTTCACTTTAATGTAATCATATATCTTAGAAACAATGAAAAACGAGGTAGCACAGACAATCTAGTAATTCAGTTCCCTTTCTTTTTCTTTCATGGGTCTGCCCTTTTGTCAATAGAAGCAATTAAAATAATAGAAAAATCTGTATTTTTGATAGGGTAGTGGTGGCATGAAAGATGGAAATAAATAGTGGGGAAATATTTAAATTATTGTTATTGAGTCAGAATTCTTAGCTTTGATGTTACTATCCTATGCACAACATTTCTATTTTATTTCTATCTGTTAACTATTTCTGTCACATTTGCCAGGGTGACCTTGTGAATACAATTGGTGAAACTGTTTCTCTGGGAGTCTCTGGAATGATAATATGGGGAAGTCTCAATTTAAGCCAAAATGTGGTAAGTTTAATTGACAGGAAATAGATGAAAACATTTCTACTTTTCATGTTCTTCAGGATTGTGGTGGTACTGAATAATAAAATAAGTATTATGCTTGGTACATAGTAATGTGTGCTCAATTAATACTGGTTGCATCAAACTATCCTTCATTTGCATGGTTATGTTATAAGGCAGAAATTTTCCGGTGAAGAGAAACAGAAATTCAGGGAAATTTATTGAAATTCTCTAGGCTGTGTGGCTAGTAAGTAGCAAAAGCAGGACTACAATCTCAGTTTTTTGGCATAGTGTTTGGTTTTCTGCACTGTACTGTGACATCTCCCTCCTTAAAAAACCTATGAACTAGTCAATGAAAGAATGAAAGAATAGTCAATTCATTCATTCATTCATTACAGTTTATTAAGCACTTAGTTTACTTACTCATTTAGTCATTCAATGGCAGTTTATTACAGGGGTCAGCAGATGATGGCCATGGGCCAACTCTGACCTAGTATTTGCTTTTGTGCAGCTCATGGGCTAAGAATGATTTTTACCTTTTTACTTTTTTGTTATTTTTTTTCTGAAGAGTATGCAAAATTAAATAGAAAGAAAAATGTTTCTATGTCCTTCCCAAAAGAAAAGTGTGGAAATACAGGAAGCAAAATGTTAAAAATTATAGGTGACTTAAATATTATTTTTCTTTACACTCAACTATATTTTCCTTTTTTATTATTTGTTTATTTTTTAAAATGTAAATCCAAGTGAGTTAACATATAGAGTAATAATGATTTCAGGAATAGAATTTAGTGATTTATGTAACACCCAGCACTCATCTCACCAAGTGCCCTCCTTAATGCCCATCACTCATTTAGCCCATCCCCCCATTCAACACCCCTCCAGCAACCCTCAGTTTGTTCTTTTTTTTTAAGAGTCTCTTATGATTTGTTTCCCTCTATGTTTTTATATTATTTTGCTTCCCTTCCCTTATGTGCATCTGTTTTGTATCTTAAATTCCACATATGACTGAAATGATATGATATTTGTCTTTCTCTAAATTATTTCGCTTAGCATAATACACTCTAGCTCCATCCATGTTGTTGCAAATGGCAAGATTTCATTCTTTTTGATTGCTAAGTAACATTCCATTGTATATATATACCACTCCTCTTTATCCATTCATCAGTTGATGGACGTTTGGGCTCTTTCCATACTTTGGATATTGTTGATAGTGCTGCTATAAATATTGGCATGTATGTGCTCCTTCAAAAGAGCACTTCCGTATCCGTTGGATAAATACCTAGTAGTGCAATTGCTAGGTCATAGAGGAGTTCTATTTTTAATATTTTGAGGAATCTCCATACTGTTTTCCAGAGTGGTTGCACCTTTGCATTCCCAGCAGCAGTACAAAAGGGTTCCTCTTTCTCCGCATCCACCAATATCCGTTGTTTCCTGAGTCATTCATTTTAGCCATTCTTACTGGTGTGAGGTGGTATCTTATTGTGGTTTTGATTTGTATTTCCCTGATGATGGGTGATATTGAGCATTTTTTCATGTGTCTTTTAGCCATCTGGATATCTTCTTTGGAAAAATGTCTATTCATGTCTTTTGCCCATTTCTTCACTGGATTATTTGGTTTTTGGGTGTTGAATTTGATAAGTTCTTTATAGATTTTGGTCACTAATCCTTTATCTGATATGTCATTTGAAGTATCTTCTCCCATTCTGTCAGTTGCCTTTTAGTTTTGCTGATTGTTGTCTTACTATGCAGAAGCTTTTTATCCTGATGAGTTCCCAATAGTTCATTTTGCTTTTGTTTCCCTTGCCTCTGGAGACATGTCAAGTAAGAAGTTGCTAGGGCTGAGGTCAAAGAGGTTGTTGCCTGTTTCCTACTATAGGATTTTGATGGTTTCTTGCATTACATTTAGTTCTTTCATCCATTTTGAGTTTATTTTTGTGTATGGTGCAAGAAAGTGGTCCAGGTTCATTCTTCTTCATGTTGCTCTCCAGTTTTCACAACATCATTTGCTGAAGAGACTCTTTTTTCCATTGAGTTTTCTTTCTTGTTTTGTTAAAGATTAGCTGGCTATACAGTTGTGGGTCCATTTCTGGGTTCTTTATTAAGTTCCACTGATATTTGTGTCTGTTCTTGTGCCATACCATACTGCCTTGATGATTACAGCTTTGTAATACATCTTGAAGTCTGGAATTGTGCTACCTCCAGCTTTAGTTTCCTTTTTCAGGATTGCTTTGGCTATTCAGGGTCTTTTCTGGTTCCATACAAATTTTAGGATTGTTCTAGCTCTGTGAAGAATGCTGGTATTATTTTGATAGGGGTTACATTGAATATGTAGATTGTTTTGGGTAGTGTTGACATTTTAACAATATTTGTTTTTCCAATCCATGAGCATGAAATGTTTTTCCATTTTTCTGTGTGTCTTCTTCAATTTCTTTCATAAGCTTTTTACAGTTTTCAGTGCATAGATTTTTCACCTCTTTGGTTAGGTTTGTTCCTAACTATTTTATGCTTTTTGGTGCAATTGTAAACGGAATTGATTCCTTGAGTTCTCTTTCTGTTGCTTTATTATTGGTGCATAGAGATGCAACCAATTTTTGTACATTGATTTTATATCCTGCAACTTTGCTAAATTCATGTATCAGTTCTAGAAGTTTTTTTGGTGGAATCTTTCAGGTTTTCCATTTATAGTATCATGTCATCTGCAAAGAATGAAAGTTGACTTCCTCCTTGCCAATTTGGATGCCTTTTACTTCTTTGTGTTATCTGATTGCTGACACTAGGACTTCCAACATTATGTTGAATAACTGGTGAAAGTGGAAATCCTTGTAATGTTCCTGACCTTAGGAGGAAAGCTCTCAGTTTTTCCCCATTGAGAATGATATAGCAGTGACCTTTATGATCTTGAGGTATGATCCTTCTAACTGTAATTTCTGGAGGGTCTATATCGAGAAAGGATGCTGTATTATGTCAAATGCTTTTTCAGCATCTATTGAGAGGATCATGAGGTTCTTATCCTTTCTTTTATTAATGTGATGTCTCACACTGATTGATTTGTGGATATTGAACCATCTGCATCCCAAGAATAAATCCCACTTGATTGTGGTGAGTAATTCTTTTAATGTGTTGTTGGATTTGGTTGGCTACTATCTTGTTGAGAATTTTTGCATCTGTATTCATCAGGGAAGTTGGTCTGTAGTTCTTTTTAGTGGGGTTTTTGGTTTTGGAATCAAGATAATGCTGACTTCATAGAATGAGTCTGGAAGTTTTTCGTCCATTTCTATTTTTTAGAACACCTCCTAAAGAATAGGTGTTAACTCTTTAAATGTTTGGTACAACTCCACTGGAAAGCCATCCAGTTCTGGATTCTTGTTTGTTGGGAGATTTTTGATTACTGATTCAATTTCTTTATTGGTTATGGGTCTGTTCAGATTTTCTATTTCTTCATTTTTCAGTTTGGGTATTGATATGTTTCTAGGAATTTGTCTGTTTTTTCCAGATTGTCTAATTTGTTGGCATATAATTGCTCATAATATTCTCTTGTTATTGTTTGTATTTCTGCAGTGTTGGTTGGAATCTCTCCTCTTTCATTTGTGATTTTATTTATTTGTGTCCTTCCCTTTTTCTTTTTGATCAAACTGGCTAGGAGTTTATCAATTTTGTTAATTCTTTCAAAGAATCAGCTCCTGGTTTCATTGATCTGTTTTTTTTTTTTTTTTTTTTTTTTTTTTTTTTTTTTTTTTTTTAGTTTGGTATCATTGATTTCTGCTCTAAACTTTACTATTTCCTGTCTTCTGCTGGTTTTGGGCTTTATTTGCTGTTATTTTCCCAGCTCTTTTAGGTGTAAGGTTAAGCTGTATATTTGAGACCTTTCTTCCTTCTTTAGGAAGGCCTGGATTGCTATATACTTCCTGCTTATGACCATCTTTGCTACATCCCAGAGGTTTGGGGCTGTCATGTTTTCATTTTCATTGGCTTCCAAGTACTTTTTAAATTCCTCTTTAATTTCTTGGTTAACCCATTCATTCTTTAGTAAGATATTCGTTAATGTCCCAGTATTCATGGTTTTTCCAAATTTTTCTTGTGGTTTATTTCGAGTTTCAAAGCACTGTGGTCTGAAAATATGCAAGGTATGATGATCTCAATCTTTTTCTACGTGTTGAGGGCTGATTTGTGACCCAGTATGTGTCTATTCTGGAGAATGTTCCATGTGCACTCAAGAAAAATGAGTATTCTGTTCTTTATGATGGAACGTTCTGAATATATCTGTTAAGTCCATCCAGTCCAGTGTGTCATTCAGAGCCATTGTTTCCTTGTTGATTTTATGCTTAGATTGTCTGTTGCTGTAAGTGGGATGTTGAAGACCCCTACTATTATGGTATTATTATCAATGAGTTTCTTTGTTTGTGATTAACGATTGATATATTTGGGGGTCTCCATTGGGGGCATAAATATTTATAATTGTTATATCTTTTTGGGGGTCCCCATTGGAGGCATAAATATTTATAATTGTGAGGTCTTTTGGGGGGATAGACCCCTTAATTATGATAAAATGCCCTTCTTCATCCTTGTTAGTCTTTATTTTAAAATCTAGTTTGTCTGATACAAGTATGGCTACTCCAGCTTTCTTTTGATGACCATTAGGATGGTAGATGGTTCTCCATCCCCTTACTTCAATCTGCAGGTGTCTGTAGGTCTAAAATGAGTCTCTTGTAAGCAGCATATACATGGGTCTTGTTTTCTTATCCATTCTAATACCCTATATCTTTTGATTGGAGGGTTTAGTTCATTGACATTAGAGTGAGTACTGAAAGTCATTGTGTTGCCTGTTGAGTTGGTGTTTCTGGTGATGTTCTCTGGCCTGTCTAGTCTTTGTTACTTTTGGTCTTTTTTGTTTTGTTTTGCCTTTTCTGCCTTTTCTCCACTCAAAGGTCCCCCTTAAAATTTCTTGCAAGGATGGTTTAGTGGTCATGAACTCCTTTAGTTTTTGTTTGTCTGGGAAACTCTTTATCTCTCCTATTTTGAATGACAGCCTTCCTGGATAAAGAATTCTTGGCTGCATATTTTTCAGATTGAGCACGTTGAATATATCCTGCCATTCCTTTCTCGCTTGCCAAGTTTCTGTGGATAGGTCTGCTGCAAACCTGATTTTTCTTCCCTTATAGGTTAAGGTTTTTTTTTCCCTTACTTTTCATAATTCTTTCCTTGTCTGTGTATTTTGTGAATTTGACTATGATATGCCTTGGTGATGGTCAGTTTTTGTTGAATCTAATGGGAGTTTTCTGTGCTTCTTGGATTTTTATGTCTGTGTCCTTCCCCAGATTAGGAAAGTTTTCCACTATAATTTGTTCACATAAAACTTCTGCCCCCTTCTCTCTCTCTTTATCTTCTGGAATTCCTATGATTCAGGTGTTATTCCTTTTTAATAAGTCACTAAATTCTCTAAGTTTTGTATCATGATCTTTTGCCCTTATTTCCTCTTTTTTTTCTGCTTCATTATTCTCCATAATTCTATCTTGTAAATCGCTGATTCTCTGCTCTGTCTAGTCTGTCTTTGCTATTGTGGCATTCATTTGAGAGTACATCTTGGTTAGAGCATTTTTAATTTTGTCCTGACTAGATTTTATTTCTTTTATCTTCGCAGAAGAGGAATCTATGCTTTTTTCAACCCTAGCTAGTATTCTTATTATCGTGGTTCTAAATTCTAGTTCAGATATCTTGATTATATCTGTGTTGATTAAACCCCTGACTGTCATTTCTTCTTCTTCTTTCTTGTGGGGTGAATTCCTTCATTTTGGCATTTTGGAGGAAGAAAAAGATAAAAAAATTAAAATTAAAAAATTAAAAACAAAACAAAAAATCAAAAAAAGGAAGCTAGAGCCTAGGTGTGTTTTGGTCTGTTTATTGAAAGATACTTGATAGAATAGAGAAAAAAAGGGAAAAAAGGAAAAAAGGTAAGAAAAAAATTTAAAAAATTAAAAAAAAATTATATCATAACAGAATAAAATGAAATAAAGAAAATGAAATGGAATAAAACATTAAAAAATAAAAAATAAAGTAAAAAATAAAAAAGATATTTTTCTCTTTTTGCCAAATTCTGTGGCTCAAGTTATGCAGTGTTTTGTATTAATCTTCAGATCAATTTCCTAGGTGTTCAAAATGGTTTGGTACTGATTTGGCTGCATTTCAGGGACAAGACCGTCTCAGGGTCTCCATGTTGCTCCATCGTCTATCCCTATCATTAATTTTTTAGTGTTTATTTATTTTTAAGAGAGAAACAGAGCATGAGTGGGGGAGGGGGTAGAGAGAGACAGAGACACAGAATTTGAAGCAGGCTCCAGGCTCTGAGCTGTCAGCTCAGAGCCCAACACGGGCCTCAAACCCACAGTGAGATCATGACCTAAGCCGAAGTCAGATGCTTAACCAACTGAGCCATCCAGGCACCCCTGATTTTTACCTTTTTAAATGGATGGGGGGAAACCCCCAAAAGAAGAGTATTTATAAGAGGTGAAAATTATGTAAGACTTAAATTTTAGTGCCTATCAGTAAAGTTTTATTAGAACATAGTCATGTTCCTTAATTTAGCTGTCTATGGCTGCTTTTGCAGTGCAGATAAATAATTGAATAGCTATGGCAGAGACTGTATCATTCAAAACACTGAAATATTTACTGCCTGTCCTTTTACAGAAAACTTTTGCTGATCCCTGGTTTATCGAACATGTCTTATGATTAATGCCAGATATTTGTTTAGGTTCTAAAAATATAGCAGGGAATGAAGCAAACTCCCTTTACCATGGAGCTGTATCCTCACAAGTGGATATACAACATAGAGAGAGAGGATACGTCAGGTAGTGATAAGTGTAATAAAGAGCAATGAAGCAGTGTAGGCAGGATAAGGGAAGATAAAACAGTGTTATTTAAGATGGGGTAGTCACAGAAGGCCTCTCTGATGAGGTGCTATTGGAGCAGACACCTGATGGAAATCAGGGACCAAGTCTCTGGATGTCTGGGGGAGGTAAGTGCAATAGCCTTCAGACTGGTATGTGTTTGTCAAGAAAGACCCAGGAGGTCAGTGTGACTGGAGTGTAGTGAGCAAGGAAAACAGAAGTAAGAAGTGTGGTCGAGTAAGAAGGCAGAGGGTTGGATGTAGGGCTTCCTAGGCCACCACGGGGCTTTTACTCCGAGATCGAAGGCCACTAAGAGGTTTGAGCAGAAGAATTGCAAGCTGTGATAAACATTTCTTTCTCAGCTGAATTGAGGATGGATAGTAGAGGGGCAGGAGAGGGAGAAGGGATAGCGGGTTGTTGATGGCTTGCACCACAGGTGCTGGCATGTGTTGTAAATATAACCTAACAGTAGAACAGAGAGGATTGACTGAGGGATCAGGTGACAAGGATAGATAAGAAAAGTGGTTAAGATGACTCCAAGGCTTTTGGCTTGAAGGAGTTGTCTCTGAGATGGGAAAGACTTTAGCAAGAATGATTTGTTGGGGGTTGGGCAGGGAAGAAAGAGTCGGGAGTGGGGAGAGGGTGCATTGGCAATTGGGAATTCCTTTCGAGAAATATTACCAAGTTGTTCAAAACTCCTCTAAGGGAGAGGAAAAGGAAGGCTTATTTTCCACAGGTTATATTTAGTATTGTCTATTTTAAGTAAAATTCTGAGTAAAACTTGTTTCATTAGGAAAAACATGTCTATTTTTGTTCAGTATCGATAAAGTGTATTCATTTTCTCCTAATGCATTTCTTTAGTTCAAAAAACCTTTAACTGTCACCACCTAATCCATTTCCTGCTCCCTTTATTTTCACCCTTGTTTAATTCTCTGTAGCAGGTCCTTCTCCCCCACCTCTTCAATCCTCTTGACTCAAAACAAGAGTAAAGCTGTCACACGGACACTGCTGAGTTGGAGCTGAACTTTTCCTTCTCTAACAGATGTGGAAATACTAGCGACATAGGTGCCAAGGAGAACATTCCATGAAGCTCATGGCCTAGGGTCTTCTCCTAGGACTACAGAGAAGAGACTTTCTGTGGCACTCTAAGACCAGAAGAGACCTGTTGATCTTTTGTCCTTCAGATAGACTCATTATATTGTCACTTCATTTATAAAAGTACTCAATAGTAGTCACTACTTTATGAGAATCTTTCAAGGTAATCTGAGCCCTCTACCTGCTTGGTAGAACTCTGTTATCTCTGGCTTGATCACCCATAAAGAGAAACAAAATAAAATATAAGTTCAGAGAAAGGTATATGTCCCTTTTGCAAAATCTCTTATGTCAGAAAATTATTTAAAAATTATAATTTTCCTAAACATATTCCTAATTTTCATTTGCTGTTTCTGAAACATTTAAACTCCTTTCTCAAGGATTGTATTAATTCTATGATAGAATCACTTGTAAATTCTCCATATTACTTCCATTTTTTTAAAGAACTGAGAATTCCACCCTTACTCCAATGAAGAGTGAATTAGGCATTCCTCAATTGTTAGTATGGTGTGACATACTATTTAATTGTCATACCTGTTTTTTTAAATTGTACTTTAATACTAGATTTACACTGTTCTACCATGACTCTCAGATCATCTTCAGTTTTAGTCATACAGGACAGTTCTTCAACTTCAATATGGCTATTTTTACCTAATGACACTGCCTTTAAATTATTCCCTGTAGACTCTGTTTTATATATTCCTGCTACTTTTCCCAATTTATGATTATTTTGAGTGATTTTGAATGTTAGTTCTATCATTACTTCCCCTTTTTTTCTATGGCATTTGTAATCAATGGAATCATGGATTACTTGTGTTATTTCCTCTGATTCACCGGCAACTGGAGAAACTGGTAACTGCAGGTTTAATGACTAAAATTGACTTAAAACAATTGTTATTCAATGTAACCAAACTATTTCCTTCCATTCCATTTTGTTAGATCCAGTGGTGTGGCAGATAGCTCCTACTGGTCCCAGCTCATGAGACCTGATTGTTAAATATTCAGAAATTTTGTGAACTGATTGTTAAACACAACCATTATTAAACATTAAATTATAAAAATTTAGAATGAAATAAATTATGATAAAAACAAAAGTAATAAATACTCAAAATGTATCAGATATGTACTTCACTTTATTATCATCCCGTCTCTTGAGATTATGTGCATCTATTGCATCTGTATAAGCAAAAATAGTATGTACTACTATGTTTCTCCATACCATACTTCCATTCTGTATGCTTGATTCCCAATTCTTCACTCAGTGATTTCAGGTTAATAGCTTACAACTGGCCATGGTATGTGTATTTATACCATGGATATTGACAAATGCTAAAAACCATGCCTTACCTTTTAGAAAGCCAGTTTTAGATCCTTCCAAAGACTGCATCTTGTGTGGGCTAATGATTCTCAAACTATTCTCATCCTTTACTCCTCTTTTTGCCCAGCTCTGGTCTCTGTGGTCACCCAGACCGTTATCTGAACTCAGTGTAAATTCTCATATATCTCGGCCCTGGGGATACAGCATTGAAGAATTTTGACAAAGTCTCTGCAGTCATGGAGCTTATATTAAAGTTGGAGGGATAGAAACTATACACAAACAAGAAAACTATTTGATGTGATAAGTACTATGCAGGGAATTAAAATAGAGAGATGTGAGTAAGTAGATAGGAAAGATGTCTGGGGTTCAATTAAAGCTGCAATCTGGTCGACAAGATGAAGTGACCATGTTAAAAATTAGAAGAAAACACTCCAAGCATAGGGAACAAGTAAGTGCAGTTTGAAATGAACGTGCCATGCTTATGAAACACTAGTATGCCTAAGGCAGAGTGGGTAAGGGAGGGGCGCTCAAGAGGAAGGAAGGGTTACCTCACATTAGACTGTATACAAGTTGGGAGAAGTTGAATTTTATTCTAAACACCATGCAAAACTAGGATTAAGAGGAGGTTTCTATTGCTGCCATAATAATGACAACACACTTGGTTTAAACAAGAGAAAACGATCACCTTACAGTTCTATAGGTCAAAAGTCCAGCATGGATCTGAATGGGCTAAAATCAAAATGTTCATAGGGTTGCATTCCTTTTTAGGGGAGGAGCCTCAGTTGCTCATTGGGGTTGTTGGTAGAATTTATTTCCTCCTGGTTGTAGCAACGAGATGTCTATTTCTGGCTGGCTATGGCTAAGGGTCATTTCCAGCTTCTAGAGGTCACTACATTCTTTAGAGCTTGGCCCTGTCCTCTATCTGCAAAGTTAGCAATGCTGGGTTGAGCCTCCTTTACCTTTGAATTTGTTCTCTTTCTTCCATCTCATTTTTTTTTTTTATCCCAGCTGGAAAAGTTTCTACATTTTTAAGGACCCACTGATTAGATTGAGCCCATCCAGATAACTCGGAATAATCTCTCCATCTCAAGTTCCATACTGTTTTTTTTTCTTAATGTTTATTTTTGATAAAGAGAGAGAGAAGGAGAGAGTGAGCAAGCACGTGAGTAGGGGATGGGCAGAGGAAGAGAGAGACAGAGGATCCGAAGTGGGCTCTGCGCTGACTTTAGAGAGCCCATAAGGGGCTTGAACTCACGAACTGTTAGATCATGACCTAAGTCTAAGTTGGATGCTTAACCAACTGAGCCACCTAGGCGCCCCTCAAGGTTCATACTCTTATCTGTAGTCATATCTGTAATGTTCCTTTTGTCATGTATGGTAATATGATAATAGTCACAGTATCCTGGGCATTAGGGTATAGACATTCTTGGAAGACCCTATTGTTCCTACCATCTATGGCATCATCTCAAGGAAGATAACAAGAAATAGATTCAAATGGAAGCTGCTAAGATTCTTCAACTCACCTTCTGATCTACTAACACCACTTCCTTTGGTCTGCTGGGGGCACTGGCATAGCCAGCTCACTAAACGAAACTGTGGGTCATGAAAGAAAGTGACTATCTTCTTTTAAAGAAGTCTTCTTTAAAGAAGATTACTTCTTTTCTTTTAAAAAGACAGTGTCCCAGTTTTAGAACACACCAGTCTCAAGATGAATCATTTTAGTTACTCATCATGCGTGCTCTGCCAAATAAGTGTATTTGTAAAAGAGCTATCATAATTCACCCATAACATTTAATATAAACTATACTCAGTTGAGCCTGTTTAGTTGTTTTGAGTTAGCAGTTGAGAAATCTCTCTCATGCTCTTTAAACTTGTCCCACAAGTATGATTCTTATTATATTTACTCATAATTTCTTGAGGGCTAACCAATGATAAACTGGGCCTCATGCTAAGCACCTTTATGTACATTTTATCTTTTCATCTTCACAACAACCCTGTGAGGTATGTGCTATAATTATCCTTATTTTACAAATGATGAATCTGAAGCATAGCCAGGTTAATTGATTTGCCCAAGATCACCCAGATAGGAAACTAAGACTTAGAAAGCTTGAGAAATTCCCAAGGTCACACAGCTGGTCATTAATAGAAGTGTAACCAATCAGGGAAGATGGGCCTCAGAGATCATTTTATGACCCCTCACTCTACCATCCTCCCCCATTAGTTTCTGAATTATTGAAGAAGTCCAAGTCTAGGTTAAAGTTAAGTTTCAACTGGTCAGTTATTCAGTGACATGACATGGCATGTGAAACCTACTTACAAATGATACAGAAACAGTTGGAATAATCTTGCTTGATAAGGTAAAAATGATAAACCATTTCCTACCTCTTGCTGGGTCTTGTTTTATCATGTTTCCTTACAAATTGCATATCACAGTGAACTAATTCACATATGAGCTAACTTGCCCCTTGATATTCTAAACTTCTTATAATTTTGCAGCAATCTTGCACAGAGCTTGACAGTTACATCAAGAATAAATTGAATCCTTACTTAATCAACGTCACCTTAGCAGCCAAAATGTGTAACCAAGTGCTTTGCCAGGAGCAAGGAGTGTGTGCAAGGAAAAATTGGAATTCAGATGACTATCTTCACCTGAACCCAGAGAGTTTTACTATTCAACTTGAGAAAAGTGGAAACTATACAGTATATGGGGAACCCACACTTGAAGACCTGCAGGAATTTTCTGAAAAATTTTATTGCCTTTGTTATGCCAATGTCAACTGTAAGGAGAGAGTTGATATGACGAAGATTCATACTGTTAAAGTATGTGTGTCTGAATATATTTGTATAGATGCCTTTCTAAATGCAGAACCCAGTGATTATCATTCCAGGTTGAAAAAGAAACACAACACTCTCGGCAATATCTTATCCTCCATCCAATCTGCTACAGCATCTCCTTGTGTTCCTGGTCAAGATCTCAGTAGGTGCCGCAAAGCCAGATTTATACTAAAAGCCAACTCCAAAACCACCCAAGTGGGCTATTAGATTGTATATATTCAAAACAAGCGAACAAAAAAATAAAACAACCTATTCAAGTACAAGTTCAGTGCTTATTAAATTTTCTGTCTACATACATTGTTTTAATATATTTCACATTTATGTATATATTTAAAAATTTTTTAATATATATATTTTAAATATATATTAAAAATTTTTAAATATTTATTCATTTTTTGAGAGAGAGAGAGATGGTGAGGGGCAGAGAGAGAGGGAGACATAGAACTTGAAGCAGACTCCAGGCTCTGAGCCATCAGCACAGAGCTTGATGCGGGACTTAAACCCACAAACCGTGAGATCATGACCTGAGCTGAAGTTGGATGCTTAACTGACTGAACCACTCAGGTGCCCCTCACATTTTTATATTTAATAGTTTAGCTTAGATTATTTTTTTGGAGCAAGTGATAATGCCTATACACTTGAAAATCTATATTTGAAATGTGAATCAAAACTCATGGCCAAGATAGTATTTTGATTTTATGAGCACAGATTGCTCTTTTTCATGATCAAATTGAACTTGAGATTATTATTAACTGATAAAGGATATGTTGGCTAGCCCCTTTAATTTTCAAAATTGTAGTCAGGACAGTGTTACTCCTAAATCCATTGATACCACATTTTGATTCTGAAAGTCAAAATAGAATATTGGTTATTAATGTTACAGAGAATTTGTTTTGTAAGATGATATCCAACTTTGTATTTTCTAATCACCGTGAGTCTATAGCAAATATCTTTCATGCTGTGAATGTATATACAGAAGTAACAGGTATCTGTTATATTCTTGGGTCAGTCTATCAAAGACTGAATGTAAGGCCTATAACACTTAGAGGCCTCGTTTTTCTCTGAGAATAGTGAAGATTTAAATAATGCCAATTCACTGCAAATAAATGTCTTTGTACGTAGTTTGTAATTTGTAATAAAAATGTCAAAAAATTATTATTGTAACAAACTGTTTTTTAGAAGTTTTTATTTATTTATTTTGAGAGATAGAGCACAGGAGGGGCAGAGAGAGAGGGAGAGAGACAATTCCAAGCAGGCTTCACACTGTAAGCACAGAGCCCAAAGTGGGGCTCAAACTCATGAACTGGGAGATCATGACCTGAGCCTAAATAAAGAGTCAGACACTTAACCGTCTGAGCTACCCAGGTGCCCCAGTAATAAAATTTATATTTTAAAATGTAATATCCTAAGTGTATTTGTCTGCCTCAAGCACAGAACTATGGATTGTCGCCATGTCATGTTGGTAATTTGAGTTATGCTTTATAAAAAGGTAACCTCTAAACAGTGATTATCCTGTCAACTTCGTACATGGTTCAATAGGTATTCAGAATAAGTATAAACAATAGCCTAATTTTCTTCCACATTTGATGGTCTTTGACAATCTTGTGTACTTAAATGGCCTTATTTCATACCATACTAAGCAGTTTGGACTTTAAAAGGAAGTCAGTCCCAGACTTAACCTGCCCTGTTTTTCCATGCGTACCTATTACAGCATGCATTCCCATCCTTCATGAAGTATTTGCTGAGTGTTTACTCGCTGCCAGCCTCAGTATTAAGTGTCACAGATTCAAGGCAAAGTAGCAAGGCAAACTCACTGCACCAGTGAGTTTGTTGTATATTTGAAGAAGACGGATATTGACAGTGGAAAATGATAACACAGTCTGTGATAAATGCTATTCTAGAAGTTCAGCATGCTCTGGGATAAGAATTTGGAGGTGCCCGAGAAAAAGTTCAAGGATGTCATGAAAGAAATGATGTGTCCACTGCTCAGAAGATCAAAGAGCAGTTAGTGTGGAGGCACAAGACAAAAGGAACCTCAGAAATATTGGGTGTAGTTTTTACAGTGGCAAAGGATGGATGATGACCAAACAGTGAAAGCTTTTGTCTACCATACTAAGCAGTTTGGACTTTAGAAGGAAGTCAGTCCCAGACTTAACCTGCCCTGTTTTTCCATGCATACCTATTACAGCATGCTACATTTATCTGTTTTTACTCTCCATCACCTCCCTAAAATGTAAGCCTCATGAGGGAAGTTGTTTGGTCTATTTTACTTTCCTCTGATGAACAGTTCTGGGACTTAGTAGGGGCCCACTAATTATTTATGAAACAAATAAAAGCCAATAGGGAACCACTAAAGATTTTTTAAAAATATCTTTTTAAAAATTTTTATTTTTATAATTTTTAAAAATGTATTTATTTAGAGAGAGAGAGAGAAAGTGAGAGCATGCAGGAGCAAGGGGGAGGCAGAGAGATGGGGGGGGGGGCAGAGAGAGAATCCTAACAGGTTCTGGTCTGTCAGCACAGAAACTGATGCAGGGCTCAAACTCACAAACTGTGAGATAGTGACCTAAGCCAAAATCAAAAGTTGGAAACCTAATGGACTGAGCCAGCCAGGTGCCCACCGCTAAAGAATTTTAAGTGTGGGAGTTGTCATGGCCACTTTCACAATTTAGGTCCTCTTGGACCAATGTTGCCCTTTTCCTTAGCTCTGTTCTGTATTCTCTGCTCCAATTACAATTCTATTGTCAAAACCATGTTTTCATAAGTGAACCATGAAAAGAGACAATTTGATAATGATCTGGAAAGGATACTATATATGGACTAGTTTACTTAGAATACATAAATGGCTGTCAGATGACCAGGACTTAGAAAGAATGGAGGCTGCAAGACAAATTGGAAGAAGCATGGATTCTGGAGTTGGATAGTTATAAGGGCAAATCCCAGCCTCCAACATAGAAGCGAACTAACCTTCTATTCTATATAATGGCATTGATATATACTTTTTAGGATTCTTGAAAGGTTTGACTAATATAATACATGGGAAGCATTTGGCCTTAGAACTAACTCCATAAGTGTCTGTAGGAGGAAGGAGATGGATAGGTTTTATTGGGTGGGAAGGTATCGTATTGCTGTTGTCACGTGGAATGTCAAAACTGTAGACTTCTGCCATAGAAGACTTAGCCATGAACCCAGTAAGAAAAAAGACCCCTAAACAGAAAAGGAGAGTTAGCAGAAATAATTTATGTAATACACAACTTTATATAGGACCAGGTTTACAGAAGCAAAGTTGAATTTCCTCTTAGACCCAGTATTTTCTCTAGGGATCATGTTTGTATCTGAGATACAGGAGAATAATATGGTATCCCTGCTCTTTAGGAACTTGCACACTGATACAGATAATAGATATGTCAACCAAAATTGTCCATAAAATGTGGCATATATAAAAATTTTAAAGATGAAGAGCTATAGAAACATAGTTTCATCCTGTTAATTAACACAATGAACTAAAGGAATTGAGCAATTTAGCTTCAGAAGGTACGGAATTCATTTGTTAGATACAGATTGTATCCCTAAACTCTCACTCCACTGGTACAGCAGAGGGCTTAGCTCCAAAGTTATTAAAGAAGATATCTCCTTTTACTTTTGAAAGTGAATTTGAAAGGAGTGTAAATATAAAGTAGACCATTGGGTTTATTATATAGATACATTTAATATTGTTGGAAGAAAGCAAAAGCAGATGTTTACTAAGAGATCATGAGTAATTATTTAAGGGTACTTCCTGAGTAGTGATGAAGACATGAAAAGGTGTTGTTTTTTTTTAAAAAGCTCTTGGGGCACCTGGGTGGCTCACTCGGTTGAGCGTCTGACTTTTGATTTCAACTCAGGTTATGATCTCACAGCCATGGGATCCAGTCCCGCATTGGGCTCTGCACTGGATGTGAAGCCTGCTTGAGATTCTCTCTCTCCTTCTCCCTCTGCCCTTCCCTTGCTTGCATGCTCTCTTTTTTTCTCTCACTCTTTCTCTCAAAAAATAAAATAAAATTTAAAAATTAAAAAAAAAACTCTTGGCAGTGAACTTTAGATAAATATATCCATTCAGAAAAATTCATTGCTGGATCAATATAGCAAACATTTGCTGACATAAAAGTGGCTAACAAGAAAAATGATAGGCCATAGGAGTGATTAGGACAAAATGAAGAGTAGAAGTCCACAAAATGAGAAATATTTCCAAAATGTTGACTTTTATTTGTTAACGAGGTAGTCATGAAAGAAATTCTCCAATTTTTCTATAAATTGGCTGCTGGCAAAGTAATAGTGATCTTTAGATGGTGTCTGACCTACCAAGGAAGAGGACAGGTAGGTACATATTATTTTGTGTAGATGTTTAAGGACTATGAGACATTTCCTTGCCATGTAACTTTGCACTGCAATGAAAGAGTGACTTCTGGCCTATATCCTCTCCACCCCACTCCCAGATCAGCTCAGTGAAGGACGACTATGTCCTTTAGATACTATGACATGGCATAATTCTTGGTACAGAGTAGGTACTCAATAAAAACCTGAAGAAATGCAGGGGTGCCTGGGTGGCTCAGTCAGTTGAGTGCCCAACCTTGGCTCAGATCATGATCTGGACGTCAACTCAGGTTATGAAATCACACCTTGTGAGCTCGAGCCAGCATTGGGCTCTGCTGACAGCTCAGAGCCTGGAGGCTGTTTCGGATTCTTTGTCTCCTCTCTCTCCTCTCCCCTACTTATGCTCTTTCTCTCTCAAAAGCAAACAAACAAAAACCAACCAAACCAAACAAAACAAAGGCTTTTCTCTTTGTTCATATCTTTTAAAAAAATATTTATTTTGAGAGAGAGAGCATACATGTGCAAGCAGGGGGAGGGGCAGAAAGAGAGGGGGAGAGAGAATCCTAAGCAGGCTCTGTGACCACATGGACTGTGAGATCACAAACCATGAGATCATGACCTGAGACGAAATCAAGAGTTAGATAACTGACTGAGCCACCCAAGTGTACCATCTCTTTGTTCATATCTTGTTTCTCACTGAGTTCTTTTTAAGTAAATTCATACTGTACATATTAACTGAAATGAGCGATATGTCCATTAAAGTGTGTTTTTTAGACCAACACTGAAAGGAGCATCTCTCATTGAAAGGTCATTTCTGGAAAGGCCTTTTTGAATTATGGTACCTAGAGAATGGCAGCTTCCTCTGAACTTGACAAACACCTCAATCTCAATCCTGGGTGTAGGGTTCATATTCCAGGACTCAGTGGCTCATCTCTCAGTGTTCCCCCCTACCCCCCCCCCCAAATACTAGGGCTCACATATGTTTCACCAGCAAAACTGCTGGACTGTTTCAACACAATCATTCTGCACAAGATACATTTTGATGACACTGAAATCTGACATGGAGCAAGTAAGAATTTGAATGTGAAAATCCACATAAGACTATCAATACAATTGAAAACATGGATCCTTTTTTTTCTCCTCTGCTTGCAATCAAAGAGACAGGGAAGGAAGGAGATGGGGAAAGAAGGTGGGAGAAAAGAAAAAACTCATCTGCCCAGATGTCACAAATATCACAGATGTCATTGCCTCCTCTTCTTGCCTCAGCCTTCCTCTAAGAGGCAAAAAGGATGAAGCCACAAAATGGCCATATTGTTTGGGATGTGCCAAATCCAGTCTGCTGCATACTCACAAGTTATAGTACAAAGTCACTAAGATCTTAAGGTAAACTCTTTGAGGCATTAAATTTCCTGTGAGGAAAAAGGAAAGTGTGTTGTTATAGACCTTACTTATTTGTGACTAAACTTTAATATTTGATTTGAGATGGAGCTGTAAAAGCACTCAAAATGACTCAAATTATTATGCACACTTTTAAGCTCCAATAATTAAAAAAAATTTTTTTAAGTCACAGTTTACCTTTCTATAATTAGATTAGGAGAGGGAAAAATGAAGAACCCACTGGTTGTGGGAAGAAGCAAGAGTCTTCTAGGGTCTGGCATTTGAGGAGATAGATCTTTAGTTACCACGAATTTCCATTGTTTTTCCATGGCAGGACATTTAGCAGAGACTCGGAGCACACATGCATGAAACCAGGTTACTCTTATGTTCCATAACTGTGTTGCTTGCAGGGTTATTATTGCCACATAGTCAGCTGTGGCCCAGACAAATGGGGTACTGGTCTGTTCCCCCAGATCTTTATCCCAATCTTCATCCCAAGGAAGACAATGCCATTTGCTCTCAGCCAGAGAGCAAGGTTCCTGGTTTGTTTGACAACATCCTGCTCAATACAACTTTTATCGTCATAGCTTGAGATATGATGATTGATTTCCTTCAGAGGAACCTGGTGGCAAGCATAGAAGGGACAAGTAGCCATTTTTCTTTTGGCATCAGGATGATTCTTTCTGCACTTGATAAGATGATAAGGAAGCCTGTAGGCCCTGATCTGGTGTTTTTTGTTTTTGTTTTTGTTTTATCATAGAGGGATTGTCATAGCTTTTCAGAGTCCAGGGAATAGATGTAAATTTCTTCCAGGTTGGAAATGAAGGCGCTGAATCCAAGGGCTAGGTGGAGACACTCTTCCCACAGTCCCTTTCTCTCCACATCCGGGCCCCAACAATGCTCACTTCCACATCAGATGTGAATGGGGGGGCAGGACACCCCACTTCCTGTGGCTCTAATAATTCTTTTTTAAAGTTTGTTTATTTTTATAAAGGAGGGGGATGGACAGAGACAGGGAGATAGAGAGAATCTCAAGCAGGTTCCACACTATCAGCACGGAGGAGCGCAATGCAGGGCTTGAACCCACAAACGGGGAGATCATGACCTGAGCTGAAACCAAGAGCTGGTGGCTTAACCAACTGAGCCACCCAGGCACCCCTAATAATTTTGTTAAATAGAAACACTTGTACAGTCTTTCATATTATGTTGTTCTCAAATCTTTTTTGTTCTTACAAAGTCATTGGTGCTTACGGTGAAATAATACAAAATTACATAGTGGAAAACTGGAAGTCTTCTTCCCTCCTCTCTCCACCAGTGATAACTCCTGGTTATAGTTTCTTATATGTAATTCCAGAAATTTCCTAGAAATGTAAAAGCAAATGTGTGTGTATATTGTTAAATGATAAACTAAGGCATTTAAAAATTTTAACAGTTTAGGGGCACCTGGGTGGCTCAGCAGGTTAAGCATCTGACTCTTGGTTTCAGCTCAAGTCATGATCTCACAGCTTTTGTGGGTTCAAGCCCAGCGTTGGTCTCTGCACTGGCAGTGTGGATCCTGCTTAGAATTCTCTCCCTGTCTCTCTCTGCCCCTCCTCCACTTGCTCACGCTCTCTCTCTCTCTCTCTCTCTCTCAAAATAAATAAACTTTAAAAAAATTTAAGAGTTTATTTGAGCAAAAACTGATTCAAATCAGGTAGCACCAAACCAGAAGTGGTTAGGAGTATTCCACAGAGAGGGACCAGGGGAAAGACTTATACAGAGAAAGAAGGGAAGCACCGAAAGGAAACTATTGATTGGCTAAAGCTTTATGCCTATTGGCCATCTATGATTGGTTGTCCGTAGTGTTTTACTTTTGTAACTTTGAGACATTTGTAGGTTTAGATTTTGGTTTGCATCAATAGGCTGCCACAGCAATAGAGCCACATCAGACTAAGGGCATTTTTGTTTAATTAATTTAACAATATGCTTAACATAAATAGGCCTATGGTGTCCATAATGGTCTATAACTTGCTTTTCCCACATGACGGTGTATTTGGAGTATCTGTAGCAATCTCACTGTATTCCACTGTACCCTATCTGGCAATTCTTTTTAAGTTCGTCTGTTGGACATTTCATTTTCTCAAGATTTCTTCTCCCTTATCAAAAATGTAGTTAGCATTTATGTGTGTGTGTGTGTGTGTGTATTGGCACACTTTTGCCAGGATGAAGTGGAATTGGTAATGCAAAGGGTATAGGTATATACATTTCAATGTAGATAGACATTGCAGAATTATCTTCTAAAACGTCTGTTTCAATGAAGGAGTTCAACAGTAGCGAATGAGAGAGAGACAATTTTCCTTCCCAGCACTGGGCATTATCAAATTCTGTAATTACTGATCATTAATAAACTTGGTTCTTAAATAGTAAAGTTTATGTTTTTTTCATAGTTTGTTAAGGGCATTCGTTTCTCTTGCCAAGACTTTTTTTCTTTTTTTAAAGAGTAAAGCTTGTTTTGTTTCTAATTTATGCCCAAACTCTATTTTTAGGAGATTGTTGCCATTTCTGAAAATGAACACAGACCTTTTCAGACATCAACCGATTTTAATATGAAACAGGAAACCAAATTCCAGGTTTAAAAAGAACACTTTATTTCTTCTGCCTATTATTTCTCATGTGGTATTTGACTTTAATGATCATTAGTATATTTTAAAAGTACCTTAGTCACAAAAGGCTACAAATTCCTCTATCCACTGAACCTCATTGTTTTCATGAACTGTATAGCCATATAAAGTTTTTGCAAATAACTCTTTTGTAAGAAGTATCTTTTAAATAAAATAAGACAGTAGTTTTTCAGGGGAAGGCTAACCCTTAATAGGAGAATATAAGAATAAGCTAATTCCAGTTTAGACATTAGAAAATTGTTGACTTTGGGTTAGTCCCTTACCTTTTCTGACTTTGTTTCCCCAAATGTGAAAAGCTAATTTTTGAAAAGACTAGAACAAAATAAACAAAAGTCAGCTAGTGCAGTCCTTGCCATAAGAATGGTAAGTACTTGGAATGTGATCATTATTTATTTGAAGGCTTTATATACATTCTTGAGTTTTCCCACTATTAGATTATTTGAGTTTATATTTGGAATCGAAAACTGGCTTTAAAAAATTTCATTTTGAGGAATATTATAGTCAATAAGGTGTATTTATAATTGTTCTTTACTTAAAAAGAATAAGTAGGTTTAACTTGATTGAAAACAAATTGCCTAAGTCTGTTACAGTGCACCAATGTGCAACTATTGTCCGAAAAAAAGGAATACATCTAGGAGTTTGCATATTTTGCCTGATGTGCTGTGTTTCTAATTAGACCCCATAAAATTTTAACACATTGTGTTAATCCAACTTTGTTCACTTACTTGGTTTCTAATTATTTCACTACAGCATATTTTTAATAACAAACTTCAGAGTAGAAGGTAGCACATACAGTTTTTACTGAAATATATTTCTTCCCCCACACCAACTTGCTAATCCTAAATCATAGATAAAAGGACAAGGATGGGCTTGGGTTAATATATAATTATATAATTTTTGGAGAACATATCATTATGGATTATTTTATTTTTCTCTCAATTGAAGATCAGAGGTAAACAAGATTTCTGGGTTAATCACTTTATAAAAGTAGAAAAAATCATTAAGATTATAATATGTACTATATACATATTTTTGAAAGTTGAGTAGCCAAAAGTATACTTTTTTCATCATATACAAAACTTAAATCCTTGAATGGTGAGAGAAGATTTCAGTGAATAAAAATTTTAGAAATCTCTTATTCCCATATGATGTTATGAACTAGTTTTCCTGAAGTTGTCAATCGCTGCCCTGTAACTCTTCATAAATAAGAAGGGCTTCCATTTGTTATTCAATATTTAATGATATGTTTTACATACAACTTCACATTTAATTTTTTTTCCACATGAGGAAACGGAGCCTTAGGTTAAGTGACTCCCCAGCATCACATAGGTACGGCTGCAAAGACCCCGCTGACTTTGACTTCTAAGCCTGTGCATTCTGCCGTTACACAACACTGCCCTCCCATAAGGTTAGGAGATGAAATAGCACAGCATGTAGAACTTAGGACAACTTCTGATTTCTTCTTTTTCCTCTGCAGCAGCATCTACCAACGACCGAGAATTTTTCTGAGTGCTAGACCCAGAGTGCTGGTGATCAAGCGGCACTCAGCTTCCTCCGTACTTTCAATACATGACTTTTATGGATTAAAGGAGAAACCGGTATTCAAAGAAAGAGGCAGCCTGGATAGGCTACTAGAAGTTTGCATCATCCTGACATTTGTGACACACAGGGAGAAATTTTACATTTACAGCAGCAGGGGCAGGAGCACAACAGTGTCAACCCTAAGGCTTTTTCAACAATTCCATCTCTATGTCTTTGAAACCTTTAGGTTTCAGGGAACAGAAACGATAACTGGTCACAGGCTAGCCCCGTATGTCACCAGAAGAAAATCAGTTGTCTTATCTTTCGGATAAAACATGAGGTATTAAGATGCTAAAAACAGAATAGAAATAATTACTGGCGTGTGGTTGTTTTAGAAGTTTTATGTCTTTGAGAGATGATTTTTTAAAAATTTGGTCACTTATAGAACTGATTTTAAAGTGATTTTATTTTTCTTCAGATAGCAAATTTAATTTGGTGGGTATTTTCACAGTGAGGGAAATGGTGGGTGGGAAAGTTAGTGATCGTATCTTCCTGTGATTGTTTTATGTATTCTTAGTGGATAAGACGAGCAATTTTTTAAAATGTAGATTCCAATATACGAGTTGTGAAACAACATGGTGTAAGAGAGAGACCAAAAGAGAGACAGAGACAGAGACAGAGAGATGGTGGGAAAGTGAGCAATCATATCTTCCCTGTGATTGTTTTTATGTATTCTGAGTGGATAAACTGAGTAATTTTTTAAAAATGTAGACTCTAATATACTAGTTATGAAACAACACAGTGTATGAGAAAGACCGAAAGAG
The DNA here is from genome assembly GCA_028646485.1 of Cryptoprocta ferox. NCBI lineage: Eukaryota > Metazoa > Chordata > Mammalia > Carnivora > Eupleridae > Cryptoprocta > Cryptoprocta ferox. The sequence continues at coordinate 74,560,337 of CM053559.1, forward strand.
AGACAGAGACAGACAGATGAAAGGAGAGCGGGATGACGAGAGCAACAGAGGGTTGCTCAAGTTCGGGGAGGTATGGGACTTTGTAGGAGGGGGAGTTGAGGCTGGAGAGGTAGACAGCAGTCATATATGAGGGTCTTCTGGGCTATGCTAATGACCTCCAAATTAATCATTTAGGCAGGATTGAAATGGTCAGATTTGTGTTTTAAATATGTGGAGAATGCCTGGGTGGCTCAGTCGGTGGAGTGTCCAACTGAGCATCCAACTGTTGGAGAGCAGGCCATGATCTCAAAGTTCGTGATTGGAGCCCCAAATGGGGCTCTTTGGGGACAGTCCTGCGGAGCCTGCTTGGGATTCTCTCTCTATTCCACTCTCTCAAAATGAATAAATAAACTTAAAAAAATCTGTGGAGAAGGTGAGGTAAGGAGATACAGGGTCTTTGAGCCTAGAGGCAGAAAAACTAGTTAGAACGCTGTTGCTATTAGAGCAGAGACGATAAAGTCTTGAACTTCAAGGGAAGTTTTAGGGATGGAGAGAAGAAGATAGAAATAGAAATCAATAGATTGCTTGGGTATGAGAGGATTAGGGAAAACAAGGAGTCTGATATGACACCAGGGCGATGCCACCCACTCCTGAGAAAGAAGCAGGGTTGGTGAGCAGTGTGGGGACTCATTTGAGCATGTTGCATTTGAGGTGACTGTGAGGTATCTAGTTAGTTTGTTGTTGTTGTTGTTGTTTATTTTTATTTTTATTTAATTTTCTTAATGTTTATTTATTTTTGAGAGAGAGAGAGAGAGAGAGAATGAATGAGCAAATAAGCAAGCAGGAGAGGGGCCAAGAGAGAGGAAGACACAGAATTCAATGCAGGCTCCAGGCTCTGAGTTGTCAGCACAGAGTCCAATGCAGGGCTCAAACCCATGAACCATGAGATCCTGACCTGACTTGAAGTTGGATGCTTAGCTGACTGAGTCACTCAGGCACTCCTTTATTTTTGTTTTTAAGCCATACTATTTGGAACCTCAAGGGAGAAAGTAGGGCTGTCATTAATAATGAATAGTAACAGAGAGATATAGTACGCCTAATATTTTGAGAAGATAGTGTCTGAAGCCAGACTACCTGAGTAATGAAGATCCATCATTTACTGACTGTGTGAGTTTGAGCAAGTTGTATAACTTCTTGGACCTTAGTTTCCTCATCTGTTGTGAGAATTAAATAAGTTGATACATGTAAAGCTTTTAGATCAGTGCTTGGCACATAGTAAGTACCATACACCAGTTTGTTGTATTGTTATTTTTAATTTAGCTCTCATTGACTGCACACTTGCTCTGGGCCACACCTATGCTAAGACCTTACAGGAAATTTCTCACTCAGTCTCCATAACACCCTGTGTTAGTGATCCTGTTATGATCTAAAGAAGCTCAGACCTCGGTAAGGCTGATCAGATTGCCCAAAACAACCCCTGTGAAATAAAGGGCACAGCCAGGATGCAAAATCAAGCCTGAAGGACAACAGGAGTCCAAGGCCATTAAGGTGATGCCTGAAACCAAGAAAGGGTGTAAAGGGAGAGGAGCCAGGAAACACCCACGTTCTTCCAGAAGTGGGAATAAGGGCAGAGAAAAGCAACTGAAGACTTGCTGGGCAAGAAGCAGACGCGGGTTCGCCAAGTCAATTGTAGCCAGAGCCCAATAAAGTAAGGATTTACTTTTCAGGCTGCTTTTATAATTCCTCCTCTTCCTCTACCCCTCACATTGATATTTTACATTTTACACTTCTGTGCATGGAAAAAAATTACTAGATACACAAATCTTGACTCCTATACCAGAGGTATCACGTTATCTAATAGACTTAATGTATGATGGAGGTACTCAAAACTTTGAAGCTCTGAGCTGCTGATCTATGTTAGATCTAAAGAGCTTTCTCCTTCCTTAGGCAATGGTCAGAGGGGTTAATAATCGTATCTGCTTCTGTGTTCCAACTTAAGGTTACTTCCAGGGTCTCCCTAGCCGATTTTCACTGCCTTTGTCTGGAGTTCCTGGGATTTATTCTGTTTATATTTCTAGTTTGATAGGACTGCCATCACAAAGTACCACAGACTGGGTGGTTTAAACAACAGAAATTTATTTTATCACAGTTCTAAAGGACAGAAGTCCTGGGTCAAGGAGTCAGCAGGATTCATTTCCTCCAAGGGGCGTAAGAGGTCTGTTCCAGGTCTTTCTTCTTGGTTTGTAGATGGCCATCCTCTCTCTGTGTCTTCCATCCATCCCCGTATGTGCCCAAATGTCCTCTTTGTGAGGATACTGGTCATATTGGATTAGAAGCCACCCTAGTGACCTCATTTTAACTTAATTATCTCTGCAAGGATCTTGTTCACAAATAAAGTCACATTCTGAGGTGCTGGGGGGTTGGGACTTCAATATATGAATTTTAAAGGGACATAATATGGCCCATAAAATATCAATACCCTAATGATGTTTACTTTAGTTGTTAAAACTTTGACTTTGAATCCAGTATGGAAATGCAGTACAAGTGAAGAAACATATGCTCACCCACCATTTTGGAGTATCAACGAAAGGAAACAAATTTCATTTTATTCCTCTGGTCAGATTTTCCTTTTCTAGACCATAAGATATTTAATAAAGAAGCTTTCTTCCTTACCTTGATAAGGAATAGAGATCTGCACTTAGTTTCAGAATTAAAATTCATGAGTGTACCTGCTCATTCAGCCAACTCTGTCTCTTGTAGTCAACATCCGTTAGGGAATGAGAAAACCATAACTACCACAACCAATATTCTGTGTATTAATTCCAGTCACTGTCCCAGGTGCTGTGGAAAGGGGGTTGGGTTATAAAGATTCTCTGACCTCAAGATATTTTTAACTCATGCTATTATTCTTAACCCTTTTTGTATCATGGAGGCTTTGGGAATCTGGTGAAAGCTAGCTTGTCTTCTCAGATATTTATATACAATGATAAACAAAATTATGTATATAGTTGCTTTTGTTGCATTAGATCAAAGTACTTTTATAAAGAATTGTGCCTTTTCCGTCCTTCTTTACATGCAAAATTAATTTCAGGCAACTTTATAAAAAATAGGAAGAATGAAAGAAAGAAATCCAATGTGTGCAAATAAAATTAAACTATAAACTTTGTCTTTGCTAAAAAATAAATTTCAATGAAAAACCATCTCTCTCTTGGCTTGAATGAAAAGCTGAAATTTTTCATTCAAGTGTCTGGCGTGGTGTCTATGTACCTTTCTGTAGGCTTTCTGCTATTTTAGACACAGGCTAAAAATCTGGGCTCACAACGGCATGTTGTAGCAAACAGAATCAGTCCATGTTCACAAAAGACACGGTGGGCTTATGATAAGAGAATGCCAAGATATTCCAAGATTATCTGACATGGATAGTGGATTTATGTTGTTTAATTTCCATCGGCTTCACATCACTGAGTTTCATCTTCAGCAAGGGGATGCTGTTGATGTCAGCAAAGGGGAGATTAAGAATTCATGTTTCAATTTTCAGGTTGTCTGATCAGAAGTACTTTAAAGAGTTGCAGAGTTTCAAGTTGTCAGCATATTTCTGTATTACAGATTTGCAAAAGAGAAGGAGTTCATATTATGCTTTCATTTCATGAGAAAACATTTTGAAAAAGCAATGATTCAAGACACCAGCATTAACAAAGTTGATACCTTACTGTAGACAAACAGTGCCAGAGATAGCAATGGGTGTAGAACTTACTGCATAAAGAGTCTTCCTTTAAGCTGTGTCACAAGCACCACAGATGTTCTATCTATTCACAAAGTACCCAATGAGTTATATTTGTAGAAGAAACTTTTCAGCATTTCAAAGATATTGATGGATTTGAAATTTCTGAATGGACTAGCTAAATAGGAGTTTATTTTTGAAGGCATCAGCTGGGTGCATAAAGCAGCTTCCAATTCCTCCATCGTATGCCTCAAAATATTATTTTTAAAGTCAACCATCATGGAATAATTTAATTTCTTTGGAGGCACTGCTTTAACCTGTCTCCTCTTCCCCAAACCACATACCAATGTGACCGTTTCTGGGGTACCCAGATTTTACCACTTACTTTCTTGTTATTTTAAAAGCAGGCTGATTCATTAGAGCATACCCAATTTTGGTAAAGTCTTGCCTTTTCAACTCTAGTCTTCTTTTCCTAGACGATGTCTATACTAGTAAATTTTTGGAACAAAAATTATGAGATACTAGTCCAGCAGTTTTGGTTTCATGGTCCTTCTACTGACAAGAATGGTGTTCTGTGAAAACAACTTGGGCTTTCGTGTTGGAAACAAAGCCAAAAGATATTTGATGTTTCTTCCTTATTATTATTTTCTTTGGCATTTTCTAACTTAAGCCAATCCTGAAGTAAACAAAGACAGACGCTCATCATCATAATGGCAGGGCACATATTTTTTAATTCCCACCAGTGGAAAGCTGTTCGGACATATGCCAACACTGACAAGGATACAGTGCATGTCTATAGGAGCAGCTATTATAGATATAGAAATAATGTATTCACTAAGATGTTTTGGAAAAAAATCACATAAAAAATTACCGCTGTGTGTGCGTGTGTGCATTTATGTCCCAGTGTATGTTCATATGCATGATTCACAGACCTCCCTCTGATTTCCCCCAGACCTCAGGTTAAGAGCGCTGGTGTAAATGAGTTGACCGTTTCTTCAACGAAACCCCAAATCCAGTGTGAGTCCAATGGTGGGAGACACCCACTTTCCTGGTAATCTTAGAAAAGGCCTCACAAGTCCCCCAGCAGATAACATTGGAGCTACAACCTGAAGACTGAGTATTAGTTTATTAGGGTGAGAAGAGGACAAAGATAGAAACTGAAAAGGGAGAGGCCAAAACTGGGGAAGTTCTGGTAGTGCCTGGGGATGACTCTAAGAAGCTCAGGGTTATGTTGGAAATGTTTAGCTATCAAGACAGAGAAAATTACTCAGGCTTGAATTTGAATTCTGCAATTTTTCTACGTGACCCTGAATAAGTTTTGTAATCTCCTTTTACCTCCATTTCCTCATTTTTGACATGGGGATAGCAGATGAAAGTCAGCATGTACTGGGATCTTGTATTTATCCAAATAGGATATCTTTCAACCCTCCTTGCCACACCAAGTTCATGGACACCCAATAAAAATGGATACAGCCTCCCTCCCCTTTATTTAGGGTAAATAACAATAGCAATAAATAGTATTGGTAATTCTAACAGCTAGAATAGAGCAAGCCTAAACTCTGCACACGTGTTGTATTAAGTCTGTTGCATGTATCATCACGTTTAGCTTCATAACATCTGAGGTAGAAGCTGTCATTGTGTCCATGATGAGGAAACTGAGGTTTAGATGGGTTGAGACATAGCCAGAAGTTTTCAGAGAGCAGACATAGGGCCAGCCCTTAAGTCAGGCTCTTTCCTCAACCTACCCTGTTTTAAATTTCCTCCTGTAGCTAGTCTTCTTCAATTATATCCAATGAGCTCCATGCCTGGATTCACCCTCTCTGGTCATTCCCTCAGGTGGATGCCTCCTTTGGATGGTCTGGTCACATTTGATTGACTTCTTTCCATGAGGCTGCTTCTCAGACCATCCTGGCTGCACACACCTCTGTGTGCAAGTGACACATGTCACCACTTGACCTGGGTGGCAGGTCTCATATGTCTGTGAGAGGGAATTCAATGCACTACTGAGCTACTGTCAGGACCAAGTAAAATACTTTCTCCTGGAATATGCTAGAAATGAGTGTCCCTGTTACCTCCGAGTGACATAAAATTGTGTTAAGCAAAAGCTGTGACTGCCCTGGGTCTCCCTTACATGTTCAGAAAATTTAGCATTGGAGAGGACAGAGAACAAGAGGGGGAGGAAAAGGCATAGCCACAGATAAAATAGATTTTCTAAAATGGTGCTCATGGAGTGGAGGTTAGGCGCTTCTTTGGGATTTATACACACACGTGCTGGGCTAAGGAATTTTGTCAGGTTATAATCAACTAGAGAGCTTGTCCTGCCTGAGGAAATGACTCCAGCTGGAGCTAGCTTGATTTAACTGTTTACATTTCTGAATTTCCTCCCTCATATCTTCCTCTGTCAAATGAGCTTATCCACCCAGCTCAACGTTATAGGAAAAAAAGTATCTTACTTGATATTTCAGTCTCTTTGGACTGTTATAATAGATTTCCACAGACTGGGTAGCTTATAAACAACAGAAGTCTATTGCCCATAGCTCTGGAGGCTGGGAAATCCAAGATCAATGCACCCTCACGATCATGCTTTGGTGAGGGCCTCTTCCTGATTCATAGCTGCCACCTCCCCACTGCGTCTTCACATGGTGGAAAGGCTAGGGATCTCTCTGGAGCTTCTTTTCTCAGAACACTAATTCCATTCATGAGGGCTCCACCCTCATGACCTAGGCAACTCCCAAAGGCCTCACCTCCTAATACCATCAATCTGTGGGAGTTAGGATTTCCACATCTGAATTTGAGGGGGACACAAACATTCAAACCATGGCAGTTAATTTCTGCCATTTTTGTTTATTTAGGTTGATTCTGTGAAGAAATATGGTAAAGAGTAATAAGGAATAGAAGCAGAAGATTAATCTTGGGGCTTGCCAACTTCAACGTCCTAACCACCCCAGCACTCTCAAGATTTGGGCTAAGGGTGCCGTCATCCACGGCCTTGTAAACCTCTTGGACTCATTCCTGATTCCAGTTTGAAAACAGTGTCTCATGCTCTCTGCCACAGTGGATGTAATCTTTCCTCCTCCTTAAGATAGTATATTGCAAGTCACCCTGATGGACCTTCTGGGTAGCATCATCTGCTCTTCTTAGTGTCCCTCAACCACATTTTGACTATACAATATATTTTGAGCTAGATTGTATGCCACAGGAAAAGTTACAGATATAAATTAGCAAGTTACTTCTTTCAACCAAACAACCTAAGAGAAACTTTTGTCTGAAATCTCATAGATGACTTCTTTACCATAAAAAATATCCATACACACTCTTGCCTATATTAACCATTGGGTTTCCTAGACGAAAGCCTCTAAATTAGGAATTCAGAACAAAGGAACTGCTACATTTATGTTCACAGCGCTGTGGACACAAGATGGAACACAGTGCTAACAGCTCCTTGCATTATGGTTGCCTTTGAAGTGACAGCTAACCACATTGCAGCTTCATTTCAGTCTGTTCCTACCCTGAGGAAGTTGTTTCAAAAGCCAACTCACAAGAGCTTGTTACGAGCTTCCATGTTTACAATGAAAATGCGCAGGCATGCAGTCAAGGCTGCTTCCTCTGCCTGAGACCAGGCAGGTTCTCAAGAACCTTTCAGGAACTTGTAATGAGTCCCCACAAATCCCTTGTGAAGTGGAACATTTTTCATCTGCTTCCAAGAAGGAGGCAAAACATTTGTTTGACTTGTTTAAGGTCACAGAGAAAGAGAAAGGCAGAGAGAGCCAGAGCAGATGGAAAGAAGAACTGAGCTTAATGTTGAACCAATCTCTATTAGCCCAGCAGAATCAAGGAGGTGAGCAAAGGTGGGATGCAGCAAGGCTGGAGGTGTTTTCCACAGTGATGATATTGGAATTCAGAGGACAGGGATGCTGAAAGAATGTCCTGTGTTCTTTCCCTGGACTGAGAAGGCATCAGAGAATGGGGTGGGATGAGGAAGAAAGCAGGATCTGTCCTGGCAGGGTATGGGGCAGGCAGAGACACCAGGACTGAATGTTAAGTGATGGGGATAGCAGGGTACCAAGTAGGAAAAGAGATAAGGAAAGGTTTGTTTGGAGTCTGGGTCTTCATTTGTGTGGGTGACTGAGTGACTACATGGACAGGTCAATACCAGTGAAAGAAAAGTTTACTGTTACAGTTCTACTAGAAACAAGAGGCACAGCTCACCACACATGGACACAAGAGGAATAGCAGGTTTGGGGTAGGAAGCAGAGGCAGGAGTGGGTGTGGGTGGGTCATGGCCTTTGCTGAGGTTTCTGTGGGAAAGGCAAGGCAGGACAGGGTAAATAGTTTGTAACTGGCCAGTTCGAATAATTTTGTCAGGCTTGGGGCTATAGGTATGGTCTCAGCCCCTGGCTGACTCAGTTGGTTAAGCATCCAACTTCGGCTCAGATCAGGATCTCACAGTTTGTGCGTTCAAGCCCCGCATAGGACTATGTGCTGATAGTGTGGAGCACGCTTGGGATTCTGTCTCTCTACCCGCCTTTCGATGCCCCTCCCCCCATCTCAAAATAAATAAAACTTAAAAAAAAGATTTATAGGGGTGGTCTCTAGTTGCCTGCTACCTGGCCCTGGGATGAGTAAGGCAGAGGAATATTGCCCCCTGGGCTGTACAGACCAGCTAAAGGAGATAAAGCCTTGAATTGGTTCATTTGCTTATCAAACAACATGCCCTTTGCTGTCTCTAAGTATTAGCTAGCCCTGGGGGGAGCAGTCTGTCCCAGGCCAGAAAGATGTTTCAAGATGTCAAAACATGATAATATACAGAAAATTAAAAAAACATGATTAATATGCCATTACCTTGGATTTATCAGGGAGGAATTACTTAGTATTTGTGGCAACCATTTCTTCTCTCATATAAGGATGTTAATAAATGTCTTATGTGACACACATGATTATCTTGAGAACAAAATAAGATAACAGATAATACATGGAAAACACTTTAGAGAGTGAAAAGGTCATGTTTTGACATAAGATGTCAGGGTCTTCCAGAGAGTCGCCTTCCTCCACTCTGTGCTGTCATCAGGAGGCTCTGCCTAAGATAAAGCTGCCCTTTGATAGCCATCACACATGGCACCTGGGAAAGTGACCACCCCCACCCAAATTAATTCTATCCATCTTAAGATGTGTTACGGCAACTCACAAGTCCATCAAATGAAGATATATATCAAAATGGAGCAAAATGTGAGGAAAAGAGGAGACATATGTCTAACTCTACTGTTCTTGCCGCATAGCTAGCTGGCACAGCTATGAATCAGGCAAACGTGGGTTTAAGATCTGGATCACACTTCTGAACCATGGACCCCAGGTAAATGTTAACTCCTTTCTAAGCCTCCTTTACCAGTACAATCAAGAAATTGTGATGAGGATTACATGAGAGAAAGCATGACAGAATTTAGTGAGATGCTTGGCATAGAGGAAGTGCTCCCTGATGATAATGATAATATTATTAATAATAAGAAACTCATTAGCTGATTTATTATTATCATCATTAGGGTTATTCCTCACTTAGTTTGTATATAATTTATATAGTTTGTATATAATTTAGGATCACTGGAGATCTGGAAATTACCATTGACTGTGATAAGGGCAAGATTACTCTTTCTCTCTAGGCATCAGTTCCTAGAGGGTGGGAAGAGTTGCCAGCCATTCCCTAAATGTAGAAGATGTCATCCATGTTAGGAATCTGCTCAACTACTTTCCAATCTCTAAGAAAATTAGCCCATTAGAAGTACATTCTCAGTATTACATTTGTTTCTTTTTCAGAGATCATTTCTAACTTGATAGCTCACTAGTTGCCCCTCAAGTGATCTGACAGCTATGACACTCCACAAAGTAGTTTCCTTATAGGTGTCCCACAGCCCATCTTTATACCGCTGAGGGGACTCTGAAGACTTAACACTTGAACATGGAATGCCTTTGTTATTGTCCAATGTACTTGTGAAGTCAACATTTAATTTTTCCATCAAACTCAAAAGAGAATGCAGTCATACATATTCCCTAGAGAGATGAGATCAAAACAATAAGTTCTATAGTTTGTTAAACACGTGAACTATTAAATTTTTCATATTATTCTTATTCTTATTATTATTGAGGGAGAAGGAGAGAGCATGCATGTGAGAGGCAGGGAGGAGGAGAGGGAAAGGGATAAAGAGAATCTTCAGCAGGCTCCACGCCCGATGCAGAGGCATGAACCGTGAGATCATGACCTGAGCCGAAATCAAGAATTGGACACCTAACCTACTGAGCCACCCAGGTGCTCCTAAACTTTTCATTTTAAGGTCAAAGCAGACTATAGAATATAATTCCTACTAAAAAGTTTAATGTGGGAAAATTAGGAAGGAAAAAACAGCTCTGAAGAAAAGTTACAATTCATCAAATTGCATAGGATTGGTTTAGGTTATAGAAGTAAGGTAAATTAAAAAAATAAGGATAAATTAAAAAAAAACTTTAAAGACATCTGATAAAGTAATGGGAATTACCTAAAAAATAAAACAAATTTTATCTGGAATAAGATTAGTATACTAATAAATGTCCTCCTTAATAGAAATATGTAGAGTTGTATCAGGTAATTTTTTTAGCTGAAATTCAGTGATTCTTTTGGATCACCTGTAGCTTACAGCTCTATCAGTTCCTAATTACTTCCACAACTGATGATTATTACTCTAATTATTTTCTTTTTTCTTTTTTATAATAATTGTCTTATTGAAGTACAGCATACATTCAGAAAAATCTACATCTACAGTTCAAAGCATTATTGCATTGAAACACCTTTGTGTTGTGTCCTGTCACTGTCCTCTTCATCAAAGGTCATCAGTGTCTGGCAGTTATCACCATAGATTTGTTTTTCTACTTTATAATTTTATAAAAATAAAAGATATCCTTTTGTGGCTGCCCTTCTCTCCCCCAAACACTATTTTTGTGAGATTCATTCATAGTGTTATAATGGTAGTTTTTTCATTTTCATTGTTGTATAATATTCTATGGTATGAATACCATATTCACTATACTATATTAACTAAACTATACTATACTATACTATACTATAATAATAATTTATATAATAAACCACTCCAACGTTATACCCAGGAGAAATGTATAGAATGTGCATCAAAGGACAGGTTCCAGTATGCCCATTAGAAGCACTAATCCAGCCTGAATGCCTATCAGCATATTTTCTTCCAGTATGGTGGCTTGCACTTTTCCTTTCTTAATAGGTTTCTTTTAAAAATCAGAAGTTCCTAATTGTTTCCCTTTTTTTTAAATTTAAATTTTAGTTAACATAGAGTGAAATATTGGTTTCAGGAGTAGAATTGAGTGATTCATCACTTACATACCACACCCAGTGCTCATCATAACAAGTGCACTCCTTAATACCCATCACCTGTCTAGCCCATCTCCTACCAACCTCCCTCCACCAACCCTCAGTTTGTTCTCGATCATTAAGGGTCTCTTGTGGTTTGCTTTCCTCTCTTCTCTTTTCCACCACCCTTCCCAAATGTCCATCTGTTTTTGTTTCTTAAATTCCACACATGAGTGAAATCACATGGTATTTGTCTTTCTCTGATATATATGCCACCTCTTCTTTATCCATTCATTAGTCAATGGACATTTGGTCTCTCCCCATAGCTTGGCTATTGTTCATAAAGGTGCTATAGAAATTGGGGTGCATGTATCCCTTTGAATCTGTATTTTTGTACACTTTGGGAAAATACCTAATAGTGCAATTTCTGGATCATAGGGTAGTTTTATTTTTAATTTTTTGAGAAACCTCCATACTATTCTCCAGAGGAGCTGCACCAACAGTGCAAGAGGGTTCCTCCTTTTTCTGCATCCTCATCAACACCTGTTGTTTCTTGTGCTAATTTTAGCCACTCTGACAAATGTGAGGTGGTAGCTCATCTTGGTTTTGATTTGTATTTCCCTGACAATGAGTGATGTTGAGCATCTTTTCATGTATCTGTCAGCCATTTGGATGTCTTCTTTGGAAACTGTCTATTCATGTCGTCTGTCCATTTCTTAACTGGGTTATTTGTTTTTTGAGTGTTGAGTATGATACGTTCTAGATTTTGGATAGTAACCCTTTTTCTGATATATTGTTTGCAAATATTTTCTCCCATTCCATAGGCTGCCTTTTAGTTTTGTTGAAGAAGTCCCTAATTTTAATGTCGTGTGATGTATCAATCTTTTTCTCTAAGGATAGTGCTTTTTCTGTCCAGCTTAAGAAATCTTTACCTAGACCAAGATCATTAATAAATTCTGTTCACCTCTAGAACTTTGATTGTTTTACCTCTCATATTTAGATTTGCCGTCTCCCTAGATTTTATTGTTTTCTATGGTGAAAGGTAGGGTCAAGATTAATTGGATATCCTTTACAGAGATACAATTTAACTAGCACCATTTATTAAGACCATCTCTCTTCAGTGTCACCTCATCCTACCGGTTGTAAATAGTGCTAATCAAGTGAAGTAAAACCTGAGAAGAATGTTTCCTTTTCCATCACCTATACATCTTCTTGTTAAGTATCTGGAATCCATGATAAAAGATTTCTCTAAATTTTTGTTATTGTTAAGGCAGACTTTTTAAAGATGCATTTTAATGATCTTTAAACCAAGACCACCACAAGATTCAACCATGGTCTTGGATTTTTGCCATAGTCTTGAGAAAGAAGTTTTAAATTGGTTTTTGTTTTCCTTTTTTCTTTTTAAATAGTTGTCAGGAAATGAGAGGGATAATGCTGGAGGTCAAACTCCTTTCCCAAGATAATATATTTTTGCTGAAAAAACTCTGTACTTCCATAAAAAGAAAACAAAAAGCAGACTTCTCACTGAAGTGTAATTAGCAACATGTAACTGGAAGATGTTTGTGTCTTAGGTTATTGAAAAAGATTTAATTTCTTTTTATTTTATTTCGTTTTTAAAAAATTTTATTTATTTATTTATTTAGAGAGAGAGAGAGAGACTGAGCAAGCAGGAGAGGGGCAGAGAGTAAGAGAGAGAAAGAATCCCAAGCAGACCCCACACTGCCAATGCAGAGCCCAACACCAGTCTCCAACTCATGAACCATGAGGTCATGACCTGAGCTGAAACCAAGAGTCAGATGCTTAACTGACTGAGCCACCCAGGTGCCCCTGAAAAGATTTAATTTCTAAAAACAGTCTTGATATTCAAGTTTCAAAAAAAATTGCACGCTTTGCTGAGGTGTCAAGAGAGGTAGCCTGACAGAGTGACAGAGTTGAAGGAACACTGGACTTTGAGGCATGCTCCAGGTTTCCCATTCCTGTGTTATTTTCCTAGATATTTTTTCCTACTCTTTTTCATTTTCTTCCTTCACACAATTAAGTGTTCCTGGTCAGTTCTTTTTTTTTCCTGCTGTGACTGTGTTTCACTGTGCAAACTACACTGTTGTATATGCCTGTTGCCATGCCACAGTCTGGCCCCTGTTTATTACTTTTATTAACTCCTATTTAGGAAGCTTTCCCGAAGGCAAGAAAATAAAAGGCTGCTACACAGAAATAAACTTCCATCCTCTGTAACTTATTAAACATAATTTTAAAGTTACTATTATTAAAAATTCACTCATAACCACATTAAGCTGAGAAGTTGGAATAGCCTATCATCCCTCATGAACCCTGCTCATTTATTTTTTTCTCAGTTTTTGCTACCAAAAACCCTAGACACCATTGGCTTTTCTTGTAGTACAAAGAGTGCTGATTTAGTCCAGTAATCCTAAGGAAATGTGGAGTTCCTCTTCCACGTCCTCAGCTACTGATTCTGAGACAGTGAAATTAATTTACAACTTATAATGCCATATTTCATTGAATCTAGTCCTCCATCTTTGTAAGATGCAACATCATTTTAAGTTCCAGTAAGAAAGAAAAAAAAGTTCTCCATTAAACCATAAATGATCGATTGTAAGATATACTCTAATAAGAAATATTAACATGCATAAAAATGTCTTGGAATCTATGAAATATAGTAATTGTATTAGTTCTCCAATTAAATGCTTTGCTGCAGCATATCCAAGAAAGAAAATAGAGGTATGAGCATGGTAGCCCCCAAACTCTGCTGTTTGTTAGAAAGACAGGGTGGAGAGGGCCTGGGTGGCTCAGTCAGACTCTTGATTTCAGCTCAGGTCATGATCCCAGGGTCGTGGGATTGAGCCCAGCAATGGGCTTCATGCTGAGCATGGAGCCTGCTTGAGATTCTCTCTCTCCCTCTGCCTCTCTCCCCCACTCTCTCCTTCTCTCTTTTTCAAAAAAAAAAAAAATCTACTGGGGGATTTCTGGATCTCTTCCCTTGTCTGCTGAATCAGAGTACTGGGGGATGAATCCAAGGAATGTATATTAAGTGGTGCCTGGGTGGATCAGTCGGTTGAGCATTTGACTTTGGCTCAGGTCATGATCTCATGGTTGATGAGTTCGAGTCCCGCATAGGGCTCTGTGCTGACAGCTCAGAGCCTGGAGCCTGCTTTGGATTCTGTGTCTCACTCTTTCTCTCTGCCCCTCCCCTGCTCATGCTCTATCTCTTTGTCTCAACAATAAATAAGCATTAAAAAAGAAAAAAAAGCAAACAAGTTAAGGAACACTCCTCCCTTGGCACTGATGGTCATTTATATCTGGGGACTACTGGACCAGAGGAAGCCTATTTCTGATCATTGGCTTTTTATCTCTATTGCTCTGCTTATTGCTGCCAAATCTCTAGAATAAACAAAAGGCCATGTCAGTGGAAAATCTACTGGGTATGCTGCTGGATTTTTTTCTCTTCTGTAAAAAGAAAATGGATTGATGAACTAATGCTGTTCATATTTTTTTAATGGGAATGTTAATTCTATTAGTACTAAATTGATTCTTGGTAAAAAGTTAAGAATGAGTGTTATGCAGAGTTTGATATTTTAGAAAGGAATATGTTGATCACAAGAACCATACAATAGATTTGATAACTGAATTAACCTATTTAAAAATTTTTTTATGTTTATGTTTGAGAGAGAAAGAGAGAGAGAATGAGTGGGGAGGGGCAGAGAGAGAGAGGGATACAGAATATGAAGCAGTCTCCAGGCTCTGAGCTATCAGCAGAGAGCCTGATGCAGGGCTCGAACTCATGGACCATGAGATCATGACCTGAACAGAAGTTGGACACTGAACTGACTGAGCCACCTAGGCACCCCTAACTGATTTTTCTTCTATTTTTTAAGAACTGTTACTAAGCTATCAGAGAATGATATAAACATAGTGTACTGTAAGTTCAGCAAGCCATTTAATAAGCCTCCTATGATATCCTTGAGGACTTGATGATGAAATATGTACTGGATAATATGAAGTGAATTCATATCAAAGCGGATCAAATAAATAAAGCGGGTTACCTTTTTACAAACGATTTGATTGAAAACATAATAACACGTTTGTCCAATTTGAATGTGACCAAAGCTAAGAGAGGGCAGACTAGCACTACAATCAATCAAACTAAGATTGGCTGTGTGATCTTGACATGCTGAAACATCAGGGGGAAAAGAACTTTAATTGAAAAACTGTGAGCTTTTATATTTGGTTACAAAATATAATCTGGAGGCACCTGGGTGGCTCAGTTGGTTAAGTGTCCAACTTGAGCTCAGGTCATGATCTCATAGTTCCTGAGTTCGAGCCCAGCATCTGGTTCTCTGCTGTCAGCGCTGAGCCTGGTTTGGATCCTCTGTCTTCCTCTCTCTCTGCCCATCTCCTGCTCACTCTCTCTCAAAAATAAATAAAAACATTAAAAAATATATATAATCCAAACTGGTGGGGTGTATGTATAGTTGAGAGGTCTGGAAAAACTCTTGAGCATTTTAATTGATTTGAAATTTATCATAATTATAAGGTATAATGTAATTGTTGAAAAGCTAAAAGTATTAGCATGCTGCAAGGAAGCTCACCAGCTCCCTTAATAGAATAACTAATTCTCCAGGCTTGGCGGTAGACAGAGAGTCTACAGATAGAGATGAGCAGGGGGACCTCATAGCCTTTCTTTTATACTGTAAGAGATTACACTGGTACTAGGGCACCTGCGTGGCTCAGTCTTTTGAGCGTCTAACTCTTGATTTCGGCTCAGGTCATGATCTTGAGGTTCATGAGCCCGAGCCCTGGGTGTGGCTCTGTGCTGACAGTGCAGGACCTGCCTAAGATTCTCTGTCTCTCAAAAATAAGTAAATAAACATTAAGAAAAAGAGAGAGAGAGAGAGAGATTACACTGGCACCAACAGCTGTACCCTATATATCCTTACTCTGACACAAGCTATAATTTAATAAAAGGTGCCAGGAAACTGGAGAGAATTTCCACACAGAGACTACCTTACACAATCAGCCTCTGGGAATGGCTTTTCCTAAATAGCAGAACCCTGGCTCACGTCAGGATCGTGGGTGGGCGTGACCCCCTGCCCAGCCATAACATGTTTCCTTGCTAACCATTCGGTTGCCTCTCATTTAGATGAAGAAACACCTCTGAAAGAAACTTAAGGTTTCTATCCTCTCAAAGATCTCTGACTCTGGACTATTCTATGTTGTTCTAGATGGAAGTATGAAGACCATTGGGTCTAAGATACAGGGAAGCTGACTTTGGTTCAATATGATTAAAAACAAAAACTCTCAAATACCTAGAATTGCCCCTGTAAAAAAGACTGCCTTATGACGTGTGCTGTCTATTGTTTAAACTATCTTAAGAATTTTCTGGAAGAAGAACTGGTTACTGAGTGGTCAATAGGGCAGGGTCTGCTGCTGGTTTGCTTAGATCAAATCCTAGATCCACCACTTACTACCCGTGACCTTGGGCACGTTGTTCAAACTCTATTTCTCAATATTTTAGCTGTGTCATGTGAATAGCAATAAGGTTGTTAGGGGGATAAAATGAGTTACAACTGACAAATTCTTAGAACAATGGAAGGCAAATATTAAACACTGTAATCATTGGGCGTTACCATTTTCAATGATTCTGACATTCTTCACAGATAAGAAAGTTCATTAATATAATACTCAGGGCAAATGTTGGGTTGATGGGCTTCTTTGGCTGTGTGCTATGACTTAAACACCAATTTAGTAGAAGTATGAATAGATATTAAAATAAATAAGTTTATGCTCTTATAAAAATTTATAATTTGGTGTTTTTTAGTTGACTTTGAGTTAAATTTGGTTTAGCATTAAGAAAAAAAAAGTACAAGAATAATAAATACGCGAGACCATGACCTGAGCCAAAATCAAAGGTCAGACACAACCAATGAGCCACCCAGGTGTCCCTAAAACAACACTTTTAAAAATACTAAAAGTGCCATGAATTTCCCTGCACCCAACTTTTTTATATCAACTCTAGATCTACAGGTTAGCAGCATTTACATTTCTGTTCTTTTTGATCTGTATTTACGTTGCTTGTATGTGAAAATGAGTTTTATTATCATTGAATTGTTTTCTAAATTATTTTTAAATTTTGTACTCAATGAAAGCAAAAGGAAATAGTGAAGAAATGGTGCTGTACTTTAAGTCAGAAAAGATATATCAGATAATCCTTTTTTTCTCAATTAAAAAAATGTTCTTGATATGCCTAACATTTTTCTTCATCTTCATTTAAGATAATGTAGCATGTAAATATGTAAGTAACACTAGCAGCAATATTGAATATTCATTTAGTGCTTATCATATACTGGTAAGATCTTGGGCTTACTATTTATTCCATATTATCATTCTAACAAAATCCCTAGAATAGTCCTGTGTCAAAAGGAAAACCAGAGACCCAAAATGGAGTTGCTTGTGCTAGGTCATGGCACCAAACCAAATTAGGTTAATACATAACCTAATTGCAGTTTCAATCTCTGCATAAAATGTACTTTTAAATAGGTCACTCAAGAATTTTCTGGTCAGCATCGATAAGGTAATCTGTCACATGGACCCTTCCATCACTCAAAGTGAGATGAAGTAATCCAGCCGGTAAGACCTTTTTGCCCCCAAAATAATCCTTTTTACTTTTTTTTCTTGTCATGGGTTTAAAGCCTTTCCTTTTCTTTAGCCCTTTGGAGCCCCCCTCTACTTGTTCAGTGCTGCCTGATTCATGAATCAATTAATGAAGCCAATGAGATCTTTAAAATTTACTCAGCTGAATTTTTATATTTAACTTCTGTGAGGTAGCTCTTATTACTCACAAGTCACAGGTAAGGAAATGTGGATGTTTACAGATGTCAGTAAACAGCAGAACTAGGATTCTAACCCATGTCAGCTTCAAACCAAAATTTTGCTGTTTAACTTGGCACTGTTCCCAAGTATGCATGGCACAGTTGTAAAATGCAAGATTATTTTGGATAGTATGGACATAAACATTTTTCGTTTTAAGAATTGTGTATTTATTTTAAAGCATTAAATTGACTTCTCAGGAGGCCTCATGAGATGTGAGGGTACTGATCAAGAAAGAAAGGGATCCTGACATTGGAACGGTAACATCTGGGAATATTTAAAGAAAGCTAAACCTCAAAGTGGCCTAGAATCACTTAACTTTTCTCTTTCCTAATTTGAGGGAATAATTCTAATCCTTGGCTTTGCTGGAAATAGCTAACCATTTTTCCCTTTATTAAGAAGCTGATGGCTCTTAACTAGTTTTAAGAATATGAATTTATAGAGCTTCACGGATAAAATGTAGATTCAGATTACAAAAAAGAAATGTTGCAACCAGAACTGACTGATTTATATTTTTAAAAATCTTAATTATTCCATATATTTCTCCAGTGCAATAATTATTTCTCAGAAGCTTCTGTGGTTAAGTTACAGAGTTAGATTCTGATCTCTTGACCTCAAACAGTAGACTGTATAGCAGGGGAGTCAGAAAATAAGCCAATAATTTCCCAGCCAATATAAAACGGCATTTGTGACATATCCTTCCAACGGATGGCCTGCTGGTCTAGGAACAGCTGTAATAGGAGGTCTGACTTATTCAAGGGAAAAGATTCTCGAATGGGTTAAAGGTTACCAGGTATAGAAGCAGGAACAGGCACTCCAAGCAGGCAAAATAACATGTGTAGAAACACTGTGCACACACAAAATAGCATGTGCACACACACTAGGGTGGCAGGGATAATGCAAGAAAGGGCTTTAAGAAGGTCACCGTGGCTAAGGTGGAGAGGGCAGTTGGAGCAAGGAGGCACAACATGAGACTAGCTTTGTTAATGAGCCTTACCTTCAGCGGTATATCTTATTCTTCAAATTTCAACTAGCATTTAAAAAAAATTTTTTTAATGTTTATTTATTTTTGAGAGACAGAGAGACAGAGTGCAAGCAGGGGAAGAACAGAGAGAGAGAGAGAGGGAGACTCAGAATCCGAAGCAGGCTCCAGGCTCTGAGCTGTCAGCACAGAGCCCGATGTGGGGCTCCAACTAACAATCTTTGAGATCATGATCTGAGCCGAAGTTGGACACTTAACTGACTGAGCCACCCAGGTGCCCCCTCAACTAGCATTTTAATTGCAATGTTTTGTTTTAATTTTACTTAGTTTTTTTTAAGGTTACATTTTGGGTACTAGGAATACTCATTTTCCTTCTATGGTAGTAATATTATTTTTATTTTATAATCAGTTTATTTAAAAAGAGTAAGCTTTAATAATTTCATAATCAATATGATTATAGAGGTGCATAGGTTTAGAAAAAACCAGGAAGGTGGCATGGACAATGACTCCAGATTGACAAACTTTTTTTTTCTTTAAAGTTTATTTATTTATTTTGAGAGAGAGAGAAAGTACATGTCAGGGAGGAGCAGAGAGAGAGAGGGAAAGAGAGAAAGAGAATCCCAAGCAGGCTCCTCAGTGTCAGTGCAGAGCCTGATGCAGGGCTTGAGCCCATGAACCATGAGATCATGACCTAAGCCAAAGTCAGATGCTTAAGTGACTGAACCACCCAGGCGCCCCACCTTGAGAAAGTTTATACTAGGCCACTGTTTAGCAAATTATGACCCTTTGGCCAAATACACTCCTCCTTTTGTAAATAGCCTATCACTGGAACACAGTCAAACTCATTTGCTTATTATTGCCTAGGGTTGCTTTCCCTCACACAGGCAGAGCTGAGTAGTTGAGACAGAGGCAGTATAACCTGAAAGCCTAAAATATTTACTATCCAGACTTTGACAGAAAAAACTTGCTGACCTATCTACCAACCTGGCTATACGCGTAAAGCATTTTTGAAAGCTTAACAATCATTGTAGTCATGACACAGATACATTTAACAGCCCAACTACCCTTTCACTATACTGTCCCTTTTCTATATTCAAGACAGTTAAGTGCCTTTCTACAGGGCAGGAGCATTCCAGGACACCTAAGCCTGGAGGCCATGGGAGAACACTGGGCTATTATGAGAGTTTCTTTGTTTGGTGTCTGACAGGATGGATTCTGTCTTCTGCTCAAATTCTGTTTGATCAGAAACACTGAGGCATAATAAAAGGAGCAGATGAATTACTGAGGCCCTGAGGCTCCACTAAAGATTAGAGTAAAACTTGAACTTCAAAGGATCCTGGTGAAGAGGGAAGGTCGATAGCTTTGAACTCTCAGTGGGGATGAGGTGAGGGGACTGGAGATGAGGGAAGGTGGAAACCGTCATTCCTAAATGAGTTTTTGCAGTGCAGTGTGGGGATTACTTCATGTGCAGGTCAAGGTTCTGCCACACGCTGGTTTCATGTTCCTTTTCAGCCTAATAAAGATACTCTGACTCGGTTTTCCATGATGAGTGTTCTCGCCAGAGAATATTTCTCCTGGTTACCTGGGTGTGTCTTGTGAATGGGTGGCAGGCATATTTCTGCATTACAGCTAGTTAATGTTATGAATGCTTGCTGTATCCTGAGCCCTGTTTCCAGTATTCCACATCTATTATCTCACTTCATCCTTACATCTACTGCATGAAGTAAGTACTATTATTATCCCTATTTTGCAAAGGTGGGAGCAGAAGGAGGGGGGATTTAGTCACCTGCTCAATGTCACAAAGCTGGTACTTGGCAGAGTGGGGATTGGAACCCAGAATTTGACTCCACCGCTTCTATTCTGACCTGGATACCCTGATGAAGGCACAGTGTAAAGCTATACTCCCAGGCTTTGGAGGAGGAGGTCTTTTTTGAAGAAGTGAATATTAGTGTCAATTCCTGAAGAGACAGAGGCTTGGGCCAGAAGCTGGGATGAGGAAGGTTGGCCTTGGAAAGGCTAAAGAAGGAACCTCTGTCCCCACACTTGGTCTCTTTCCTCTTCAGATAAGACTTTTAGAGAGAGAGAAATTTATTTTTTATGTGTTTTTTTAATGTTTATTTATTTTGAGAGAGAATGAGGCAGTGTAAGCAGGGGAGGGGCAGAGAGACAGAGAGAGAGGGAGAGAATCCCAAGCAGGCTCTGTGCTGTCTGTGCAGAGCCTGACTCTGGTCTCCCACCAATGGTGAGATCATGACCCAAGCTGAAATCAGGAGTCGGACACTTAACTGACTGAGCCACTCAGGCACCCCAGAAGGCAGAGGTTTTGACATTAGCTCTTGGGTACAGGCTGCCACAGTCAGCCCCCCACATGGAAACAGGTCTTGAACAAAGAAAATTTTAGGTGAACCAAAGGAAATGGGGAGCTGTTGGAAATTTTCAAATAAAAGACTAATATATGTGCTGTAAAAAAAAAAAAAGAAGGGAGCCTGGGTGGCCCAGTTAGTTGAGCCGCCGACTCTTGATTTCGGCTCAGGTCATGATCCCAGGGTTGTGGGATGGAGCCCCATGTCAGGCTCTGTGCTGACAGTGTGGAGACTGCTTGCAATTCTCTCTCTCTCTCTCTCTCTCTCTGCTCCTCTCCCCAGCTTTTGTGCTTTCTCTCTCTCTCTAAAAAAAATAAATAAATAACACAATACAACAAAACAAGCCCTGAGGCTTTGCTGAAGTTATACTGAAGGGAAGAATGTAGGAGACTTGAGTGGAGTCAAGTACACACAGCTGCAAATGTGCACAAAAGAGGAACCGGGAGAGCATGGTGTTGGTGCCATGACGTTTTTCCTATGGGGAGGCCAGGGAAGACGTGACTGGCTGGCCACCAAGATGGCCACTTGGAGGTCTTTGGTGACCTTATAAGAGCGATCTCCATGAGTGGTGGAGACAAAACCTCATAGGAGTGGATTCACCAGAGAATGAACTGTGAAAATGTAGAGACCTTGTTCTCAGAGGAGTCTTGCTGTGAAGGGGAGCAGGCAATGAGTAGACAGAGCTGTGAAGTTGTGGGGCATTTTATTTTGTTTATTTTTTTTTAAAGAAGGGTGCTATTTAAGTATGTCAACTGATGAGTATGATCTAATGGAGACAGAAAATTTGATGATATAGGAGGTAAGGGGATTACTGTAGGGGCAAAATCCTTGAAGTTTATAAGAAGTGGTCAGGGACAGTGCACCAGTGAGGAGTTGGCCTTATACTGGAACACAGATGTTTACTCTTAAAAATAGGAAGAAAGCCAGACTATGTGGATTTGTAGATGTAGGGAGGCTGATGGTTTGGGTGATAGCAGAGAGGAAGATAAGAACACCCTCTTCTGAATGCCTCTGTTTTCTTAGTGCCTAAGAAGCAAGGTCACCATCTGATGTGAGAACAGAAGAAAGGGTAGCAGAGCTTTGAGGAAAAAGGAGAAGCTGTGTGTGATGTGATTTATAGTAAGATATATGTGTTTGGTCTTTTTCCCATTTCTGGAACAAAGTTCCTAAAATCCTTGGAATTTCCTAAGTGATGAGAGCAACCAATGTGTCTCTTGTTATGTTAATTATATGACTTTTGGAAATCACGTAGGGATGTAGGGATGGGGGTTGGTTACCAGGAGAACCCACTCTATGGTTAGAGGGTTGAGGGACAGCACGATATTGAATCAATGACAATTTAATCAATCCTGTCTATTTAATGAAGCCTTCACAAAACCCCAAAAGAACAGGAGTCAGAGAGCTTCCAGATTGGTGAACTCATGGAGATGAGGGGAGGGTGTCATGCTTTGAGAGGGCATGGAATTTCTGGCCTCCCTCCATACCTTGCCCTGTGCATTTCTTCCATCTAGTGCTCCTGAGTTATATCCTATTATAATAAACCAGTGATCTAGTAAGTAAAATGTTTCTCTAAGTCCTGAGAGCTGCTCTAGCAAATCAATCAAACCTGAGGAGGAGGTCATTGGAATGTCTGATCTTAGAGCCAGTTAGTCAGAAGTACAGGTGACAATCTGGGCTTGTGACAGGCATCTGCAGGGGGATAGGGTGGGGGCAAGCCTTCAACCTGTGGAGTCTAATGTTATCTTTGGGTAGATAGTGTCAGAATTAAGTTAAATTATATTGAATTTCAGACACCCTGCTGGTGTCCAAGAATTGCTTGTGGTGTGCAGAAGGCCTCCCACGCCCACCCCACCCCCCACATATTGGAATTGAGTTTAGAAACACAAAAGACTATAAAATAGTAAAAGAACTACTTATCTAGTGCTTTGGGGTGCATTTAAATTTTGAGTTCTACACTTAATATAAGTCCTTTTAGTTCCTTTCTCTCCATCATCAGCTGCTTGAGTGAAGGTGTGGAATAGACAGAGTAGAGTTTTCCAGGTTTGGAGTTTTGGAAAGATGCACAAGAGAGAGACAAGCAAGGGAAAGAAGGTTATATGCATGTGAGGGAAACCTCAAAATGTTCCTTTTTTGACATAAATTTTTTCTCGGGCTGAAGGCAATTAAGAAGTAGTAAATGTAGAAAAAGTTCCCCCTTTTCTACCCAAAGACAGTAAATAAATTTTCTTTTTGTTGGAGACAGACTCTTATCAATCCAAAGACTAGAGAAATCTGCATATAAATTTTGTTAAACAAACCCTTATCTTTCTAGTTGCTTCTTTGCCGTTTACTACCCATCACCCACACTCCTTTCCTTTGTCTGTTCTTTGCAAGCTTGTGTCATTGTCTAAAAGGTGTAAAAGCTTCTTGCTCTGGTCATTTCTGTAAGAAAATATATTTCTGCTGTTTTAAGCCACCAGGTTTATGGTGATTTATTACAGTAGCCCTAGAAAACTAATGTAGTCATATTATTATTAATCTAAGGATTCTTTTTTGGCCTGACTAAATGGTAAGTCTAAATTTGATTACAGAGCACAGTTGAACGTGGGCATTTCTCGTGCTCCAGGCTTCCAGAGAACGCAAGAGGGAATGGACTTCTCGCATGAGGAACAGATGGTGCAAAATCAGTAACTGAAACACACTTGCATATCTTTTTTTAAAAAGTTTTATTTATGTATTTTAGTAATCTCTACACCCAGTGTGGGGCTTGAACTCATGACTCTGAGATCAAGAGTTGCATGCTCTTCCTACTGAGCCAGCCAGAGGACCCAAAACACACTTTTATATCTTAAAAACCTCAACAGTTTTAGATGTTACCTCTTGCTCTCTTTGTGCACACCAGTGGTTTTCAACATGGGGAGAGGGTTACTGGCTTCTAGTAGAGCAGGGACATTGTTAAATATCCTACAATGCACAGAATAGTCTCCCACAACAAAGACGTATGTGGCCCAAAATGTCTAAAGTGCTAAGGTTGAGAAATTTGAGGGTAAATATAAATATAGCGCCATGATATTCCCATTGCTCCTGCCTTTCAACTTCGAAATAGCACGATTTTTGTTTATATCAGTACACAGCATTGAAATGATCATGATTGTTTACTGTCGAGCCAAGTCGGGTACTATGTGTTTCTTTTTTATATAACTTTTGCTTTTCATGAAGGTGATCATTGACTCCTTTCTTTTTCGTTTATATATTTTTCTTCGTAACCATCATTAAATCCTCCTACGTCCTCAATTAGTCTCTCAATATAATTTCCACATTGTCAAACTTGCCAATTAGTGCAGAGTTCTTTTTCTCCCAGAGAAGCTGCTTTCCAGAGTCTTCTGTTTTTATGTTCCAAGTTAGAAAAGGCTGCAAAACGGGTTCAGAGAGATTAAATGGGCAGAGGTAACACAGCTAGTCTGTGGCAGAGCTGGGACTCAAACCCAGGCATGGCAGTCTGTCCCTTGCATTTCTTACTGGTGTCCATATGGATTGTCTGTGCAGCTCTCTGATCAGGTGGAGGTTGGCCGCCCTGGTGGTGAAAGAATTCACCCAATGCAGAACAAGAGAGAGAGAAGTGTACTGAATACACAGAAAGGGAGCTGTGAGCAGAGCAGTAAAGGAGAGACTGTCTGTGATGAGGTGGCTGTGAGAGGTCACAAATATAGGGTGGGGTGAGGGAGTATAAGGAATGTATGGAATTAACCCTGTTTTGGTAAGCTTAGGAACTGTGCCTGGTTTAATTGGTCAGGAAGGGCCTATGGCTATTTAGAGGTGGGTCTGCTTAATGAGCCCCTTTTGCATTGTCTGTTTCCCTGTAGCTCAGTGGTGGCTGTGGGCCTTTTCTCTTACTCAGGTTTCCATTGTTCAAGCTGGTTGCCTGCAAGTGGCCTCTGCATTATCTATTGCCGAAATAATGGTGTGTAACCAACCATTCCCAAACTCGGTGCCTCAAGAAACAATCATGTATTTTTTCTCATGTGTCTGGGGTTAGCTGGGGTTAGCTGGGGTTAGCTGGGGTTATCTGGGGCAGCTCATCAGAGGCCGATGGGCTCCATTTGCCTACAAGCTGGCCCAGGCATGCTCTCGAGTCAACAGCAAAAGTGCAGGAAAACAAACTCAATTGTACTAGTGCTTTCCAGCCTCTGATGATCACATCCTCCTAATCTCCCACTGATCAAAGCAAGCCACATGGCTAAGCCCAAAGTCACAGGTCAGAAAGGTTCAGGATACCCATGAGGGTGGGGTGGGGGGAGCAAATATTAATTAACAATAGTTGTTTGTACCACATTGACTAACTATAAGATACATAAATGACAAGAAACTCATCAAAATATCTGATGATGAATATATATAAATCATTTACCTTGAGAGGTCTCAATTAGTTGCTTTTTGCTAAACACAAGCAATTTGTTTAGTTCTAACTATGAATTCTTGCAGAAAATATGTAAGCATTGAAATCGTATTGATGAGGAGAACAAAGGCAAGAAAAATGTAGTTTGAATTAAATCTCCTTATGGCTTGCAGCCCATTGATAGACACCTAAAACATGCAGAGCGTGACCTTCCTCAGGGAGCTAATGGCTGCCTTAGTGCCTTCAGGTTTATGTTTTATTAAAGACTAAAAGTAACCTTATCTTAACCGCAGCTAGCCCCTCAAGGTCCTAAAAGCCTTGCTTCAAAATTGATTAGAAACTTACTTTATCTCTATCATCCCACCCTCCACAAATTTACAAGTATATAATCAGTTACTCCTCACAATCCCAGTGTAGCTCTTTCTGCCCACACATCCTGTCCCTATGCTATAACAAAATCACCTGTTTGCACCAAAAATGTCTCAAGAATTCTTTCTTAGCTGTTCACTCTGGAACCCCAAACTTCCACTTTTTATCAATTTTGCAATGCAGTATTAAGTGTATCAAAATACTTCAATCTGATTTGCTTTCGTATTCTTTTGTAGTTTTTGAAATTTGCACACATAAATAAGCATACCCATTTGAAATGTCAATGTTATAAACAATGAAATTGAACTAACTTCTTTGAACTTTAAAGTAGAACATTGGGGCGCCTGGGTGGCTCGGTCGGTTAGGCAACTGACTCTTGATTTTGGCTCAGGTCATGATCTCACGGTTTGTGAGTGTTGGGCTCTGTGCTGACAGCTGGGAGCCTTCTTGGGTTCTCTCTCTCCCTCTCTCTGCCCCTCCCCTGCTTGTGTGCTCTCACTCTCTCTCTCTCTCTCTCTCTCTCTCTCAAGATAAATGAATAAACTTAAAAGAGAGCATGAAAGTATATTGCTCTTAGACTACATTAATATTTGAATGATAAAAATTCACAAATAAATTTTATTCCTAATTAATATTCCTAGAGTTAAACCATACCCATACTCTATAAATTTATCACAGCATATTTTAAAACATGCTACCGTAATGTGCTAATGTAACCATCATTCAGGGGCCACTGAATGATAAATACATTCAAAAAGAAAGCAAGGACGTTTTAAAAGATGAAAGACTTGCAAATTTCTGTTTGAAAATGTTAAGCAAATTACCTTAAGATATATGCTTGTCTATTGAAAAATGTTAAAGAGTTCAACTGTATAAATCACTTAATATACCATGCAAAGTAATCAAAAGAACCCCTAGACTAATACAAGAAAGTTTTTAATATATATTTATATGTGTTATGTTTATATTATCATTTATTCAGTAATATTATTACAATAATGTTATTTTTCTATGATGTTGTATTTGTTTTAATGTGGATATCTTTTAACTCTGAGATAACAGATAAGAAAGACGACTAGAAAAAGTGTTTTTATACAACCATAAATCCAGTCAGAGATATTCTACTACTAAATCCTTCCCTCTTGTTTGTACTGCTATAGCCAACAGTTAAATGGATTTTTCACTTTTCGTTTCCACCATGTGTAAGTAGGTCAGGTACCAGGACTTTTCCTTGTTAGAACTCCCGCGGAGGTCGAGAAACTGTAGAACAGGTAGGTCTGCAAAGAGGCTTGGAGTCAGATCATACACGTACTTTCTGGGGTAGAAAATTAGGGTCCACTGAAGGAGTCATAGCCATCTGTGCCCTCCTGTAAAATTGTCCTTAACATAGGTCTTCTCGTAGTGTTTTTTTGCAAGCGGCAATTAGGAGAGCTGTCTTTCCTCTCCTGCTGAAAATACACACTCTGAAATGTAGCCTGCGGCAGCCCGAGGGCGAAGGAATAGAGGAGGGGGAGCAAACACACTTCGCATCTGGCCTGAAAGGGCCGCTT
Organism: Cryptoprocta ferox; assembly: GCA_028646485.1. NCBI lineage: Eukaryota > Metazoa > Chordata > Mammalia > Carnivora > Eupleridae > Cryptoprocta > Cryptoprocta ferox. The sequence continues at coordinate 74,587,903 of CM053559.1, forward strand.
CTGCTTCCTTGCTAACCCCAGGTCCTGGAACTTGCCAGCATCAATCTTCAAATTCTGGTATTGCTTCCTGGGAGCAGATCGAAATTGCCCAGATCTGCGTTGTGTTGAGATTCTTTATAAAGCCACTTAATTTACAGTTGTTGCTTTGTGCCTGTCAGTTGGTGTGAAAATATTAGGATATTTGTGCTAATGAAAGTATTTTTTGATGGCTGCACTTTCTGGGGAGTGGGCTAAGGAATGACCCCCGGGGGCCCCAGTGCCCCTCAAGGGATCAGGTTTGTGACTCAGGTAGCTCAAGATGAGTCAGTTTCCATTCACTGAAACTTTGATGTGGGATTCCAGCTTCACCCCCTTCTGAACCAGAACCTTACAACGTTGTTAGACACCTTTGGTTTTTAAATACACACAATATACACAAAACACTTTAATTTTTTTTAATGTTTATTTATCTTTGAGAGACAGAAACAAAGCGTGAGTGGAGGAGGGGCAGAGAGAGAGACACACACACACAGAATCCCAAGCAGGCTCCAGGCTCTGAGCTGTCAGCACAGAGCCCAATGTGGGTCTCATGAGATCATGACCTGAGCTCAAGTCGGATGGTCCACTGACTGGGCCACCCAGGTGTCCCTTCACAAAGCACTTTAAAAGAGGAGGGAAGCCAGCATCTGGCAAAATGAATGTGTATTAAAATTAAAAACAAGAAAAATAAATTATGCCAGCTCTTTGTTTTAAACAGAACACAGTAATAAAGTCATGGGGAGTTTCTACACGTGGCAACTCTGTCAGTCTTGACACTACTACGTTTTAAGACAAAAATATTAGACAAAAATATAAAGAAAATCATGGGAATCTAATATACAGCATGGTGACTATAGTTAATAATACTGTATTGCATAGTTGGAAGTTGCTAAGAGACTCAATCTTTAAAGTCCTCATCACAAGATGTAACTTGTAACTATGTGTGAAGATACATGTTAACTAGAGTTACTGCACTGATCATTTCGCAATATATACAAATATTGAATCATTATGTTGTATACCTGAAACTAATCTAATGTATGTCAGAAAGAGAGAGAGAAAGAGAGAAGGAAAAGAAGGAAGGAAGGGAAGGAGAGAGGAAGAGAAAGAGAAGGAAAAGAATGAGGATAACATGGTCTCATCTGGCACATGCTTAAGACTGAAAATTGTGGCATCCCAGCCCCTCCAATCCTTCCTTTACCACACTCACTAAGTCTCCAGAACCAATCTTCCAAATAACTTTGTCCTGTCCGCTTTGCCACAGCTTTACTCAGACCCTCAGTATTTCTTACCTGGATTATCACAGCAGCCTCCTGGTTTCACTACTCTCCCCCACTGCTGATCAGACTAATCCTTCTAAAATCCATATCTGCTTACAGACAGTTCACTCTCCCGTTTTCATTAAACATCCATAGGATAAATCCAATCTTGGCATAGAATACACATCTCTAAATAGCCTGACCCCTATTCTGGTCCTTTTTTTTTTTTAATTTTTTTTTAATGTTTATTTATTTTGTGAGAGAGAGACACAGCACCAGTGGAGGAGGGGCAGAGAGAGAGGGAGACACAGAACCTGAACAGGCTCCAGCTGTCAGCATGGAGCCTGATGAGGGGCTCAAACTCAGAGCTGTGAGATCATGACTGACTGAGCCACCCAGGTGCCCCCACCCCTATTCCAGCTTTACCCTACAGCCACTCCTACCCGATTCCCTGCTTCTCTACCGCTGACTGGAGTGTCTCAGCTCTCCATCTCCACACACTCAAGTGCCTACCCATATGTTTAATTAAGGACAGAATTTGTTTTTGAAGGATGCAGCTACCTACTTCCTTGTGGTTATAGAAGAAGTGTACTTAATACCTACTTTCATCAATGAACTTGGAAGGACAGCATAATTCCAATCAGACTTTAAAGGGAGTCTGAACAAGTGAATTTTGAGATAAATAAATGTATCATTTATGCAGGTTTTCTTTGTTTTAAGCCTAACCCCAATAGGTAAAAAATATACTTAAAAATATCTATTAAGAAGTGCTTTGGGGCATTTGAATTAAGTTAGATGTGGCCCAAGCGTAGAGGGCGGAACAGGGAGGAAGGAGAAAAGTACTGTCTCATACACAATAGAGAACCACACAGCAAAGGCTAATGCCCTTGGTTAGTGTGGTTTATGGAATAATTTTTCATCCCTGATAAATCATAACTAAATCTTCCTCTCTAAGAGTGCCTGGGTGGTTTAGTTGATTGAGCATCTGACTCGATTTCAGCTCAGGTCATGATCCCAGGCTCATGGGATCAAGCCCTGCATTGGGCTCCACTCTCAGCATGAAGCCAGCTTGGGATTCTCTCTCTCTCTCCCTCTGCCACTCTCTCTTTAATAAATAAAGTGAAAAAAAAAATCTTCCTCTAATTTAAAGCCAGTTTTTAAAGGGAAGTGAACTGAAGAGTTAGTTTACACATTTACATGCTCAATTTAAAATTTACCTACTCAATCTCCCTGCGCAAATTTTATATCACTACTTATTTGGTCAATAAAGGAAGAATTCAAGGAGGACTGAACACAAAAAGACAAGATTAATTTAAACCTGAATTTATCTGGATGCCAATAGGGACTGATCCCACAGGAGAGGGTCATTCATTAATCAAATAGTAACTGATCACAGTGGGGCCCAAGTGTTTGGTACCATATCTAGCTGAGTGAATTCTACAGAGAGCACCTAAGAGGGAGAAGGGGGCAGGGAGAATAGATAGCCAACAACAGAGGAAAGCCTTTAAAAAAAAGAGATTAAGGGTGTTGGATGGGGGGGATGGGCTAAATGGCTGAAGGGCATTAATGAAGGCACTTGTTGGGATGAGCACTGGGTGTTATATGTAAGTGATGAATCACTAAATTCTACTCCTGAAATCATTATTACACTATATGTTAACTAACTTGGATTTAAATGAAAAAAAGTAATAAACTACTGATGTGTACCGAAAGAAAGAAAGAAAGAAAGAAAGAAAAAGAAAGAAAGAAAGAAAGAAAGAAAGAAAGATGAAAATATTAACAACAACAACAAAAAGAAATTAGGAGAGTATGGGACTCTAAAAAAGCACCATCAGATATAGGGAAGGACATCCTATTGTTTCTGAACACTGATAGCTTTCCTTACACCTTCCTCTTTCACTCTAGTCCCATACACCTATTGATAAGTGAAACTTGCACTGACACTCATTTCCTTCAAATACACAAAATCTTATATTTGAATTTCAAAGTTTTGGTTTCTTAAGAGATTTACTATGAGTTGATACAGAGGATTCTGCTTTAATTTCAAGCTTATACAGTTTATTTTTTTTTCATTCTTTTATTCTCTATTTTCCTAGTTTCCTCCCACTCATAAGGAGCATAGAAATGCAGTGGTGTTAAGAAGAGCTTCCTTAGTGCTAAGCTAAGGTCAGACATGCAGATGTATCTCCACCTGAAACTACTGCCTGTTTTGTTTGACAGTTTTGTTTAGATAAAGCCATGATTGAAAGTACCAAGCTCTTCCACAAAACGGTATATGAAAACTGGAAATTGCAGAAGTGTGTTTCTGACACTTATATGAAAGAAACTTCTAGAGATTTCCATGAAAGAGAAAAACAGTTATCATGGATATTAAATAATGAATAAACAAAGACAGGGATGAAACCTGTGTTTATAGCTCAACACAACTAGAAAATGGAAACACATCTATACATTAATATAGAGCAAACCATAAAACAATAACAAAAAATAACTTAATATGATGTATGATGTCACTTTGCTGAAAGTCAACTGCAGTATTGGGTATATAATGGGAAGTTGTAGCTCCTGATACTGTTCTTTTAGTTTAGATATTGAACGGTACAGGAACTGGGGTTAGGGAGATAACGTAGGAAACTATTATAGAACATTTCTGTTTCCTCTGGAGGCTGAGGGAATAGAAAGGAATTAATGCAAATGATAAGTTCACAGGAGATTCTTTTTTTTTAATTTTTCTTTTAATGTTCATATTTAGTTTTGAGACAGAGAGACAGAGCATGAGTCGGGGAGGGGCAGAGAGAGAGGGAGACACAGAATCTGAGGCAGACTCCAGGCTCTGAGCTGTCAGCACAGAGCCCGACATGGGGCTTGAACTCGTCAACCGTGAGCTCATGACCTGAGCCAAAGTCAGACGCTTAAGGGACTGAGCCACCCAGGTGACACTCAGAGGAGATTCTTGATTTTCTTGATCCCTAACTGCATATAAGGTATGGAAGAAGAAGGAATCCAAGCTACTCCTAAATTCTGAGATGCTGTTTGAATACTATTGAAATCCTGGGCAAAAGAAGGGCTTTTCTTGCAGAGTTACCAACAGTAAGAAGATCAGAGTGAGTGGCGCCTGGGCGGCTCAGTCGGTTAAGCAACCGACTTCAGCTCAGGTCATGATCTCATGGTTCGTGGGTTCGAGCCCTGCATTGGGCTCTGTGCTGACAGCTCAGAGCCTGGAGCCTGTCTTCAGATTCTGTGTCTCCCTCTCTCTCTGACCCTCCCCTGCTCACGCTGTCTCTCTCTCTTTCTCTCAAAAATAAAAATAAAAACATAAAAAATAAAAATAAAAGAAAAAGAATATCAGAGTGAATCGTGGCATAGGCTGACTGTTAGTTGATATATTTAGGGCAACCTTTTCCCAAGTGTATTTTGTGAGAAGCCAAAAAACAAAACAAATGTTCTGTTGGACTGCACTGTTACAGAGTAAAGTTGACTATCACATTATTTATCAACATTTATCTGGTTTAGTGAATGGGCCTATTCAAGAAAGTTTGGTATTAGAAAAGAAAGTGGTTTTGTAGAAAGGCCATGTTGAATAGCTAACTTCAATCACTGACCTTTTCCATTTTGAGAAGTTTCTGTTGACCTCCTGACATGATTTGGGGGCAGCAAGTTGACCCTTGACAGAATTTCTTACCATTAAATTAAACGTTAGCCCCCAAATATGACTTGTGTTATAAAGCTTAAAAAATCTGGAATTGGGGCGCCTGGATGGCACAGTCGGTTAAGCGTCCGACTTTGGCTCAGGTCCTGATATCACGGTTTGTGGGTTTGAGCCCTGTGTCGGGCTCTGTGGTGACAGCTCAGAGCCTGGAGCCTGCTTCGGATTCTGTGTCTCCCTCTCTCTCTCTCTCTGCCCCTCCCCCACTCATGCTCTGTTTCTGTCTCAATAGTAAATAAACATTAAAAAAATCTGGAATTTATTTATCTTCGAAGATTCCACCTTGCTGCTTCAACAGGAAATTTTCACTCAGACTATTTCTAGTGTTTTGGGAAGGCTGATAACTTCTAACACCAAAGGTGACTCAGAGGATGTGTCCCTTTACTGTACTGTGCTTTAATTGAAGAAAGAACATACTGAACATTTAAGCTGCGAACAGTTCCCTAGAAGATCACCTTTCCTTCTGAGGTGTCTAAATTATCTGATTTGCACGCAGCTTGCAAAGTAATGTACGATTTTCTGGATTAAAAAACATTCTTTCCTTTGGCTAAGAAAACAAAATACCTTGTTATTTATGTTTTCGATTTTATGCCATCAAAAGCAAAGCATCACACTGGCAGGCATATCTGGAGTTATTTATAGACGATCTAGAAATAATATTAGGAATTCATGTTTCTGAAATGGAAATGAACACTGTACAAACTTAATGGAAATGTGATTACCCAGTAAAAGTTGTAATCCATTGAAAATTGATTTTGTATTCTCGAATACCACTGGTCAACTATTTTAAACCCTAATCTCAAAATATATTGTATGAAATTAAGTGAATTGGCTCTGAGTATTGTTCCCCTTTAAAGCCTCTGTGTCAGCTTGTAGAAAGTCCTGGAGACACAGTGTCTGCGATCCGATGTCTCCAGACAGCTAATTTTCTGGGTAACAAGTAGACTCTGGAGAAAAAAATAAAAATGGGGAGGGGCTCACTTAGAAATCTGTGTATAAATACTAAGAAAGGTTAAAATTAGGCATGGGCAAAATAGAACTTATCTCTAGAGAGAATAAAAACCAGTGATGATTGGTTTACATAACTATAGAGAGGTTAAGCAAACAAGATCGTCCTTTTTTCAGAGTCTCTCCCCCCGCCACCCCACCACCCCTCTGCCCCAACCGACAATTACTACTGCCTTGGACTTTCTGGGAGACTGATATGTTGCCTTAAAAAATGCTGAAATGGAGTTTCTGTCCCATTTCTGAGTAGTAGCTGGGTGGCAGATAGGTTTCAATGATTTCATCTATGAGCTGTAGATTCATAATAATAGTAATAATGACAACAATCATGCAGGGTCATTGTGGGAATTAAGAGAGAACATATGCCAGGGACTGATTTATTCCCCTCCCCTCAAATTAATATGTTGAAGCCCTAACCCCCAATGTGACTACTCTGGAAATAGAGCCTTCGGGAAGGTAATTAAGCTTAAATGTGGTCATAAGGGTAGGACCTGATCTTGAAAGGATTAGTGTCCTTATACGAAGAGACACCAGAGACCTTGCTCTCTCTCTCTGCCACATGAGGACACAGTGAGAAGGCAGCCATCTGCAAGGCAGGAAGAGAGCTCTCACTAGAAACCAATCCTGCTGGACTTCTAGCCTCCAGAGCAGAGAAAGTGCATTTCTTTTGCTTAAGCCAACCAGTCTATGGTATTTTGTTATGGCAGCCAGAGCTGACGAATATATAAGGTAGGGTACCAAGGGAAGGATCCATGTCAGACTTGCTCATTTTTTAATTCCAGAGTATTCTCAGTGCCCGTTATATAGTCGATACTCAATAAATCTTTACTGAAGGAACAAATACACAATTGAATCAAAATTAGAAAAGTTAGGGAATAGATATGTATTTGAATTCTCTTTGAGTAGAACTAGTTTGAGATGCTTTCTCTGGGTTCTTTATTAGGTTGCATAAATTGGGCAGCATGTACACTTAGCATAGTGCCAATTCTGGGTTCTTTTTCCCTCTCTACCTGTTCCTTTTCCTTCACCTCCTCCCTTTTGCTCCACTTACCTAGGTAGGTTTTTAGAGAATGCAGCTTGGGATCCAGACAGCCAGGTCCAAATCCTGGCTCTACTGTCTGTGGCCTCGGGCAAGATGTTTAATGTTGGGAAATGGGACAAACTGTCCTTATCGGACCTCTGTTCCCAGCACTGTCCTTGTGTATGTATTGTCTTTATCGGACTTCTGCTCCCAGAGCACTGGGAACATAGAACTTGACGAAGTCCCAGGAGGATGTGCAGGACAGAACCTTCCTGGTCATCAGCCAAGTGTGCCAAAAAGCCACAGCACCAGAGATATACCCACACACAGTTGTAGAATGTTCCTGATCTGCCCTTCCTTTATCTGTAGCTACTGCTCTGAGTAAAACATTCACTGTAACATTTACTGGGCTCTCCAAGCTTGCAAGGAGGGTATAAAATAAGATGCTGTTCCTAATAAAGTTTGCCATTAGCCATCAGCTCTTGGTCTGTCTCCATGGCTTTCAGGGATGTTCACGGTGCCCTTGCTTTCCAGGACTGTTCACGTTTCCATTGAGAAACATCCCTCATGTTCCAATCAGCGGTGGTTGGGAATGTCCCAGTCATTGTGTCCCGCCTGTCGTGTCCCCAGGACCCAAGGAAATCCTACCACAAGTGGCGCCTGAACAGGGACCTGGAATGCATATTTCGGAGGGACAAGAACGGTTGGTGGTAAGTCGGGCGCAACCGCCAGTATGGGGAATTCCCGCGGCAAAGGTGGGCCTTTCATTTCTTTACTGCATCATTTGTTTCGCATCGCTGGCATGCATGTAGCTCGTTCACGCTTGGAGGACTATATGTCTATGGTCCACGAGCATAATCCTTGGTTCCCTGATGAAGGGACTATAGATAAAGGAACTTAAGAGCAGATAAAACATAATATAGAAAATGCCTAACAAAAAGAAAAAAAATTCCGTATGATTTTTGGCCTATTTGGGCACTTATTCATGCCATGCTTGGTCCCTGCCCAGCAGGGGACACTAATTCTCTCTGTTCCTCTGCCTAATAGATATAAGGGCTTCTCCCTCATTCATTTTCCACCTTAATGGCTATAACTGGAACCAACTGTAATTGGTCTACCTCGGGACAGAGACTTTAGGAAAATAGTCCCACGCAACTGCCAAATCAAATTTTGTTTCAGGGAGGTTCCCTGTCTTCTCCGGACTAACATGAACTGCTTAATTCTACCAGTTAAAATTCTGCTAAATGTATTTAAGAATGATAAAGAATAAGGAAAACAACCCTATATGTAGAAAGGTGGAAAATATGTAAAAAAGATATAAAAAATGGGAATGCATTTTTATAAAAGAAAATAATTTTGTCCTAAATGAGACTGGTTGTTTGGGAAAAAAATGACTTTAAGACAAAATTTAAAGACAAAGGAAAATAAGAATCATTAATAAGGAATTTTATATATGCTCAGGATAGACTAAGGTTAAAATGAATAGAATTTTAAAAATACACTGACATAAAGCTAAAACTCTGCTTTTCTCTCTTTTCCAAAGACAAAGTTTTCTTAGATTGTTGATCTGCTCTTAGTAAGACAATATGAACAAAGTGTTTTCTTTTATCTCCTAAGAAAACCAAAGCTTTTGATTTCATCTTTATCAGGTCTTTGATTGCTTAGTTAAGACTTTGCAATGTTAAAAGGCTAAGTTTTGCTAACAACCATATAAGGCTATACATTTGCCTCTAAAATCTTTTATTTACACTTTGGTTATAAGATTTCTAACAACCTGTAATTCTATTTAGGATATGTTTTATAACTTCCTAAGGCTTTAACAAACTTCCTCGTACTTAAATGATAAAAAAGTCTTTTGCCCAATTAGACCCTTTTATTTAGGATGCCAAGTTACTTAAAAAAGCACTATTATGCAATGATAACCCTTAGGTTATCTTACCTGACTCAACATTTCCCTTATTTGGTTTCAGTTGTTTGCAAAAAGGGTTACAATTCACACTGCAAGGTAATTATGAAACTTTCTGGGGTTTTCTTTTCCCCCCTTCACTGTAGTCCAAAAGAATTAAAATCCTTTTATATAAATAGAGAACATATTTATCATTCCTCAATAGTTAATTTTAGAGTTTAATACTTTTGTGCCTCAGGAAAGCCACATAATATACTTCAGTTGTTACATATACCATATTAGAAAAGTCAAGAAGTCTTTTCTTCATCAAGCTTTCATTTTTGACGACATGAACCTCAAACCTCTTTTGGAAGAACTCAATATTGTTATTTGGGCACTTTTAAAAGTTTAAAGGGAACATATTTTCTCCTCAGTTACACAATTGTTGCCTACGGTCCTATGATTTTGATCAACTTCTTAAAAGTCATTCTATGCTTTAGATTTATGTAAAAGGAGGTACACTTACAATATTATGCACGCTGACTACAGCTAATTAGCTTCATACAAATTTTGCCTTGAATGGATAACATTCCTCCTCCAATGCTGGAAACAGAGCATAACTCTGTTATCATTTCTTTATAACCCCAAGGCCAAAATGACACCTCCAGGATTTTTTTATAAAAATGTAAGCATTACTAAACTACTAGAAAAGTTCAATATTTATTTTCAAGTAAAATTTATATCCTCTCAGGTTTTCACCCTCATGAAAAAAAATTATTTTTCCACTTCTACTTAACCATGTCTACACAAAACTAAACTTGATGTAAGGAAACTTCTTTCTTTTTTGGTAAGATAACTGATCATTTCTCTATATTAAATAGTCTAGAAATGGAGGGATAATCCTATTTACCATGTATCCCATGTATGATGTTACAAGCCAATTAAATTTTATGGATATATTTATGAAACTGTTCTTTTATATTTCATGTCAACTTAAAAGGTTTATTTCTTCACTATTGTAACCTATAAAAATACAAGCCATTTAACAGACAAAATCTTCTCAAATTATTGAACAGATCTCAATATGATGGACATATAAAACCTTCCCAGTCTCCTTAAAATTCACCCATTTTTGTCAAAGTCAGACAACTAGAGATTATTGATAAATCTTAAAAAAGTCAATAAAACCATGCAACTCATAGGGGCTCCACAGCCACGTCTGCCCTGTCCACATTGTATTTCAAAAACTTGGCATCTTATTGCCATCAACCTCGAAAATTGCTTCTATACTATACCCCTACATATGGCAGTTCGGCAACATTTTGCCTTTTCATTACCTTAATAATTAAGCTCCTAGAGAGCGCTTTCATTGGAAGATCCTTCCTCAAGGTATGATAAATTCTCCAACTATGTGTCCAATGTTTGTGCATCATGTTTTGCTTCCAGTTAGGACTCAATTTCCTACTTTGTATATTATTCATTATATGGATGACATCCTGTTTGCAGGAAGCAACCCTAAAATTACTCAACAAGCCTTGTCTTTAGCTAAGTCACTTTTAAAACACGCATGACTTGTTATTACACCTGACAATGAGCAAACACAGACTCATGAGTATCTGGGATATCCGGTAACCCGGCAAATAGTCCGACCTCAATTGATTCAGTTAAAACAACAACCTTATAAAACTCTTAATGACTTTCAAAAAATTATTGGGAGATATCATTAATACTTCTCCTGTTAAAGATCCCACGTTTTTTACAGATGCTACAAAAAATAACCTTGCTGTAATTTACAAAAATGATGTTGATATTATGTTATGTCTACATCTTACACTTCTACCCAACAAATACACTGTATGCTATCTCTATTGTTTTACATAATGAATCTACTGCATTCAGTTTAGTCACTGATTCTCAATATGCCTATCATGCCATGAGGAATTGTCCATCTGCTATATTTCAATCTCTCTCTTCCATCATTACCACCCTTCTTTGCAATATACAATCTCTTATCCATTGTTAGACTTCACCATTCTTCATTACCCACATTCGTTCTCATTCTCAGCTTCTCAGACCACTTGCATACGGCAATAATTGTGCAGACACATTAACTAAATATTGTGGTTTCTCAACAGCTAAAGAGGAACATCATATTCTGCATAATACCAATGCAGGATGACTTCATCAACAATATAGGATACCATATTCTCAGGCTCGAGCCATTGTTCGTTCTTGTTCTGTGTGCCAACCTCTACACATACAACATGGTCCACCTGGAATTAACCCTAGGGGCACAAAACACAATCAGGTTTGGCAAATGTATGTTACCCATTACCTCCCTTTTGGTTGTCTCAGATACATATACTTATATATGTATATATATATATGTTAATTGACATTTTTTCTGGCTTTATTTGGGCTCACCCTTTCCCAGGTGAAACAACTCGACACGTGAAACAATTCCTGTATTCCACCTTCTCTGTTCTGGGGGTACCTACTGAAATAAAAACTGACAACGCACCAGCTTATACTTCTGCTAGCATGGCAGCTTTCTTTACGGAATGGTCTATAACCCATGTCTGTGGCATTCCTTACAACCCTCAGGGTCAAGCCCTCATTGAGCACGCTCAAAGAACACTTCACTCGCCCCAACCATGGATGGAGCCAGCCTTCTTCTGTCCTGCCGACTTGGGGCCAATTGAAATGCCTCACCGAAAAGGCAGAACAAATAATGATGACTACCGGACAATTGTTCCTGGCTATAATTGCTATTATCTCCTGTTCTCCTCAGGTAGTATTCGCTGAACATAACTATTGGGCCTATATTCCTCACCCTCCACTGCTGCGACCTGTAGAATGGCCTGATACTGGCCCTAATGTATATTGTAATGACACCATTTATATGCCGGCTCTGTGGGGCCCTGGCTTATCTAGGTCTCGTTCAAAAGAAGGAAAAAGCTTCAATTTTACTTTGGGATATTCCTTAGCCCCTTTATGTATTAGGAATGGACCTTCTTGTCTGCCCACACAAATACAGACATGGGCCTATATCTTGCTTCCATCTCATATGGTCAGGACCCTTATGGGCATGCCTACCGCCCTCACCTTCCGGTTCTCAGAAGAAACCACTACTAATTCTACAGGAAGGTCCAATGAGACTTTATGTCAGACTATGACCTATAAACATTATGTGTTTGCCCCTATCCATTGGTCCTGATGCCATGGCCCTCATGGAAAAATATTTTCTTCTAACAACTCCCTTATATGCTTGGGTAGATTGGGGACCTCATGGTAAATTTCTAAACAATTGTTCAGAGGATTATAATGCCATGGTATGTGCTTGTATCTCTAACATCACTCAGCTTCAATTTAGTTTAGGTCATAATAATACTATCCATATCCGCCATTCTGGCCTTATGACCTGGCAGGAGGGTGGTTTAGCCCTACCTAGCCCCAGGTTAATTACTTCCACGTTGGTACCTGAGCAATGGGACCTATGGAAATTGGCAGCTTCTACACAAGAATGGGCTACCTTTTCGGGCAATTTCTCTGGCACGTCGCGCTCCATGACAAATTATTGGTTCACTAGAAACCACACTTTTCACACTTCCTGCTATGTAAAAAGCCATTTGTATTAGCCATTGGGACGATAATTTTTAATGATACTGAAAAGCTTCTATCCTGTTTTAACTGCAAATTATACTATTGTCTCAATTCTACTCTGGGCATAGATTTAAGGAATCAATCTCTGGTTGTTTTACGGGCACGGACCGGACTCTGGTTACCAGTAAATCTTACCCAGCCCTGGCAAAAGGATCCCCTGGGGTAGCCTGGCATACCAGGTACTATCAAAATTATATCACTGGTCCAAATGGTTCATTGCTGAATTCGTTTTAACCATAATTGGCCTCATCCTCATAGCCACTACCACTGCTGTTGCAGGCGTAGCATTACAAACTTCCATTCAAACTCACCAATTTGTTGAAACTTGGCAAAAAGACTCACATACCCTTTGGACCCAACAGTTTGCTATTGATCAGGAAATCGAATCACAAGTAGAAGATATGCAGCAGGCAGTACAGTGGCTGGGGGATCATGTCTTGGCTTTGCAACATCAAATTATGTTGCAATGTGATTGGAATACCACCCAATTTTTCATCACTCCCCATAAATATAATGATACTAAATATACATGGGTCTCCATCCAACAACATTTGCAAAACTTTCATGGTAATGCTTCATTAGACATTCACCAATTATTAGCTGATGTTACTTCTACCTTCAAGACACAGATCCCTGATGTCCCTTATGAAACGTTAGTTTCTGAATTAGTGAAGGGCCTACAGGGTCTGGACCCCTGAGGATGATGGCAGAGTTTAATGCATTCCTTAGGTAGTTCAAGCATTGCCTTCCTCATAATGTTATTCTTGTTTATTATAGGATACTGTAGTCTCTGGTGCCGTCTCCGAATACGGCCAACCTCCAGCATTTAACTACTATGCTAGCCTTATGGCGCAAAAAATAACAAAGGATTTGTACACTAAGGCAGTTATCTTTTCTCTCTACAAGACTCTCAAAGAGCATTCTTTCTTTTGTGGTGATTACAATTGTTTGCATGGGTTCAATAAGAGTTTGTTCACTGAAATTACTGGCTATCTTATCAAGGCTTTGACTGGTGTGACATATTCGGAGAGTCATATATAGACTCAGAGATAACCAATTAGCTCAAAAGAACTGAGGTTGACTTTGTGCAATATGGAGCCATAAAGCCTCTTGAAAATGCTGGCTGGATACCTTGCTTATAGAGTTCCCAGCAGCCTCTCCAGGTGAGTAAAGAAGGTCACTTCCTGGCAGGTGCAGGAACCTCAACATATCTTGGGGACCTCTTGGAGAGAATTTGCCCAATTCATCAGGTATTGCAGGCCTATCTGGAAAGTGCTTGGCTTGGCTTCTAGCCCAGAGAGGCTATTACTAGAAGTTCCACCTGGAGTTTCCTTATAAAAGGTCCCAGCAAAGCAAATTTAAAAATCTTCATAAACAATTCTTATTCTTGTTGGGCTTATGTAAATAATTGGGCCAAGGTTAAAACTGGACTTATTCCACAGCTCTATTAGTCTCAATTTGACCATGGGGTTTTTGGAGAGAAAACTTACTTATAATGCAGTTATTTTCAACTTATATAAATAATTAAGCCTAGGTAGATGATTACACTATGCTGCCTTTGTTTCATAAAATAAAAAAGAGGGAATTGTTGGGAAATGGGACAAACTGTCCTTATCGGACCTCTGTTCCCAGCACTGTCCTTGTGTATGTATTGTCTTTATCGGACTTCTGTTCCCAGAACAGGGAACATAGGACTTGACGAAGTCCCAGGAGGACGTGCAGGACAGAGCCTTCCTGGTCGCCACGGCACTGGAGATATACCCACGCACAGTTGCAGAATGTTCCTGATCTGCCCTTCCTTTATCTGTAGCTACTGCTCTGAGTAAAACATTCACTATAACATTTACTGTGCTCTCCAAGCTTGCAAGGAGGTTATAAAATAAGATGCTGTTCCTAATAAAGTTTGCCATTAGCCATCAGCTCTTGGTCTGTCTCCATGGCTTTCAGGGACATTCACGGTGCCCTTGCTTTCCAGGACTGTTCACGTTTCCATTGAGAAACATCCCTCACGTTCCAATCAGCAGTGGTTGGGAACGTCCCAGTCGTTGTGTCCCGCCTGTCGTGTCCCCAGGACCCAAGGAAATCCTACCACAGTTTAACTCCTGCCTGTGCCAGTAATAGCATATGTTAAAATGCAGATTATTATAGTACCTGTAATGAGGTTGCTGTGGAAATTAAACAAACTGATGCATGTCATGCTTAGAAAACAAATGGTGAGCTCTCATTGAGGTTAGTAGTTATCAATTATTCCTAAATATTCATGCTTTAATAAGACCTTATATCCCTTTCCTCTTTTGTCCCTTCAATCTCTGTCCTGGCTCCTTCCCACCAACATTTTATATATGCAAAAATATCCCAAATTAGAAGATAAAAATTATTCCTTGACCCCTTACCCCTACAGGCCAGTCCTTTCCCTCTACTTTACAGTCACTTTTAAGATAAGTCACATATGCCATTGTCATCATTTTCCCAAGTTGCTCTCAGTATATTTCAGTTGAACATCCTCCTATCCTTGCCTATACTCTCCCATCCTGAATAATTTGGAATACAATGGTCATTGATTCTGTTTTTAATTTGCTTTCATTTCAAGTGGAATTTAATGATACCTAACATATCCTCCTCTTTCTCTCTTCTGTTTTTGGCCAAACCACATTCTCTGGCTCTCTCTCTCTCCTAAAAGTTAGTGGAACCAACTAACTACTATGATGTAAACTTTCTGCATATTCCTCTCAATATTATTTTTCTCCAACAACACTACTTTTCAGATATTTAAAGTTCTGAATCTGAGATCGTGTGAGACTAGCTCAATTTTTATCATGGATATTAATAATGTTAATAAAATATCTCAGATGTAATATAAATGCCTGTTGGAATCCCATCAAAAGTGGGGCTAGTTCTCTCTTTAATATTTAATTCGCTTTTTTTTTATTAGGACCATTGATCCATGGCATCTTTCATCCTTCCTGGCTAGCTACTTGCTTCTGTGACACCTGTGGCCTCTCAATTCCTTTCTTTTTATATTTATTTTTTATTTTTTTAATGTTTATTTATTTTTGAGAGAGAGAGAGACTGAGAGCACAAGCCCGTGAGGGGCTGAGAAAGAGGGAGACACAGAATCCGTAGCAGTCTCCAGGCTCTGAGCTGTCAGCACAGAGGCCAACGCAAGGCTTGAACTCATGAGCCATGAGACCATGACATGAGCTGAAGTCAGACACTTAACTGACTGAGTCACCCCGGCACCCCTCAATTCCTTTCTTAATGCAGCTGTTTAGGTCAGCCAGAGGAAGCTACCAAAAAACTCCCTCAGTTGACATCCTGAGCAACAACCAAAGACAAGACTTTTGCTGGGTCCAACCAGATTGAGACTCCAGTGAACCAAACAGGGTCCCTACTATTTAACCTTCTACTCCTGTACCTGCAGGCAATGTTTCTTTTTTCTTCTTTTTCTGAAGTAATGTCTATTACTGTCAAAGTTCTCAAAGCCCTTCTGCTTAGACTCTGTGAATGGAGCATCATTAGAAAAGATATATGACCATACGTAACATGATAGAAGAATGAAACATTGATTATTTTTTAATGATGAGAAAACAGTGTCTTATAAAATGTTTCACTGCAATACACAAGCAGGATGAATGATATATATTAGCTCCTGAGAGCTTTGCAAAACCTTGTTCCTTCACTGATAGATGGTAGGGTTTATCAGCTCAGCTGTTGACAGCTTTCCCATTATTTGGTCTTTACATGAAAAGCATAATTAATACTGCCTTGAATAGTCCAAGCTGAGTTGAGAAACCATCTGTCAGAGATGTTGTCAGAAATTCCTGCCTTGGATGGAAGGCTGGATGTTATTAACCTTTATGGTTTCTTTCAACCCTTGATTCTCCTTAATCATGATAAAGATATACTTTTTCCAAATGGGAAAGTTGGTCCATGTGATGTTTTGATTCTAATGGAATTGCTAAAAGATGAAAATAAAATCTTTCTGTGAGTCAAAGATCATTCCCTCACTCTCATCCTCTCTTTCTTTCTCTCTAATGGTTGTTTAAGAATTGACCATTTCTGCAGAGAACATTTAAAAATTAAGGGGAAAAAGTCTTCATATTTATATTCTCTTTATATTAAGAGAAAAACTCTCTAGGGAGAAATTTCTCTATACTCATCCCAGGTTAATTTATAATTTGGGTTGCACTTGTCTGGGAAGCCACTGCCTATGCGATGGCTTACTGCTTCAATGTTAAAAATTAGAATGAGGCCAATTCTAGTGAATAGAATTGCTGTTTTTGTTGGTTCCTCTGGTACTAAGTCTAAGAATAGGAAAAAAAAAACCAACTGGTAACGCAAAAGAACCAGCTTTGACCGCCATCCTTTCCTGCAGCACATACGGAGGCGTGTGTTCGACAGAGAGCGCGAAAGAGTGTTTCTTCTTACTTTCCCTCAGTAATGGAGCTTAGTTCCATTAAGCAGTGTTGGGAAATATATTGGAGATAGTATATTTAAATTAATTTAAAAGGTAAAGTGTTTTTAATGCCTTTTAATATAAACAAAAATTGATTTTATTAAAATGCTTTCAGATATCATGATACAATGATTTACCACTCCAAGTCTGGAGCATAACTTCCTTTCCAAGTATATTGATTTTTAAATGTATTTGGGAAGTGGAAAAAGAACCAAAACAGTCTACGAAAATTCTTCACCCTCCCACTTAAACAGAACCAGGTCCATTATGTCAACAGAGTCTATTTCAAAATGTACAGAAAAATTATTTTTTCAGAAGGATAGAATTAACCAACTAGAAATGTTTCATAAATGACAAAGGACAGGTCATACTTTTCTAAGTTGTGTTTTGCTGAGTTGAAACATGAAGTGTCAAATATTGATAATGTTCAAAGTTAAGTACAGTGAGTCATTGAAATGACTGAAATATTGAACTGGATTATCAATGTTATTGGAGTCTTTACAGAACCTAGAAACTTCTATGCTCATTGTTAACATGAAAAATTTTAAAAGGTTTTATTTCTCTTCAGATGCAGTGCCTAGACAGAATTGATTTAAAATTTAAAGCTTTTTTAGAAGAAAATTTCAGTGTTGTAGAAGTTAAACATGGGGCAAAAACCATACTTGGCATTTTTTTCCATGTTTTCTGTTAAAGACATAATGGACGCTAAGGTGTTTAACTGAACTCAGAATAAATGTCTCTGCAAAAAATTGAATTTTAATTGTTGCGCTGTTTAGCTCTTACAGTGATGCTCATTCAGAACGCTATGTTAAATATGTAGCAATAACTGTATGTATTTTTCCTAACTTGTGATATAAGGTATTATGTCTTTTGGTGTACTATTCTTATATCAAGATTATCTGACTTCAAATAAAGAACTCACTTCAAAGCGCTGTTTGAATATAAAGATTATCATCTGAGGATTAGAACTAGGCTGATTTTCAGTTATGCAGCTTGGTATTAGCCATTGTTATTTTCCAGGGAATGAAAGGGCAACATGAAAGAGCATATTTTTTTCTAGGGCCTGGCTTTTATACATCTTCCCTTGCATCTGTGACAGTGGAAGGGAAGAGCAATACAAATTGTAAGGTGAAATCCATAGAAGATCCCAAATCATCGTGGTCAGTAGACAGAGGTATAAGAGTGTTGCTGTTACGAACAGACCCTGGAGTACAGTGTACTTGGATTCAAGTCGGAATATTCAATAGTTGTATGACTTGGGCAGTTACTTAACCTCTGCAGGTTGAAGTTTCAGAGTCTTCATTTGTAAGAGGAGGCTTGCTAAAGGTTTAAGTATATGTGTGTGCGTGTGTTTCTGTATGTATGCATGTATATGTATATATGTCTATATATCTATAGTTAAGATATATATATTTTATATGTATGTATTACTTTATATATGGGTATACATTTACTTAAGACTATATATATATCTTAAGATTATATACATCTTACTTAAAACTATATTTATTTACTTAAGACTATACATATCTACTTAAGATGTATATACAATATATATTCATTTAAGATATATACATGGATATATATATATACATTTACTTCAGATTTTATATATATATAATAGAACAACATTTCTTGGCGGGCGGTATTACTTAAATATTACTATATTGACTTGTCACTTCATAACTGAACTATTAAGTTAACTGAATTGATTGATCTGATGGTTCTTTCCCTGTTTTTTCTTTAAAGTTTCAGTTATAGCGAAATGTCAATTAAGAAATTGAGTAAACATGTAATGAGAAACCATACAGCAAGGTGCTGAGTTAATAGACAGAATAATCACTTCCTGAATACATATGAATGAAGTCTTTGTAGAACTAGCTGAGGGGCTGTTAATGGGCTTTTGTTTTAGAGATGGAGGATTGATATTCCAGGGACAGGTCTGATGAGAACCCTCCTAGCCACTGCCTCTCATTGCCCAGTATTAGCCTTGCAAAGAAGTATAACCTCAAATGAATCAAAACACTAAGCTTGAGCTTCATAAGGACAGAGATTTTGTCTATGTTGGATCATTGCTGTATCTGCAGAATTCAGGCAAATGCTTTGCAAATAGGGGTGCACATTAACTATTTCTTGAATGAACTGAATGAATGGAAACCTTGACCTTTTCTTTAAAATAGGATTAACATTAAAAACAAGTCAGTTAAGGCTTCGACTTCAGCTCAGGTCATGATCTCACAATTTGTGGGTTCAAGTCCCGCGTGGGGCTCTGTGCTGACAGCTCAGAGCCTGGAGCCTGCTTCAGATTCTGTGTCTCCCTCTCTCTCTGCTCGTCCCCTGTTCTCTCTCTCTCTCTCTCCCTGTCTCTCAAAAATAAATGAACATTTAATAAAAAACAAGACAAACAAACAAACAAACAAAAAATAACAGGACTCCCCCTTCCTGACAGATTTCTTACCCCAAGAATGCTGGTAAGCAGGAAAGCAGGGCTGAGGAGCAGCAGGTGAAGGACATGAGTGCAAACCTGTACATTTAGCAAGTATTCTAGAAGCCAAGGATTTGGTTAAGCATTCACAGGAATGCATGGTGTGGAGTGGTGCCACACTTCACTCAGATTCTGGTGCATGTGTCACATTTGTATTACAAATATTTTGCCCAGCATCTAACTTTAATGTCCATATTTATGCTTTGTCCTCTCCAAGGTTTTCAGAAATCCTTTATTTATCTATGACCAAGTGTCATAAAGTGTAGCTTTTACTTTCTGCAAACATTTAGCTTACTTCTAATAGCTCCTCTTCAATTTTGACCAGCTAAAATAATCAGTGTGACATGATCCATTTCACAGGTGGGGTTGATTATATTGCATTACTTATAAGTTAGCTTGCAACCTCAGAGAGTGGATTAAAATAACATTCTCAAAATTATTCCTGACAATCATCTAAATATGTATTTGTTTTTACTGCCATAGCAAACATTTTCTGAAAACAGAAATAAGCCCCTTTCATAGTACAGATGAGCTAATATTTTGAAGTGGAAACCATTCATTTGTACACACTGTAAGTTTTCCTAATTATCTTTGTAATGAAAACTGAGAAGCTATTAGTCATCCTTCACTAAGCCATGCTCAATTCTACTTGTCGTTTCTCACTATAGTAAAAACAACAAATAACCTTAAAGTACATTATTAATTGATTAGACACGATTTCCTAAAATGGTTTTTATCATCTCATTTAACTTTGGAGTTTCCAGACATTAATAATGAGTCACCAAAAAGCTATCACTGATTTATAATCCACATTACTACATCAAGGTTTGGCCCCAAAACTCTATGGGCCCAGAAGCAAAAAGAAAGACATTTACAAGTGAGCCATGGCGGAAATATGCTGAAAACACGTATCTGTATTCATGGTAAATCAATTAGGCCAAAGGCGAGTATAATGAACATTCAGGTTCATTTTATTCCAAGGAACCGTTTCTAATCTTGAAGTTCCATGTAGAAATAGTCCATAGGGTTAGAACACTATTGGGTGGTACAACTTTGCTTGGCCTTTGGGCATACAAGGTAAACGTTTTACAACAAAATTTACAGCCATAGATAACACACAGGATCTGATCAATGTCAACACACTTGGCATTTAAGGCTAATCCACATTGGAAAACAATCGTTTCCAGGATGGAGATCAAATATCTTAACACAGTGTCACCTGTCTGAGTTTAAAAATGTATCCCTAGGATGTGTTTTCACATTTGTCAGTTTCTTTTCACTTGTGTACTAGAGGGAGGCACTTTAAGAGCTATTAACTAGTTTTAGGCCTACAAGATACTGAGTTTCAGCAGTGATTGGTAAATATAGCAAAGAATTAAAATGAACTTGTATTAAAAAGGAAAGTCAACAAATCATTAAATCAGAAGATATCGCCAAATCTTGTAAAGATCACTAATTTCTGATCTGACTAACCTCCTCACTTAAAAAAAAGATTAGTAATCACCCACCCACGCCCAAAAAAGTGAATATACTACAGCTTCTGACGTTAAGGTATAATGGTTTTGCTATATGGGCTCGTAAGGGGTTTTAAATATCGACATTACTTTATGTTTTGGGTAATATTTCAAAATATTGTATTATGCATAGGTTCCAAAGTGTCATAAAAACTAAAAGGTCCGATAAAACATATTGGAAGAGTTTAGTAAAACGTATAAAAATTAAAAGGCTAAAAAACCCACTCTGTTTTAAACGTGTAAAAATAAATCGAATTGGTTCGTGGGAATCCATTAACTTTTTTTTTTTTTTTTTGGTCTTATTTAGTTGGTACGTACTGCACCCGCCACAACACGTTGGAAAGTAGGTCCTGGTACACACTAAGGAATATCCAACCAGGTAAATACATCAGGGTAATGAGGCCCATGAAATTGAGCGGGTAGTGAGAATAGTCCCAGGAACAAGCGCCGCACGTGCGCAGTCCCAGACCCCAGGACAACTCCCATACATAGATGAAGATCACGTAGATGGGCACCCGCTTCCACGTGCTCCAGCCCCGACTGTAGTGCAGGTGGAAGTAGAGCTTTTCCACCACGAAACTGCAGCTGCCATACATAAAGAAGGACCAGAGTGACGTGTGGCCGCTGGCGTCCCCGTCTCCCTGCCCCAGTAAGTTAAAGAAGAAAGTGAAGAAGATCTCATCCAAAAAGCCGTGCATTCCGAAGAAAAGAAAGCGGAGAATGTCCGGCAGCCCCTGACTGGAGGCTCCTCCGACGCCCCGATTGTCTCGGGGTAGTCGCCTCCGGCCACCTGCAACCACAGGGGCCCGGGCGCCCAGAGGGGCTGGGGGCGCGCGGGGCCAATGCTGCTGGTGCTGCTGCGGCTCTGGCTGCCGCCGGTACCGCAAGCGTAGGAAGCGCTTCAGGAACACATGGCAGTGGTAGAGCGCCAGCACATACTGCAGCGCTAGGTCCAGTGTCCCCGGCGCCGCCGCGCTCCCCGGTCCGCTGCGCAGGCCGAGCAGCGGCGCCTGACCCGCCAGGGTCTGCAGCGCCACGTGGGCCGAGGGGTAGACGAGAAAATTGAAGAGGAAGGCGCTGGGGCAGCGCCGCTGCTGCAGGTAGACCTTCTCCAGGGCTAAGTGGGTGAGCGAGTGTAGCAGGCAGCGGTAGGGCGAGGAGAAGCCCAGCATCCGGAGGTCCGGGCTGCTAGCGAAGCGCCGAACCGAGGACACGAGCACGTCCAGGGTGATCCCGTGCATCCCGTAGAAATAGAGGCGCATCCAGGCGGGCAGCGCAGCGGCGTCCGCCGGCGCTTCAGCAGTGGACAGCGGCTCCGGGTTGCTGGCGGCCGCCTCGCCTCCCCGCCCGCTGGGGGCCCCCGGACGCCGCGCGGCGCCGCTCCTGCGCGCCCGGCCCTCGCGGTCCGCATCGCTGCCCGCCATGGGCTTACAGGCTGCCCGGCCGCCCGAGCCCGCGCCGCCGCCGCCGCCGCCGCCGCCGCCGCAGGGTGCGCGGAGCTGCGGGGCGGAGGAGCCGAGCCCCGCGCCGCCTCCCGGCCGCTGCCGGCCCCCGGGGGGCGCGCAGGGTGCTCCGTCCCGGCCGCGGCCGGGTGGCAGCCGCAGCTGGTGTGCTCCAGGGACGCGCGGGCCGCCCGGCTCGCGGAGTACCCCCGCCGCGGCCCCACCGCGCCCTGCCCTCCAGTGCCGGGTGAGGTGCAGCCGGCCGGCGCCCGCGCTCACTCTGCGTGGCCTAACGCGCGCCGCGGCCCGGCGAGGGGCGGTGGCGCTGGGGCTGCAAGGAGAAATGCGGAGGCTGCTGCAAACCCCATCTCCTCCGCGGCTCAGCCCCGCCGCCTCTGCTGCAGGCTCTTGAAGAGTAAAGCGAGCAGTGACGCCCCTTCCCCCGGCCCTCCCCATGCCACTCTACGCCTGTCTCGACCTCTCCCGCCTCGCAGTGCCCCCTCCCCGCCCCACCCTCCGAGTAGATCCCGCGGGGGTCAGCTGGAGGAGAAGGCCTGGCCCTGCTTCTCCGCCCCATTTCCCCACCTCTGCACCCAGGTCCCCAGTGGTGCTGGAGGCGTTTGCTCGGGCGGAGGCAAGAGTGGAGAAATCCCTAACAGGTGTGACAGCGAGCTGATGGGCACTCCCGGAATCGTGGAAACCGGGGCCAGGGCCTGGCTGGCAGAGGCCGATGAATGGCCTAGTGCCACAGACCAGAGGCCGGGCCTGAGACCAAACTGTGGTGCTGTATATTTAATGTTCTAATTCAAAGCCAGCTGTGTTCCAGTCACAAAGAGTAAACACGAGACTCCAAGCCTGCACGCCCCGGCATCTGAAATATTGCCACGGCACCTGGTCCACTTTTTCAAGCTCTCTCCCTGACCAGTCTGCTTTCCTAGGTTAGTTTACTGGGGGCCAAAGACAGATTCAAAGCCCCCCAGAATTATGAAGTGATTTGAGGCCAGTAGGGCTGGTCATTGCTAGGGCTGCCGCGGAGTCTCACATCAAGAATAGTACCTTTGCTCTCGCTGGCACACCCCGGTGCTGCTTTTTCTCCTTGCAGAACTAGGTCATCCCAGAAATGGAGAGTGAAACAGAGGGTGAGATTTTTTTTTTTTTTTTTTTTTTTTGCTTTTGAGATGGAGAGGGTGGGAGAATCTAGAATTTTGGTGGGTTGGGGGCTGCACTTTTTTTTAAATCCAATTATGAATCAAGCTTAGAATTGAAAAGAACCTTATTATAGGTAAATTATACGGATTGATTACCCTCCAATCGCCCACCATCATGTCTAGGCAGAAACTAGATTAACTGCTCTAATATGTAAGGAGATGGGCTATTCCTTGAATGGAAGGCTTTCTGGGGATTTTTTTTTTCTTCTGGAGAATAAATATTCTGAGGCTATTCCTCCATTTCTTAAAGCAATCTCCTCCCCACTCTCCTCTTATGTTACAGTCTATGGTTCCTAAATGATTTGTGATTTAGGTAAGAGAAATAAAAGTATGGTGAAAAGAAAAATTGTTAAAGTAATAGCACTTGTATCAGATCAAAGTAATGACTTATTTATTTATGTATTTTTGGCTTTGTTAGCATGTGGTTTATTTGCAGACTTCTTTGGCAACTGTCAAAGTCAGTGGGTGGAAAATGTCATGCCAGGGACAGAAGCCTCAGGTAGCAGGCTCACCAAATCAGATGCAAAACAAGAGACAGGGTTAGTTGCCCAAGAGACTGAGCGAGTACAATGAAGAGAAATAATAAGTTGTTAAAAAACAAAGTTCAACTAGTAAATCTGAAGACTTAATCGGTTTCAATCAATGATTTATGAATTGGGCAGCATCCCATTTAACAAACAGAAATGAGCTCCAAGGAGCTGTATGAAGTGGAAGACATTTGTAGGCAGAAACATGGAGGGACAAGGGAAGTTGTTAGTAAAAGAAAAGAATTGCTTTAGGCTAGATCACCTTCCTTTGGGTGGGGGTCTATCACGTGGATTTAGTGCTGATCAGGAAATTCCAGATTGAGGGATTATAGGTCACATTTCTGTAATTAAGTCTTGGTTTGCTGTCACAGGGGCAAGAGACTCCATACTGAGCCTGTTATTTCTTCTTTTTTAAATACTGTAAACATTTTCATGAGCACTTACTTTGAATGTAAGATAAGATGCTAAATACGCTGGGAAAATAGAGGGTTATGAAACGTACTCTCCAAGAAGTGTATAATCTAATGGATATGACAATAAACTATCATACATGTCACAGGGCTCATGGGTGGCTCAGATGGTTAAGTGGCTGACTCTTGATTTCACCTCAGGTCATAATCTCATGGTTTGTGAGATTGAGCCCCTCATCGGGCTCTGCACTGACATCCTGGAGCCTGCTTAGGATTCCCTCTCTCTCTCTGCCCCTCCCTCACTTGTGCTCTCTCTCTTTCTCTCAAAATAAACCTAAAAAACGTATTATTAACAAACCTATCATATCTGTGTAAAGCCTACTTGTGATTATTATTAATAATAACTACTTATGATCAGCTAGTTGTACTGTAGTTTCCCCTTATTTGCAGTTTCACTTTCCATGGTCCAGAAGCAGATGCTCTCCCTTCTGACTATCACCAGAAGGTCAGTAGTCGCTTAACATTATGTCATTCTCCTCACTTCCTCACATCACACAGGCATTTTATCCTCTCACCTTGCCAGGAGAAGAGGGAGTATGGTACAATAAGATATTTTGAGGGAGAGAAACCACATTTACATAACTTTTATTACAGTATAATGTTATAATTGTTCAATTTTATTATTGTTAATCTCCTACTGGGCCTAATTTTAAATTAAACTTTATCATAGGTAAGTATGTATAGGAAAAAACATAGTATATGTAGTATATATACTCAATACTGTTAGTTTCAGGCATCCACTGGGGGTCTTGGAATGTATCTCCTATGGCTAAGGGGGAGTGGAAACTATTATACATACCAACAAATACATTTCTTTGAGTTATTATTTTACTATACAAACCCAATCCTGGGCCTAATTTATCAGATACTAAAAACAAATGCACTCGTTCTCCATAGCTGCTACTCAAGCAAGGGAGGATAGCATCATCATATAGCATAAATATAGCCATTTAAACATGCATACACTAATTTACTATACTAAACTTGAATTGTTTTCTAATAGTCAATTAAACTTCAAGGGCTCAAGTCATCTTTTTATTCTAATTTTTCTTTTTTTTAAATGTTTGTTTATTTTTTTAGAGAGAGAGAGCATGAGTGGGGAGGGGCAGAGAGAGAGGGAGACAAGAGAAACCCAGGCGGGCTCTGCACTCTCAGCACAGAGCCCGATAAAGGGCTGGAACTCATGAACTGTGAGATCATGACCTGAACCAAAATCAGGTTGGTCACTTAATGACTGAGCCACCCAGGCACCCCATATTTATTCTAACTTTTCTTAAAGATGACAAGGAAAACCTCGAAAGGTCTAATTCTATAGTTCAGTCTAGTTCATCCCAGGGAATGTAGGAAAATCTTTGGTATTAAACAAAAAAGTTAGATCTTCAGTATCTGTATTTTTAAACTCAGCACTTGACAACACTTCTGTTTTGTGTACCATACATATCTTATATGTTATATCAGTCTAATAGGACATGTATAACATTTATGCATAGGTAGTATGCATGTATTTGAAACATGCTAATTTTTTAAATGAGGGAATATATAATAAAAAGCTTGTGTTTCCCCTTTGTTGTCAATGTAGTGTTCTGCTGAGTGGGTTAGATTACTAAAAATCTCAATGTTCTGGGTCCTTTTTTGAATCTGTTTCTCATCTGTCTTAGGAGATGTGATGTAAAATATAAATCAACAGTTATAAATCCATAGCAGAATACGCAGCTATTACCTGTTATTCTACGTTATTTTTTAATATTTTTGCGATGGCCTCTCCTTAGTTACACCACTTCAAAATGTATCAAACACTAACTTATAAAACAAGTAGAAAAAAAGAATAAAAGGAAAAGTTTAAAAAAAGGCACGAGACAAAGGACTGGAAGAAAACTCATTGTATAAATTGCCATTAATTCTTTCACTCATTGCCTCCTTTTAAAAAATGAGTATCTTTTACCATTCTGAAAAGTTGGCCCACCAATGATACCAATCTTTGTTTCTGCTTTATCTTCACATTGTTCTTTTGTTTTAAATGCTTCATTGCCGGGTTTCCAAAAGGAAAACCGTAGCACGGCTTTAATGATCCGCGTTGACTTTATAATTTACAGTCCTCACATCGAAATGATCATAAAATGCTTAAAGGCATTTCTGTGTTGGTCTTTGCTAATACAAACATTAGATACATCTGTTAAGCCCAGCAACTTATTGGGAATTGGTGGGCCTGAGGATGAGGGGAGTTTAAAAGTATGGAACAGGAATCTATAATAAAATAACATCAGTTTGAGATTTCTTAGGTTAGAAAGCAGCCATTCAACGAATGCTTTGAAACATTGTTCTTTGTGGAAAACCTCAGGGACTATGAAGCTGTCTGAGTAACCATGTGTGTAGAGATATAACATTTCATGTGGAGCCAACGGTAACCTTACTGGGCTGACCAGGTTGGCTCCAAATAGGTGCAGACCCCAGCGCCAGGGAGTTAGTGTGACCAGGGAGAGATATGCAAATAAGGAGAAGGGTCCCTTGGAGGATTATGATAATCTTCAGTGAATTGTTGCCTAGTGGCCACAGGGTCATGGGTGTAGTCTTTGAGAAATACTCCCTTTGTGTAATCTTTGCCAGTGCCTCACTTTGAATGCCCAAGGAGGCTATTTTTCCCTCCCCA
The DNA here is from genome assembly GCA_028646485.1 of Cryptoprocta ferox. NCBI lineage: Eukaryota > Metazoa > Chordata > Mammalia > Carnivora > Eupleridae > Cryptoprocta > Cryptoprocta ferox. Next base: position 74,615,209 of record CM053559.1, read on the forward strand.
GTTAATTCCGTTCTTTTTTCAAAGGAAGCTGCTTATTTTGAATAATACTACTTGAGTCCATTGGTTAGGGTTTATTGGTAAGAGAGATCATCACTGTTAATGGATACTACTTAACGCGTACCTACATGTTAGCTGTGTACTTCACATGTATTATCAGTATTTCATATAACTGTTCTCTTATTTTTTAACAGATATTTGAAACTTAGGCTCCGAAAAAAATTACTTGCTCAAGGTCTCAGTTAATAAATCAAAAGCCAAGCTATGAAGTCATTTCCACTTGACACCAAAGCTTATTTGCGATACACTGTGTTATCTCTTATGTTCTCACATTAAAGTCATCTTGGATGAGCTGAAGCTGCAGATTTAATAAAAAAAAGATCAGTTCTGTTTATAGTTCTAGTGGGCATTAATTTATGAATCCCTAACCCCTTCCCAGCTACTATATCCCTTTGGTTATCATGCATTTTATTTTAATCATTAATCTATATGGTCATTTCATATCCTTTGTTATTGCCATTCAATACGTTTACTTGTTTATTTCCCCTGCCTTTCCTTCTGGGAAATAAAAATAGTAAATGGCTATTTATTTGTACAAATGTGCCTAAATGATTTATTACAAAATAGTAAATGGCTATTTATTTGTACAAATGTGCCTAAATGATTTAGTGTGGAATACAAGATAGAGGTCAGGAGAGCCTGGGTGGCTCAGTTGGATAACCATCCGACTCTTGATTTTGGCTCAGGTCATGTTCACATGGTTTGTCAGATTGAGTCCTGCATCAGGCTCTGTGCTGGCAGCGTGGAGCCTGCTTGGGATTTTCTCTCTCTCCCTCTCTCTCTACCCCTACCCTGCTCTTGCTCTCTCCCTCTCTCTCTCTCAAAATAAATAAATAAACATAAAAAAAGAGATAGAGGTCAGATAATAGGAAAATAAGTATGGAAGGCAAATGTATTCCTGTGGCTGTTAGTACCTGTTTCCAGATATTGAAGTTCAACAAAATCACACCCTGCTGTTCCAGTGAACACGCCTATTCATGGTTACCTCAGCCTGATTCAGTGCAGTGACTTAACCAATAGATTTGCGTGAGTTCATCTAGTTAACAAAGTCCATTTGTACCTGGTCTCCAAAACCTACGTGTGTATGATATTTTAATACATTTCAGAGTTTCACAACTACTTATGGCACTCCTTAACTTTTTTTCAGTCATTATCTCATTTTGTCCTCAATCTTGTAACAACAGAGCTATCTTTATAATTCATACTTATCAGGTAAAACCAGAAAATGCAACTTGCTAAAACTCACACGCTGCTAATGGCAGGGTTGTTTCTCATTTAAAATCCTAAAGCTCCTTTCCAGACTACACTCCCCATCTTATAAAATGTCTCCAGCCCAATTGAGGGTTCTAAGTGCCCACCTTGGCTATGGGAAACAAGCTCACTGATCGGGGCTCAGAAGAGAGGAATCATTTTCACTTAAATTCTAGAAGACATATGAAGGAGGCCCCAGTCAGTGCCATCAGCCAATAGCCTAGATTTCTTAGACCCTCGGGTGAGGGTGCAGTTCATAGAACTCAGTGTACTGATTGCCTTTCTTAGCAAGGCTGCTAGTTCTGTTTCCTGTCACCTGGTAACTACCTAGTGGTTTTCTTCATTGGCTGTAGTTATTCAGCCTGACCTGTGTGATCATGTTTCTTCTGTGAGTGGTCATGTTGGTGACATGTTGCTTTCATCTGTGGTTATGACTGCCACAACTCTTGCTTTAGAGAAGATACATTTCTTATATATATCCTATATACATTTTATTTATAATAACTAAATATAAACATATACTTAATTATATTTCTCTTCATTCAGCAAATAGTTATGGAGCACTTACGTGCAATACCCTAGTGCCAAGCCTTGGACATAAAAAAAAAAATGAATATAGAAAAGTCTACCCCTCTTGAAGTTTCAAGTACAGCTTACTACAAAAGATGTACTTGCCTACTGAATAAACTGGAAATAAATAAAAGTAAGTAAAACAAGTACACATCCCCCATGAGACAACAACCCATAGATAACCACTGTTAGTTAATATCTTGGTATGTAGCCTTTCAACAATATTATAGAATCACCAAAAGGAGATTACATTATGCATTCCTTTTGTAATTTGTAATTTGCCCTTGTCACTTATTGGTGATTAGGGAACATCTTTCCATTTGATAATCTGCTACATCATAGGTTATGATGACAACTGATTCCTTTGTATAGATACCCCATACTTTGGTTAGCCAATCCCCAATTTTTTGCCAGTTAAGTTGTTTCCAAAAAAATTTGCTGATAGCTTCTATGTGACAAGCATTCCCTTAATTATCTTTTTCATGTAGATGTATTTATTTACCTAAGCTACATACCTTAAAGTTCAAATGGACAATCAAAATTATACACATTTTTGACTTTGGCTATTACTAAATAGCCCACCAGAAGCCTTGCTGGAAACTCTGAATACTTTTGTTGAACAAATATTTCCTTCTGATGGGACTAGGAAGTCATGGCTGGTGGGAGGTTGGCCTTATGGTAGAATCTTGGTGTTGAGAATGTATGTTTGAGGTGTGCTACATGATGGGTTGTACTGATTGGATAGTAATAAAGATACCTCTGAAAAAAATCTAATATGATTAAATAAAACAAATGTATTATTTTGAACGATATACCGTTACTTCAATCTCTCTGTGTGTAAAATTCCATCGCTCATCTCTCCCTCTAAAACAGATACCTCCCTTCCTCTATCCCTTGATATCCTTAGATGTATACATACAAACATTTTGGTGCCACTTATGCCATAACCAAAGCATGATCATTATGCTCAAGCATCTCACCATCTAGTGAGGGAGATAGATAAATAAATACAGACCACAAAACTGAATAACACAAATTATGACAGAAGAAAAGCCTGAATGTATTTGCACACACAGGAGGGAAACCTGACTCTAATTAGGAAAACTTTGTCTTTTAGGACCTTCCTGTTCTTCCAGTGTACTAACCTTGACTCCTTAATATCTCTCAGCCCCCATATTCAGCACTTACTGTCTACTGTTTATTTATACTCTCCAATATATCTTTTAAAACATTTTTATAGTTTATTATCTCCTTTGCATTTCCAGTGCTATCACCCTTGTTCAGACCACATCACCTCAGCCAGGACTATTCCAATAACATGTTAATTGATGTACTTAGCATAAGTTTCTTTATCCTCCTCTAATCTATCTTGAATAGATTGCTATCAGTGTAGCCACCCTAAACCACAACTTTGAAGATTTCATTACCCTCATCAAAAACTTTCAAAAGATTTCCTTGACTTATAGCAGAACACCCAAGTTCCTTTTCTTGATCATCAAGATCAAATAGTGATCTACTTTTCCACCCTTATTTCTTGTGTTCATCTTCAGTAACCTTCATCAGAACCCCTCCTACTTCAGAAAACCCTATCCATTTTCCAAGGCCTGCTCATATTAATATCCTTTATAAAGCTGGGCTGGACTTCATCTGCTTGACATATTCTGGTTATTGATGTATCACCTTGAACAATTTCATCATGTACTGCTTTTATTGTTACCCTGAATTTTCAAAATGTCTCGTGTCTATGTTTTGTCATATTGAAAACTCATTTGAATTACAAATACTGTCAGCATCTCTGTAGCTCCTAGCACAGAAATTTACACAGAGAGGAGATCATTCAACCTCTATGGATTCTGATGTTGATTTAAATGAGCTGCTGTTGGGATATTCTTGACCTTCATTGATTAGATCATATAAATAAAGTCTAGTAATAATGATATGAACTAGGTCATGCATATTTCTCCAGCCCTTCCATATTTTAATTTAATAGAGCTAAATCCATCTAACTGAGCTCCAGCAAGCACTTTTCTTCCATCTCTTTGTCCTTTCCCCTTGCTAAGGAATGCTAGGGAGGGGAACACTTCTTTCTTTCTTACTACCAGGCTGCATAAATCCTTCTGTTATGGACCCTCTTTCCTAGGAATCTTTTTTGTAGAAAATTATGGTGAAGGAAGGCAGAAAGGAAGAAGGAAGGGAAAACATATGGAAATGTAGAGAGCAAGCGTGACTGAATCTGGCCCTCCCACCATTCCTTATTCTTACATACTTGGCAGATGTAAGTATTGCAGCATGTTTTTCCAGTAAGTCCAGTTTTACCTTTGAATCCCATTCCACAGAATGATACAGGAAGACGTCATCAATCAGCAGGAGCTGGCAAGAAAAATGGATTGTACTTGGCATTCCCATTCTAGAATGTACATGGGCCATTCATGTCTGTTTGGATAAATTAGATATATGGTAATTTGCACTTATATACATATGCTCTCATGATTGGGGTAATTGTTTATTCTATAAAAGTTCTCTCCCTCGTAAGCAAACCTTCATAGTAGAATTTTTAGAGATCACAAGGTTTCCTACTACATTAAATGTGTTATTGTTTGAGTTACACACAACTATATTATGGCATGAGGTGAGTTCTTTTTTGTGTTTAAGGTTAAAAAAAATCATTGTTAGGAGCCAGAATAAACAATTAGCAAATAAATGGGTGAGTATTTGTGTAACATCCTTAAAATTCCAATTTTTAGCATTGAGTTTCAACAAATGTATTAGAATATCAGGTATTTATTTTATATCAGGGATCTGGGCTCAGTCAATACAGTTATATATAGACAGATTTTTTTTTCATTTGCATAGTATTTTATAATCTACAGCGTGTTTTCATACTCATTTTTCTCATCGGTTCCTTGAAATAATGTGTGATAGTCAAGAAGTACCATTTACTGGTACAGAAATTCCAAAATATGTAAATTATATTTCAAGAATTAAAATAACTCTTGGGGAGGGCTGGGGTAGATGATTTTTGAATTTAGCCTTTATTTAATTTAAAAAGCAAATAACCTTGTGTGTCACCTATACTTTGATAAAAAATCCAATATTTTCATATCTTCAACATTTGTAAGGTATGAAGGGCTATGCAGAGAAAATTTCCATCTGATATTTGTCTCTTACCCACACATTTTCCTTTGGAGCTATATTATTAGCTTAATATTAGTTCTTTGGTTATCTATCCAGAGATATTCTATTCATATACTAATGAATAGAAGCCTCCTGTACCATTTTTTATGCTGATGCTAATATACTGTATACTTTGTTCTGCACCTTATTTTTTTTTTACCTATTAACTGTGTAGAAAACATTCCCACTCAGAAAACATTCCCACTCTATACATAAAGAATTCATCTCCAATTTTTATTTTAAACAACTAAGTAGTATTGTACTGTTTGAATGAATTGCTATTTATCTTACAAGACCTTTTACCAATGGGTATTTAAATGTTTAAAATCTTTTGTCATGGTAAAAATGCTGCAATATATACAAACATAAAGATGGCCAACAGACACATGAAAAGATGCTCAACACCAGTCATCATCAGGGAAATGCAAATCATAACCATAATGAGATATCACCTTACACCTGTAAGAATGGCTAAAATCAAAAAGACAAGAAATAGCAAGTAATGACAAGGATGTGGATAAAAAAGAACACTTGTACTCTTTTGGTGGGAATGTAAACTGGTACAGCCACTCTGGAAAACAGTATGGAGCTTCCTCAAAAAATTAAAATAGAAATACCACATGATCCAATAATTCCACTATTAGGTATTTACCCAAGGAAAATGAAGACACTAATGGTGAAGAGAGATGCTAAGTGAAATAAGTCAGTCAGAAAAAGACAGGTATCATATATTTTCACTCATATGTGGATCTTGAGAAACTTGACAGAAGACCATGGGGGAAGGGAAGAGAAAAAATAGTTTCAAACAGAGAGGGAGGCAAACCATAAGAGACTCTTAAATACAGAGAACAAGCTGAGGGTTGATGGGGACGGGGGGAGGGGGGGGAGGCAGGGGAGAAGGGAAAATGGGTGATGGGCATTGAGGAAGGCACTTGTGATGAGCACTGGGTGTTGTATGTAAGTGATGAATCATGGGAATCTATTCCTGAAGCCAAGAGCACACTGTATACACTGTATGTTAGCTAACCTGACAATAAATTATATTAAAAAAAGGTATATGCATCCCTATGTTTACTGCAGAATTATTTACGATAGACATATCATGGAAGCAATCTCAGTGTCCACGGATAGATGAATGGGTAAGATGTCTCTCTCTCTCTCTCTCTCTCCCTCTCTCTCTCTCTCTCTCACACACACACACACACACACACACACACTGGATGGAGCCATAAAAAGGATGAGATTGTGCCATCTGAGACAAGACAGATGGACCTATAGGGTATTACACTGAGTGAAATAAGTCATACTGAGAAAGATGAATACCATATGATTTCATTCATATGTGGAATCCAATAAAAAACAACAATAAAAGAATAAACAAGCAAAAAGCAGAATCACTCCTATAAATGCAAAGAACAAAGTGATGTTTTTTGGGGGATGAGCAAAATGGGGTATGGGGAGTGGGAGATACAGCCTTCCAATTATGGATGAATAAGCCATGGGAATAAAAGGCACAGCATAAGGAATACAGTCAATGGTATTGTAGGAGCATCATAGGGTGACAGATGGTAGCTATGCTTGCGGTAAACATTGCACAATGTATAAACGTTTCCAATCACTATGCTGTACCCCTGAAACGAATGTGACGTTGTGTGTCAGCTATACTCAAGTAAAAAGAATGCTACACTATAAAAGCCTTGAACACAGGATCATTCACAATGTGGGGGTATATGACTTAAGGATATAGAAGTGGAACTCTTAGGTGAAAGGATGTATATGGTGGTAATTTTGAAAAATGTTGCCAAATTCTTAGCCTAGGATATTGGATCAATTTGCGTTCCCACCAGCAATTGTGGAAAAGCCTATTTCCACACAATCCTGTCAGTAATTTTTATTATATTTTTTGATACTTGCCAATTTGAGAGATGAAAAGTATTTCAATGGTAGTTTTAATTTTTAATGATCATATTTTGAGTACAGTGGGGCATTATGTCAAAAAAGAACTATTTGTCTTTATTCTTCTGTAAACTATCTTTTCATATCCCTTTCCATTGGGAAGACTGGTCTTTGTTTTTCTGTTTTTGTTTTTTGAGAGAGGGAGTGCACATGTGAGGGGAGAGGGGCAGAGGGAGAGAGAATCTTAAGCAGGCTCCATGCTCACTCTGGGTGAGATCCACAACGCTGGGATCATGACCTGATCCAAAATCAAGAGTCAGATGCTCAACTAACTGAGCCATCCAGGCACCCCAAGGCGATAGGCCTTTTTTTAATTTACTGACAGCAGTAAATTATGTATTAGGGAAATTCATTCTTTGTGTGATGCACAACACCTTTGGATCTAAATTTCATGTTCCTACCATTATGTTAAACAGATAAACCAAAAATCATTTTTAATGACAGTGTCTCCAAAACTTACAAATCTTTCACATTATTTACCTATTTGCATGTAATGATACTCCCTTTGTTTCTTTCCTGTAAGATTATTTCATCTGTGTAATTAATTTACAATGTTGATGAATTTCAACTTCCCTCAATTTTTCTTATCTCTGAAATATCTTCAGAATAACTTCCAAAATTCTAATCTTACCTCTGAGTATTCATTCTTAGCAGAAGGCATTTCCTTTTTCTAATTTTTTTTACCCAAATATCTGGAAACAAATTAACTTGTAAACTTCTAAATTTAGAATTTCACAGTAGCATAGATATTTCTTTTGAATCTGTTTGGCCACCTGATTTTTCTGGGGGTGTGTGATAGCAAGTTGCATTCCCTGAGCTCACTCTTCTTCATATGTAACCCATGGCAATTGTGGTGTGCTGAATTTACCTCTGGAACATGGTGTACCTCCCCCTTACTCCGTCTGTCCCAGAAAGAAACTATTGCACTGCTTTTTCCCATGCCCTCCTGTCCACGGATGAATTTTAGTGGATTATGGTTAGCCAAATACAAATTCTGAAAACATAAAGAACAGATTGTCATTGACAAACTCTTTGTTTTCAAGTTATTTATGTGGCTTTTCAGCAGTAACACAAAGCTCTCTTTGTCTCTGAAAAACAGAAAGAACTTCTTAACTCACCAAGTATTTAAATCTACTCAATATGATGGGTGGGCTAATGCGTGAATCCTGGCCTGGTACAAAGCAAGCGCTGTGAAAAACTCATTCTCAAGCCATATATGCTGCTCAGCTTGCCACAATGAATGGTACTTAGGTAGAAGATTGAGAGGAATTAAAGAATGTTTAAAGATTTACAGTGGGAATAATTCAAGTAGTTGGGAAATTAAGTCTATAAAGAAAGGCATAAGGACTCAGTTATTTAGCCTGCAAAAGAGAAGTGTCCAGAAAACTTTAATAATGTGTTTCTAGGTCATACTATAACTACGTACTATAACATAGAAACATTTATATACTATAAACATAGAATGAATGGTGCTTATGTGGTCCTTATTTGGGGATAAGTGAAAATGAGCACATGAGTGAGGAGGAAGAATATAGGTAAGAATATACTCCTCATTTGAAAACTAAGATGTGCTCATTTCTCTACATATATTATAGTTTAATAAAAAGTTTTAAAAAAGGAACAACTGATTTTTGTCTGTGTGGGATTCCTTTGGAATGGTCAGAGAGCTAGACAGTTTGTTTAAGCTTAGTGATAATGAGTATGGCCCCTGTCATCAGATTTCTTGGATTAAATTCTAGCTCCACTTTTTTTTTATGTTTATTTTTGAGACAGAGACAGAGTGTGAGTGGGGAGGGGCAGAGATAGAGGGGGAGACACAGGATCCAAAGCAGGTTTCAGGCTCTGAGCTGTCAGCACAGAGTCCGACTCAGGGCTTGAACTCAGGAACTGCGAGATCATGACCTGAGCTTAAGTTGGTGCTTGGTGCTTGACCGACTGAGCCACCCAGGTGCCCATTCCTAGTTCCACTTCTTCCTGTTTGGGTGACCTTGGGGAAACCTCTCTCCTCATTTCTCTTAGCAGCATTCCTCACTTCTAAATTAGGCGTAATGATACTGTTGTTATGAGGATTATATGAGATAATGTATATGCCCTAGTTATGATTTGGTTTTGTTTTGAAAGGCAGAACATCCAAATATTAGTGGTCTAAACAAGAGACACATGACTTTTGTCACATGAATAATTCTCACTAGGCGCCTGGGGCTGATGTGGTGCCACACATCCCCTGGTATGAAGGCACTGGCTCATACAGTGCTGTACTACAGATGACTTCCATCTCTACGTATCTATCCATCCTAGCCATCCAGTCGTTGTCTGCATTCTGGCAACAAGAAGGGCAAGGAAGAGGGCAAGGAAGAGGCTTTTCCCGGCCATTGGTCAGAATTTAGTTGCATAATGACATCGAGCCAAGGAAGGTTGGGAAGCATAGTCTTTTTCCAAGTTGCTTTGTACCTAGCCACAAATCATGGGTTCTCTTAGTATAGATAAAGGGGAATACAGTTGTTGAGGGAAGACCAATATTTAGAAATGGCTAGCAACTTCTGCTACAGAGTACCAACCGCTTAGTACAGACTCTAGCAATAAATAAAAACTCTTAATATTGCTATCATTGCAGACTCAGATTCATATATCCAGTATCCAATGAGCTATTTTCATGTGGATGTTCCACAGGCAATATCAACTCAACATTTCTAAAAATGAAGTTATTCTATCACTCGTTATTCCCCTTTTTTCTGCTGTTTTCCCTCTCAGAGGAGAGGTACTCTGCCTTTCCTAGTCTTGGCTAATGGTTTCACCACCTATCCATCTTGGAGTCTTTCTCTGCTACCCCTTTTGCCTCACTCACGACATCTAATCAGTTTTGAAGATCTACCAGTTCCCCTTGGGAAATGTCCCTTGGATATAGCCTCTTTTCTCTACCCTCACTATTCATTACTTTAACTTCACCACTCTTTAGAATGGCTGTCAGGGTCCTTCCTAGTCTGACTCCCAATTTGACTGCATAAGCGTCTAGTTTTATCTGTTGCAATCAAATATATGTTATACATTGTGCACTTTGTATCTTTTAATCTGTTTTTTTTTTAAAAAAAGATAAAATACAGGATATTCACCAAACACTATCCAATGATAATATTATTGCTCCTTATGTTGCAGATGAGGAAATAGACTCAGAATAGTTAGAATTTTCCCACTGTCTTGGAGCAACTAAATGGAAGAGCTGGAATCCGAACACAGATCTGTCTGTTTCTCAACGCTGAAACCCTTCTACATTATCAGACACTTGGAAATTAAGGCTTGAATTCAGTTTGAAATTCCAACGGCTATGTTTTCAGGGGACTAAAAGAAAAAATGTCAGCTGGTATTGAAACTGGTGTCTGTCAAATTTATGAATGTTTTAACTTATTCAGTTTCCCTCTTTTCCTCTCTCAGAATAAGCACAACCAATAGCTTGTAATTCTAATCAAATTAACAATAAATTATTTCCTTTTTGAATTATAGCCAATCTTTTCCCTGATAATAAAAAAAAGTCATTCTTTAATATCTCATTCTTTGTTTGTACACAGTATAATGTGGTTGTTATTATTATAATGACTGAAAGTCCAGGTCTAACAATAATAAAAAGAATTTACACTTATTGTGTATATATTATGTGTCAAATGTGTTAAATGACCCATATATAATTTCATTTAACCCATTCAACAGTCATGTAATTGTTGCCCCAGGAGGCATTTGGCAATGTCTGGAGGGAATTTGATTGTTTCAAGGGTAGGGGTGGGTATGTATTGCCATCTAATGAATAGAGGCCAGGTTTGATGAGAAACATCTTGCAAAGCGCAGGACAGCTCCTTACAACAGAGAACTATGTGTTCCAAAATGTCAGTAGTGCAGAGGTGAGACACCAAGCTGTCAAGTATTATGACTTCTGTATTATAGAGGGAGAAAATTCAGAGAGGTTAAATGACTTGTCCAAGGTTATGTGGCCTATAAATGAGATACCCAGGCCTGGAACCTAGATATATTTAGCTCAGAGTCCATGTTTTCCCCCATAGAGAGGCAAAGAGAATTTCAGTTTAGAGAAGGTGAAGATTCGTACATATATAGCAACAACATAAAATTATTTTAATGGATAATTAAATGAAAATACATGATTGTTAAGTGGAATGTTTAGCAAAAGCTTCTGACCTTGCTATTATACCTGAAGTTAGTGTCTGGAGTGCTTGATATAGAGAACTAAAGCTGTAATCATGTCAGAAAAAAACGGAATCATTTTTTCTTTCATTTAATCACTTTCTTTTTTGTCTCTGAAAATGTTGTGGCTGGATGTTGAAGCTTAAAAAAAGACATGGAAAATTAGATAAAGTTATTCAGGTTTCCAGGAAAGAAGATCATCAAAAAATGTTCCATCAGGGCTTCACTAAAAATAGACACATTATAATGGATGCAAAATTGATACCAAAAAAGGCTTGATATTATGGTGGTAAACTGCCTGAAATGCTAAACAATCTTTTAAATGAGTTAATTGTAGTTTAGAAAATATAAATAGAGTATTTGGCTTATTAAAAAACAGGACTGCCTGCTTATAGGCTTATTTGAAAGTTCATGTAAGCAATTTACAGAGACTGAACCTATGTATTTTAGATTTTTGTCAACAAAGAAGAAATAAGACTTCTCTGAGCCATATCCATAGTATTTCCACGGTAGCAAGTGGCAATGGCTATATGGAAATTGAAGAAGTCAGATGTTACCCCTATATTGTGGAACTTCGGGGGACAGGTGGAATAGTGATATTTCCAACTGTAAGGCAGGGTGTGACTTTGAAGATGATGTATTTAGACCAAGAAGGTTTCAAATATAATTCCCTGATCTACCTAGATAAGTTTATGGTGTCCAACCAAGCATTTCCAGAAGATCTGATAACTTATCTTTCAGAGTATTTACCAACATCATTACTTTTGCTTATTATCTGTTTCCTCTAGACCATAAGCTCTGGGAGGACAGGATATGTGTCTAACTTTTACAGTATTAGAGATTTCCTTGATGAATTCTTGAATGTACAGGAGTTTTCTTTTCAGACATAGGTAGTTTAGTTAAAAAGTATTTGCAGATAATACAAAAGGGCACCTCCATGGGGGTAAGTAGATATATAAGTAATTCATGTACCCAGAGAGATGAAAACTGAGAGGATAGAAGAAAAAGGGCATAGACTGAAATAAGAAGTGGAATAAGAAGCTAAAGGTAGATTTCCAAGAAACATTCCTAGTGATTAGGCCACAAGAAAACAAAGAGCCCTATTTGAAGATATTTTTTTGAACCCACCATAGCTCATAGACTAGGAGATGAGCAGGGATGCCAACGCTTCCTCTTTCCTCCACCTAGATTATGCAGTTCTCACCTCCTCCAGTTGAGATGTACTCAAGAAAAAGAAATGACTTCATGTCTATTTTTACAGTGACTTTTACTGTGTGTTGAAGAGGGTCATGAGCAAAGATGACCACCAGTTAGCTCTCCAGCTGGACCTGGGCAATCAGAGGCTCCTCACCGCCTCCCCTCCCCTTGGATGTTCTGCTCACTGTTTCCATAGTGGGAGCTGTTTCCAAGGATGTAGCCTTCAGAGAATACTGTGCTGTTCAGACCATCTAGACTGGATATGTGACTATTTAAGATTCTGGAGGACAGGTCCAGAGATCTACTGTCTTGTTGCCACCCAAGATAAGCCTCGTAGATACGTTCCTTTGCTTATTAAACCTGCCGCCTACCAATCTGGAGTGGTCTGCCTCTTCCTTGCCTCTCCTTGCCCACTGCATCTTTTCATTTTGAAGTGCATGCACCCAAAATGTAAATAGTTACTCTTGAGCTGTTTTGATAGCTTTTGATATTTGTAATAATACAAAATTTTAAACCTTTTGATTCCTTAAGAAAATTTTTCTTAAATAAGTTATGGGTACATTTCTGCTTGCTGGAAAATATTTTTAAATTTATTTCATAAAAACTTGATGATTTATTTATAATATATTATTAGAATAACCTAATGCTTTGAAAAAAAAGCATGATGAGCACATTAAGGTATTCTATACTACAGATCATTTACAAAATCAGGTCAGTGAGGAAATAAGGTCTTGGAGCTTCTGAAATACATAAATAGGGAGAAGTCACTGAAAGGTGAACTGTAATAGAAGAGTAATTGGAACATCTCCATCTTAGCCAGCCCAATGTATTAGAGCTAACTGAGAAGTTGTTTTCACTGTCATCTAGGTTTAGAGAAAACATAATGAGTCCAAGTAATTATGGCAGCAGCTCAATCTTGTAAAAGAATAGAGTTCAAGGGGTACACACTTTGATGAGTGATGCATTCTATAAGCCAGGGGTAATTCCTGTGGCTGAACTTCAGTGTGACAGAGAGCTTTTCTCTTGCAACAGACTTGCCGTTGGCCATTGTTAATATCAGAATCTTGTCAAACCTGATTTTGCTTAAGAAAAACCTGTGCTTTGGAGTCATGAAGTGACTTGTTCGGGATCACACAATTGGTTGGTTGCTCAGATAAATCTCCGGTTTAGATGTCTGGCCTCCCAGTTTAGTTCTCTTTCTCCTACACTGTGAATCCTCTATAATGTACCAAAGAATGACTAACAGAGAGATGAGTACATTCCCATTCTGTGGATTACAAGAAAAAAGTATGTGCTGTTGGGTGGGCTATAAAAAACTTATCTTAAAAACAAACAAAACAAAATCAACCTTTATGGAATTTTGAAGTACAGATCCACATTAAGGTTTAAAGTCCAAGGAAGCTTGATAATGACATTTAAAAAATATCATGACATGATCTCACAGTTGGTGAGTTCAAGCCCTATGTTGGGTTCTGTGCTGACAGCTCAGAGCCCGGAGCTTGCTTCAGAGTCTGTGTCTCTAGCTCTCTCTGCCCCTTCCCTGCTCTCTCTCTCTCTCTCAAAAATAAACTTTAAAAAATTTTAAAAAAATTAAAAAAGATTAAAATGAAAAATATTCTGAAACAACAGATTAAATACACACTAATAGCATGATAATGTATAGCTCACATAATTTGAAGGATGGCAAAAAATGTTAGTGGTATAGCTAAGGAATTTAGTATCTTTTGTGTATGCGTGTTTTATGCATATAAATAGGGAAAACAGAAATAAAAACAAACCTTAACATGTAGCTCCAAAAAGAATAGACCGGAAATATTTTGAAATATTGAAGAACACAGCCTCCTATTATTGGCAATAGCTCAGCATTTTCTCTGAAGATACCTGGGTGTAACTTAACTAAGATTTAGAAAAAGAAATGTATAGGGGAGCCTGGGTGGCTCAGTCTGACTTGGGTGACTCAGATTAAACATCTGACTTGCGCTCCAGTCACGAACTTATGGTTAGTGAGTTTGAACCCTGTGTCGGGCTCTGTGCTGACAGGCTCAGAGCCTGGAGTCTGCTTCGGATTCTGTGTCTCTCTCACTCTCTCTCTCTCTCTCTCTCTGCCCCTCCCCCTGCTTGCACTCTGTGTCTCTCAGAAAATAAGTAAACTTAAAAAAAAAAAGAAATGTATAAAACATTAGGAGTATACACGAAGAAAAGCCAGTAAATCCATTCTATTTCACTCTATAAAATAGGGAAAGCAAAGGGTCTCTTTTGCTGCCCTTTTAAGTAGGACAACTGATCACAAAAGCTGAAAGGAAAACAATAGTCCTATAATGGGAAAACACCCAAAGGAGTTAACTCCTGTTCGATGTAAGTCCACGTATTAGTTTTATATCACTGCTGTAACAAATTACAACAAACATGGTGAAACAAAATAAAAATCTATTTTATACTTCAGCAGGTTGGAAGTATGACATGGGTCTCCCTGGGCTAAAGTCAAGGTGTCAACAGGAGTGTATCCACCTCTGGAGTTTCCAGGGGAGAATCAGTTTCTAGAGGTTGCCCACATTTTTGGCATCTTCCTCCATCTCCAAAGCCAGCCATGTTGCTTCTCTCTGACTATTCTTCCTAGTCACATCTCCTCTGACTCCCTTCTGCCTTCTCCTACTTTTCAGGACCCATGATTACATTGAACACACATGGATAAGACAGGATACTCTCCCCATCTCAGGATCCTGAACCTTAATCGTATCTGCAAAGTCCCTTCCTGCCATGCAAGATAATAAATACACAGGATGTGGTCCTTACTGTGGGCCATCATTCAGTTTACCACAGTCTATGTAGTTAATATTACAGAACATGAAACAAAAAATTTTCATTGGACCTCTGGTAGTCCATTTAAAAATGACTTCAAATTAATATGTGAACACAGTTAAAACAATAAAATTGTACTGAAGGGTTTACCCTGCCACTTAATATCCCTTTCTGGAAGTTGCTACTTTCACAACTTCAGTCTAGTTATTCTGGTGGTTAGCTCCATGTCTCTAAATAAATCACATATAATGTGATTTCTTGACTTATCAACTTCGACACTTCCTAGTGTCACCCTGCTGTGAGTCATAAGGGTTTACCTCACACAACTCACACCTGTCACTATTCCTCACGGAACTTCCTAAGAAAAGGATATGGAGGTAAATCTGTCCGTGCTTTCAGACAGAAACATTCTTTTTCATTCCCTCCACTAGATTAATGGTTTGGCTGAGTAGAGAATGCTACATTGGAAAAAAGCTATCCACAAAACCCTGAAAACATTGCTCTACTATTTGGTGTTGCTAATAAAACAAAAAAGAATAAATGCTCCTGATTCTACTTTCTGTGCACAGAATCTTCTTTTCCCAGCCCTCTGTGGAAACGTTTAATATCTTTTAACCATCGGAGTTCTGAAATTTTATAACAAGGTGCCCACGTGCGGTTCTTTCTTCTTAAATTCACAATGTTGGTTGCAGGTAGATTCTACTGCTTTCTTTCATTTCTGGAGAATTTTCTTGTTTTAATTCTTTGATAAATTGCTCTCATTACTTTAGAATTCCTAATAATTAGACTTCCTGTGTTGAGTCTCAATTTTGATGATTTTTTCTCTCATATTTTCCTCTCTTTGTTTTCTTTTGTTTTTAACTTCTTAGAGAGT
Organism: Cryptoprocta ferox; assembly: GCA_028646485.1. NCBI lineage: Eukaryota > Metazoa > Chordata > Mammalia > Carnivora > Eupleridae > Cryptoprocta > Cryptoprocta ferox. The sequence goes on from CM053559.1 coordinate 74,631,275, forward strand.
AACTGTGATCTATCTTTCAAATTTTCAATTCATTTTTTGATTTGGGAAATTATTCAATTAATTTCTGAAAGCACCTTCTTGTTTTTTTGTTGTTCTTTTTTTCCTTTTTTTTGTAACTTTGTATTCTTGGTCTCTGGATATAGTATTTTCTACCTAAGGACACTAAAGTGGCTTTCTTCCACTTCCTGAATATTCTTGGTTTAGGGGACAATTTTTCTATTTATCTTGGTCTTTCTGTGTTATACTGCATCTTTCCTGTCAGTTTTCTGGTGATCATTTGTTATCCATTTATATTTAAAACTAAGGGAATTATAAGGTTACCATGTGCTCTATATGTGAAAAGATCTGTTGGCTGGAAGTTTTACATTATAGTGAGAAAGAGGTGAGCCAGTAACCTTTTCTTCTGGCAAATACTAGAAGGAGGAATTGCTTTCTGGCACCAGTGAAATGCCTGACTACAAGTCATCCTGTGTGAGAAGATAGGTATCCTATACAGGTCTTCAGTTAATGCCCTATTTTCAAGTCCACTTTATCCTGCCCTCCCCCACTTTTTTTTACCTGTAGTCTCTAAGCTGAAGCATCTCAATTTCTGCTGGGCAAGTTGTTTCCTCTATCTGCTGAAGCCTCCTTTTCTCTTCTTTCGGGCTATGACTTTGGCACAAGGCATTCTTTCTCAATTTCCATATTCCATAAATGTGTTAAAGTACTGGTTTTTGATGGTCCCACTATTACTCTTTTAGTTATTGTGTTTTTATAATTTTAGATAATACTTATTTTAATCTTACACAGAGGGCAAAAAGTTGAAAATGGCTGAATTTGCCATTTAGTACTGAAATATAATATATAATGTTTGGATGAAGTCGGTAGGGGAAAGCACAAGACCAGTCAGCAAAAATTTGTTAGTGATTCTTAGATTTTATGTGGAAAGGAGAGGAAGGGATGAAGACACACAGAAATAGCATCTTATGTGATGCTATAGAATTCTTGGGTGACACCTTATTTTTCAGGTTTGCTATTCCCCTCACTTCCAATCAAATCAGAACTTTGATTCAAACACATCTAAGAATATAAAATCTCATTTGATTTGGATTCTTTTGCTTTTTAAGGCCTTTTATTTTTCAATAGATACTTCTCAAAATTGTGTGCGATAACCTCCAATCTGGTTTCTCAGTTACAGTTTGATCAGGGAAGGAGAACCCCTACGAATGATATGGAATAGATTTATGGTAGCAATTAGATCGTACAAAATGTAAGAGAATCTGGAGACACAAAGACCCAAAAAGTGAGGGTTGGAGAATCAGAGAAAAGTTGTTAATCATCATATAAAGGGAAACTGGTGAAGTAACATCTGGAAGTCCTCTCTGCACCTGCCTGTGGTGGGCCTGCAGTCAGGGTAGGTCAGCAGGACAAAGAGGTGAGAAAGAAATCTGGACTTGAAGTGGGGAAGGGAAGTGCAAACTGAGATCCATGGGGACCAAGTGGAGCCTGAGAAGACAAATTGGAACTCATGCGGGGCAAGGGGAGCCCTGTTTGATGCTTATGACATCTAATTGTGGCAATTTGGATGAATTGAAGATGAACATGTTCATCACAGTGTTGCACATGCACCTAGACTAGGACTCAGAAAATCTAAAGAAGGAGATGCGGTCGGAGCTGAGTCCCTATGGACAGGCAGCTGCTCCTTGTCAGGTGGGCAAGCAGGTCAGGGACAAAGTGCATGAACTGTAGCAGTGCATGGGGCACAATCTTAGTTGAGGCTGTCACCATTTATCAATTAGACATAATCAAGTTTGATATTTCTGTTAGATGTCCATGTGGATATGTTGGTAGAAACTTGGAGTTTGTGGCCAGAGAGTGTAATATTAGAATCTTAAGATTTTTTAAATAGAAGATTTCAATGGTTGATACGATTCAGAAAATAGAAGATTAAGATCACTAGATTTTAGGAGATTAAGGAACTATGAATCTAGGATGTTAGGCTATTGGATAAGTCATCCAAATGGACACTGAAGTCATACACTATGATGATGGGTATTTTGAAAGACTAGTGCCAAAACCATCTAAGGTAGGTATTGGGCAATGGCAACAGATGGCTGAGAATAGGGGCTGGATATCATGCCTCAAAGGAGGAGAGGTTTGCTTGCTTTTATTAGAGAAAGGTAGAGAAGAAATGATTTAAAATTAATGTGAGGTGGTAGGCAATGCCATTTCTTTGTTCTTTGGAGATACGAACTTCATTCATTTTGGAGGAGCTATCAATTTTGGTGTCCAGTGTCTCAAATAGTACAGTATTCTCCATAGATAGTAACTGGATCAAGGAATAGTTTTGTGACCCAAGCTATTTCAACTAGAGTACTTCTGTATTATAGATGTACTCGTCAGGAAGAAGGCAAAGATGATGTGATCTTGTGGTTATTGGCAGCCATCTTGCCTACCTACTGCATAGGAGAAGATTGCAATAGAATCCTGGGAAAATTAATTCAAGCAAAGACACATGGAAGTGATGGCTGAAAGTTGGAATAATAATTCTAATATCTGTTTATGTGTTTGAGAATACTTCTTTTCAGTTATGTAAATTCATAGTTAACTTTTTTCTTTTTTTAAAGCTTAAACTAGATATGAGTTTGAGTCTCTATTAGTACTAACCAAAGACTATTAATTAATATGTTTCTTCCTACAGCTCATCACCATGGCCTTGGACTGAGTTATAAGAAAACAGAGTCCTTATTACAGGATTGGAGAGAAAGAGAGGGATTCTCCAGAAAAAGCAAAGTTTCAGTTAAGACTAAGAGAATAGAGTGCTTGTTTACAGTAGGATTAAGCTTTGAAGACCATGATAAAACAGGCTGGAAGAGTGGGAACTGTGAGAAGGAGGGTGACAGGAGAGAAAGTACTGAATAGAGAGGTACTTAATATGTATGAAAGCTCTTCAGAACAATTAATGTGCTAACATACTAAGGTATAAAATCATCATTGCCAAGACTTTTGTGACTGTATGTATAATAAAAATGTAGTTCATATTTTATTAAAAATGCCACTTATATGAAGCATTTAAAGTAGTCAAATTCATAGAAACAGAAAGTAGAATGGTGGCTACCAGGACCTTGGGGAAGGATGCTATAATGGGTTATATAGGATTTCAGTTTTGCAAGAGGAAAAGGTTCTGGAGATCTGTTGTACAACAATGTGAATATACTAAATACTGACAAAATGCACACTTTAAAATGGCTAAGATGGTAAATTTTATGCTGCTTTTAAAAAAAAACACAATGTAAAAAAGAATTAATTAGTTCAGCTAATATAACTTACATGACACCATGAAGGGTTAAGATATTGAAGTGTAACTGGAAATAAATAAAGGAATCAATCCTATTTTTAAAAATGTCAGTGAGAAGAATTTTTAGAGCAAGCACAATGTTTGTTACTAAAAATTGAGTTTTAGGTGTAGTTTCTGCCTTAGAAAAATAAAATCTCAATTTGAGAGGGAGATAGATCAAAGGTCAGGAAGAAGACTGGAGAGAAAATATCATAGTTAATAACTAACTGATACCTTAGAAGAACAATATAGAACAGACAATTGGAAACAAAGAAGTTGGACTCACTCTGGGATTTCAATGAAGGAAAAAGGAAATGAATGGTTGAATGGAAAAACAAACAAACAAACAAAACCTAGCTTCTAGCAGGCAATGATTGCATCTTTAGTGTAATTGTTTCTATGAGAGTGGCCCCTTAGCAAACTCTAGCAGGAAATTTTGGGTTTGATGTGCTGCGTATGAAGAGTGCCTGATTGCTAATCTCACTCAGAGTCAGAGAATATATATATATTTTGTTTATACTATTAAATCAAAGTTCAAGAAACATCCAGATTGTTTGAGCTAGATCTACTCTTAGAGGTCTATCTCCCTGTTTTACAATTTAAATTGTACAAAACCTCAATTTGCCATGATCTGGCCTTGATTTTGTTCAAGTTCACACAAGTAACAAATGGCATAGTTAAATTCCAAGTTTCTGGATGTTTTTCCTTGTACTTTTCCCAAATGTTAGTCTGGCTATCTGTCACGCTGTATGACTGGAAATTAGTGTCTATTTATCTGACTGTCACTAGCATCAGCAGCTAATGCTTGGTCCTTGCCTGGTCCTCGTTATCAAAAATTGCCAGTGAACGGTCATACAGGGGTTATTAAAGCTATAAATAACCCCAGCACAAAATTAAGTAATAATCTATTTTTTTTAAATCTTCATATGTCTTTGGATTAGATGGTGGCATATTATAAGGGAAATGGCACTATCCAAAATGATGGGTGTGGAATATCACTTCAAGTATTTAACCCAGAGAACCTCACAAATGTGTGTTCCAATTTCACTTACTTCTAAATAACTTCTTACTTTATATGTTTTTTGATTCTTGGAAAATAAGCCAAATATTACTGAACTGCCAGATTAGAAGCAGGCATGAGACAGGTTGAAAAATAATACAGTCTTTCCAACTTGATGTTCACTTTCCTTTTATGAGTTGGAGACCAAAGAATCTTCCCTGCTTTTCTGCCCTTCTCTCTTTCTTGACCTCTCTACCTTCTCCTCCTAAGACTCCAAGTTGCTCAAGTTTTGGGTGAAGAAGCAAAACCATTCTATTCCTTGTTGGTCTCAGAATTAACCTAATAGGGTGCGCATGTAATTTATTGCTTAAACTGGGACATTTTGAGGGATATGGAAACCCTATTAAAATTAGACAGTGATAACTGGGCATAAACAAGGGACTGTCCTGGACAAATGGAATATATGGTCACTCTCTTGTGCAGCAAGATGAGGTTTAATCTATCCCTGAGAGCATCTTTTCAGAGCAAACCTAATCATCTGTAAACATAGGAAACAAAATGTGATGATGTTCAGAATTCTCAATTTGGCACTGGGTCTATGACTTGAGTTGTGAGTTTTTCAGAGCCACCATTGCTTCAAAGAGAGCTAGATAAAATTAACATGGAGAAGATTAGCTTAGGTTTTTGGATATTTGTTTCTGATGAGCATTCACGTTTGCTTATTAAATACTGTTACTGTATTTTGGTACAGCAAATGGGGAAATAATTTAAAAGCATGCTTAACATAAATAAGCCAGTAATACTTCTGATGAGGTATGGATTCATATCAGAAAAACTACAAAAGATTACCAAAGCTGATGTTTATTATATTTACCTAAAAATTCAGATATTCAAATATATTTAAAAATCATATTATTCAAATATTATTCAGAATGAGATTACATCAGAATTATCCTTGGAATAATGTGTGTCAGCACAGAGCCTAATGCAGGGCTCGAACTCACGAACCATGAGATCATGACTTGAGCTGAAGTTGGATGCTTAACTGACTGAGCCACCCAGGTGCCCCAGAACTTATCTTTTACCTTTGAACCTACAGATAGAATACTTTAGGTTCTGTTAATAATTCCTATATTTAAATCTTGTAGAATAGGAGACCAAATATTTTCAAGTTTCCATAGTGTAACATATTTCTACTCTTCTAGGGAGCCAGAAATATTACAGTTTAACCTTCAGGGCTTCATGTGATATTTTCATTTAGAGATCTTTGATTGGTATGTGGGGAAGGAAGCCTTACCAGGTTAAGAAAAAGTACCATTTACCTTTGGTTTTATTTTATTTTGTAGGTGTGCCCCAAATTTTGAAAAACAGAGGATTTTATATTTAGTATAAAATTACAGTAATACCTTGCCAGTAACTTAAACCCTTTGGAACAGAGCCTTGCATTGGAATTATGTGGAAAAGGCTTCTAAGTTCTCTAAACAATTTTCACAAAGCCCCTGCACTAAATCCATGCCCTTAACTACAACACTGAGTTTATTGACTTTTTACTCTGTGTGTGTGTGTGTGTGTGTGTGTGTGTGTGTGTGTGTGAGTGTACCAGAGTATAAAAAACTTTATCTATTTTCTCTATAAATAGAAGATTTGGAACAAAAACCTAGAAGGAAGGCAAAAAGAGCTCATGAAAAAGCACAGATTTAATTTACATACATTCTTAATGAGATCTATTCTTAATCAAGACTCTGAATCAGCAAGAAAGATTTAAATGATGTCCATGAACCACTGCTTAATAAGGGTAAGATATAATTTCTTTTAGAAAGAATTCCATTAAAAAATCAGTATGGGGCGCCTTGGTGGCTCAGTTGATTAATTGCCCAATTCTTGATTTTGGCTCAGGTCATGATCTCATGGTTTGGTTTGTGAGTTTGAGCCTTGTGTTGGGGTTTCCACTGAACCCGCTTGGGATTCTCTCTCCCTTTCTCTCAGCCCCTCCCATGCATACTCTTTCTAAAGAAATAAATAAACATTAAAAAAATCAGTGTATATGTTTTAACAAGTTGTTGGTATTTAAAGCTGTAGGCTTTATATTTTGGTAAAATTCACTGTCACTGACCACTTCATTCTCCTATAAAGCTATATAAATGAAATAGTTTCATAATATGGATTACGTGAAAGATAATGTAAAATTATGCATATTTTTTGACAAAAGAGTATATAAAAATCTATCTTGGTATAATTTCCCCCAGAACAAATCTCTCTGGACATGAATACTTGAGACTGAGACTGATGAGAGTTTGGGAAAATACATAATTCCGGTTCTCTTGGCCACAGGTTATATAGCACTGTTTTTAGCAAGTGCTTATTTGAAGTGATATGTCACATCATTCTCTAGTATAGGATTCTAGAAATGCTGACTCAGTATCACGTCCAAAGACATTTCTTTGGGATGTTGATGAGGTTGAGCTGGGAAACAGTTGTAGTGACACATAGGAAGTGGTGAGTTAGCTGCTACAAGGTACTACGGAAACTGAGGATTCATCAACATTTCAGTTATGAAGAGAAACAATACATTCTCCAGAAACAAAGAAAATAAGGAAATTCTTTCATGAGAAGTAACATATTACTATACTCTCCTTCCCACCTGCCTTTCTCATCTATGGATTATTAAAATTGAGTTGTTAAAAACAACTTGGTCCCATCTTTGGGACCATGAAGAGAACAAGACAATACTATAATAACTCCAGCCTGGGGCTAACATTGCTGGGATTCCATACTTTGCACCAAACACATTCTTGTTGACAGATTTATTTTCCCTCAATGTATGAATTTGTCATTGAGTTGTTTGTATAACCTCTGAATCATTTTGCTAGTGTGAAAATATGCTGTTAAGAGTTATTTACCTTCTTTCCCTCCATTTCTTTTGGAGATGTAAGCAAGTTGGGTCAGGCTCGGGGAATCTGTGGCCAGAAATCGGTTTCCCTCTGCTGAAGCTAAGTGCCTTGTACTAAGGATAGCCGGCTTGGCTCTATTGCTATTGAGATTTTATCAGTAGATCTACTTGGCCAGGTGCTTGTGGCTAATGAATACCATCTGCACAGTAGAGGGAATATCTTTCCTTCTTGCAGATACATCAAGCCCTGGGGGCCTGTGTGTAACATAATCCCTGGACTTCAGTCTGTAGTAATTCATTGACTTACCAAGCTCTCAGCACTTCTCTCAGGTCTTAGGTGTTGTGACCTCCCTGTTTTGCCTGGTGAGGTTCTTATCATTTGTCTTCTGTCTACAGGACACATAAAAAGAAAGGAGTAGGGGGTGAGAGGTGGGGGTGGGAAAGAGCTTGGAATGACACAAAACAATGCATTCTTTTCTCATCTGTATCTTAATATGGTAGACGTGGAGTGATCTTAGTGATTGGTTGGACGTGTTTCAAATGCCAGAGTGACAATTCACTTTTTTAAAAAAATCCAAGTTAGTTAACATATAGTATAATAATGGTTCAGGAATAGAATTTAATGATTCGTCACTTACATATAACACCCAGTGCTCATCCCAAAAAGTGGTCTCCTTAATGTCCATCGCCCATTTAGCCCATCCCTCTACCCAACACCCCTCCAGCAACCCTCAGTTTGTTCTCTGTATTTAAGAATATCTTAGCGTTTGTCTCCCTCTCTGTTTTTATATTATTTTTGCTTCCCTTCCTTTATGTTCATCTGTTTTGTATCTTAAATTCAACATATGAGTGAAATCATATGATATTTTTTTCTGACTGAATTATTTCACTTAGCATAATATGCTTTAGTTCCATCCATGTTGTTGCAAATGGCAAGATGTTATTCTCTTTGATCGCCCACAACTCACATCTTTCAAAAAATAAAGTACTGCTTTGCAGATTATTTATTTATTTGTTTGCTTTTGGTAAAGCAGAGGACATTATTGCTAATAGCTTCTCATTTTTATTTCATTACCATTTTTTAAGTTTATTTATTTTGAGAGAGTAAGATACACAGAGAGAGAGAGAGAGAGTGCACGTGTGAGTTCCAGCCCCATGTCAGTCTTCACACCATCAGCATGGAGCCTGACGCAGGGCTCCAACTCACAAACCTCAAGATCATGACCTGAGATGAGATCATGACCTGAGCTGAAATCAAGAGTCGGTTGCTTAACTGAAAGCATAGGAGCACGGTTACAGAAGCATAGTTACAGTTACTAGACTGGGAATTTCACATGCCTGTCTTCTCCATGCTGCAACCCGGAAGTGACTTACTGTTTCATAATTCTGCCCTAGCTGCTCTTCACTCCTTTCCTGTTGTGAAAAAGAAATCTGCTATTCCTTCAAAGCAGAGCTCCAGTGTCACTTCCTTTCTTACTAGCAGCTCTCCTCCCCCAGCCCAGCAGAACTTTGCTCTTCTCAGCTCTTTATGGTACCAGATGCTGCCAGTATGATGCTTATCACCTTATGTTTCAGTTGGTTATATGCAAATCTCTCCCTCCTACAAGAGGATGAGCTCTTCAAAGGCAGAAGCTCTCTTCACTGATATATAGATGGGGCCTCACAGAATGTCTATCTAGTTCTTAGTAATGCTCAACAGGTATTAGTGTCAGAACCAGAACTGGTGGCCAGTCTGATACTCTTAACCAAGTTATTTCTGAAATAGAAACCAACCAACCAAGCAAGCAACCCACAAAACAAAAAGAATAATTGTTGAATTTATTACTGGCCTAATCTGCATCCTTTACTTAACTCAAGCATGGTTTTGTGCGTGGGTATGTAGAAAATGGTTGGGGCAAGACAGGGTAGAACATGTTTCTCAGTTTATACTTTCTGAGACTTCTGTATAAGTCACTTAAATCATAGAAATCTGCATGATGAATACACTGCGAAACTTTTAAAAGTGAAAAAATATAGGAGTTTCAGAGGAAAGGTGTGAGCTGTTGGGGCATTAATAAGTGGAATGAATAATAAACATTGAAGGTATCTTACTTTTGTCAAAACCCTGGCTAAGAGAATCTGAAGGAATTTTTCTCTATCCTTGTATAAAGCAATCTTTTTGTTTCTTCTCCTTTTCCTCACACCCTCCTTCTCCTTCTGCTTTTCTTTTTCCTCCTCCTTCCCTTCCTCCTCCTCCTTCTTCTTGTCTCTATTTTATATGCTGTCTTTCCCTCCCTTTTTGTTCCTAGAAGTTTATTTTCAAGAAGTTGGCAATGATCAAATGAGGGGATGGTTATGGAGAAATTAGTGCATGTTAGACTATCACTATATGAGGAAAACATTTCTTACTTGGTTTTATTTTTCTTTGTTTCAAAATGCATTTATTTTTTTTGTCTAGGCAATACAGTTACATAGAGCAAAATCCAAAACAAGAGAAGGAAATATAGGGAAAAATCTTCCTCCCACATCTATCCCTTAGCCAGTCAGTTTCTTCTAGGCAGAAAGGCAAGATCAAGTTTCTTCTGTGTCTTTTCAGAGATGTTTTCTGCATATACAAATAAACACTCACTCACACACTGATATTCCTTTCTTCCTCTTTTACGTAAATGGAAGCACATATTTTGCATCTTAATTTTTCTGCAAATTATTTTTTTTGATGTCTATAAGGCATTCCATCATATGGATATATTATAATATATTTAGCTACTTACTTATTGATGGATATTTAGGTTGTTTCCAATATTATGTTGTTGCAAGTTATGCTAAGTGAACTACCTTGTACATATGGTATTTCATACATGTTCAAGTATTTCTATATTCAAAGATGAAGAACTTCTAGGTCAAAGGGAATGCACGTTAATGATTTTGATAGGTGTTACCAAAGTGCCCTCTGCTCTCCTTTCTCTCAAGAGGGGTAGGTTTCTAAATTTTTTGATAATTCTCAGTATGATCCATGGGGTTTCTATAAAGCATAATAATTTTTTAATTAAATATTCAATTAGCTAATTATTAAGGCAAAAAAGCATTTGCTTTTAGTGCTTTTATGATGTTTAAATTTTAACAAAGTACTCAAATAAAAGAATTGAATCTATATTGGAAACCATGTCCAAAGAGCTGGTTGAAAAGTAAAAAAGATAGGACTCAACTGGTTATTTTGTTTACATAACATTGAACCACTGATTTGAAGGTTTGTTTTACTGACTTGGTGAACATCATTTAGACTTAGATTGAATTTCTTAATTTCATAGTAGTCCAGAAAAAAATATCATTTTATGTGTTTATTTCACAGTTAATTTCTATTTAATTCTATAAACATTACCTACTTAAAATGTGTTAGATAAGATTGGGAGATTCAAAAACAAATATAACAGTCTGCCAATTCAAGGGTTCACAGTCTAATAAATGCATTCAAATAGACATCCTTTGGGGTGCCTGGGTAGCTCAGTCGGTTAAGCATCGACGTGGACTTCGGCTCAGGTCATGATCTCCTATTTTGTGAATTCAAGCCCAGTGTCGGGCTCTGTGCTGAAAGCTCGGAGCCTGGAGCCTGGTTTGGGTTTTGTCTCCTTCTCTCTCTGCCCCTCCCTCGCTCATGCTCTGTCTCTCTCTGTCTCTCAAAAATGAATCAATATTAAAATAATTTAAATAGACTTCTTTTTTTAAAGTTTATTTACTTTGGGAGACAGAGAAAGTGAAAAGAGAGAGAGAGGGAGGGAGAGAGAATTCCAAGCAGGCTCCATACTGTCAGCACAGAGCCCAACATGGGGCTCGAACCCACGAACCATGAAAATCATGACCTGAGACGAAATCAAGGGTGGGATGCTTAACCAACTGAGCCACCCAGGCGTCCCCATTTAAAGAGCCTTCTAAAACACAGTCAGGAAATGCTAAAAGCACTTACTTGTCATTTTAAAGATGGCTATTAAGGAAATCTCTGTCAGAAGGAGATGAAGAAAATCTCAACCAGAAAATTTATCTCCATTTCAACAGACCAATTGATAATTATTCACAAGTCTCTCCCTGGTGCTAAGACAAACTGGATCACCTCTTTCAGTAGAGCAACATGAAGTGACAGCTATAAAATGCTTCACTCCTTTTGGCCTGGTAATTGCTACAGTTAGGCAATTTTCTTATAATTTGGAAATGGTTCGTCAATTTAGCCTGATCAATGAAATTATCTACTTTTAAAAGACAAACAACTAGTTGAAAGATCAATGTTTTCAATTTTCATGTTGTAGCCTTGCACTGACCATGCACCATCCTATTCATGAATTAATATTTATTGTATGATCAGATTGTAAACAGAATCATGGACACTTGAAACTTATATATTAGGAATAGAAATTGTGTGACATTGCTCTACTTAATGAATTTTTTGTGAAATCCCTTCTATTGATTAAACAACATTAGATTTTAATTTCTTATGCAATGGATTATTTGTTCCACCTTATTTGGTACAGCTTTGTCCCACATTTACATTGTAAACAGAAATTACAATTTATGATTCTTGTTGTGTGCCATTGTTAATGTTGTGCAACTTTGATTTTAGTACTGTACTCTCCTAGGGCAGTTCAACCTTCTTATTTCAAAGCTCATGAACTGAACAAACACTAATTAGCACCTATTATATGCCAAACTATATTTGGATATTAATATAACAGCTGGGTTTTGGGATGTAGACCTTTCATCATAGCAGAGAAGACAGTAACAGCTAAACAAATAAGATAATTACAGATTTGGATAGCTATTATGAAGGAAACAACTAAGAGATGAGAGAAAAAGTACCCAAAGTAACCACTAAATGATCGGTGAAGGCCTTTGAGAAGTTCACAGTTGACCATGGACCAGGAGTTTGAGAATGAATGAGTTCTACGATTATTGGGAAGAGTAGTCTAGGCAGAGATAATAAATGTGAAGCCAGGAAAAAGAGCTTGGCCTTCTCTGGGAGAAAGATGAGAGTTCATGACTTATCTGGAAACACACCACTAGTTAATGCTAGAAGTCATAGGGCTCACTTTGTGTAATATCATCAAACACGTCCGATAGAAGGTACAAGGGATTCATCATTCATCCATGCCTTCATTTATTTAATATGCTCCCCTGGAAATAAAAAAGTCAAAACAGCAAAACCACTGCCTTGACATCTGGTATTTTCAGTGTTAAATTACCTTTTAATAAGTTTGTGTTCTTATCATTCTCTTGACACTGATAACACAAGATGAAATATTTAACTTTTGAATAATATTTTTCCTGGGTACAAAGAAGATTCTAATTGCCAATAGGTTACCAACTCTGACTTTTTAAAATATTAATATGTAAATTGGACATCACACTATAGATTATGCTTTTCTTACCCTAGCTGAAGCAGAGGTGGACATCTGATCCATGATGGGCCAGGCGGATAATCCCTTAAATGATGAATGGAGCTTAAACTGAGAGATTCAGTAGAGGGGGTGAGAGCCATTGCATGCCAAAGCAACAAACTACCTAAAATTTAGGGGATACTAGAGGATCAATATAAAGCACAGAAAGCCAATTTGAAGAAAGTAGCAAGAAAATACGGCAGAAATGCAGAGAAGCAACACTAAGACCATTTGGCTCATTGAGAAACAGAGTGTGCGTTTCCAGATTTTCCAATCTTCATGTGTAGGATTGCTGTTAGATTTCCCCAATGGGATTCCTGCCATGGACACTGTAAAGCATGTGGGGCCCACAAATTATAAACTCACACAAGAACAGTTACTTCACTAAAGAACTCAAGGATGCTTCTATCTTTCAGTAGCACTACACTGGGACAGCAAGACCCCAAATTCTGAAGAGTCATTCCTGTGACTAACACAGTTCAGTCCTAATAGAAATGCTTGTCTCTATATACCACCCTATGTCCTTGCAACAAAGCAGCAGTGCTAGTTGTTGTGACTTTGACATCAGAGGGAGCCACTGCTTCAAAATGCGGGCGAGACGGGCAGGTAGATGTTCTTGAGTAAGAGAAAAGACTGGCTTTCTTGTCAAAGGTTTCTTTCAGCCAGCATGAATGCGACAGACTTTTGCACAAGAAAATGTCATTTACTATAGTGCAGGATGCATAATTTTTGTCTCTCTTCAAATGTTCCAATTTGTGACTCTGGAGGAATTCGCAAATTGCTATAGTATTTAGAACAGTTGTGCATGGTGAAGAAGGATAATTTTATAATATTAAACAATTCATATCATATCTAAATATATATAAATGTGAGCTATACCACACATAAGATGTTTTTATATATAACTGAGAGGTTCTAGATATTGTGAAAAGAGTTGATGAAAATTGACATACAAATTTTATGGGTTGATACTATAAAATTAGTATGTTTTATAATATTTTTGTGGAATAATAATTTTCATATGCAGTCACATTAAATTTTAAGTTATGGTACATAGGGGCACCTGGGTGGCCCAGTCGGTTAAGCAGCCTACTTCGGCTCAGGTCATGATCTCACAGTTTGTGAGTTTGAGCCCCACATTAGGCTCTGTGCTGATGGCTCAGACCCTGGAGCCTGCTTCAGATTCTGTGTCTCCTTCTCTCTCTGCCCCTACCCTGCTCACGCTCTGTCTCTCTTTCTCTCAAAAATAAATAAACATTAAAAAAGAAAAAGAAAGTTATGGTATATAGAATTCTTGGTTCATTTCTGATGAATTGACATTTCCTGTTGCCACTGCCTCATAAGAACAAGGTTTGTCCAAGTTGAAACATACAAATGTATTATTTAAGAACTACAGTAACTCAAGAGTGGTTGTCTAATTTAGCATTACCATTCATAAAACACATATGAAGTGAACATTTGACTATGATGACATCATCAGCAATTTTGCTGGGACAAAAGAATTAATTCTGTAGAATATGGTATTTATTGCTTATATATGTCTTTATTTTATTAGTCATCCAAGCATCTGCCTACCAGAAATACACCCAGATATGTACAATGATAATTAAATTTATTTACATGTGATATCTTGCCAACTTTCAGTCATGCTACACCCTATGTTTATGTTTAAAAAAATTGTTATCAGGTTTCTCAAGAGAAGGACCAAATATATCTTACTTAACAAACATATTAGTATTTTGACTTCACTTTCAAATGTTCACTCATATGGTATAGAAGTCTCTATTGTACTCTGGGCCATGTGCTACAGATATTAGGGGTGGGCCTGCTGTGACCTACTTTTAGTTTTGTCTCGTTGAGATTCCTGTTGTGTCATTTCTATGAGACTCCTATTGTATCCTTTTAACAATGCCCCAATTTTTTGACTCGGGCTGGTTTGAGTGGGTTTCAGTTTTTTGCACTACAGAATCTTATCTAAGGCAATCACAGAGGCACATTTCATTTCCTATGTAGATGAAGAATACATTGGTTCTCATTTGACTAAAAATCATGTAAACCACAGTTTACCAAATTCTGATCTTTATTTCTGGAGCCTTTTTTAGCAATCAAGACTTTTGAAAGAGACTAGTGACCCTGACAAGTTTATTAGTACAAACACTTCTGTTTCTCTGAATATTTGGATTGATTTTGAAGTGTGCTATAGGAATGGAACAGGCCAAAAAAATAACAATTTTACAAAAAATAACAATTATACTCTGAATTAGGCTCCATCAGTTTAATAGAGAAAACAGTCAGCTCAGGGTATTACAGAGTATATTAAGAGCCAACCTGACATTAATGGTATTTGACTCATACTTCAGACAGAAAACTAAACAACAGTAGAAAAGAACTTCATGTAAAATATAAACACTGTTCAAAAAGAAATCTCAACTCTGTGTTTTGTTTTGTTTATTTGTTTTAATTTAAGCACAAATTTCAAAGTGAAAACCCAAGAGAAACATTCCTCTATTTATTTTCCTGGTTAAAACCAGAATGTTCACTGTTTGGAAAATGTCCTCTAATTTAGAGTCAGAGAAGTCTTAGATCTGGAAAGATCTTTGTACAGTTCTCTAAATCCACCCTCTCACTTTAGAGATGAGAAAATTGAGCTTAGAATGCTATACCAATTTGCCCAGCATTACCCAGACCATAAATGGAAGCTTAAAGTGTGCTTGTGTTTTGGATTAAGTATACTCTTTGTACTTTCTTTAAATAAAAGGAAAGATTTTTAAAAGTAATTATAAGAGAAAAGAAAGAGGGTTGATAACCAATTTTAGAATCCATTTATGACCTTGTTATTCCTGGAGGCATTACTGTGAGATTAAGAAGAGAAAGTTTAACCGAAGGGAAGGTATCTTGGCTTTACACTCAGATTTAAACATATTTTGATTCTACCTCGGTCTGTGCATTCATTCAGAATTGATGCAGATATCCGGGTTCTGTCATTTGGGGCCTGAGTGCCTGGAATGTCAATCTTGGTATGAAAAAGGGATAGAACTGTTGAAGTTCCATGAAGCTTTATTTCTTGTGGAGTCACTATTTCACCTCTTTCTTTTCCCTTCCTCCTCAGGGGAGTTAACCATTTTCATGAACTGTTTTATCACTTCCTTCTTTCCAAGGTGAATCCTTGCACATCGACTCTGAGACCCCTCCACATGTACCTTTTCAGGGACCTCATTTTTTACATACTTTTTGCTTGTCACTCTCTAGGAGGTCTTTCCTGGCAACATTTGAACATATTTCTGTTTCTCCCATCATTAAATGAAAGCAAGCAATCAACTTCCTCTATCTCACCAAATGGATATTCCTTTCCATCCAACTCCATTTCCTCTTTCTCCCCAGGGCTGGGCTAACTTAAAGATAAATGTCTAATCCTGGTCTCCACTTGCTCTTGCCCCATTCATTCCTTAATGTATTCATCTCGGCTTGGCCCTCCCTGACTTGCCTAACTCTAACTTCTAATCTCAAATTCCTTCACAGAAATTGCTCTCTACTGAATTACCACTGGCTGTCTACTTGCTAAATCCCAAGGATCTTTTTCAGTCCTTATCTGTCTTGGTCTACAGAAACACAGAATGTCACATCTAGGAAAAATCTACATCATCCCCTCCAGCCCCCTCAAATTAAGCATACAAAAACTGGAGCCATGAGTCAAGGCATTCTCCATCCCCACCACTCTCAGCAGCCCTTCCCCAGTGAAGGGAAAGAAATGAAATGCCATGATGCCAGAAAACTCTTCACTGTTCATCTCCTCATATCACTACCAGGAGAAATAAGTGAAAATTCATGATGCTGAACGTGAAATGCTTTCAATAGGAGGTCAGAGGAGAAATGTTTTGTGGTTTGCATGCCTGATAAGTCTCATTCACGAACTTTATGCTAGCTAGTTTTTAAAAACAGTGTGTGATTCTGGAGTTTGAAAAATACTTTATTTTTTTACAAAGAAGAATAGATACTAAAGAACCAAGAAAGGTTTGCCAGGAGTACAATCCCCCTCTCTTGGTACCAGTGAATTTCTGAAGTGGTCAATGCTGATGCATCTGCATGAATGAATTGTAATTACTTACACAGTAAAGAAGTGAAAGATGCCTCTTGTTGCGGATGTGATCTATCAGCCAGCTAGAGAGCTTTCTGCTGGAAGAGGGAGCTGTCTTGTCTGCTTCCTTCCTCTCTCCTCACAAAGATGCTATTTTTAACCTTTTACTCCGGCCAGCCTGGATCTCTTCCTGTTCCAACTCAAGTACTTTTAATTTTCACACCCATCTGGTGTTTCTCAGCTTCAGGAATTAGGTCAGCATTTAAATATAGAGCAACTCATTATTTAAAAAGTTGAGAAGCACTGGAGCCACATCAAGCCTTATCTCCATGAAGCATTCTGAGTCACTCTTACTAACACTATTTGATAATATTTGAAATGTCCTCAGTACTTGCGTGTTCAGTTTGTGCCGCAGATCAAATGTCTGTTCACATGTCGTCTTGGAGCTCTTTTGTAGTTTTTCTCTTATTTAGGTATGTTTCTTGGCCCACTCAGCTCAACATTTCCATGAAGAACTTGGACTCTATCCAGAAAGATGAATGATTATGGGCAATTGACTTATCTTTCCTAAATCTTAATCTGCTCATCTCTCCAATAGGAGTACTATTACCTGCTTCACAGAATTGTTGTGAGGATTGTATGTTCCCAGCGTGCTTGGCACATGGCAGGAATCTAACACATATTGATTTCTTATCTCCCTCATTTCCTCTCTTCCCTCCCTTTCTCCCGTGCAGCACCTCTTATGAAGTCACCTTTGGTAGGTGCTTCTTTTTACATTCTCTTTAGGTGAATGGGTATTACCATGGGCAGATGAAAGTGGGCACGTATTTTGCATGGTTAACATAAAAAACCGTAGGTGTAACTTGGGATGAGTTGTTCTTTATGATTCGGCTAACTAGGTATAGTATGCAACCTTTCAAATAATACAATGAATTATTAATCCAAATTAGAGAGTGGTAGTCTGGAGCCCTGGATTCATGCCTGGAGAATGGCTCTGCCACATTATAGGCATATGGTCGCCTGGCTGGGACAATGACTTTTTGTACCTGTGCCAAATAAAACTTTACAATATCTGTTGACATTCTATCCTTTCTTTGTTTTTCCATTATTGGATGACTTTGCTGCTCTTTTTTTGTGTGTGTATGTATATATTTTATCCTAACTTATGCCAGGTAAAACATTGCTGAAAAAATGAGCAAGATGAAGGAGCAGGTTTATCTTGTTAGATGGTTTCATTAAGTGTTAAAGCTGAAGCCCTCTATGTTCATGAGTAGAAGTTCACACTTTTTGACTGAAGGCCCAGTTTTGTTTTTACTCATGTTTACACAATATGAAATACTCAGCAAGGCAGAATCTCTCTATATGTGGAGTGTGTGTATTCTCAGGGGCTTGGAAGACACTGTCTGTTCTCCCACACAGTAAATATCTGCCACTCAGCTGCCACAAACTGCCTTCTACATATATCTGGTTTGGAATTTTTGGTACTGCAATCCTCAGTAGATTGGTAGTGATAAGTAATTTGTACCTATAATAATTTATATCACCTGCCGTATAAATAGATTGCACGCTAGTGATCTAATTTCTAGGCAAAAGATTAGAAAGCTGGATGAACCTTCTCAAATATGCCCAGATATTAACTAATGTTTTTTGGTCAAAATCAATGATACTTTCTCAAAAATATTTTTCTACTTAATAAGGCAGGTAATGTGATCTAAATTATAAGAGCATACATTTTGACTACTGAAGTTAATTCAGTTATTTCTAGATTAAACGGAGATGTAAAAAAGAGTCTCTAAACATTTTTTTTCTTTCTCAACTAGCCCCACATGGCAGCTGCTTTCCATGGATTCATTGATAAGAGGCTGGGGATTACTCTATGAAGGCCATGCTGAAACACAAATATGTGGGACAATTTATTTAAGTCTCTTGCTAAGCACATTTACCTGGTTAATGGAACAGACCAGTGAGTTGCCACTTTGGATTCCTTATGGGGATCAGATAAAGGATTGTTAAGCTTCAGTTGGGGGAAGGAATGAGCAGGGTCCCATCAGGGAAAGGCTTTTGAGGGTCTGGGAGGGGCAGCTACAACAAAGAGGCAAATAAGACTGGTTTCTCTCAGGCGTAGTCATACAAAGGGCCTAGTCCCTGCATCAGAGGAACCCAGGTGCTGGCAATTGGCATATGGCAGTGCAGTAATAAAGTGGAAAGGAAACTTCTCCGAAAGGCAGGAATTATGGCTTGATCTGGGCTTTGCGTTAACCAGCTCTAATTCTGAATAAGCCATTATTTTGGATGAGGCCTCTGTTTCTTCAGTTATAAAAACTGCAGTCAGGCGACTTAGGCCCATCTTTCTACTGGTAACATTCTATGATTCTAAGATTAGCTAATCCTTATACCATATTCTCTAAATAATAAGAACATTTCCCAAATTTCTAGGTAGCGCTGGGGAAATATCCTCTGTTATCTTCTGAAGATTGGTGGACTTGACTTTCAAGTAAATTTTGTATTTCCAAGTTGACTAGAGTCTCTGTGTCAGCTGACTTGTAGCTACCATTTCACTGATGAGACATCATCTGAGAGTATTAAATATGATTCATAAATATTTTCAGAAGCATTCTGCACAACTTTAAAATACCTCTATGTTTGGGGCACCTAGGTGGCTCAGTCAGTTAGTTCAGTGTCCAACTCTTGATTTTGGCTCAGCTCATGATCTCACAGTCCTGAGATCGAGCCCCACATTGGGTTCTGGCTGGGCACAGAGCCTCCCTGGGATTCTCTCTCTTTCTCCCTCTCCCTCTGCCCCTGCACCCCCCAACCAAAAATAAATAAATAAAAATAAAAATAAAAGAAATAAAATACTTCTATGTTTGGTAATTGGAAAATGTATATCAGATCACTATGCTAATATGATAATATGATAAATTCTGACCTCAATATTCTCTAAAAAATTTGATGTTATTCTTACTGTATATCATACTTTCTTTTAATCTTATAACTCTTGTTTTCACAAAAAGTGCTGAATAGACTAATAAGTGGTTATACAATAGTATACCAAAAGTTCAAAACAAACTCTTTTTCTTATCTTATGGTTATTAAATCGCTGTTCCTTCTGTTTGTTTGGTTTTATTAAATAAATATTACTTATATTAAGAATTCATACACAATCCCCTATGATACAATTCCACATTCAAAATTATCCCTGAACTGAACAAGAAAATTCAGAGTATATATACCAAATATTACCTTAGAGGTGAAATGAATCATTTAAGTATGGAATTAAATCAAAAGAGATCTGAAATAGCTTTAGAAACCTACATGAAGTGAACATATGGAAAGTGCTAGAGGAAAAAGCTAGTTTCCTAGACTGGAAGAAACATCAGCATCTGGTGATACTACTGGCACACATGGAAAGAGGGGCCATATTTTTCTAATAGATTAAAATATTCAAAGACATAGAAAATTCCCATAGATTAAGGAAATTTATATCCCATCAATTAAACCTGGATAGAAATTATTACAGAGACCTGAGAGAGGAAATGCTAAAGGAATCGGTCATAAAGAGTTACAGAACCACTTAGCCAAGTTTCCGGGCCCTACAGAAGATAATTCCTTTGACAACACCCCTGAAAAGAAGTAATGTGTGCGGATTTCAACTGAAATGGAGCTCTACCAGGGGAGTATGAGCGAGAGTAGGGCAGTTTTTAGGAATTCAGTCCTTTTCTCTCTGTGGCATTAAGAAAAAAGAAATTGCAAGTGACCTGAAATTCAATGAGACAGCGTGACTGTTTCAGTGAAAAAGTTCATCTGGTTCACAACGGAAAAAAACTGAAATGAGATTTTTGCTGAAACAAGCAACATTTATAATAACCACACAAGATTTTTAAAAAGAAGAAAAAGAAAAGCATTCTAAATAATTCTAAGAAAATAAGACGTAGCCAGAAAAATCACGGCAATTCTTTGCATGTTCCTCCTCAGGAGCAGCAAATTGTATTACAGCTAAGTAGGTTGGCAAGTGGGGACACGGCAGAGCTGCTGACACCTCTGCTCCTTTTCTGACCTAGCATCATACAGCCTGGAGGGCGGGCGGAGAAGGACAGAAAGCCAGTCGGCCAGCTGACATCCATCTCTAATGAGACACCATTATTCTGTGTCTTCTAGTCTAGACTCCTCCCAGGTCAGAGATGAGAGTTTTAGGTGTCAGGAATAGCAGTTCCAAAGTATTTAGGAATTGTTGATTAGATAAAGATTTAAGAACAAACAGCAATAACAAAACATTCCATGTCTATTTAACATGATGAAGGTATAGGCAAAACCTATTTTAAAATATGGTTTTAAAATGTAACTTAAATGTTATTCCTAGTCCATAGAGGAACCTGGGATTAAAACCAGGTATGTAGGCTCCATCCCTTACAAACCAATCTTCCTCAGGGCTCTGTGCTAGATCCTATTTTATTCCTTCTCTCCACAATCCCAGGTAGCACAGCACTTCAATGACCACATGCCCATCACCTTCAAATCTGTATTTCTCTCTCAGATCTACCCGATGAGCTTTAGACACACAGTACACACCTGAAAGCTCCTCATGGATGTCCTACAGGCAACTCAAACTTAATAAAATAAAACAAAGTCATCATTTATCCCTTCTAAACCTTTCACTAAATTTATAGCTCCTATGCTGCTGTGTGGAAACCCTGATTATCAGTGTTTTGTTTCTCCTCCTGGTCCTCTACTTTCTTGTCCCATGCATATTTTAAACTGAGTTTTTACTTTTCTATTATTTGTATATTTTGTAAGCTACCTTACATCTCTATTATGGAACAGTAATAGGTAAAATAAAGATTAAAAGTGAAAACACTCTAATGTGGCAGCGAGGGAGGGCACATTCACAAGTCAGAATGCTTTCTCCAGGAGATGGCGCTCACAGTGTATTTTTGCTTTTAGGTTTTTATGTTGAGAAAAAATTCACAATTTTCTTATATAGAGAATTAATTCGAAACAATATGATGTTTCATACTTTATCATTTTTAAGACGGTTCTCTGGGCTACCAAGACTTTACCTAATGACTTTGTGTGCTTACTTTACAGCTGTAGGTAGGGTTTGGGGGTGCAATTGCTAGAAGGAATGAAATTTTTGATGAGGGAGATCTGAGATATAAGGTGAGAAGTACACACCTAAAAGCTCTTCCAGCAAACAGAAGGTCATAATCTTATTATTATAGGGTGGGAAGCATACAAGCTGGAAAGCAGAAGGGAAGATAGAGATTTGGGGAGAGACAGCTAACAACTGAACATATACCTAGGGTTATCTGAAAAAATAAAGTGGTAAAACCCTATTTCAAAGGCAATTACATAAAGTAGTCCTGGCATTTCACTTATAAGATGTATGATCATGGGAAAAGTTTTTTCCTTTCTGGCTTTTAGATTACTTATTTTAGAGTCACAAAGTTGAGCTGGATAATATCTCTGGATACTACAGTTCTAAAATACTCTGACTGCCAAATAGAACTACAGAGTAAAGGGGAAAAAGTAACTGCAAGTTTAACTGATGAAAGATAAAGGCTGAGAGTCATGCCTTATGAAAAGGTAACCTACTGGTTCTTCCACAGAACTAGTTTGTTGATGAATCTTAACTCTGGGTCACTATTAGTAACTCTGGCTTCATATTTGGTTCACTGGGGAGAATTCTGAATTATTGCAATGGCTGGGCCTCACCCAAAACAACTAAACAGAATCTATGGAGGTAGGCCTAGATATTATTAGTTGTTAAAAAGTGCTCCAGGCAATTCTAGGTACAGACAATTAAGAACCACTGATCTAAATAACCCGGAAGATAATAAAGCTAAAAACCTTTACTGGAGATAAACAACATTGTTAATACTAGTGAAAGGTGTAGGCATAAGACTAGAAGGGGAAAAGATACAAAAGAAAAAAAAAAGTAAAAGAAGAGAGAGAAAGAAGGTATAGACTATAAATCTGGGAAGAAGAATAGAGTGTCAGCTGGTGGGGATCCTGCCAACTCAACCTGTTACTGCATTTGGAAAATTTAATCTAATGAAGACAATTGCTCCATTAAAAAAAGAAGAAATGTTTTTCTTCACCCTCCATTCCATACCTTCAACTCTGTTGTCACTGTTGGGAAATGAAAATCCTGAATATGGGAAATGATGAAAGTAAGAAATAACATAGTCATGTTTTTATAGCTTACATCATGTTATCTGGAATCTCTTCTCTTTCCAGATGGAAGGACTAAGTTTAAGGCCTCTTTGCAGATAGTCTTCTTTCTATGATCTCTTCCTTATTGAACCCTTTGTTGAATTCAAGGTTGCAAGTGACTCTCTATGGTTCTCTACTTGATTTTAGTACTTTGTCCCAAATAAGTCTGCAGTTTTTTTGAGTATAAGGATCATTCTTATAGCCTTTTCTATCAGATCAAAATGGATTGGCTCCATTTTGAATGAAGAGAAACTATTTGTTGCTTGGGTCATTGGACTTGGGAGCACTAATAAAAATGTTTTTCTTTGTAAACACATAATATTGTTATTGTGGAAATCTCATACTCTAAAACGTTTATCCTTGAGTAAGAATGCAGAAAAAAAATGAAAATGACCTCTCAGAAAAAACAAGGTAAAAAAATTTCATTTAAAACACACACACACACACACACACACACACACACACACACATAAGTTTTGTATACAATTTTAAGGCTTCATTATGGTCTAAAAACCCATTTATGGATTTCTATTGGGTCCTGGGTCACAGGATATAACCAAGAGGAATCTAGATTGGACATATGGACAAATTTAGCTGCTGTCTTTGACTTGTCAAATAACTATGCACTTACATGGTTTTGTATGTATGCATGAATTCTTGAAAGGCACAGAAGCAGACTTGAGCAAATGAAAAAAAAATACCCTGTTCTTGGAAAGATGTCTCACCATGATAAAGTTGTCAGTTTTCCTTAAGTTATAATTTTAATTCAATTCAACAAAATACCAGCAAATATTTAATGCAGCTAGACAAATTGATTTGAAAGTTTATATTAAAAATATTCAAGAGTAGCCATAAAAACACTGAAAATGTAAAACTATGAGATGGACTAGCCCTACCAGACATTAAAACACACCACAAAGTCACCATAATTAAATCAGCTTAGTACTGGCTCTTGAATAGACAAATAGACTAAAGGAATAGAACTGGGAAAAAAAATCCAAAAAGAGGCACGGTACATATGGAAATTAGTATAAGATAAAAGTGGCATCTCAAATTACTGTAAGAAAGATAGACCTTATAGTAAATGGTGCTGAGACAACTGGGTAACAATGTGGAGAAAAAACAAAATTAGATTTTAGACCTTATGCTATACATAAGAATAAATTCTTATACTAATCTAAACATACTACACAAGAATAAATAGAACAGAGATAAAGATAGATAGATAGATAACCAAACAAATAATAGAAGAGAACATAGGTTGATTATTCTCTAATCTCAGTATTGAAAAAGGCTTTTAAACTATATTCAAAATCTAGAGGCAATAAATAAATTGATACATTTGACTACATAAAATAAAATTATTTGCATGCAAAAAAATATCTTTAACAAATTAAAGAGCAATTGAGTTTTTCATGTAAAGAGATTGGAAATTGCCACTCTGTCTTAACAAGTAAAAAGCCAAACAGGCTGAAAAATCAACTCTTGAATTCTTAAGAGAAGTGAGGACACAGGGCAAATCCCAAAATTGGAGAGACAGTCACGTAAATACAAGGGTCACAGCTCAGTCTTCTTAACTGAGACTCAGTTTGCTTAACAAGGCCTGCCCTCAGGAGAAACTAGCTAACCAGAAGCATCCCACCAGGGTGTTACCAGAGACTAACCAATCTGGCAGAAGGGAAATACCCACTCTACCCTACTCTACTCATCCTCTCCTGCCTAATGGGGAAGAAAAAATCCTGAAAAATACTGGTGAAGTTTATAGTCCAGAGGTATAGCCTCATTAAAAGATTGAGATCTAATCATAGGACTATAGAATGCCTTCCCTTCCCCCACACTTTACCACCACAAGACAAAAGGATTATTTACATTAGTTCCTTTTATTCAGTACATCATGTCCAGATATCAAGAAAAAATGACAAGGCATATCAAATGGCAAGAAATACAATTTGGAGAGACAGAGCAAGCATCAGAACCAGTCTGGCAGAGATATTGGAATTGAAACAGCTATGGGAATCTAAAGAAAGTATGGGGACTTAAAACAACTATGATTAATATGCTAAGGGCTCTAATGGATAAAGTAGACAGCATGCAAGAACAGATGGCACTATAAGTAAAGAGATGGCAATTTTGAGAAAAAACCAAAAAGGACTGCTAGAGATTTAAAAAAACAAAACAAAACAAAACAAAAAACACTGTAAGAGAAATGAAGAATGACTTTGATGGGCTTATAAATAGACTGGATGTGGCTGAGGAAAGAATCTATGAGCTTAAGGTATCTTCGTAGGAATCTTAAAAACTGAAAGTAAAAGAAATCAAGGACCGTAAAGAGGTAAAGCAGAATATTCAAGAACTGTGGGACAACTAAGGAGGTATAATGTTCATGTGATTAGAATACTACAAGAAGAATGAGGAGGGAAAGAAACAGATGAAATATTTGAAACAATAATGAATTTACCCATATTAGTATCAGACATCAAACCACAGATCCAGGAATTCAGAGAACACCAAACAATAAATGTAATAATAGTAATAATAATAATAATAATAATAAAGTTAGAAATATTATATTCAAACTACAGAAAATCAAAGGTAAAGAAAAAATCTTGAAAGAATCTACAGGGAGAAAAATACCTTACTTATAGAAGAACCAAGAGGAGAATTGTGTCAGACTTTCCTCTGAAACCATGCAAGTAAGAAGAGAATATTGAAATATTAAAATATTGAGAGAGAAAACCCCCACCAACCTAGAATTCTGTACCCTGTGAAATTATCCTTTGAAAGTGAAGGAAAAATACTTTCTTAGACAAACAAAAATGGAGGGAATTTGTTGCCAGGAAACCTACCTTGCAAGAAATCCTAAAAGAAGATCTTTAGAGAGAGGTAAAATTATATAGGTCAAAAATTTGGATCTAAAAAAAGAAAGAGCATCAAAGAAAGAGTAAGGGAGTAAAAGCTTTTCTTATTCTTATTGCTAACAAATAAGAGTTTGTTCAAAGTAATAACAGCAACAATGTATTCAATTTTGTATGCTATGTGTATGTGTTATACATATGCTAGTATATGCTTATACACAAGGGGACTGAATGACAGCAATGATACAACTAATGAGAGGGAGGAACTAGGACTATTTTAATACTATAAAGTACTCATACTACCTATGAAGTGTGTAGTGTTACTTGAAAATGTACTCTGATTAACTGTAAATGTATATTGCAAACTCTAGGGCAACCACTACAAATTAAAAAAAAAAAAGGAGTATGACTGATATGTCAGAAAGGTAAAAAAACCCAAATGATATAAAATCCTCAATTAAAACCACAAAAGGCAGAAAAAGAAATGGAAAACAAAAATAAGAACAAAGAACAAGAGCAAAAATTAAAAAAAAAAAACAATATGGTAAATATTAATCCAATTATATAAATTACAATACTCATTTTGAATGTCAATGGTTTAAGTGCACCAATTCCATGACAGAGACTGTCAGAATGGATCAAAAGTAGAACCCAGCTATATCTTGTCTACAAGAAACTTACTTTAAATATAAAGTGTAGACTAAATATAGTAAATATAAGTGTAGACTAAAAGTAAATGGATGGAAAAAGTATACTCCTGATTTTATAATTGTATAATGGTTATGTAAGATGCTAATCCTTGAGAAGTTGGGTGAAGGGCATATGTAATACTTTGGAGTATTTTTGCAAATTTTCTTATGAGTATGAGATTATTTCAAATTGAAAAATTGGAAGATAAAAATAATTAATAAAACATCAATTAGAATGTATCTGCATGACATGAAAAATCTCTTTACCTATTGCTTTTTAAAACTTATTTAATTGTGCTAACATCCACAAAGGTTCAATTCTGAAAAATTCTCTTAATTCTAAATGACATAATATAGAAGATACAACATTGCAGTTTCAAGTACTTTTACCTGCAAATAAAAACATTTTTAAGTGAATTTTTGAAATATGTCTTCAGTTACCTATCAAATTGAGAACAAAGAATATATATACACATGTTAGAAAGAAACCTGAGAAATTTGGTAAGTTTTGGAAAAAGAGCTTTTATCTTTTAAAGTCATCCAGGTAGGGGCGTCTGGGTGGCTCAGCCGGTTAAGCATCCGACTCTTGCTTTGGGCTCAGGTCATGATCTCACAGTTTGTGGGTTCGAGCCCAGAATAGAGTTCCATGACGAGAGCGCGGAGCCTATTTGGGATTCTCTCTGTGCCTCTCCCACACGCAGGTGTGCCTTTTCTCTCAAAATAAATTAACATTTAGAAAAAAATAAAATCTTTAAAATTATCCAGGTAAAAATGAATGATTTATGGGTTATAAACAAGTGTTTCAAAATCAGGAGTTTTCTTTCTTTCTTTCTTTTTTGTGATAAAACTTGTAGCTGGAATATATTTTAAAATCTTTATTTTTTCAAAAATACAATTTATTGTCAAGTTGGCTTACACTAAGTGTATACAGTGTGCTCTTGGTTTTGGGGCTAGATTCCTGTGATTCATCACTTACATGCAACACCCAGTTCTCGTCCCAACAAGGGCCCTCCTCAATGTCCATCACCCACTTTCCCCTCTCCCCTGCCACCCCCCCCATCAACCCTCAGTTTGTTCTCTGTATTTAAGAGTCACTTATGGTTTGCCTCCCTCTCTGTTTGAAAATTTTTTCCCCTTCCCTTGCCCCATGGTCTTCTGTTAAGTTTCTCAAGTTCCACATATGAGTGAAAACAAATGACATCTGTCTTTCTCTGACTGACTGATTTCACTTAGCATAATACCCTCCTGTTTCAGCCACATTGCTGCAAATGGAAGGATTTCATTCTTTCTCATTTCCAAGTAGTATTCCATTATATATATAAACCACATCTTCTTTATCCATTCATCAGTTGATGGACATTTAGGTTCTTTCCATAATTTGGCTATTATTGAAAGTGTTGCTATAAACATTGGGGTATATGTGCCCCTATGAATCAGCACTCCTGTATCCTTTGGATAAATTCCTAGTAGTGGTATTGCTGGGTCATAGGGTAGTTTCACGGGTTTTCTTTTGGACAGAAAATAACATTTTATGAAACATTTAAGTGACAATTTAAACAATACTACTTAGGCTATTTCAAAGGCTGTTTTCAATTGAACACAGTTGTTCAAATGATCCCAATTCAAAAAGATTGCAGTTAAAATGAGCCAATTTAGGTCTGACAAATATTGTTTTCAACCCTAGCCATGTGTTAAAGTTGTTGATTTTAACACTAGATTGCCAAATGGGTGCAATTACTTGGTTACCTTAACTACTTAAGAGAAAACAAAACAAAAATCCATAGGTATATTTTCTGAGAGAACATCTTTGAAAAAGCTACCAAAGGATTTTCATTTTCATTTGGCATGATATTTGGATGCTGTAACAGGTAGTTATTTGGGATTTTTTTTAAGATTATGAGATATAAAGTTAGCCTATAATTAGAATTTATAAGCTCCATCTTGACTTCATTTTTGCAACACAAATTTATTTGCAGACACAGTGCACTATAATAACAACTACTAGTTGGCTTCCTCTTTCTTCTGTTTCTTTCATTAATTACAGAAATAGTTATAGGTGAACATTGGAAACTTAACACATAGTGGTTTTATTTATCCTAGATGCATTCTTAGCCCTCTATAAACATCTAGTAGTCCTAAAGGTGAACATTCCTTGTTATTTTTCTTTCTCTTCTCCTTTGTGTTCAACTACTACTGCTTTAACTATTTCATTTGGGTTTTAGACTTTAAACACAGCCTTTAACTTATGACCTCACTTTCTCCTGCCCTTTGGACTAGGCATTTCCACTTGTATTCTGTCCTTGCTCTTTAGTTCTGTGTAAAGGACTCTGTCTTGGATTCATCTGACTGCTATTTGAGAAATTTTTTCCGATTGCATATATATAGTCCTCAACTGGCTCCTTGCAATCCAAGTTGGTCTACTTGAGCCATAGTGAAGGGGAGACCATGACCAGTGGGGTAGTAGAGAACCCTCAGTTAGTATTTTCTAGAGCATGAATATTAGTTTGGGAAAAAACTAATATTCATTGCATTGTGAGCCTCTTCACTAGGACTAGCCTGATTAGGTAACCAACTTAAAGGAATAGCCTCAGTATTGTGCTATCAGCCTTCACAAAGCTAGAGGCTCTATAAAAGTTAAGGAGTTGCAAGGCAGAAGATAGGTGGCCCCAAATTCCAAATGTGAAATTTCCTCAGCTGAACCTTTTGAGGGTAGAGAGTGCCACTGCTGCAATGATACAATATCAGCACAAGGCACTCCAGACCTATTTCAGAACTAATGCATTGCACTGGAGAATCCATAGCCCACTTAATGCTACCTTTAGATCAGCAAATCTGTATTCCTGGGATTCATAAGGGCTGATAAAAATCATAAGATATGATAATAGAGATTCATTCATTCTGGCCTAAGAAACTCCAACTGGGATATTCACAATATGGAAGAAAAATTTCACTGGATACTTGTTAAAAATGGTAAGGAAGACTCTATTCAAACTGTTGCAGTGGGGATCAACTCCACTGAAATAGAAGGCAGGAGAGTTTAGAAGCTCTGATGTGAGCTATCGGGAGAGTACTGGAACACATTTAGGGGGAGGTCTGTCAGTGTGATTAGGCCATTTGTGTTTGCCAATCAGTGCTTATAAATTGGGCTTCCACTTTCTTACACAGACTTGGAGATAGGGGCACTATCTTTCTAGATGTTCACATTTCTGGGAGAAGATTTACATCTCAAAGGTGCAGAAAAAGAATTTACGCAAATTTTCTAGAGTAAATCCTCTAAGTAAAGGGAAGTCAGGGGCCTATAGTCAGAAAGAAAGTGTCTAAAGTTAAAGTCAAGCTGAGAGGATCATTAAGGCCTTCTTGGTCAATAGGTGAGGGGAGCAGTGAACCACGAATGTACTCAGGAGAGAGGAAGTTTTAAGCCATTGGCTGACCCACAGAGTGAGAAGAGAATACCAAGTATGAGTTAATTAAGAATTTCTTAACCCCTTTCTTCTGTCTTGCGTAGGAATTGCTGTTTTTATCCAATTCTGAGGAGTCTGGCCCAGAAGGCTTCTCAATGGAAGAAGTGGAAAATCATGTCAAGTATTGAGCTTGTAGGTCAAATCTAAAATAATACCCAATACTACATCTTTCTCTCTAGTCCTCATCCATCTTTACCATTTATATATTTTCAGGTTGTATCTCACCCCTTCATTCTTCCAGACATCTTACTTATCTTGGAAGCCATACAGCATCTCTTCTTTCCCTTAGTCCACTCCATTGAAAACAGAATGAGATGTGATTTGAATTTATTATTTATTAAGGGTGTGAATGAAGTGAAGATATAATTAAAAAATAAAGATATCATAATGTTAAGAACTTAAAGAAGTTTCTGGAAAGAAAGATTGAGAACGTGCTATTGCTGGGGTGGTTTGAGGCACTGGTGACTTTCAGTTCAACATCACATGTTAGAGTAATAGCACCAAGCAGCTCATGTGTTTGGTCCTCTGGATATAAACTCTATCAGTTTATGATGGGGTTTTGGAGTGGTGGTGGGGGTTTGGAGCATATGGCCAAGAAATTCTTGAAGACATCTTTGGTACAAAAAATGGGATTTTATTAAGGCATGGGGACAGGACCCATGTGTAGAAAGAGCTGCACTGGGGTTGTGAAGAGTGACTGGTTATATACTGTGGAGTTGGGGGAGGTAAAGTCAAGAGGAAATTTCTTAAAGCGATTTCCATATGCTAAAGAAGACCCACAGATTACTGGAGGTTTAGCTATTGTCAAGCTAAGGTTGTTTTTCCCTCCAGCAATGTATTATCCTTAAGACAGTATGGAGTTCCTGGAGATTTGGCTATTGATAAGATTGTCCTTTTCTTGTAATATTACTAAGATATTTGTAAACTGGTGTGGACTCTATCAATTTAACCTATTAGTTTCCTTTGTTCTTGGGCAGCCAGGAGTGCCTGAGGAATGTCACACATCTCCTACCTGGGGGGTAGGTATGCTAGTTTATGCTTTGCCCTCAGCTTGCCTTATGCTCCCTCATCAGTTTATCCTTCTCCTCCCAGGGAAAAGCACTTGATATTAGGAAAGCCTAATGATGTCTACTACCATCTGAAGATAGTCTGGTTTGTCAAGTTGTATCAGGATATTAAAGGAGAAGGTTACTGATCCTTGATCTAGTTCCTTTCTAAAGAAACAAAGCCAACTCTGGGCCAAACACAGGGACAAGAATCCTCTTGCTTGGCCCTGTCAACAACCATATGATGTAGATTTATTATTCTTATTTTATGGGTAAGAAAATTAGAACTTTGCAAGGTAAATATCATGCATGTCCAATCCAAATGCTACAGTTGGATCTGAACCCAATCAGATTATTGCAGAACCCCAATATTAACCACATCACTATCCTGAGTTAGATGCTGTTAAAGAAAAACATTGCACTGTACACTTGTTAAAAATGGCACAGATTTTATTTAAGACATTGCATTAGAGGGTTCAGACTACTGCAATATAGGAGAGGGATTGAACTCAACTTTGAATACAATTGGGACAAATGGGGCTGTACAGCCAATGAGTAAAGTGAGGGAGTGGATGAAAAATTACTAAGTGGAACTTGGTTAGGTGTCAAGGGTGAGAAGAAAGAGGAACTTGATTAGACATCAAGGGTAGAGGGAAAGGACTTTGAATGGACATCAAAGGTGGGGATTCTTGATAAACTTGTTTAGCAGGATTCTTTGCTAAAACTGAGCTCAGTAGCCCAAAGTGAGAGGTGTGGGTGGAGGTGTGGGTGGAGGGAGGACTCAGGAGCCTGACTAATTTTTGTCAAAGTCCTTGTCAATGCAGTAGTGAATTAAACAGCTGAAGATAGAGTTTAGAAGGAAAAAAATATGTATATAAAGTTGTTTTATAGTCATTTAGCTCAAAAATTGGTTAATTTGTACATTCTGTTTTATAATGATAGGCTTTGGAAAACTCTTGGAGCTTATTTCCCAGTCACCTTGTCCTAATTAAATTACTCTTATTCACAAGAAATGATAATATGTCAATATAAATTGTGATATGCAGGAGGTAGGTAAAGAGGAATAATGTGGAAATGTTTTATTTTTTTATTGCATTTTAATGTTTATTTCTTTCATATAGGTTATAGGGGAGCAAATTTTGCCACCACAATATGTGTCTTTTTGGTATATTATTTATTTTAAGCTGGTTATTTTTTTTAAGTTTTATTTATTTATTTATTTTTAAGTAATCTCTACACCCAATGTGGGGCTTGAACTCACAACCCTAAGATCAAGAGTCATATACTCTTCCAACTGACTCAGACAGGCACTCCTTAGACTGGTCATTTTTAAGAAATTGCAGACACAAGAGAAACTCTGAAAACTGTGGAAGTTACCTTTTTATATGAGAAATTTACATGTATAAGGGAAAGCTCCATTTGTAAGAGTGTCTCCCTCAGTATCAGGAAGATGGGGAAACTCTTAAATCTCTAGAAACTGTTATCAATGGAGAAGGCATGGACTTACATCTAGTAACAACCTTGCCCTTGTTTATTGTGCTTTTCCTGGTAACCTCCCACAACTGACTCCCTACCCCCAACATTTTGCCCTTAGCTGGAGATGGTATTTAAGGTGATGTCCTTGGCCAATTTGGGGAGTTATTCAGTTCTCCAGGGTCTCTTCCATGTGTATAGGAGGTACACATGTTATTAAACTTTGTTTGATTTTCTCTTATTATTCTGTCTCAGGTCAATTTGATTCTTAGGTCAGCTAGAAGAACTATGAAGGGCAGATAAAATTTTTTTCCTCCTCAATAAGGTACAACCCCATTGATAAGGAAGCATGAGGCAAGCTGGAGGCAAAGTACAAGCTAACAAAACACCTGTCTCCACCCCCCTGTCCCCCAGGTGGGATATGTGTGATATTTCCTGGACACTCCTGGCTGCCTAAGAACAAAGAAAAGGAAAGAAAAACAAATGATTGGCTGATAGAGATCATAGTCAGGCAGGACAGGAGTCTCCTTCAGTTTATGGATAACTTAGTAAACTGCAAGAAAAAGGCAATCTTATCCATAGCCTAATCTCCAGAAACCTATAGATTCTGTTTCCTGGAGCCCTAATATCACCTTCATCAAGATGTAAGAGGGTTTGTTTAAGAGCTTGCCATGGTGATATGAGAAACAAAAGCAAATGAAAAATTAAATTCCCTTACTGCCTACAGCCCACCGACAAGTCCTTGAAACAGTCAGAGTGACCTGCCTCTAGGAGCTCAGCTGCCTTGATGATGACACTTTGCTAGGGGCAAAAGGGAATCCTGGCTTAACATTATCCTGACCCCCCTGTAAGTCTCCTTAAACATACAAAAATTCTTTTACAAACCTCCTTTATCTTTAACCCCCAAGTATATGTTGGCAATTATATTCCAAGCATATGGCCTCCTGATTTACATGTGAAGGATCTCATGACTGAGGTTTTACTAAACCTTAGTAAATGACATTTTCTTAGCAACAGGCTAGCCTCTCAAGGTCCTGGAAACCTTGCTTTCAAAATTCCTTAGAGACTTGTACTGTCCTTAACTCCCTCCCAACCTGAAGGTAGATAAGCAGTCACTCTTCACAACCCCAGTGTGGCTCTTCCTGCCCATGGGTCCTGTCCCGTGCTTTAATAAAATCACCTTTTTGCACCAAAGATGTCTTCAAGAATTCTTTCTTGGCTGTCAGCTCCAAACCATACCATCACCCCAAACCCTCATCACCATTATCTGGATTTTGTGTCTATCTCATATTTTCCACCCTCCCTCCTTCCCATCCAACTTGATCTTTTTCTTTTTCTTCATTTCCAAATAGAGAAAAAAGGAGACTTATTTTTTCTTTTTATATCTAGAGTCCTAGTTTCAATTTTATTTTATTTTTTTCTCATAATTTTTAGGTTTTTTAAAATGTTAAGTTACTTTCCTTCTTTAAAATGTGTTATAGCAAGAGATAAACATACTCAACTATTTTAGGACATATGCAACTTTAAATTATCTGTGAAAACCAGCTGAGATCTAGAAACATTGGTATGCAAGAGCATGTACTTGAGACTATTTGGTTTCCAAAGGTCCTTCATAACATCCAGTCCTGAAACAACAAACATCCTTTTGCTCTTGAAACTGGTTCAGGACAGAATAGAAAGAACAAGGCCTGCTGGTTAAAGCATTGGAGGTAAGCCGACCATTTGCTTAACAAAGCAAGGCTTTACCTCTCCAAGGCTCTTTCATCTGAAAACTGGGTTTGGAACCAAGTAGAAACAGGCCCGCTCCAGTGGGATTCATCACTTCCTGGTTTCAGATGGGTACAAAGAATAGATTCTTTTGTGTTTTCCTGCTATTCACATTTTTAGTCAGATCCGAAACTCGAGGTGTGCTTTAATAATGATGGCTGGTACACATTTCCTTTTCTCCAATTGGGGATTCAGATTCTTATTTGAAAAGGTGAAACTGCTTTTCAACTCAGCATACTAAAAGCTGATGCAAAATAATATGAAAGGAGTCCTTCATAATGAGAAAGATAATTGGAAACATACAGTCTCTGCTGTCCCCTCTGAATGCCCTGTAATTTTTTTTTTCTTGGCCTTTAAAAGCTCTGGGTTTCTTTCCGAGGACAGAGAGCAGAAAGGGGAGCTCTTTAGCTATACAGATACTGCTAAAATCAGATAATTTGGCCTACCATGCCTTTCAGAAAGGCATTTTTTCTCCATATTCCTGTTTTTGTGTAATTAATGAGAACTACGTTGATTGACATATGTGTACACTAGAAGTTTGAACACAGTGCTAACCATCAGAATAGACACGGGTTTCATCTCTGCCACCTTTGAAGAGTGGTCAGCCTCTTTTAAAATGGAAATAAAAAACACAAACTAAAACCAAAACCAAACCCCAGGCAAGTACTGTTTCTGCCTCCAAATGTGCATAACTGTAAAACTCCGTTTCCTAATCTGACCTACCCTTTCAAGAAATCCTGGATGTTATGACCACAAAGACACATTGTTTGTGTTCAGAAGTGAGTCTGGTCAACTTGAAGATGTGGATAAGAAACTAAAAGCAAGGGACCACTAATGTTTGGGGCTAGCTCTTGCCAGAACACTTTTAAAGACCATCACATTCCATTTTCTTTGTAATGGAAGAGCACAAAGGCACAATATTCTGTATTCAAAAGGCCTCTTAAAAGGCAATAGTTGAAGAAAAAGAGGTACTAATATTGTAGGTGGGTATTCACTTCTCTCTTATCACAACCTATTAAAAACAAGAATCTAAAGATTGGATCTAAAAAAAAAAAAAAAAAACAACCAAAAATAGAAGAGTGAAAATCATGAAGAACTGATAGGTGGGTAGAAATCTAAATATTCAGTAAATGAGCATTTTATTAAATGCTATACAAGATAGTTACTAAGAAAAAGATATATTGTCCATCTTTGGGGACTTCTTGCATTCTAGGCACTAGTACAGAATAGAGGAAGTAAAAAGTGTAGCCTCACTTGTTATTATCAAATGACAAAATAAAACAATTTAAGTAAACAGAGTGATGTCTTTTATTCAAGGTAAAACAATCCACGGACTGGGGAGTGCAGTGTCTAACAATCTGTGGAGCACTCTTCCCAAGGGATTTTGGGTGAGAGCAGGTTTCATAGAGCTTTAGAAAAGGCAACATGAAAAATGGCATGAATGACTAGGAGGTCAGGGATTTCCTTAAAGGGCAAGCAGACCCTATTTTCTAGGGTCAGGTAAGCTAGCTAAAACTGAATTGGAGGATTGTGACTGGTGTATGTTTGGCTTCCTTGACAGTGAGGCATTTTCTCTACATGTAGGCTGACTTAGGTTCAGGCTTGTGGCATGGGCTGGGCCACTGGGGCAGCCTCCATGTTGTGGGTCCTGAGGTACACAAATTAGCTTTATGATCATCAGTCCTGAAAAGCAGGTGAACAGTAAACTAGAATTGTTCATTCTTTCTCCCTCTGCCTCAGCATCTAATCCCCTGGACACCTTATCCCTGTCTTCAACGGCATGTCTGAAGTTTATCAGGACTTACACTGAACCAGCAATTCTTGAAGACATAGAAAACGATGTGGTTTTTGTTTTGTTTTTTTGTTTTGTTTTGTTTTTGTTTTTGAGAGCAGGGGAGGGGCAGAGGGAGAGAGAGAGAGAGAGAGAGAGAGAGAGAGAGAATCTCAAGCAGCCTCCACACCTGGCATGGAGCCTGACCAGGGGCTCGATCTCACCACCCTGAGATCATGACCTGAGCCAAAATCAAAGGTCAGATGCTTAACCGACAGAGCCACCCACGTGTCCCGAGGCTTTTTTTTTTTTTAACCAACAAAACCATGATACAATTGTATACAAAAAAGAAGAACAAATGGGTACATTCTATTTGTCAAGGCTTTTTATGACAAGGCTGAAAATGGTGTTGACTTTCTTAGGTTTTATCTTATTCTTTTGTTTGGAACCTATTCCTATTTTCTTTATTTGCTTTATTTTACTCTCTGTGCTGGTTTCCATGTATTAGCCACCTCTCTCAATCTTGAAGGAGTGGCCTGGAGCAGGAGATAAACCTCAGGGTTCAACACTGGCCTACCTCTTGGTTGCCCCTCAAACCTCTGTGATTGTCCCAGCGGCCAGTTTAATGGCTCCCAGTGGTTGAGGCTGTGCTAACACCAGCCAGGGACCTGAAGGGGATGATCTCTGCCAGCACCTGAATTCAGGCTGATTGGCAACTGGACCCTCAGGCAGTAAGTAGCTTTTAAAGTATGCAAATACCGACAGTCAGTGGGGGCTACAAGCTTGAGCCCCACTGGCCACCAGTGCTAGGTGATCTACAGGGGTCCCTTGTGCTGCAGCTGCAAACATCCGGGCTCCAGACTCATGTATGTAAGCTCCTGTCTGGGAGACAACAGCTGGCAGTAGGGAGGCAGAGAGCAAGAGTAGAGAACGTGCCCACAGGAAAGAAGAAGAAAACCAAGGAAGAAAACAAGGCACCTGCCAGTCTCCATCCTCAGAGAATTCCCTAGCAGCCCCCTCCAGTGTTAGTCAAATGCCTGCCCTTCGGGCCAACCCTCCAAGACAAGCGTAGGAGCCTCTCCCACAGGAACCCCAGGTCCTGCTGCAGGGCAGGTGAGTCCCGGCACACCAGCCGCCTCCCGGTCCTTAGAGCCCTGGGGGCCTGACGGAGGCAAACCCCACTGGGTTTCAAAGCTGGATGTTTTGAGGGCTCCTCTCTCAGGTGCAGGACGTAAAAGTTTGGGGGTGCCTGATGTGCGTTTAAACCGCTGGGGTCCTGAGGGAGAAGCTCTAGGATCTGAGTTCCCTCCCGGCTGTGGATCCTGGCGAGGCTGGGGGTTTATGGTGAAACTGTGTCCCAGCCTCTCCTACCTGCTTCTCTCACTGCGGGATGCCGAGGAGCCGCTGCACCTTAACTGCAGACCCGCTACGTTCCGTGGAGGAACTGAGTCAGCATCCTTTTACCTTGCCATCTCGAATCCCAACCTGATGTTGATCTTTGAAAGCTGAAAAGAATAAATAAGGAACAATTCAAAACTATTTAAAGTCACTATAGGCAAGGAAATTGGTGAATGTCTTCATGATTTTCTATCAGATTGTCATGCCCAAGAGACCCGTTTACCTGAAAGAGGCCTGGACTAATCTTTTACTTATTTATTTTCTAAACGTTTATTTGGAGACAGTGCGCACGTGCATACCTGCGTGAACAGGGGAGGCGCAGAGAGAGAGAGAGAGAGTTCCAAGCAGGCTCCGCGCTGTCAGGTCACAGCCAGGAGTGGGCTGGACCCCACCAACCACGAGATATGACCTGAGCTGAACTCAAGAGCCTGAGGCTTAACTGCCTGAGCTACCCAGGCGCCCCTGGACTAATCATTTAAAAATCCAAACCCAACTAAACAAAACAATAGCTTCGCTGTTAGTTCAAGCATTCATTGAATAAATTCTAGTGGTTAAAAAAAAACCACAACGCAGGAAGTATCATAGTTCTTGCACAAGGGCTTTCCTTCAATGAGCATTGTTGTTAATGATAAATATCTAACAATACATACTATTTGCTGAATGAATATATCTTGAAATTGAGTCTTATTTTTTATTGCACAAATAATATATTTTGTGGATATTTAGAGAAATACTATATATATATATATTAATTCTAATAATTTATCAGCATATTCTTTGGCATTTTCTACTTTCTACACACATTGTGTGTGTGTGTGTGTGTGTGCGTGTGTGAAAATAATAGTTTTATTTTTTTCCTCTCAATATTTATATCTTCTTTACTTTAGTACAATTTGAATAGAAATGGGGAGGGAAGATATGCCTTTCTCATTTCTGATCTTAGAAAGTTTTCAACATTTTGCCATTGAGCATATTTGCTCTTGTTCTCTTTTTTTATGTTGATCTTTTATCAAAATAAGGAAAATCCCTTCTATTTTTAGCTTCTGAGATTTTAAAATTTTATCATGAATTTATGTTGAATTAAATCAAATGCTTTGTTTTTTTCATTCACTGAAATGATCATATTATTTTCCTTCTTTAGTCTGTGTATTGGAAAGCCACTGTTACCATAAAACTGTGAATCACCCCAAAACTCAGTGATTTAAAACAACAATTACTTGTATCAGGTCTGTTACTATCTCACTGGCCAAAACAACTGACTTGGGTTGGTTCTGGGTCAAAAGGAGGGCAATGCATTCTGCCACCCAGTGGAAGGAACCTCAAAATTTCATGACAAAGGGCATGGATAGTGGGAGGGGCCAGTAAACAGATCTTTACTCCTTGGCCATAATTGTTTACAACTCTTTCCATACAGAATACATTTATGCCCATTCAGAATCCCCAGAATCTCACAACACATAGCAAGAGGCTTAAGATCAGGTCAAGATGCTACTCCTCTGGATCTGGAGACATATCAACAAACAAACAAACAAAAAGTCAAATTATCATCTCATTTATAGGCAACACTGACCCATGGACCGGATAAGTGCTCTCAGATAATTGGAGAAGGGATGCATACAGCAATCCGGAGTCCAAGGTGATTCTGAAATTCCACTAGGAAAATGCTACCATCTTCACTTATATGGAGGTAGAAAATATTACGTGATCAACCTACATTGTTATCTGAGAATGGCTGCCCATCAACTGTTGTCTTCGGCTCTTGCCTCTGTGCTCTAAGAAATCATTCCTTTTCCATTATCCTTCCTTGCCTCTTCTGAGGAAAGGCATTAGACAATATGCTTTTAGGGGGAGCAGGTGAGCAGTTTCATTGGCCTGTATACTGCCTATGGAAAGTTGAGGACTAAGTTTTTTAAAATCTCCAATAGCATCAGTCCCTTTAGCCAGGCTAGTGACACTTTTGCTAATAGAGATCTATTGAGAAGGTTGTTGATTATCTTTGCATCTCTTTTCACTCAACTCTCTTTTGTCAAATGCTGCCCCTATGGTTCTTTTAAAGACATTTCTTTCTTTCTTTAGGCTTAATTATAGGTATTTTGGGTCTACCAGATTTCTATGGGACCACATCCTTAAGCTTTCTAGGAGTATTTTTATTCATCTGGAAGAATCTACTAGTTACCACCTTAATTTTTTCATAGCTTTTAACAAAGGGCATGACTACTTCATCTTTGATTTGGTTTTTACTACCAAGCTTAATCAAATGGCCACGGTCTTGATTTAATTTCCCCTCACCCCCCAGCATAATTTGCAAATCTACTCTCTGGAAAGGTATAGATGAAAGACAGTTTTATTTTTCAGCCTAGCAAGTTCTGGCCTCTTTATATACCTTCCAAAGTCTGCTTGTAAACTGGCCAGTTCTTTTCTGAATTTATCTTTGCTTTGTAGTGTCTTTTTTGTTACAGGCAAAAAGGATAAGCTGGAGCTTTGAACATCCTGCCTGTAAAACGTCTTTCCCAAGACTACATGTTAATTAGGTACACTTTTTAAAAAATCTTATTTCTTTAGAGAGAGAGAAGGAGAAAGAGAGAGGACACGTGGATGTGCACACACATAAGTGGGGGAGGGGCAGAGAGAGAATCCCAAGCAGGCTCCACACTGTCAGTGCAGAGCCAGATGTGGGGCTCAAACTCACGAATCCTCAAACTCATGAACCATGAGATCATGACCTGAGCAGAAATCGAGAGTCAGACACTTAAACTCTTTTTTTTTAAATTTTTTAATGTTTATTTAATTTTGGTAGACAGAGAGAACACAAGCAGGAGAGAAGAGAGAGAATGCTATATACATTGCAGCATTCATTTCTATTTTGGTTAACTGTTGCCGTTAACGATACTGCCAACAAACCATCCTGAAACTCAACACCTTAAGCAAGTCATTTATTTTTACAGGTCTCTAGGTCAGCGGCAACAGCTCTACTCATATGTTGTCAGACTCATCTTGGGACCAGTGGTCTAGTCTGAGCATGTTCTTCTAATGTTGATGGCAGAAATACTAGATATCAAGTCCACTCACTTGAACCATATCAAGTCTCTGTCCCTCCCATCCCACCACTGTTAACAATTCATTGGCCAGAAAAATCACATGGTTGAGCTCAAGGTTAAAAAGAAAGGAAATGCATTCCTAATTAATGTAGTGGAAGGCAATGCAAATTTAAGTGATCAAGGGCATGGATACAAAGGCGAAGAGCTGAGGCAATAATATACTCTAACATGGTGAATTACATTAATATTTCATGTCCATGTTAAATTGCTCATGTTAAAATATTGCATTCCTAGAATAATCTAAATTTTATCCTAATGGATTATACTCTTTATCTGGCTGGACTTGACATGTAAATATTTTGTTTAAGAGTTTGAACTTATTTTCCTGACAGATTGGCTGGTATGTTTTTTTTAATGCCAGTTTTTAACATTAAGATATATTTGGCCTCATAAAATGAATTGGAAAAGTTTCCCTACTTATCTATATTCTGAGTGTGTATAAATTTGGTATTGTTTCTTAAATGTTTGGTAGAATTTATTAATAAAGTCATACATACCTGGTGATTATTTTTGTGAAAAGCTTTTGCCCATGGTTTGAATTTATTTAATGTTTTTTAAAAAAACGTTTATTTTTGAGAGAGAGTGAGCAGAGGAGGGACAGAGAGAGAGGGGCACAGATGATCCAAAGCAGGCTCTACACACTGACTGCAGTAAGCCACACATGGGGCTTGAACTCACAAACCGTGAGATCATGACCTGAGCCAAAGTCGGATGCTCAACCAACTGAGCCACTCAGGCACTCAATGTTTTGTTTTTGTTTTTGTTTCTATATATTTATTTTGAGAGAGAGAGCATGCAGGGGAGGGGCAGAGAGACAGGGAGAGAGAGAATCCTAAGCAGGTTCTGTGCTATCAGTGTGGAGCCCTATGTGAGTCTCGACTTCATGAACAGTGAGATCATAACCTGAGCCAAAATCAAGAGCCAGATGCTTAACCCTGAGCCACCCAGGCACCCCTGAATTTATTTAATGTTACTCAGATACTCATTTTCTTCTTGTGTCAGTTTTGTTTGACATTTGTGCTTTTCTAGAAATGTTCCATTTTATGCAAATTTTCAAATTTTGGGGCAGAAGTTGGTATCATTTTATCCTTATTTTATCCTTTTAATGTCTGTGGGTCCAAGAGTTATTCTTCATATTGATGTTTTCTGCCATCTCCCTTTCTCTCTTACACTTC
Organism: Cryptoprocta ferox; assembly: GCA_028646485.1. Classification (NCBI taxonomy): domain Eukaryota; kingdom Metazoa; phylum Chordata; class Mammalia; order Carnivora; family Eupleridae; genus Cryptoprocta; species Cryptoprocta ferox. The sequence goes on from CM053559.1 coordinate 74,672,904, forward strand.
ATCACCTCCTATTGGAACTGTCTCTTCCATCTTGTTGTCTTACATTTGCTTTACAGAGGCCATTGTTTCAGCCAGATTTTTGCATTCCAGGTATTGTTAGATTTTTCATTGGCTCTATGCCAATATTTTTGTGGTGAGTGTTCTTTATTTACTTTTGCTTTTCTTATTCTTTTCTTCCTATTATTCTTGGGGTATCTGCTAGAAAAGATTTTCTTCTGGCTTCATTTTGATCACTTACCTTTAAATGAGTTGAGATTAATTTCCTATACCAATGACTTGCAGAGTAGGGTGGGTCCAGAGCCATGTTTCAATTTTGTAGGCATTTTCCCTGTGCTCTTGCATTTTCATAAGTAAATAGTCCTAAGTCTTTACTTTTTCCCAATCGTAGACATCAAAAGCTGTAAGTCTACTTAGTATTCAAAATTTTTCTTCTCTTCTTGCAAATATGGCTTATCTGTATGATTCCATTTTAACTCTCTTCTGCTTATCAGAACCAAATTGGAATGACTGAAGCTTCCATCTCTAGCATGCCAGTAGCTTTGTTAATTTTAGCTTTGTACCTGAGATCAAGATGAACTCTGGAGATGTGTGCGTACCTTGACTCTTTTCTGCTAACAAAAGATTCTTGTCTTAATTCTTCCTCAGACCCTAAAGCACTTACCTGCTTTTGACCCCTCTTTCAACTTTTTCATCTTGTTAAATTTGGGGAAGATTCATTATTTTGCTAATTTTTTTTGCGAATGCATATTGTTTCTTTTTTCTTGTTCCCCTTGTTGCATTTAACTTTCTTTCTAAAAAGGTGATGGAAAATGCTGATTTTACAGAATTAATCAAAATTATGGACTGTGTTGATACGTGTCATATTTTGTTTGAAGTAATCTTTTGTTGGTGCTCTTGAGGTCAAATCCTGTGCTCTTTTCTCATTAATGCACAGCAGTTGGCCTCAGGTGGATTAGAGACCAACTGTTTTGGTAGATCTAAACAAATCCAAATCCATTTTTGAAAAACATGATTTACAATGAGTTTTCCAATGAAAAGAAAAGAAACATCATTTTTGCATTTGAAGAAATCTTTCCATATCTATCTATCTATCTTATAATCATATGATAATAAAGAAAAAGAAATGACTATTTATGGTTAAAACATTAGATATATATTAGTTGAGATCCTTGAGTAGACCGAAAACTGTATGATGTAGCCCTAAGGAGGAGAAAATACATATACATGGTACCAAACTAACATAGGGAAATGGTAGAGTAGATCTCAGCAGGTAGGACCAGGCTATCTGAGGTCTAATCCCATCTCTGTTCTGTCCCAGCTGTGTGGCTTCAGGAAGTCACTTAAACTCTCTGTGTTCTCATTTGTAAAGATGCAGAAATAGTAGCATCTCTCTGATAACGCTGTTGAGTTGATACATGTGAGGAGGTTAGAATAGTATCTGGCATATATTAAGTATTCAATAGATGCTTACTCTTATTGTGTGACAGTTGACCTTATGCAAAATTCTCCACAAGTCAAAATAAAGTTTTTTGTGTGTGAAATGTATAAATTTATGTATACATTTCCTCAGCTAGATAGTGGTTGTGTTTTATTTGCAAAGGCTACTTTTCTAGCTTAAAAAAATGTCAGAGGAACTCCCCGTGGATGTTACTGACATCCAAATGAACTCTGTAAAATACCACTGCTTTTTTTTATGCCCACAAATATTTCTTGGAACATTTTGAGGGCTTTGATTTTATTATAAAAGTGATTCATGGTCAGAGATAAAAACTATTAGGATGGAAAATCTTAAAGTAAAAATTAAAAATTATCTTCTCTGATCCACTCCTACACTCTCAATTTCTACTGTACGTTCTGTTAACTTCTGTTAACAGTTTCTTGTATATTCTTTAAATGACATTATTTTAAAATGTCTTTTATTTGCTGCATAAATTCTTTCTTAGCCTTTTATTTTTCTATTACAACCACCCGAATTCCTTTACTTGTCTATATATTCTGAGGTAGGTAGGCTAGAAATCACTTTTGGAACTCTACACAGACATGGGCTTTCTTTATCAAAAACAACATGTTCATTTAGAAAAAGAACTTGAATGAACAAGACTATCTTTTGAAACACTAAAATCTGTGATGATTATATTTGTAATGACGATGGTCAATGATGGTGTGTGTATATGCATTTTTGTGAGTAGATTACTGCCATTTCACCTCTATTTTATCCATTGTTAATAACTATGGCAGTGGGATTTGCTGGTCAGTCACAGATTTTGTAAATGGTCTGCCATCTTTAGTGGCAAGTAATATTTTATATTTTGTTTTAGCACAAAAGGTATGAACGATATCCTTTCACTGACACATATAAAGCAAGATGTGAGCTTTTTAAAATGTGCAGCATGTCTTGGGTACATATGCTGGAAGATTAAGGCAGAGAAAAATGACCAAGGCTAATGCATTTGAAGCCTGCTATAAAGTACAATATACTTTAAGGTAGGACTGTTTTGGATTTCTTCCAAACCATTTATTTCTAAAGAACCATAAGAACCTTATTAAATAGGGGTTATCCTGGGCAATGTTATAATGTCCTTTTAAGTCTCAGCTTTCTTTTTCCACACAGTTCTCCCTTTCCTCCAGAGACTATTTTATCCAGTCCTTCAGGAGCTCCCAGACTGTTTCTCCTTCCCATTACTCCAAACTCACTATTCATTTACTTCACCATGTTCGGATCCCATCTCTTACTCTGAGTAGACAAGGTACCTTTCAACTTAATTCTTTAATTAAAGGGATATACACCATTCTTGAAGGAGCTGGGAGTTTTTGAGACCTTTAAGCCTCACTCTACCAGCTGAGAAGAAAGATGATCCTTCATTTAATATGTTGTCATTTCAAAGACAGTCAGGTATCATTTTAGTGAGGGTCCTGATTGATTTATCTGTCCCAAACTTTTTGGTTATCATCAAGTAACTTGGTAAAGAACACCAAGGAAAAGCATGTTACTTTTTTTTAGTGGCCAGATAGATTTTTTTGGTTTGAAGATTCCCTCACACCCAAGTCTTACTGTGATTAACTGCTTAATTCCTGCTTCTGCTTTGAAGGTGAAGTCCCCTTTGCCATGGTTTCAGCCTTTGGTTGATAAAGGTGCTGTAGTAGTGAGTTGGTGATAGAGTCACAGCAAAAAATGGCAAAGCACAGTGCTGTAATGACTGCCAATGTTTGATACCCGGGTCGGGTCTGTTTGCAATTATTTTAGAGTGTGAAATAATTTCAAATTTAATTCACAAGCAAGGGACAGTGGAAAAATTCTGTTGTGAAAAAAGAGACACCATGATAAGGTGTCTCAGCTCCTCCAAAAACGGGTTGTCACTACTATTAGGCATCTTTTCTGGGCTTGAGATGCAGTAGGTGTTTCTTTAGGATCTGAAATTCCATCAATAACATTTATGATTCTTTTTTTTAAGTTTTTTAAATGTTTATTTAATTTTGAAAGAGAGACAGAGGTGAGTCAGGGAGGGGCAGAGAGAGACTGAGACAGAATCCGAAGCAGGCTCCAGGCTCCGAGTTGTCAGCACAGAGCCCGACACAGGGCTCGAACTCAGGAGCCATGAGATCATAACCTGAGCTGAAGCCAGATGCTTAACTGACTGAGCCATCCAGGCGCCCCGACACTTATGATTCTTTTAAGAGTTTTGCAATGTACTTGAACTACCTGATAATCTTATTTGTGGGAAACTATTTTCTTGTTATCTATCCAAAGGCTACCTGATGATTTTTCAGTATGTATCTTTGTGTGACTATCTTTTCTGAGAATTTAAATTACTACTTCATAACTCTTAGTATTATATATAATCATTTGACTAAGTGTCAGAAAGGACTTAAAAGGAGAGCTGATGATATAAAAAGGAAGTTAGACAGCGGAGTGACTCCACTAATTTTTAATATTTGACTAATACCCCAGTATTGAAGTATGGGTTAGTCAGCTTTCTGTAGGAGAGAAGCTCACTTCTTAATCCCATCTCCTTATCTGGTAAAGTATACACTGAGATTCTAAACAAGTACTCTGGAATTCACTATTATTTTAAGCAACAGAATTCCATTTAGAAAATGTGCTTATATGTTCTTATGTTCCTTTATTCAGAAACTTCCTTTGCTTTTAGGATAATAATCACTCATTTGTGAAATCAAATTCAGTACTGTTGAAGACACCTTAAGTATGTATATCTTCCCATTGTCAAAATCTTTTTGTGTGTTTGAAGGTAAAATAAAAATGGTTAAAATAATGATTAACTGAAGAGTACCTGGGTGGCTCAGTCGGTTAAGCCGACTCTTGACTTCTGCTCAGGTCATCACCTCATGGTTCATGGGTTTGAGCCCCACATCATGGTCCACACTGACATTGCGGAGCCTGCTTGAGAGTCTCTCTCTCCCTTGCTCTCTGCCCCTCCCCACTCACATGCTTGCTCTCTCTCTCAAAATAAATAAACTTAAAATAAATAAATAAGTAAATAAAATAACGATATATGGAAAAGAAAAGAAAGAAAGAAAAGAGAGAAAGCAAGGAAACAAGCTCCGATGTAATATCTACATTAGGTTCACTTTTTTTCAGTTTCTAGTTGTAGCAAATGCTACCCAGAAAATATCAGCTTTGTATTTTAATCCAACCCACATCTTTGGGAAGAAATGTGACCTGGCTAAGAGCAAAGAGTGCTGATGGCTAACTGGAATGGCAGGTTTGCAGGATGTTTCTGATTTAACATTTGCTGAGCAAAGGAGCGACTATGTTTCTTTGTAATTCAGGACACTCGGATAGCAATGCTGTGTGTGTCAACACTACTAAACCAGCCACTGAGTGGATGCTGGCTCTCCCAAGGAAAAATCTGCAATCAATTCAAACAAAAGATTACTTGGACTCAAAATGTACTAATGTACTAATGTAGTGGCCAGAGTACCGTTTTCTTATTATTTCCCCACAAAGTATCTCAGTTTTTAGCTTGTAGAAGGCATATAGCTAAGTAACAAGAGGCAGAATCTACTATTTAATTAATTAAACAAGGAGGCCATTAGACTGATGTGGATCTTGCACCGTAATAGCTTAGAGAAGCAAACCAAAATCTGAGCCTAGAAATGCCTCCAGGTTACAAAATCAAAATGCTAAGGACAACCAATCACAAACAGCTAACTAGGCTTTAACCTATAGCCAATCTACTAATTTCCTTTCTTTGCTTCTGCATTTTCTCTGTAATAAGTCTTTCCCCGGCTCCTATTAGCAGAGTACTTCTAACCACGTTTGAAATCGACTTTTGCTCAAAATAAACCCTCAAAAATTTTAATGTGCCTCAGATTACCTTTTGACATTACCTAAAGTCAAGGACAGTGTGATGGGGATAATTAAAAATACAGGGACTTTTATAAGATCCAAATGCAGCAAGTGCAGATGGTCCTTCCTGGAGCTGAACAGGAGAAAGTAATCAAGTCTCTTCTTGCCTCCCTGTCTCCCTGTCTCTTTCTGTCTTTATCTCTTGCTCTGTCTCTCTCTCTTACATATACACATGTGCACGCAAGCACACACACGTCCTTTGTCTTGGATATACACCGGCTTCATTCTTTTCTTTTTATAGATTGGCTACTTATGCTTAATTACCAGGTCCATCTGGTCTTTTAGTTCAAGTTTTAATATGGCTAATGAAATCTCTGTGTCCCTATTTTTAGATTCTAGGAAGAGAGAATCATTTTGGCCCTGGATGTGATATCCATACTGAGCCCAGAGCCCCTGAGTCTATAGTGGAAAGACAGTCTGAATTCTGGCACAGATGACCAGCTGTGTGGTCTTAAATATGTCACCTTGCCAATCTGGGTTGGAGTTTGGGATCCAGGCATGGCGAGAGGCAGTCAAATTAGAGGTAAAGGCCGAGCCAGACCGAGTAGGGTGTAGGAGAAAGCCGGGGTGGATAGGAAGTTAATTCTTTATCTCCATCTCTGCTTTGAACTTTGGAGCTTCATTTTTAGAATCACTTAAAGAGACTGTACCAGATACACAAAGAAATAATTTTATTTTCTTTCTGGGTACTCTTTCCTCACCTCTGCCCTTTCCTATTTCCCTTGATTCATTTCCTCCTCCTCTTTCCTTCATTTGCCCTTTAACGACAAAACCACAGTCTGAGGAGTGCCAAAGACAGACGCTGGTGCATGTGTCAGAGACCAGGAGAGAAGGCTGAAGGGCAGGAGGAGGTTAGGAGGCCAGTCCAAGCCTGGAAGACTGGCTCACAGCATACGGGGAGACAGCCTCACTGTTCATGTCTATGGTAGCTATTCCTGGGCTTGTGGAAATGAGCAAATGCCAGTTTTGACCAACTCTGCTTTTATTATTCCTGTAAACAAGACAACTCTACTACACAAAGGGAGATGTCTAAAACAACCAATTTATATTAATATTCAAACAAATAATAAGATAAATACCCCCTACTTATTTAAAAAAAATACAGTAGCCCAAGTTGATAGCATGGAATTTTTAACTGAATTCTGTTAGTCCGTTATAAAAATTTCAGTCATTAGGAAGTAAAGGCTGCCTGTAGTCTGAAGGACCAAACTATCTATCTATTATCTATCTATCATCTATTTCTCTATCATCTTTCTATATTTCTATTTATCTTTCATACCCTTGTTAAAAACAAATCCATCTCCTTCTTTTATAATCATATTCTCTGCTTATTGACCTGGGCCAGAATCAACTTCAAAAGTCCAAACTTTGCAGGTAGAAGTGATTTCAAAAACACAACTTACCAGAGGGTCATGGAATAGCAGAAGCATTTATATTTGTGTCTCTGATCTTGAATGCCCACATTCATGAATTTACTTTTACTTACCCATGAGTCAGTGCTTGAATTTTTTAAAACAGAAATGGCTGATGATCCAATTTTATCTGATTTAGGTTTGCATTCTTGGATGCACAATGATGCATATATAACAGAAGGAAATGTGTGGTTAAATGTCTCATAGACCTTCTGAGAATGTTTTCCTTTAGAAAATGTCCTATGGAATCTAATGATATCATATAAACATTTGATTTGATTTCTCACCAGAATAAAACATCAGTGGTACCTCTCCCAAACTCATAGCATGACAATTTATTACTCAATTAGTGATACAAAGAAGCTCATGTGCTACTTTCTTTATTATATATTCTCATTATGGTTTATTAATATGGATCCAAAATACACTGCATTCCATGCTATGTTATTTATATGATAGTGAGACTGTTGTAATTTATTTATTCTACAAAGTGTTTATAAGATATTCATATTTACATATTACTATTTTTATCACAGGAGTCTATGTTTGGTGCTAGTATTCAAAATCTAGGAGAAAAATGATTCCTTTGGTATTTCACTTTTAAAGTGATGTATGCTAATTAATATATTGCACTATATGCTGCTTTGTAAGCAGAAACCAGGGAAAATTGGGTCATGCATCCTTTTTACTATTGTATTCATTCATGTACAATATGGAATCAGTGTCAGTGTCTCATATTTATTAACTTATTTCAAAACAAAAACAGAACCAACCTTGCGATGTTGCCAAAGAAACTGAAACAAGTTTCTTCCTGGCAGGGACTGGATTTGAGTAAATAAAGTTTATTATGCTGTCCTTCTGCCCATAGCCAAGTCATCCACAACCCTAACTCTCCAATAGTTACAATGATTTGAACATTTCTATGGCCAGAATCCAAATTGCTTCTTTGTAACACTGTAGTGGGATACATGTAAAGCCATTTAGCACTATGGTGGATACTGACTTGAGTTTATTCTGTGAGATTATTTATTCAAATTATCTTTGAATGAAGGCAATGCAAAAAAGGTTTTGTTTTGTTTTTTCAAAAAAATGTTTTAATGCCTGTGACACTAAGACCTATAAACAGTTATGTAAGTGTAATTAATCTTTTAAAAAAAGGGTATCTACCTGTATTAATCTAATAGTAGGTGGCAGAAATAAACAACTTTCTTTTTATTTTTTTATGTATTTATGTATTTATTTATTTATATTTTTTATTTGAGAGAGAGAGAGAGAGAGAAAGAAGCAGGGGAGAGGGACAGAGGGAGGGGCAGGGGAGAATCTTAAGCAGGCTCCATGCTTAACACCGAGCCCAAGGTGGGGCTGGATTCTACAACCCTGGGGTCATGACCTGAGCCGAAATCAAGAGTTGGATGCCCAACCAACTGAGACACCCAGGCGCCCCAGAACACCTTTCTTTCAATAATTTACAATAAGAATTGTTTCAGTGTTAAGAGCGAGTGATATTACAAATTGGTAAAGGGAAGTAGTCCATGTGAATTCTTTAGTGTTTCATGACACTACAGAAAAACAAAGAAGAGTCAGGAAAATAGCTATGTCAAGCTTCATATTCCTCACATGGAAAATGAAGGAGACAGATGATCTTCCCAGACATTCTTCCTATTCAGTGTTTTGCAAAGACCCACGATGGCGCCTGTATTGGACTTCCACTAGTCACTTCTAAGAGGAGCTGCAACAGAGCCTGAGCAAAAGAAGTCTGGCTTTGAGAATCTCTGAACACAGAGATTGCTTTCCCTTTTCCTTTGCTTGGCAACTGGATGTGATGTGAACTTTGGCTTCTAGCAAGGCAGGTTTGTTCTTTGCTAGAGAACTTTGTGGACACATCCGCTTTGATCAGTGTTTCAATATAGCAGCATGAATATCATCCAAGTTATTAAATAAATGAAGGCAGTTTCCTAAGGGGTCTGCCATCTGCTTTGTCTACTAGTCCTAAGGGGACTGAGCATGTAACATCATGTTTTGAAAAACATCAGAGAAAATGAATCAAGAAACTGCTGATAATGGAATACAGACCATTGACTTCATATTTACAAACCGAAGCATATTTAAAGCTCTTTGCTTTAAGCCTTTACAAATAATTTTATAAGTATTGACCTAACAAAATAGAGCTTTTTTTGTTTTGTTTTGTTTTGTTTTGTTTTGTTTTAATTGGACAAGATATGGATTTCAGATTTTGTTAGCACAGAAAAAAAATAATGTAAAATCATTCTTGGCTATGGTTCTCTCCCCTGGCTTTCCTGAGCCTTCTTTAAAGCCAGAGAATTGGTGTCTTATCCAATATTGTAGGCAGCCTTAGAGCACTGCCACTAAAAGGAAGTTCAAAATGACTACAAAGCACTTTGTGAATATGGATTCTATCCAGAGGCTAAATGAAAATCTATAGCAGTAAACAATAATTAAAGATTGTACTCCAAGTGGTAGGCACATAATTTTAGTAATTTAATAAAACTGTAACGTATAAGTAAACATATTACTTCTCTAGTTTATTGATGGTCAACTAACAGCTGCAATAGGAATGGATGTTTTGTGAATTTGTGAGTTATTCTTCTGCTTAGTCTTTCATTCCTGAAACTAAATGTTTAAGTCATGTTTTCAGCTTTCATTCTTTGTATTATATAAAAAGAACTCTTCCTTCAGGCCTAAAAATATAAGTGGGACATATTTGTGTAATCCAAACATATTTTTCATTATTAATGGCCACAACCAGCCCGTGATGAGGGTTACGATTCACTATGTGAATACACAATTGAAGGTGCCCAGCTTGTCATTGGGGGAGGAGAGCTGTATGTTAATGTGAGGGAATTACCACTGAATTCTAGTCCTATCAATTGTGTCTCTCTTGGAAACATGTTTCTCTGTATCTGCCTCTTGGGATTGTTTTATATAGTGATCATATCTGGCATGCAGTGATTCTATAGTGATATAAAGTCATTTACTCACATGGCATATGCAAGTCATGAGTCCTGTGGTTTCTGTTTAATAAATGTTTACTCAGGGGTGCCTGGGTGGCTCAGTTGGTTAAGTGTACGACTCTTGATTTTGGCTCAGGTCATGATCTCCCAGTTTGTGAGTTCAAGACCTGCAAGGAGTCCATGTTGGCAGCATGGAGCTTGCTTGGGATTATTCTTCTCTCTCTTTTCTCTCTGCCCCTCCCCCACTTGTTTTCTTTCTTTCAAAATAAATAAACAAACTTAAAAAAGATGTTCACTCAGCTGTCTTGTTATTAAATGAAGTCCGAATTCCTTGTTTGAACTCTGCACAACACATATGTGTGGGTCAGAGAAAACTCTTTCATTTGCCTCTATTTTATTTTGTTTATTTTATTTTATTTATATACATAGAGAATGTAAGTGGGGGAGAGGGGCAGAAGGAGAGAGAGAGAATCTTAAAGCAGGCTCCACACTCAACATGGAGCCCGATGTAGGACTCAATCCCATGACCCTGGGATCATGACCTGAACTGAAATCAAGAGTCAGATGCTCAACCAACTGAGCCACCCAGATGCCCCATCATTTGCTTTAATTTTTAGACGGAATAGAATTTTCTTGACATTCAACTTTAAACTTATCTTTTAAAAATCTACCAAAGGTTTATTACAACCTAGACTCAAATTTGCTTATTGGAGTATTGTGTTCCTTGATAAAATGGAATCAAGTTTTATGGGATTACTTCTAGACACATGATGGGAAATTGCTAGAAAATAATTACTAAAATGTAGGCAATAGGCAAGGGAGCTTTCCAGTAAATTAACACTAATTTTTCTGAGTAAGAAAACTTTAAGAGTAAGTAGAAAATAACATTTATGGAAAACAATAAATATATAAACAGCACTGCCAGAGAAATGAAATAAAATCCTGGCTGACCACTTAATTTACTAGGTGATCCTGTGAAAATTACATAACCTGATGTCTGTACTTCAGTGTCCTAATCAGATAAATGGGTGTGATAATGGTACATTTTTCATACAAGTTGTTGTGATGATTTGGGGTATCTGGGTGGCTTAGCGAAGCATCTGACTCTTGATTTGGTTCTGGTCATGATCCCAAGATCATGGGATTGAATCCCACAATGGGCTCCATGTTGGGCAGCATGAATCCTGCTTAAGATTCTCTCTCTCTCCCTCTCCCTCTGTCCTTCCCCTGTTCACTCTCTCTTAAAAAAAAAAAAAAAAAAAGTTGTTGTGAGGAGTAATTGAGATTATTATGTAAAGAACTTGGTAGAGTGCCTGTTCATAGACATCCCTCAATATTGATTAATAGTAGTAATGTGGTACTTAGCACAGTGCCTGGCATGGAGTTTTGCATAATTGTGTAGATGGTACATTGAAGAAACATCATGATTGGCTTGTAACCATAATGATAAGTTTGTCTCTGACTGCCCCTTTACAATTTACTCACTAAGAAGACATTTCTCTTGTCAGTAGATGAAAACTGAGCAGGTCCATGACCTTTATGTTCATTCTTAGTAAGGGTAAGAAAAAGTAAGGACAGAATTATGGTTATTTTAAGGTACAAAATGCTCTGTCAAGTCATAAATCTGGTATTCAAAGATCTGCATTAATATTTCACTCTTCGTCAAAGTTACACCTTCACCTCCTCTTCCTGCTCCTTCTGGCATCTGCAGTTGGTTGGCCGAATGCCTGGGGCGGGGGGAAGGGGGTGTGAGGCATCGCTGTGGTGTTTGCACTCTCTGCCCTCTGTGTCAGACCACATCAGGGATGGATTAGGGGAGAACAGGGGGCAGGACTGCCAAGTTCTTTCTTGACTGATCACTGAGCCTGGCAGGAACTAGCTTATTCTCTGGCTCTAGATGTTTAAACGTGGATCTTTGTCTAGTGGACTTCTCTTTGGCAGGCCACTATTCCCTCAGCCAGAGTCTCTAGGAGCATATTTTGTACATACCTTCTCACTGTTAAAGTCCCCATCACCTTCCCAGGTTGCCATCTTAGCAGAATTTGAAATGGTTCCAGGCACACATTTCCCTCCATAAGGAACAATCTCTCACTCCTCATCCATGGCACTGGTGGGAGGGTAGTTGCTTCCTAAATGCTCTTCTCTACTTTTCCCTCTCCAGGGCATGTGTCAGGCAAATGCCATCACATCACATCACATCACATCACATCACATCACATCACATCACATCACATCACATCACAGTATCTCTCAATTGCAGACAACAAATTACAAACTTTCCGAGTGGTTCCCTGGAAGCTTGCTCTCTTTAGCTTAAAGAGAAGGAAGAAACACCAATTCTCCCTTGTTCTTCCTGCTTCTCACAGGGAAGCCTGTCACCCCTCTGAAGAAGGGAGGGCACCCCTCAGGGAGCCACTCCCTCCAGGAATCCCTCACAAATATCCTTGAATACTTGTATGTTTCTAAAACGGATAAAGAGGAATTAAAACACTGTGGGGTAGTTTATGATTTCTCCTTTGGAATTTCTGTTATTTCTGCAGAATAACTCTATATTATTATAGAAACAATAACAAGCACAATAATAATAAATAAGATTTATGGAATGCTTACTATTGCCAGATATTGTGCATATGCTATTTTATTTAATCTGTTAAAAAGAAAATCCTGCTATAAAATAGGTCCTAGTTTCTAATTCAAAAAAATAAGGATACTTACTGAAGCATTGAGACCTTTAGTTACATGTTCAAGGCCACATAGCCAATTAAAGCCCTAGCATTTTAATTTTGAGGGACACAAGCACATTGTAAGCTGCTTCTTCATTACTATTAAATGAATCCGTGATTATATTAGTCTCACTTTCCAATATCCCCTGGGATTTTACAGTTCCTGACAGAAGATAGGCTTCAAATTTTTATTGAATGAGTGGGAAAGAAAACAAGTGACAAAACTCGAAAGATTCTATAAAATAGATTATAGTCTTAAGGATAAAAGGTTCTTTTCTGCAACTGGGTCAGTGTATGAATTTGTCAGGGGTGGGACAGAATTCAGGCCATAACACATGGTGACAACTGTAACAATTCCACAACATGGGTTGACAGCCTCTTTTTGAATTATCCTCCCAGATTTGTGTGGTCAACTAATTTGAGAAAATGGCAGTGGTATTTTTCAATGAAAATTTTTTTCCACTGCTTAGCTTACTGGAGAGAAACACATGCTCCGAATTGAACAACGTTGTTTTACGAACAGATTTTGTTTGTGGAATCTACACTCCTTCTAACTCTCTGGTGACTAACAAAATTCATGTAAGAAGTGAGATCAGAGTCTTTACATGTTCTGATCTTGGGGCAAATTATTCCCCAGGAACTGAGTGAGTAGCGTGTGTTCACAGGGTCAGCAGTGAACAGAGCTCCCCACAGAACTGGGAAAAAAGACTCGGAATCTGGCTCATTAGTTTGTTACTCTGCAGATTCCTTGTTCATTTAAAAAGAGGTCAGCATCTTAGCCCTTTTTTTTTTGTTTTTTTTTTTTTTTTTTTGGTTTCATTTCAGCTCACTCTTCTCTGCAGAAGTCTTCTTTGATTTCTGAGTTTTTAGAATTTTCTTGGCAGGGTTTTCTAGAGCTGCTCTTAATATTCTCTTAATAACCAGTTTTGGAATTTTCCATAATAAATGCTTTTCACAATTGGTAATTGTAAACACCATATGCCTTCTGTTTATTTAATTCTTCTCAAGGCTTCATCAAATCCATGTTTATAATATAAAGAAAAAGCACTATGGAATTTAAATTTGTTAAAGAAAGATGATGTAGGCTCTGTAGCCAATTTCCCGGGTTTGAAATCTGCCTCCCCAATTTATAATCAGCATGTCTTGGGAAAGTTATTTAACTTCTTTGTGTCTCAGCTTTCTCATCTGTAAGATGGGGATAAAATAAGATGTTGTTGAGATTAAAGGAACTGATTTATTTAAAAGGACTTAGAATTAACAAAGAATGTTGCTTGGCACAAAGAAACACTCGGGAAATGTTAGCTGCCAATTATTTTTGTTGCTTTTGTTTTTACTGAGTAGTGTGGATGTTTCTTGGCAGTTGAGGAAACTCCATGATGCTACTTCTCACTATTCAGAACCAGCTACCAGGGGAGGTCATGGCCACCAGGCCTTGGTTCCAGGAAGACCAAACCTCTGTAGAGTTGCATGGGACTCTGGGCTCTTGGCTTTGCCCTTGTCCATTTCTTCCAAGCTGGGGACATGACTTAAGTGAAGTAAAATCAGCTTTCACCCTCCTCCTTCCCACTCCCCCAGCCTGCTCCCTTGACCGTTAGCTGGAAGTAGACACTAGACTTTTGGACTTAGCTTTGTCTTCATGTTTATGAACATGAGATGGGCTTCTTTGCACAGCAATGGGAACCCATTTAGGTTTATTTTAGTGACTGTCTCAATGCCATTGGTACTTTCTGCCACAGCTACATCCACCACCAGAAGATCTCTGTGTGCCCTACCACCTAGGGCTCTTCATGCCCTCCAGGTGCTCTGATCCATCCTGGGGAACCTGGACTGGTCTCCTCAAAGGGCACAAGAAATTACAGGAGTTTAGAACTTGAGAGACTGGGATAAGGAGGACAGCTTGGGAAGGTAAATCAGTGTGCCAGCAAGATATTGTAGATTTGGGAAGCATCCTCCTCGCAGCACAGACTGTGGAATAAGTCAGAGTGATCTGAGTCCTGGGCAGGTCTCTCAACATTGGCAAGCTTAGGTTTTCTGATGTGTAAAATGGAGTTAATTATATTTCCTACTTACAGGTTGATTGTTGAAAGATTTATTAAGTTTACATCTATTTATCTATCTTTCCATCATCTCTCTTAGATATAACTTTATCTGGGACCTAACACATTGTAAGTATTCAATAAATATACTGGAAAGAAAAAGAAAGAAAGAAAGGAAGGAAGGAAGGAAGGAAGGAAGGAAGGAAGGAGGGAAGGGAAGAAGGAAAGAAAGAGAAAGAAAGGAAAGAAAAAGAAAGAGTGGTTTCTCTACTCGAGGCAGCTAGGCTGGCCAGTTTCTGGTCTCTCTCTCTTACACTAAACTGTAGCCACCAGAGACATTTGTGCCTAGACCAAAACAAATTTGGAGAGGCAGGTGGGAGGTCTCTTGGAACTGCCCTCTTCTAGTTGAGGGGCAGAGTATAGGCAGACTGGAGGAAGTAAGTGGAGTGGGGCAGGTTGATGGTGAAAACAATGAAGTGATCTGTGTTCACAGGAGAGGGTTAGATATGGTCTCCAGGGTTCATTTTCAACTTCCCAAGAAAATACAAATGTTAAGAAGAACCAATGAGAGATTATACTGCTGTTCAGATTCAGATTCAACCAAGAGAGTTATATTCTAGAAAGTGTTTGATATGCTATTAAGGCCATTTGTCTTGGTGATAGATTATTTGTAGTCTGATGAAAAACAATGACTAAGGGGCACCTGGGTGGGTGGCTCGTTTGGTTAAACATCTGAATCTCAGTTTTGGCTCAAGGTCATGATTTCATGGTTTTGTGAGTTTGAGCTCTGTGTCAGGGGATTATCTCTCTCCCTCTCCCTACTGCCCTACTCACGCCATCTCTCTCTTTCAAAATAAATAAATAAACTTAAAAAAAAAATGACTAAGATGGGGCCCATTTCAAGGCAGACATTTTCCTGAGTTGTCCCCAGCCACTGTGCTGACTGGATGCTCACCTGCTTTCTTGCATGTATAATCAGCCCTACTTTACAATTATACTTTCCAGACACTGTAGCCAGTGAGCCAGTGAGTAGTTCTCTCCTACACCAACTACATGTCCTTTGTTGTTTATCAATTAGTAGATATTCAGTGTCACTATCTTCAATTAGCACTTGTTACTATTATCAGTGCTAAATTCAGGGATTCCTTGATTTTTTATTTGAGAGAAGCAGGAAAACCATCAATATCAATATCAGTCAGCTCAAACTGATTATGGAAACTGGTTAGTCATGAGGTATTTCAAGGAGTCCAGTCTGACCTTTGAGCAAAGTACTCTGATAAATTAGTGAAAACTGACAAGACACGATAGAAATGGTTTCAGAAATTCAGGAAAAGAATGCATTTAGGTTGTGTGTTTTTCATCCCACAGAGACTACTTCCATCTTCTTCATTTTATATCTTTGCCTTATTCCTATTATTTCCATAGCCCTCCTTTGCCCTGGTAACATCTCTTTTCAAACCAGTTAACAAACTCACTCTTGGGTGTAAATTCATTTAGCTATCGAGTTGCCTAATTTGTGTAGGGCCCATATCCAGCAGGTTAGTGAAGTTTGCTTCCTGCTCCCTAAGAGTAGACTTCATAACTTGGCAGAAATTTCAAGAATAAATTACATAAACTTAGATGGTTTCTCTCTCCAATGGATTGATACTGATTAAGCATCCAAGTCTTATAAAAAAGCATGGCTTTTTATAGCCATGAACTTCAGGCTACATGAAACAGATGAAATATATCATGGAGGTGAGTGAATCATCCTGAAGATCCTGAAATCAGTGGACCTGGTTGCTTGGAGATTCCAAATGGGCAGCAATGGGTCCTGGGAGTTACAGCTTCACTGGAAGCTCTACTCCATGAGAATAGGCACCATATCTGTGTTGTTCATCACCAAGCCTACATAGGACTTGAACACGATACATTTACATTGACTATTGTTGCAGGGACTCAAAGAATTTAAAGGCTGTTCTTACAGAGGAAAACAGGGGAGAGAAAAACTAACTCCTGTAAAGGTAAGGTTAGAAGTCAAGGACACATTCAACTATCTAGTGACCCTGGGAGTTTGTTATTACCAAACATTCAACACAAATGTATCATCAACGTTTCCTTTTCATTAAAAAAAAAAAAAAAAGCACTATGGCAGTTGTAGAGGGACCTTCCCTTTCCATCCTTTCCTCAAAAGGATTTGAAACAGTCAGTCTTATAAAAGTGAAAAATCATAGAGAAAGAGTGGTTTGGGCTAGGGCTGTCTTTTCAAAAACTTCAAAACCTCACAGAAATCTTTAACGGTATTTCTTGTGGTCTCTCACACTCTTCTCCAGAGCAATGGATAAAGTTAAGGCCATCAAATGTCAGACACCCCTACTCCAGAGTGGCATCTAATCTTCTTTGGTCTATTTTATTTATCCTGTTTATACTGACTCTAATCCATGACCTCTGAGCAAAGGGAATCCATTTCCTAGAAGACACCCTTGACTTAACCCTCAAGTTCATATATAAATGGCCATGTTTTATGGTCAAATAATTGCATACATAGTTTTATTTGTTGAGTTATTTATATGAATGTCACTATATCAAAATCCCTTTCCTGACCACATAGTCTAAAGTACTTCCCCATTCCAGCCCACCTCAGCACTTGTTAGCCTTTATCCTGCTTTATTTTTCTTCTTAGCATTTTTATCACCACCTGATATATATTTATTTGTTCATTTGTTTGCTATCTCTTAGCTTAGTGTGGTATTTAGAATTGTAAATAATAAAAGTATACTAAACCATGATCTGGTCCTTGAAGTTGATGGACTTTGGAAGCACAGGAACCTGGGTTTAAATCCTGATACAATCATTTACTAGTACAATCTTATTAATCCTTTTCTTATTTAAAAACGGAATGATATTGGGGCATCTGGATGGCTCAGTCAGTTAAGTTTCCAACTTTGGTGCAGGTCATGATCTCACAGTTTGTGAGTTCAAGCCCTGCTGACAGCTCAGAGCCTACAGTCTGCTTCAGATACTCCCTCACTCATGCTCTGTCTCTTTCTCTCTCAAAAATAAACATTAAAAAAAAACAGAATGAAAAGTGAATAATAATCAAAAGAAGATATCATTTTGATCCTTTAAAACTTTTTTTAAAATGTTTATTTATTTTTGAAAGAGAGAGAGAGAGAGAGAGAGAGAGAGACAGAGCATGAGAGGTGGAGGGGCAGAGAGAGGGGGAGACAGAGAATCTGAAGCAGACTCCAGGCTCTGAGCTGTCAGCACAGAGCCTGACACGGGGCTCAAACTCACAAGCTGTGAGATCATGACCTCAGCCAAAGTTGGACACTTATCTGACTGAATCACCAGGTGTCCCTAATTTTTTCTTTTAATATTTATTTATTAGAGAGTGAGAGTCAGAGCATGAGTGGGGGAGGGACAGAGAGGGAGACACAGAATCCTAAGCAGGCTCCAGGCTCTGAGCTGACAGCACAGAGCCCTACACAGGGCTGGGACTCAGGAACCACAAGATCATGACCTGAGCTGAAGTCGGAAGCTTAACCGACTGAGCCATTCAGGCACCCCAATTCTATTTTAAAGACTAGGAATGATGTATGCAAAATGTCAAAGATTGCTCAGTTCGTGATAATTATAAAAGAAAAAGAGTCATGATTTCAACAACTAGAAAAACAAAGCAACAAAAACTAGAACACCCAGGATATTTATTATAGCTATGAGAAATTCTTAGAATTTTATGGAATTATTTTTCAAGTCGTGTCAGGTGTTGGCAAGGTGTTGCTTGCTACCTATTATAATAATGGATCTTTCAACTCAAAAGTTAATGCCACTACACACATAAAAAACTAAAAACTCTTTAGGCTAATGCTGTGTGTGGATTATAGAAAATGACCAGTGAATCTGTTGTTGTTGTTTTTTTTCTCTCTTTTAAAAACTGTGTAAAACATCAGGGGGCACCTGGTGCCTCAGTTGGTTAAGTGCCCGATTTTGACTCAGGTCATGATCTTGAGGTTTGTGGGTTTGAGCCCCACGTGGAGCTCTGTGCTGACAGCTCAGAGCCTGAAGTCTGCTTCAGATTCTGTATCTCCCTTTCTCTCTGCCCTTTCCCCATCACATTCTGTCTTTCTCTCAATAATAAATAAACATTAAAAAAATCTGTTAAAACATCAGGATACCCCCAATTACTTTTGAATAGCTATGCTCTTTTGCGATTCTGAGTTTATATAGAGAAAATTCAAACAAAAACTCTGGCTTATAGAATTCTTAATGGTTATGTAGTTTGAGTGGGAAACAGACCTTGCTATGGTAAACTTTGGGGGTTAATACGTTACCATAATATAAGGTAGCTTATTGTAAACAACAAATCCACAAATTTATCATTTTCTTTATACTCTTCATTCTATCTTGCCTCTCAAACCTTCCATCTAGGGTGACTTTCCTTTTCTTTAAAGTGTATATCTATTAACACCTTTGATGTATGTTTATTGGTGGTAACTTCTTAGTTTTTATTTGTCTGGAAGTATCTTTAGTTCTTCTTTGTGCTTAAAGGATATTTTTGCCAAATATGTAAATATAACTTTGGCAATTATTTTCTCTCAGCACACTGAAAATATAATCTCACTATTTTCTGGCTTTCCTTGTTGATAAGAAATCAACTGCTCTCTGTTACTGCATTGAGGTTAATTTGGATTTTCTCTCTGGTTCTGTTCTTTGGTTTTCTTTTGGATAATCTTTGGGGTTTTTTTGTTTGTTTTTGGTTGTGCTTAGTTTCACTTTACTATTTCCAAAAGTAGATTTCCTTTCATTTATTCCTGAACTTTTCACTTGGAATCTTTTATTATTTCTAGAAAATTAACATCATTTCTTCAGTCATCTTCTAAGTCATCATCTCTTCAAATGCTTCCTCTACCTCACTTTTCTTTCTCCTTTTGGAACTCTAATTAGATATATATGTAGCAATTTCTCACTTCATTGATTGATCACTTTTAATCAGTGTATGTTAATTGAGCATCAAGCGTTTGCATTAACCCCACTCATGTTTTTTTCCCCCATATGTGAAATCTTTATTTGAACTATATATTCTCTTTGGCAAGTCTTAAGTGAAACATTTTAAATAAATAAAACATCTGACAAAAATATCTCCGCTCCAACCCCCCCCCCGCCGATGTTTTTAAATTTATTTTTCACATGCTTCATTTCTTAAATGAAACATAGTTTTATGTATTTGGTTTATTTTCTTTCTTTCTTTTTTTTATTTTAAAAATGTTTATTTTTGAGAGAGAGAAAGAGACAAGAGTGAGTGGGGGAGGGGGTGGGGAGAGAGAGAGAGGGAGACACAGAAGCCGAAGCAGGCTCCAGGCTCTGAGCTGTCAGCACAAAGCCTGACGAGGTGCTCAAACTCACCAACCATGAGACCATGACCTGAGCGGAAGTTGGACGCTTAGCCGACTGAACCACCCAGGCGCGCCTCTTTGGTTTCTTTTCAAATATCCTTGGTCACTTACAATTTACTGTTTCTTGCACTTATTTTCAAGTTTGTTTTTAATTTCTTTAAGTAAACAATAGCTATTTGAGTCTCTTCGCAGGTACCGGTATTTGAAGTCATGCTTGTCTGTTTCGGCAGGCTCTCTCTCAAGATCGTTTATTTCCATGCTTGTTGGTGAACTGAGAATGTGAATACATATTTGGTTGATCTTTTCATTCAGGCAACCTCTTTGACTAAATGGAAGATGCTTACCTCCTGGTAGTATTTGTGTTCCTGTTTGCGAGGCCAGGGCACACTCTTCACCTGGAGCTCCTTCAGCCGCTCCACTATCACTGATTCAATCTCAGAAACATTCAGGTTGGTGTTTCCAACTCATCAGCATTTGCCTTCAGGGCAGCCCTACTTTTTGCCTGTTCTCAGAATTTACCTCTCTGGTTTCAGTTCATGGGTTGTGAACTGATTGGCCCTTACGTGATTTCCCTTACATCTCGTGAAAAATAAAAATGAGGTTTTATCTAGGATCTAGCTATTTTAGCATAAGAGGTTCTTCAAAAGCATCTACTCCTTCATGCTGTTTGAAGAAGTACTTCTGGTAATTTGGTGATTAAAAACAATTAATTGACCATATATATTCGATTCTCTGGAGTATGTGCAGGTGTGAAGTTATGCTTCTACGAAATGAGCCAGCTCTCCATCCTTCTCCTCTGTCTCAGTATGTAACTAACACTTCACACTTCCTCCTATTTGAGCTGGTGCTGCTTGCAAACATGGATTCTAGAGGTTACTTTGCATATTTTTTTATGCTTCCCTAAGCAATAGCTTGTGTTGTGCATGTATATTGATTTGTAACACATTCCTAGGTGACTGTCATAGCAGTAAGGAGATCTGAACTTGAAACTAACTAGAGCATTTTTAATGAAACTCTGTGGTCGCTGTCAGGGAGACTCTTTTCTAAACCACGTAAAGGCTTGTCATTATATACGTGCATGTATTTTTAAATCCTGAAAATATTCCAGATTTCCAAGAAGAATCAATGATATGTGACTTATATCTGACAAATTGAGTCATTTTGAAACCTAATAAATGCCAGCGTGGAGGTTTGACACACATTGTATCAGATCTGTGGTGTTTTTCAAGGCTATTTTTGGAGTTCATTTTGGTGCCTAAATAGGAATGCATTATTTGGGGCATATTTTATAACTGCTCCATATTATTCAGAACTATTAAGACTGCTGGGTGGTTATTTCCCCATTTTCCATCATCATAATATTTGAGGGAGAATGGTTTTTAAGGAACACTTTTAAAAACTGCTTGGAGGAGCGCCTGGGTGGCTCAGTCGGTTAAGCGTCCGGCTTCGGCTCAGGTCATGATCTCACGGTTCGTGGGTTCGAGCCCCGCGTCGGGCTCTGTGCTGACAGCTCAGAGCCTGGAGCCTGTCTTCAGATTCTGTGTCTCCCTCTCTCTCTGACCCTCCCCTGCTCGCGCTGTCTCT
>CM053559.1:74694873-74723733 GCA_028646485.1 Cryptoprocta ferox
TCTCTGTCTCTCAAAAATAAATAAAAAACAAAAAAAATTTTTTTAAACTGCTTGGAATTCAACGTGTCAAGCTTCATCAAAATTTGCCGATAGACGCATACTGCACTGTTGCCAGATACAACCTGCCAAATGTTCTTGGTCACTGTCCATCATTTTCTCTCCCTCTCCCTGCTCCATCTCTCTTAGCTTGGCTCACTGACTTCTCTCCTCATCGACTCAACCTACGTCCAGCTTCTAACCAGTTCTGATTTGAGGCATTAAAATGGAATGTCCCTTTTTCAGATGATTTAGGACATAGTGCTCAGTACTGACTCTGGTGGTGCCTTGGGATCATCCTTAATGTCAATTTAACTATTACCTGGTGACCCAAAGATGAAAACTCAGGGCCTACCTTCTTCTCCAAATAATGGCCTGTTCTTCTGTCTTCTTGGAGCCCACAAGATTGCTGTTAAACACTGATGGGTCCTTTGGCTCAGCAAAGCCTTTAGTTCCTCCACCTAAGAAATTGGAAAACACGTGTTTCTCTTTAAGTGAATGTGTTTGTCTTACAGTTTCTAAATCATGTTTCACTCATAAAAGAAGCTTCCCAAAACCCCTCTAAGGATTGGTCCCTTCTTCTGGAGGACAGATTTCTCTAAGTGCTGGTACTTTGGATTTCTTAGTGTTGCTCAGTGTTATTTCTGTTGCCAGGCTCCAATAACCTGCCCAGCATACCTATATTATTTGTCTTGAACCATCATACCAATTTACTGGAATTGAGATCAGAGTTTGCTGAACACCTTAGGCATTGAACCTTTGTCAGATTCAGAGAGTAGAACAATTACCAGGATCTAGTCCTTCCTCCTACCCACTTTACTTTTAACTTTTTGCTCTATATCTTTGAAGAATATAATATCTAACGTATCAATGGGCCTCATGGAAGAAAACAAATTTCAAAACACTTAGAATTGAAAAGTAGGGTTTTTAAAATCTCCCCCAGTATAATATCATTTATTGATTCTGATTTGACATACTAAGTTCCTTGATTCTTTTCTTCTTGAAAAAATTATATGTTAAATGAAGGAGAATTCAGAGGTCATTTTATAAAGTACTTTTACAGGTAAGGAAATGTAGAGTTGCTATTTTATATTAAACAAGTTTTTTAAAGTTTATTTTGAGAGAGAAAGAGAGAGCTCACACGTACAAGCAGGGGAGGGGAAGAGAGAGAGGGAGAGAGAGAATCCCAGGCAGGCTCCATGCTGTCAGTGCAGAGTCTGATGCGGGGCTCAGTCTCATGAACTGTGAGATCATGACCTGAGGTGAAATCGAGAGTCAGATGCTTAACTGACTGAGCCACCTAGGCACCCCTAGACTTGCTATTTTAAAGTGCCTTGCCCAAGGTCACATAGAGAGAAGCTAATCTTGCTCTGTCTTACCAGAATGAAGGTGAGCGAGACTAAGTTTTATAGACTTTATTTACCAACGAACAGCAGCCTCTTTATTTCAGTGCTCAGCTGACTGATATCTGAAGGATTCTAGTAGCCTTTAAATTTCAAGGAATAAACCACTGAATTAAATCAATACTGAAACAAGCTCCAGGGATATTTTCAATTTTATAGAATTAATTGTTTCAAAACTAAGAGAATCCATCAGCTTTTAGATTCACATATTGTAGTGACTAACACAATGTCAGCAGGGGGCAGTCAGCTACTAAAATTTAAAACATGCTTCTTGGCTTTTCTATTTGTCCTAAAGTTTCCAAATCAGATTTTATAAAATATTTATGTGTCAGATATAGTAGTGATTCTTTTTTAAAAATATTTTAAACATTTGTTCACTTTTGAGAGAGAGAGAGAGACAGAGTGCAAGTGGGAAGCGGCAAAGACAGAGGAGACACAGACTCTGAAGCAGGCCCTAGGCTCTGAGCTGTCAGCACAGAGCCCGACGTGAGGCTCAAACACATGAACCATGAGATCATGACCTGAGTCAAAGTTGGATGCTTAATTGACTGAGACACCCAGGCACCCTGGTAGTGATAGTTTTTGATTAAAAATAATAAGAATTTATTCAATTTCTACTCCAACTATTCTAATGCCAACTGGTGTGCTGAAAATCATTTCTGACATTAAGCACCCAGAGATAGTGTCAGCTTCACAGATTTAAGGGCAGAGTCCTCGCCAAGACCATCCTCACTTCACATGCCAGCCCAGCTTCAATAGAGTCCCTGAACTACTCACATTTCTGACTGACTGGGTATAAAGTTGGTGTTCCCATAATCCCCTCAGGTTTGGAATGATTCACAGAACTCATGAAAGTACTACACTTATGATTACAAAGGGTAATAATCAGGAGGGCTAGCCAAATGAAGAGATGCATAGGGCAAGGTTTGGGAGGGACTATAGGTCTTCTGAATCCCTCCTTTGGAATCAGGGCATTTTAGTCTCCTGGTAATCAATGTGTTCACCAACCAGAAAGCTCTACTGAGCTTTTGTTTCCAGAGTTTTTGTTGGAGTTTCATTATACAGGCATGACTGATTGAATGATTTGTCACAACCTGGAACTCAATCTCAAGTCTCCTTCTTCTCCCCAAAGTTGGGAGATCAGGCTCATCGCATAGAGCTCACAGCCCCAACCTTCTAACCATGTGATTGGTATTTTCAACCAAACCAGCCTCCATCCTGAAGCTATCTAAGGGTGAACCAGGTATTACCTCATTAGCATAACAAAGATATTCCTAAAACTCAAGAGATCCAGGGACTTAGGGTCTCCCTCCCAGGAACCAGGAACAAAGGTTGGTCAAATTCTTTATAACAATAGACTCGTGTACACATATATACACCCAATTTTGCCAAAGAACATTAGTGTTTATTAATCTCCTAATTATCATTATTTTTATGATTTGTTGCTGATTTTTACTAAAGGACTGAAGGAGATTATGTGAGTGATGCATTGTAGACTTTTTTTTCTTGAATATATACAGAAAGAAATATTAAAAAATATTTTGCTATTCATCCAATGTAGGAACACTTCATTCCTGATTAAATATTTTTGATGGAGTATGTTCTAAAGTTTGGGTTTATCCTCAGCTCATGTTAATGATGGACACTGGGGAAAAGTGAACAAATTATAGGTAAACCAACAGAGAATGCAGGAGGAAAGCTGCTGAGTGAGTGAATAATGTGATGATTTTAATGAGGGGACATACAGAGGCCAGACTTACATCATTTTGGCTTTATTCCTGGTTAACCATATTATCTTGAAGATCTGGATGCTCACAATCTCTCTTTCATTTTCACTATGTAGAAATTACATGTAATTATTTTTAGTATAGTTACAAATACATTTCCCCATTTAAAAATAATAACTCTTTTATCAGAAATGGCCAAGCCCATGGTATGGTAGTGGACTAAGTCCATTACCACACAGGATGCTGACACCTAGTACTGGTTATTGGGTTCCAGATTTCAGTGCCTCAGGGAGAAGTACACTGAATGTATTCCACAAGGGGCATTGGAGACTATATTCCCGCATTCATAAAGGGAAGCTATAAACACTTGATTTTCTTGTGTAAGGCTGCATCCAGGTAGAACAGGTTCATGAATGGTGAAGAGAGAAGCAAAGAATCCTAAATGATTAGAAATGAGGCAAATAGGGGCACCTGGGTGGCTCAGTCAGTTAGGCCTCCAACTTCAGCTCAGGTCATGATCTCAAGATTCGTGGGTTTGAGCCCCATGTCGGGCTCTTTGCTGACAGCTCAGAGCCTGGAGCCTACTTCAGGTTCTGTCTCCCTCTCTGTCTGCCCTCCTCCACTCACACTTTGTTTTTTTCTCTCTCTCAAACATAAATAAACATTAAAAAAATAAAAAAAAAAGAAAGGAGACAAATAGTGGGTATTAGCATCAGTTCTGAAAATGTGAACCCCTTGAAGAGATACAAAATATGTTTCTGATTCAATTCAGAACCTGAGTTGAAGCTACTTAAAGAATGTCCAAGAGGAGAGGAGAAATGAAAGAGAGAATGAAAAATAAATCCATGGAAAGTAAACATACCAACAAAAATGACAGAGCACCCGAGGAAATCCAACCCTACGATGTGAATTATCCCCTACCGCAAACAAACAAACCTATGAACACAAAAACAACAACGGCAAAGCAAAAACAAAACAAAACAAAAACAAATCAAAAAAACAAAAATCCCAAAAAACAGAAAATTCATTCATAAAAATATAGAAGTAATTAAATAATCTAGGAAGTACTTTAAATGTACGTGTTTAACATTCTTGAAGAAATATCCATAAAACAAAAGTAGGGAGCACTGAAACAAGAACAGGTACTTGTGAATCATGAACCAATTAGATTCTTTGTAATTAAAAAGGAAATTAAAATGGGAACCATCATATACATTATTCTTGAGACAGTTGAAGAAAAAATTCTAATAAAGAACTTTGAAAATTGCCTAGAATATGGCTTAAAAAGACAAAGAAATAAATTAAGTGAAGTTCTGAGAATAGAACATAGATTTATATGCTCTAGTAAAATCTAAGAGAGAGAGAAAAGCCAACAATTTCCAAAACTGAAGGGCAATATAAATCCTGATAGTGAAAGAATACCTCAAATGATATAAAAATATCACTTAGATTGGATAGATTGGATTTTGTGTAATTAAGATGACAAAAATCTGTATCCAGCTAAACTGTTAAACAAAACACTCATGAAAAAAATGTATTTTTGGACACTTAAAGACAAAAATATATTATTTTCACCACAAAATATCATTGAAATTTCTCTAGAGTATAATTTAGCAAGAGATAATAATGAACATGAAAGAAAAAATGTGATGCAAAGCACACTGATAAAAATATATTAGGACATAAAAATAAGCAATATGTGCAGATATAATTTTGTTGATATATTTAAAAATAAAGAGGGGCCCCTGGGTGGCTCAGTCGAGCATCTGACTTCAGCTCAGGTCCTGATCTCACAGTTCGTCAGTTCAAGCCCCACGTGGGGCTCTGTGCTGACAAGCCCGGAGCCTGTTCAGACTCTGTGTCTCCCTCTCTCTCTCTCCCCATCCCCAGCTCGTGCTCTATCTCTCTCTCAAAAATAAATAAACATTAAAAAAATAAATAAATAAAAATAAAGAACTGGGAGACCTGGTTGGATCAGTTGGTTAGGGTTAAGCATCTGACTTCAGCTCAGATCATGATCTCACAGTTCATGAGTTTGAGCCCCACGTCAGACTCTCTGCTGTCATAGAGCCCGCTTCAGATCCTCTGCCTCCATCTCTCTCTCTCTCTCTCTCTCTCTCTGCCCCTCTCCCGCTCTTGCTCTCTCTCAAAAAGAAATACACATTAGAAGAAAAATAAAGAACTAACATTCTATACAACAATCTACTTATCAATCTATTTGATTAAAAATTTAATGAGATGAAATTTATGAAGATTAACTACTATCCACATTATATCATTTTTTTGTCACCTTACACAAAGGAAAATAGTTTCAAAACTTTGAAAGCAAACTGAAAGAGAATGGGGGATTGTTACCATTTAACTTTTTGTACAGTAGTCTGATTTTGCAAACTTGAATTTTTAGGCCCATGAGATTTTTATTATTTCATGCTTCATAATTATTGCTTTTAAAATTTTCTTTTAAGTACCAAATTATTAATCTAACTCTTAATTGTCAGAACCAATCTTTAGTTGTCAAATTGCCTTTGGCAATTAAATGTTCAAATCGGTAATTTAAGTCTTAGATTATTATGTTGAACTTCAATTTGATAATTACACTATTATGTTGAACCTATTAGACCACTTTTAAAAAAATTAGCTGGCAGCTGTTTGGAATATTCTGTGGCATGATATTCTACCTTACAAAAATCTAATTTAGATTGACAAACTTTCTTCTCTTCTAATTCATGGCTTTTCACATTTATAATAAAATAGAACTAAGACTTAAAATTTGGATATTTAGTTTCCAGAACTGTATACCTTTCAGTGCTACACAGTGAAGAAGAGAAACTGATCACATAAATCATTGGTCTTTTTCCTCCTTGCCACAATTCCTCCCTCATCGCATTAATATTTTCAACATATTTACATAAAACATTGCTTTATTAAGTTGAGAACAACAGAGATCATTGAGTCATTTATGTTAGCTTGTACCCTAAACATACCCAAATCTAAGGTGTAGATTAAACAGGTCACAGAAAATATTGACATTCGGCAAGTCACCATTTTTGTTGTTGTTGAGGTATTTAAAGGACACAAGCAGTATGTTGAATCAGAATAATTTAGACTGAATCTAGCAAATGCTACAGATGATATTTTTTCCACTCTTAGCACTTAAATGCTACTTCAGTGACAACTCAAGCTTTAGACAAATTGATAATGTTTTCATGCTAATTAGTCAAATAGATCCCTTCTCCATTATGTAAATTGATTGCCAGGCTGTCATAAAGCTGAAACAGAAACCCTCCAGATACTGCTATCCCATTCCCTGAAGAATATCGTAACATTGTTTGACTTAATATTGAGCAGTGGTGTGACATCTTTGACTGGGTATTTGTGGTAGTTTAGTGTGATGCTGCCAGGCGTGAGGCCGTGATAGCCTCCTAGCTGTCAGCCATGGGAGAGTGGAAGCCCGCTGCCACCTAGGTGTTCCCATTTTCATTTTATTCTAATCAGCAATCCAATCACTGCTTCTAATTAAGATGCCATCAGTCATGGCAATTTGAGAAGAGCAAGCTGTGTTCCTGTGAGTTGTCCTGTGAAAGTTTGCAGGTAAATAAAAGAGAAGAAGCCTTTGTATTTGTTTCAAGTGTGACAACTCGATGGCATAAAACAGAGATAGTATTTGCCTTTGCTGAGACCACAGGACACGTTTTGCTCTCATAACACATGTGACATTGAGATATTTTCTTTGTTTACAGATTCCAGGAAATCATACATAAAATAAATCATATGATCCCCAAACAATTGAAGCTCACTAGACAATTCCTGAATTGCAGAATACCTTAATATTGTAGCATGAAAGACTTAAATAATACTGTTGTGTTGTAGAATAGGATGGTTAAATAATGTTCCTAGGATATTAATGGGGAGTGGGCTGTAGAGGATGAATTGGGAAGTGGAGAGACTGGTATCAAGAAAGTAAAATAGGAAACTGTAGAAATTTTCTTTGTGCAGTGATGCCTGTGGTTATAATAATAGAGCCTGAGAAAAGGAATTTAGTGATAATCTACTGAGACTGTCACTTTGTGAATAAGAAGTGAGAGTCAGAGACATTGACTTGACCAAAGTTACTCAATCCAAATCTCCTAACAGCACTTCGGTCTAGTATATTTTTGTTGTAACATAAGCTGCTTCTAAGATTTATTTTTGAGAATTAACAGACTCTAAGTTAAGTCAGTTTCACTGACTGGGGGTTGGTGGTAAGAGAGACTCCTGTATTGAAGAAATTGTTTGCTTTCTCCTAGGCTAAAATAAGGGGGGGGGGAGTAAGAAGGAAATTACAGATTAGGAATTAGGCCACTTGGGTTGAATTTCAGATTTTGTGAAAATCTTATGATATTTGACAGAAGTTTTACCATGATTTACCATGAAGTTAACAAGACCTAAGCTTCAGGACTGTCATGCCCAGACACCATTTTAAAAGGGGCCTTGGAAATGCATTCACATATTTGATAATATTTATAAAGTAAAATATTTAAACACAATCAATACCACAGTCTCTTAACAATTCTGACGTCCACTCACTTCCCCTTATGCAGGTGGTAATGGAGTGGCCACTGACATTGCTAACAACTGCCTAAGATAAAGAGACATTGACCATACAGGTAAGTTTCAAGGGATTACATTCGTGTGGTTTGCAGCCACAGTGTGTAGAGATGTATTTTAGCGTCCAGGGGAAGGAATAGGTTCCAAGAATTCTTCTACATCCTCAAGGAAACAACAGACTCAATGACATCAACAACAAACTGGCCATGAGTGCTGTCAATTCAGAGTTCTTAAAAATAGTCACAGCAGCACAACATATCTGGATATGCTCTAAAATATTACAGCTTATATTCCATGGGTTTAAAATTTTATGTCTTATGTGTAAAGGAAACCTGATAGAAGATTCCCCAAATTTGACAGCAATCTTAAAAATTTTCATGCCATGAATTGTGAAGCTAAACCATCAATAATTAATGATAAATATGTTTCCATTAACCGTGCTAGAAGGGAAATTCAATTACCTTCCTATTCTCTCAATTGAAAAAGATTTTACAAAATTGATATATATGAGGAGGTAATCAAGGAGCCTGATCCCAAAATGTAACCTAGATGTAAGGGAATTAATTAATAAAAATATTATATAACTTTTCTAGATTTTATGACATTTGTGTTGTCAGCTTTTTCATATTTGTGATTTTTAGATCTTCTCGCCAAAACATGTATATTTGTTCTAAGACCCAGTTTTGTATTGTTTTCCTTTAAAAAGTATTCCCAAATTGTATATGGTTAAGGTCATATAACACCTGGATGTCTTCCCATTAGTCGAGTCCTTAGGGATCCAGATAAAGAGAGTTAAAGAACTGGAGAAAAGAGATACTGGACATTCCAGCTCCTCATCCCTTCGAGTAGTGTTCTCAGATAAGAGTATGCGTGGTTAAACATGTTCAAGGTTATCCATGGCATATAGAAAGAAACTAACTACTTTTGATTTACACTTATTCCTAGGATGCAGTCTTTTGGTCCTTCTCTCTGACTTTTAAAGCTTTTGAATCTAATTTTGACTCCTTTATCCTAAGGTCTTCAAAAGGTACAATTCAGCCTCTTGTCCTCTCTGACATTTCTTTTGGAATCTACAAAGGAACAGGAGCTCCAAACTTCTGGGTTTATCATCCTAAGCCTCAGGGTAATACATCTCTCTCTCTCTCTCTCTCTCTCTCTCTCTCTCTCTCTCTTTTGATGCCTCAACCCTTTCAAAGGGATTCAAAAAATATGATAATGAGCTTTTTCACTCAGAGTTTGGGCCAAATTACTCAATCTAGCATTATCAGAACCTGATATCTGAATCTGAAATTTTAATGGCACTCATGCTGAGAATGGAAAGCATTATCGGCAGAATTGGGGTTTCTGAATGGGTCTTCAACAAATGGTATCTCTCTCCTCCACTTGGGACCAACAACAGGTTGAGAAATATGACAAAGAGTTAGAGCTGTGTCCAAATTAGCAGAGTCAAAGTTGCAGAGATAGCTTAGCATGACAGTCAGTTTGGCCTGTATAACTGAAACCAGAATCAGGCAGATGTACCCAGCCAGGGACGGGCCATGCTGTACAAGAAACCTCCTCATGTAGCAGTCCTGACCATATGGCTGAGCAGGAGACAGCTTCAGTTTTCTACATGCAAGCCTGCTCTGTAGTCAAAAGTCTGTCACCTGCTGGAGTGAGCAAAGAAATGTGCTGGTGCCTAAGAAAAATCCTTCCTTGTAGACCCTGGAAACACAGAAAAGGCATTCCTTCCAAAAAGGTAATTGCAGAAATTTAATTTCATTAATATTTATATTTTTATAAATATAATAAATGGTTTAGTATAAAGAGCTATGGGCTTTTGAAATGTTGAATATTCTTAAATAGTGAATAAACCAATACTCAGTACTTGAACTTTTAAAATCGTGTGACTTTGGGCAAATCGCTTACCTTCTTTGAGACATGTTCTCTTTCTAGCTAATTTCTTTAAAATTTTTTTTAATGTTTATTTATTTTTTTGAGAGAAAGATAGAGTGTGAGCTGGGGAGAGGCAGAGAGAGGGAGACACAGAATCTGAAGCAGGATCCAGGCTCTGAGCTATCAGTACAGAGCCCAACGCGGGGTTCAAACCCATGAACCATGAGATCATGACCTGAGCCGAAGTCGGATGCTTAACCTACTGAGCCACCCAGGCTACCTGTTAGCTAATTTATTTTAAAAGCTAAATGAGATGATGTGTTTAAAGTACTATACACATAAAAGGAAATGCTCTTTGCACTAGAATCTGTGTGTGTGTGTGTGTGTGTGTGTGTGTGTGTGTGTGTGTGTGTTTGGTGTTTTCAATGCTTTCTGAGTGCAGCCTCCTGGGCGCTTCTCCTTATTAGGATGTTTGTTTGTCTGCCCTCTGCCCTCCTGTCAGTGCTTGAGGGCCCCTTTCATCTTTCCTTAGCAGAGCACACATAGTCATTTCCATGCGGCATAGGCTCACACACCTTTATTGCCTGGCTTTTTATTTTTTCCCCAAGCACAGATGAATGGCAGGTCTTATAGATCTTTTCTAACTTACCATTATGTTTCTGGTGAAAAACACTTTTCCATTTGAAAACTTCTCCCAAACCCTGAAGGTCACTTCCTTCTATCAAAATATATTCTTTAGTTCTCTGACATGCTAGCTTATTAAATCACAGCTCAGCTCTTGGTGCTCAGATGGAAAAAAATCTGCCAGATTTTATTTTCTCTAGTATATATATCTCTGGCTTTACAAGATATCAGCAGAGCATGCCTGAATATATAATACAATATACTTATATGATAAAATATTGATGTGATAAAATATAATTATGATATATAAATATAATTTTATGGTACGCCTTGCCCCAATGAAACCCAAAATTTCCTCTTTATGCTTCTATAAACGACACAAACAATTTTAAAATGTGACTGGGATTTCTACTGGGTTAAATGTAGCAGAGGTGGGTTTTTTTCCTAGGAAATTATTTTGTCATTATAATCTAAGACTTTAATAGAAAGCTTTTGTATGTTCTCTTTGCTTATACATTTCAGAGAATACAAATAGAAAATGCAAATATACATTCTTAAAAATCCTATTGGTTAGAGTTAAAATGTTTTCTTTCAAGACCCTCATGCAGGGCACCTGAGTGGCTCAGTCTGTTGCGTGTTCAACTCTTGATTTTAGCTCAGGTCATGATCCCAAGGTCATAGGATTGAGCCCCACATAGGGCTCCACACTGTCAGTGTGGGATTCTCTCCTTCCCCCTCTCTCTCTGTCCTTCTCTCATGCTCAGTCTCTCTCTCTCTCTTTCTCAAAAATAAATAAATATTTGGGGGAAAAAGAACCCTCATTTATTAAAAAAAAAATAAAGAAAAACCCTACTGCTAAATTCAGTTCCATTATTTACCTTGGCTCATGAGATACTTTACATGGCTGCTTATGAAAAACATATGCAGAACATTCAATTTTTCCTTTAAGTCTGTTAAGTAGCCTCTAAAGATCATGTTCTTTTTGGCAAGCTTCTATTCTTCCAACCCATCGGTGGCTGTTGCTAATTTTATACCCACTTTCTTCAATTGCTGCCTGAAGTCTAAGGCCTGTTTTACTCCAGAGATGTTTCCGGTCTTATTCTGGGATCATGGCCATCCTTCTCCTGTGCCCACCACTAGCATCTTTATCCACTTAGATCTGAGAATACTTTCTCCATCTAACTAGGGTAGATTAGCTTCTCTTTGAGAGCCTCTGAGAATTCTCTAATTCACTGTTAAGAAAAGGAGCTGTGACCTTGGGGTTAGGAAACGTTCTCCATTTCTAATTCTTCTTCCAAAATGAACAAGTCTGTTGGAAGTCGTGTAGATGAGGGTTGCCGAGGGTTTCCCCCTGCTGGCTAGCATGCACTTTCATCTGCTGAATATATGAGCTTTCCTCTTAATTTTTATTCTCTGAATCATTTGTTTCTCTTAGAGGCTGCATGGTGCCAAAATATCATGGTTTTCTACAGAGTCAATGTTGTTTGGACAAATGGATATAAACTGTAGTTTAAAACAAAACAAGAACAACACCTGTGCCTCCCGATAGGCCTGACATCAGGGAACATCAGTCTAACTTCTGTATTTGTTTCTTGGCAGCATAGGGATGAATTCTTCACTTTTATGTCTGTGTTGCATAGACAAGATCTGCACTCATGTCTCTGGTATTTCACTTGATGTATCATAGTTGATATGTCATTTGAGACAGTCCATATATCATAGAAAAATAAAAAAGTGGTAGAAAAGACCCTAGTGCCAGTACCCAGCTTGTTATATGAGGATTTGGTGGATGTTTTATACTTTTAGAGTTACCTTTCCCTGGAATTGATAAATCCTCTTCACACATGATCTCAGTTTCCATATATAGCCTCCATGGCTTTCAGGGCTTCCTTTTTTAAAGTTGGATATTCTCTGATCCACTGTTTATTTTCTATATGTCTGCTCTTCACGTCTCCAGCATTAATCCTCTTTGAAAGGCTTAGAGCATATTCACTATTAATACCAGGCCTCCTATGAAAACTGTTGAAGCTTAAGGAAAATTCTTTCATTAATCCATGAATTTGACACTGAATTTAGCAGCAACAAATACGGGTGTCTCCAGAGCTCCAGAAAACAGTAAGCTTAAAATGGAAAACATCATAGATAGCTCTTATCTCTTCATTGTAATATAAAGAAGAATGTAGATCTAGGAGTCTGCAAATTTTATTTTAGACAATAATCTCTCTCTCTATCTCTCTTTTTTTAAAATATCTTCTCACAATTAGTAAGACACTAACTAGGAATATCCTATATTCTCTGTGTCAGAGGTATTAATAAAATGCCCACAATGTGTTGCAGAACAAGGAGAAGATTTAGATATTGATGTTCAACAAAAAGCTCTTGTGTCTTGTATTTTTCTCTCTTTCTTCCTTACTATCATTAATTTCACTTTATTTCATGTTAGAGCCTTTTCATATAGGTGCTGCCAAAGTGAGTAGTGGAAAGGACGTTGAAGTACATCTGCTCACCTTCCACCCTCTACATTAAGTAAAGGAAGTCTAGATGTGTGACTTGGCCAGAATGTCTAGGCTGTTAGGGGCAGAAGTTGGCTATTTGACTGATAAAACAGTGCACTGTCCTCTAAATCCCAGTGTGTTTCTGTGGCTTGTTTTCTCTCATTTTTAGACATATGGTCTGGGTCAGCTATGAGAAAGGAGAATAAAAGAAAAACAAAATCAGTAAATATCAAGATTGGGAAATTATAGAATTTTAGTTTTGAAAAAGTACAGACCAACAGGTATAGTCTATATAGATATAGGCAAATGCTGTAGAATTTTATTGTTTTATTTATTATTTTTGTAACATTTATTCACCTTTGAGAACAGAGAGACAGAGTGTGAGCAGGGAAGGGGCAGAGAGAGAGAGAGGGAGATAACAGAATCTGAAGCAGGCTCCAGAATCCAAACTGTCAGCACAGAGCCCAATGTGAGGCTCAAACCCACAAACCCTGGGATCATGACCTAAGCTGAAGTCGAATGCTAACTGACTGGGCCACCCAGGTGCTCCAAATACTATAGAAGTTTAAAATGCAGTCTTCTAATTTTTTATGTTACCTGAATCAAAATGAAAATTCTAGGTTGGACTTTAAGTCTAGATCCAAATTTCAAACTGATTCAGGAATAAAAACTTTAATGAATTTCCTTCCAGAAAAGTTCCTATAGCAAAATATATATGGAGAGAGAGACGGAGAGACAGAATTCCAAGTGAAATAAAGCTAATAGGTTTTTTTATTGTAGGATTTTTCAAAAGTTTTACATTGATAATGAACATGAACTGTTCTCCCAGTTTTTCTCAAAATTCATAAAACCAGGAACTCCTTTTTTTTTTAAATCAAATATGGTACTGCAGGATCTCTAGTGTGTTTTCAAATCAGTTTGGGAGACTCTTTCCATCCAGTTCCATATATTTCCCTTTTTTTTTTTTTTTTTTTTTTTTTGAGAGAGAGAGAAAGAGAGAGAGTGCGTGAGAAAGCATGTGAGCTGGGGAGGAGCAGAGAGAGTGGGAGAAAGAAAATCCCAAGCAGGCTCCACAGAGCCCACACTGGGGGCTCGATCCCATGGACTGTGAGCTCATGACTTGAGCCAAAATCAATAGTCAAATGCTTAACCGACTGAGCCACCCAGGCACCCCGATATGCATATTTTTATCTCTGGCTCTGATTTCTCCCTTGAGGTCCAGAATCACATAGTTAAATGTCTTCACATCCTTATTTGGATATTTAATAGGCATCCGAAACATAACATAACATAACAGAATGAGTCTCTTTATGTACACCCCACACATTCATACATACAAACTATTTTTAATTAAAGTTAATTCTCATCTCGATAAATTGCACCACCATCCACACAGTTTTTCAAACCAGATTTAAACAGGCTGTCATCTGGAATCATCTCCTGTCACAGGCTGGACTCTCTGGACGCATAGCTGAGATGAAGTTTGATGTGCATATGTTTATTAGGGATCAATCCCTGTGAAAGGCAGGGGGTGGAGGCAGGACTGGGTGGAGGAGGGGTAAACATTTGTAATGGTCCCAACAGTGGGCTTCAGTTAAGCTGGCAGGGAGCTGTCTGGTGAACACTGCCCCCCTACCATGTTAGGAGAAAGGGCCACTCCTTTGGACTCCTGCTGCACTCATGTCAGTCACCATATCAGTTGTCCAGGGAAAGGCATAACTCAGCTTTGAGAAGTTTCCTCATCAGCACGTACTACTGAGGACTCTCCTGAATTCTTGAGGAGGACTCTGCAGATTTGTAGATTTCTCCCACTGGGGAGCTTTCTCTGTCTTACAGAGTCTATTTGCCTTGGTCTTCTAGGATGCTCAGCTCTGTTTCTTCAACTCCAGTTATTCTGTGAGGCTTTGCCTGGCTTTCCTTTTCTTTATCTTTGACCTTCAATCTCGCTTAAGCTATAACCTGGGGCAACTGTAAGGTTTACTTTGTCTGCTTTCCATCTTTCAGAGATGGTTGACTTTTGTTTTCTGATGTCTAGTGTCTTGAGAATAGTGATTTCATATATTATGTCTGTTTTTGTTTGCTTTTTGGTTGTTTCACGGAGGAAGGTGAATAGGTTTCTTGTTACTTCATCTTGGCCAGAAGCAAAAGTCCCTGGAGTTTCTCTTTTAAACTCTTTGTATAGTTTGTTTACTTTTGCAACAACTTATTTCCTTGCAGGCTCCAATTATGTTTTGCATCACCCCTCCATCCAAAACAGTCTGTGGTAATTGCCCTCATTATCCTTTGAAAGACTCTTCTTGGTCTTCCTTTCCCTTCCTCCCCTTGTGTTAAACCCTTTTCTCCTTTCAAGGGAGAAAATGTCAGACAGATACACATACACAAACACACACCACTTATTTTCATTTTGGTAGTGCTATAGATCTTCAAAATTAGGAGGTAGAGCATATATTACTTCATCTCACCTTGTCTCAAATAGCTTAGAGGAGCTCTGTACAGATGAACCTCTGTGATGAGGGGACTGCTCTGTACCTGCACAGTTCAAGGCCGTAGCCAAGAGTGAGCACTTGAAATGTGCCTAGAGCAACTGGCAGACCAGATTCTGATGTTATTTAATTGTGAATAATTTACATTTAAATTTAGATAGCCACATGTGGCTAGTGGCTCTTGTATTGGACATCGCAGGCATACAGTTTATTTTTTCCAGAGCCTAATAGTAGTTTAGAATGCTGTGGCTCACATCTCCCTTAGCTACCATTGTTTTTCTCAGCAATTCATCCTAATGACAGATTGAATTGCCACGGTTTAGGGTCAAAAGCATAGACTCCTTTATTTACAGACAATCAATAGGTACTAACTGTATGTGTGCGATGAAAATTTAACCTCTTTGAATTTCAATCTTCTGGACTAATGGGGCTAATGACACCTTCAAATAGGTTACTGTCAGAGTTTATGTAAGATAATGTGTAGTACATAGTCATCGTTTGGTAAACATTATTTGTTTTCTTCTTCTTCTTCTCCAATGTATCTCCTTTTAGAAATAAGAATATTTCTGAAAGCCATAAAATACTAAACCAATCACACTTTAGTGTGACTATGCTGAATAAATACCTTTCCTCTGGTTTTATTTGTGCGTAGGGAAAGCCCTCTTAAAGAAGGAGGAGGGAAGGAAGTAGACTACCTTAGAAGAAGCAGGATGCACTGAAGACAAAGTTTGTCAACTTGAAATGTCAGCAGAGCAGGGCGGCAAAAGTGGGTCAGCCTTCAGGAATGCGAGCATTTTTTTTTACTCCCAGCTTACACGGGCACCCTTGTGCTTACTGAAAGTCAACAACATTTCTTTCAACATGTTGTTCCCTGAGAACACTCCATTCAGAGCCATCCCTTACCTTCAAAGCTTCAGTTCAGTTCATCTTAATGGGTTTGGACTAATTAACTGGTATAGCAACTTGCAGCCAAGTGCCCCAGAGGTAACATTCAGATCAGCAACAATGACAAGAACAATAAAACATATTCAGTTTGTCTTTTCAAAGTAACGCCATAGGGGTGGCTCAGTCAGTTAAACATCCCACTCTGGATTTTATCTCAGGTCATGTTCTTATGGTTTATGGGTTCGAACCCTGTGTCTGAACTGTGAGTGCAGGTACTTTCTCTCTCTTTCTCTCTCTTCCCCCCCCGCCGCCCCCTCCGCTGCTCGCATGCTCTGTCTCAAAATAAATAAATAAACTTAAAAAAATTTAACACCACAGGCACATGAGAGACTTAATTTTGTTGATTTCTGTTGTTTTCCCCCTAATCCACTCATCTGGAGTGAAGCGTGGCAGAGAGCTCTCAAGCACCAAGGGGCTTCTGTTTTTACAAGGTGACTGCTATGCACGATTGTTTCTCTGTTAAGTGTAAAGCCACGAGCCAAGTTTCCTACTGGAAGTCATGAATGTCTGTCACAGGCAGATTCAGGACTGCACATCTGGAGAGGGCTAAGATAATTTGGGGGGCATGACACCAGGTGGCAGCGAAGCAGGTGTCTACGCTTTCTTTTGCTGTGTTCTCACCTGCACTGTGAGACAGTGGGAATGTTATATCATGTCTCTGAGGTCTAGATTGCCCAGTTACTAAAAGAAAAAGAAAAAAGGAGGAAGGTAGAAAGAGATAAAATGAGGGTTATAGTGCTGTTCAGCATTGTGTGGATAAATGAGATTTAAAAAAAAGAAAAAAGAAAAAGGAAAACCTCGATGGGTTATGCAGTTCTTATTTTTGTAACCGTGGCATTCATTTACTTAGGCTGCATTCCTAGCATCTTAGATGTTTTCGAGTATCTATAGATGTCTGATTTAATTATGAGAACAATCTAATTAAACAATTTAAAAGCAGTAATAAAGATTGACACTTTCTAAAACAGGTCAGGTAACAATTTCCACACCGTGGAAACCACCAGTGCATTCACTTGTACTGTTAGGCTAACGAATTTGGGGCCATCTGTAGCTAAAAAGAAGGCTTTTCCTGCCTACAATGAATTATAAAGACTGTAGTTGTACAGAACTCTTAGGAAGTCTAGCCTTCACATAGCTGGTGAACTAAATTTGCACTTGAGCAAGTACCCAGTAGAGCACATATGCAATTGAATTTATTAAAATGTCAGACAAAGCTCATGGGCGCCTCCAGCCCATGCCCACCTTCTGCTCCTGCAGCTACATTATGTACCGCCGGCGATGTGCGGAAACTCACACCAAGTCACTTGGAGATGTGAAAACGTAATGACATTTATTTGTACTTGAGTTCAACTTTTACAGCAAAAAACTTTTAGAGCAAAAAAAAAAAAAATACTGAAATCTTCAATGTATTTTATGCAGGAAAATTTCATAAAGTATTTCTGTTATCCCTGCAATATCATCTTGAATATCATCCTGAAACACTGCACTGTAAGCATATAAACAAGGCTCTCCATTTCTTTCAAAGATGAAATTCAGGGAAATAAATTGAAACCTGACAATGAAAATGTACTTTTAGCATGAAGTTACCATTTGATAGGTGAGGGAATGGAAAATACCATTGAAGAAAATCTCATTGAAGTATGTGCTAGTGACAATACAGCAGGTATATATGTGAGCTCTCATTGAACAATTACTATTGTCCCATAAATAGAGTTTAGAGAAGCATCTAAGCATGCATGTATGGCAGTGATGCCAAAATGTCTTCTCCAGGATCCCTCCTTTTTCCTGAGAGAGAGAACCTGTCTCTTTGGTGGGGACAGACTTCCCCAAAGACTACATTCTCTGGTCTTCTTTGTATTAGACAGGGTCATGTGAGCAGAAATTTTACGGGGCAGATTCTAGGAGTACTTCTGCTTTTTCTTGCCTTTTTTCTCCATTCAACTACCTGGAACATGACCGTGGCTGCTGGAGCTCTGACAGAAATTCTGCTCGGCTGAGGAATGATGGAGCAATGTCTTTGCTGGGTTTGTGGAACCACATTACTAGATTTGGGCTGCCTATTAACAAATTATTTTGTACATAAGAAAATAAATTTATGTCTTGTCTAAGCCACTATTATTATGCTTTTTGGTCACAATCAGTTACACAAAATCTTAACTAATATAGACATTTACTCACTTGAAGACAGAAATCATGTAATATTCTCTCAGTTCTAGGGACACCAGAGCAAAAGGTGTAGATTGCTTTACTTGGCTTAATTTTTATTCTGTATTCTGGGGGCTGAATATGAGGAGGACTGCTACTTTTAAAACAAGCGATATGCATAATATAATATAATTAATATGATATGATATAATATAATATAATATAAATGATATACATGATGGAGAAAAAAATACTAAATACTCAAAATCAACTTTTAACATACTATCAAATAAAGTGGCATCTGGTAGTCTCTATCCTGACAGAATGATTACAATAGCAGAAAACTTAGCAGGTGCAGTAGCTCCTGTAATGTCATAATCAAAATGTTTTTAAGAAGTCCTTGTAGAGCTGCATCTTGTGTAAGAATTAAGTTCTCAAGTTATCTTCTCTGGCAAAAATCCCATGTAGTCAGTACTACCCTTAGAATTCTTATAAAGTTAGAATACATATAGTTTTGAGATACAGTTCCACTCCAAGTTCTGGGCAGTCAAAATATTCTTAATTGACATCTATGGTAAAATCCCTAATGGTGAGAGGGCCAGTGGGGAGAAAACTCTGAACTTCCTTGCGTTTCTTCAGGGTTTACTTCTGATTTGTATAGTAAGCCAATACACACTAAGAAATTTGTGTGGGTCAAGATCAAATAAGATGGAGAAATTGCATTTCAACATATAGCTAGGTTCAAAGTCATCTTACAACACGTTGGATGCTCAGGAAGTCAGCTTCCTGTCCTCCAGGTGGTAGGCAGATACCAATATCTTTCAAAATGTCATTGGTTAATTTTCAGACACAATGTCAGTTTTATGAGGGTGTGTCTTTTGATTATAAGCTTTTCAAAATTATATGTAATTTTATGCACAATGAATTCCAGAATTTTACTTCTTTTTTATGTCCATGTTCATTTGCAAGGTGTCTGTATGAATAATTCAACATATATGTTATTGATAGGGTATATTAGTTAATTGCTTTTATTTTATTCTTTTTTTATTGAAGAATAATTAACATATAACTAGTTAACTGGTTTTTAAAAATATAATATGCCTGCACTGGTTTGTATCAGGTGCTCTTTTCAACCTACTGAATGAACTTAACTTACGGAGGCAGGAATGTAGCCATACCCTGTGGATAAATCTTAGGAATGAAGTAAAACTTTTAAGTTTGGACTGACCTGGAAGATAAAGTGAATATGATTGATTTGTTGTTTAGAGGTTTGATAGAAGTGAACACTGAAGAGTCTTTTAATTTTAAATTAATTTTTATTTGTAACAAAACATTAAGGGGAAACAACTTAAAAGGCCATTGAATGCTAAGAGTCATTAAAAAACCCTCAGTCTCCTGTCCCTGCAACAGACTCCCCACAGGCAAAGACTTTCAGCTCTCTTGTTGTTCCTTCTGATATTTTTCTCTACGAAGCCAGATGACTGACGTTGGCTACTGCTATTTGTTGATTCAGGACTTTCAGACATATCCCTGGATTTTTTATCCTGAGAGACGAGGATTTGGGTTCCTTTAGTGCTTTCTTCCTTGCCATCATACTTTAAAACATTTTGGTAAAACTCACACATATGTTTTCTTGTTACAATATAAATATTATTTACTTTGAGCAAAATACCATTCTATAATTATATTTTGTTCCCTGAATGGCTTTCTATTTATTTTTCCTAGAGATAATTGGCTTATTTTTACATTTACTTAATTCTCTTTGAATATTTAAGCTTTCTGCACCCTCAAGGAACTCTGAAATTATTTTCCACGCAATCCAACCTTTTAGATCATTTATCAGTT
This sequence comes from Cryptoprocta ferox, assembly GCA_028646485.1. Lineage (NCBI taxonomy): Eukaryota > Metazoa > Chordata > Mammalia > Carnivora > Eupleridae > Cryptoprocta > Cryptoprocta ferox. The sequence goes on from CM053559.1 coordinate 74,715,039, forward strand.
GCATTTTTGTTCTGGAGACTCGCTCCTTGAAGCCTCCACCATGCTGCTAATTGGAATTCTTTGCTCCGCGGGCCTGACACAGACTTGATTTGGCTGTGCCGCTATCCAAGACTTCGCTCTGACTCTTCCTTTATTGGATTCTCAGTTTCTTGATTCTCGTATCTTCCCCTTTCCTGATTTAATCCTGTATCTTGGTGCAGCACATCTTCCAATAGCTTCCTGAGAAATAGTGCATGGGAAACAACTTTTGCAATTTTGCATATTTAAAAATAGCTTTATTCTAACCTCATATTTGATTGGTAGTCCTGTGGGTTTAATAATTCTAGTTAAAAATAATTTTCTCTGGGGGCGCCTGGGTGGCTCAGTTGGTTAAGCGTCCGACTCTCAGTTTTGGCTGGGGTCATGATCTCCAGTTTCGTAGGTTCGAGCCCGACATCAGGCTGTGCACTGACAGTGAGGAGCCTTCTCGGGATTCTCTCTCCATCTGCCCCCTCCCCTACTCATGCTGTCTCTGCCTCTCTCAAAATAAACTTAAAATTGTTTTTTTAAATCATGATTTTCTCTCAACACTTTAGAGAAAGTATTGTTTTTTTGTTTTCTAGCTGCCAGGGTTTGTGGTAAGTCCAATGCTATTCTTACTGCTAATCACTGTTACTTGCCCCGTTTTCTTTTCTGGAAACTTTTACTATCTTCTCTTTATTTGGGGGGAGTGATGTGTCAGTACTACCTGTTCTATGCAATGTAAACAACGATCATACTGTCTAAACTTTGTTTCTGTGAAAATTACCTTGCCAAAGAGAGAAGAACTAAGATGGTTACACGGAATGAATTCACTTTCCAAACTCTAGTTCTCTTCTGGGTAGTTAGCATGATCCATCTTTCTGAATTTTATTCAAAAGAGTCCCCTCTTCTGCCCTGTGCCATGAATCAATTCTAGGAAGGTGAGTTATGACCCCGAAGGCTTCCTACGGTTGTGCAGGGACCAGAGAGCGACTTCTCTTTTGCAGTGCTCGCTTGCATGCCTCTACAACAGCCGAATTTTTGTGACGTCATCAAGGAGAGCTGCACTCATCCTATCTAAGATGAACACAGACAGCTAATGCCTTACAGTGGGAAAGCTTATGGACTCTGGTGTGCTGTATTTTATTTTTCATTATATTTTCCCATTGTTAAAACAAGACATATCAAATGCAGAATAACCCAGGAAAGAAATTTATTCATCATTCCAGAGATTATAAATATTCACATTTTAACACTTGTTATAGAGAATTGCATGTGTTGCTCCTCACTTTAACACTGCATCAGGAGCCTCTCCCCATGTCCCGAAATACCATTGCACATATTGTAAAACAGGATTTTTGATGGTTGTTGTGTTCCTATTATATAAACTTGTAGTACGTATATAACCTTTTTCTTAGGACTTGAACCTTGCATTTTTGTTTTTGTTTTTGCCTTTGCTATCCTAAGCATTGTGGAACCCCAAATGGCTCAAGTTTTATCAGCCTATAAATGAATATGGGGTTGCACTAACATTAATTTTCAAATTATGATGTGTCATAGTGCCTTCCTGCATGATTCAATCCCATTAGTTATTTCTAGAAGGCCCTGGAGAAGTCTTACTTGTATACAAGAGTTAGTCAATATATGTCCTTCCCCTAGTGCATCTTTGAAGGATTAGCAGACACAGAAATTTAATGAGGGGTCCCTTCTGGGGAGATGCTGGCCCACACCGAACCTCTGTATGTCCTTCGCAGTATTGGCAGACTCTACTATGACAGTGTTCTGACAAAGAAAGGACAGAATATGCCTTTTCCCATTTTGATCTGGAGTTTGTTTTCTGGGTCCTAAGGAAGTAATGCTTATGTGCAGAGTCTCGGGGGGCATTTCGTGAAAACAGTCCTTCAGCTTCTGATAAAATGCCTCCCTCTTGAAAGAAGTGGTTTTCCAGCCTGGTTGAACCACACACAGGTCTTTTAGAAGATAGAGATGCCCCGCACATACTTCAGATTTGCTGAAATTCTCTCTCAGGCAGAACCACAGGATGTGCATTTCAAGGTTTATCAAGGACATCAGTTTTGTTGTATGTAGCAGATCCCGTTAGTTCTTCTTGTAGATCTTTTGTCCCAGAATCACGGCCCTCTCTCAGCTTCTATAAACACTGTGGTTAACAGCTTATGCTTGTGATCTATCCCCAGGGACTGTATTTGTCTTCCTGCCCAGAGATGCCAGGGAGGCTGCACCAACTCCAGAGAGGTTCTATTGGAGAGTACACCGAATCATTGCAATAGGCTCTCATTCTAGGAAATCTGGTCTAAGACAATGTGTAACTAGGCTACTCTTCTAGAGGCACATGAGCAGTCCACAGAACAGGTAAGAGAGGTCATCATGTTATTTTAACCACTGGTCTGATTTCTCTCTCCAGAGTACTCCTGTCCATGAGTGCACACACACACACACACACACCCCTTCATGGCGTGCACACACACACACACACACACACAAAGAAAATTATTCCATTCTCCTTGTAACAGAAAAACAAAAATCTTACGCATATCAACTCATCTATACTTGCTGCTGCTACATTTATTAACCTATCTTTAGGCATATTGTTTTTCATTTCCTAAGTGTCAATAACTATAAAGGAAATTGCTGATCTGATTGTAAGACTTTTGATTCATATTGCCAATAGTTTCTCTGAGAGTTCATTCTAATTTACTTTGTAACAACCAGTGAACAAGGTGTCCTATACCCCTTACAGGGCTGCCTGGCTTTCTACTCTAGTTTCTCTAGGAAGGGGAGGAGTCAGACAGACATAAATTGTGGTGACAGTCTATGGTTGGTAAAAATAGAATTGAATATAGATAGGAATGAACCTAGAGGCATAGGCTGGAAGAAGATGGGCATGGTGGGGGGTTGGGTGGGGGAGAAGATTTGGAATGAGATCACTTAGGACAAGGATGACAGCCTGTAAAATGGCAGATTCTCAGCTTGAGTAGGAGGGACTTGGATGTTATCCAAGCCAAGCTGAAGAATGTGTGTTCTTTGAGGGATATTGGTTAGATTTTTTCCCCTGGTCACCATATGCCAACTGTACAAGGAGGAAAGGGCTGATGTAGTTGAGTTCAGTTCAAGGCCATGAACTCAGTCATACTACTACAGAATGCAGTGATAAAAGTAAGAGGAGAAATAGTTTTGCATGCAGCAAACACTTTTTTCTCCTCCTTCCTTAGAATATTTTTCCCTATATTTTTCTTTGGCATTGAGTTGTAAGGACAGCTATAAGCATGTATTAGTGCTTTGTGAGATTTGGGTGTAGGTATAATGAGTAACTTTATATATAAGTCTTTTTGCTCTATACGGCTTCAAGTCTGCCCATTATAACATTCTACATCTCGTATTGAATAAAATAATTCCAAACACCTATTTTGCTAAGTTACAGGCAACTTCAGGAGATCAGGAGGTAATGTGGGTTTTCTCATACTGAGGAGTCTCTATTCTGTAAGATTTTCATTATCTAAGGATTTATAGACCTAGGTTTCTGAGAAGAAATGAAACAAAATCTAAAAAACCCCCAAAACTTAAGAAAATAATATGAATTCTAACCATCTTTGCCTTAATTCTCCTCATGAGAGCAGAAACTAGGAAGACCTACTAATGAATTACTATTCTTTTAGGTCCAGGCCTTGAAAGCACGTGAATCAATTCATTAAAATTTATCCTGGAGGCACCTGGGGTGGCTCAGTCGGTTAAGTGTCCAACTTCGGCTCAGGTCATGAACTCACAGTTTGAGAGTTCGAACCTCCCGCATCAGTCTCTGCTGTCAGTGCAGAGCCCACTTTGGATCCCCTGTCCCCACCTCTCTCTGCCCCTCCCCTGCTCATGTGTGTGTGCTCTCTCTCTCTCTCAAAAATAAAATAAGCATTAAAAAAATTATTCTGGAAGTTAACATAAAAAGACTTTTGGTTATTTGTATACTGTCCCTCTGTGGTCTCTTTTTTCCAAGACATCTTTTTAAAATATTTAATCTGACCTGGCTGAAAAATCACAGAGAGCCAGATGCACGCACCCAGGTAACACTTCCTGCTCAGAAGTGGTCACAGTCAGGGCACTGTGTACAGTGGGGGCCCTGGGTTCTGCTGCACAAACACCCTCTCAGAGGCACTGAATCATCCTGGAAAGCCAGAGAGCTTTGTGCCACCAACTCCCTGGAGCTGCCTTCAAAACTGGCCTCATGACATTTCCGCTGCGGTAATTTGCTCTGGGGAGATCCTGGGTCACTTGAATGGAGAAAATAAACCTTCAGTGTGTGACTCGACTTTAGTTATAGAACAAGGCTCATGGAGGATCCTGCTTCTGCTTCAAGCCACAGGGAAAGCCCACTCCAGGTTAGTGCAACGCTCCAGATTCCTAGTTCCTCTTGACTGAGCAGACTCCTTCCCACTCGCCCTCTCTAGCTCCTCCTGTCCCCACTTGAAAATAGAAAACTTATGTTAATATAATAAGAAAAAAAGACTAATATATTTCCATCTTTCCTCAGGGAGACCTGACTGGGACTAGGTTCTTCTGAAACCTAAGGGCTTGTGGCTGGGTTTCTTCCTTTGGTTTGATCTAAACATCCCCCTATGTTCACAGAATATTCCTGAACTTCAGTCACTGAGGTTCTAGCTCTTTTTCCCGTGCATGTCAGGGGCTACAATGCCCTTAGCTGGAGGCAGGTTCTCTCTGGATTTATACACAGCATCTGCAAATTAGACTCAACCAGAAGAGTGATCAAAAGAAGTAATAATTAATGACAAAAAAATGTGCCTAATCAGATGTGGAATAAAAATAAAACAATTTGTAAGTACAAATCCCTTGAGCTGACATTCTCTTTGGGGTCAGATCATAGCCACTAGGTGGAGACTATGTCCTCTAAAGGCCAGGCTTCCCTACAAGGCTCCCTGTAGGGACACCTAAAAGACAGTCCAGGTGAGGACACCAGGAATCTGGAAGTAGTAAAGACATCTGGAAGGGAGACCAGGTGGAGAGTCCCAGGTCAAGCCCATCTTTAAGAACATATGCAAATTAGACAAAGACTTTCATGAACATCTTCCCTGAGCCATGCTGGGCCCCAAGAATCCGTGCCTGAGAACAAAACTGCAGGTCTGAAGCAGGACCAGCTTCTTCCCCATCCTGCCCTGCCTGCTGATAGGGAAGAAGCAAACTGACAATTACATAATTACTGGATGGGGGGCTTAAATGAGAGGAAAAGAAAGCAGGGTGGCTACTGTTCTACCACTAATCCTAATGAACATTTCTTGGGCTCTAGGAGAAAAGGGTAAGAAATGTGGAAGAGAGGAGAGGCAAAGCAGTAAAGAGCAAAGAGTAAATAGAATGCCACAAGCAATGGGCATGAGAGATGGCTCTGGAGAGTTGTCTCCCCATTAGAGGATGCAGAGTAAGGGGAAAGCCACTTACCTCTGCCATCTACCTTTTTGGATTTGGGAAAGCAGTGGCATAAAATTCAACCCAATTAACATGATAAAATGGGATTTAATATATGCCACACACCATGTCTCATGCTGTGAGGGATGAGAGAGGAAAGCACAGTCCCTGTTTTTAGGGGTATTGCGATATGGCAAAGGAGATGACACATGCATCAGGAATAATGATTCCCAACCCACTGAAGTACGATCCATGACACAGGTGCAAGCGGATGGCAGCATGGGAACAGAGGAAGTGGAGTAATGAATGCCACCTTAGGAAAAGCCTCATGGAGCAGCTGTTGAGTATAAAGAACAACCAGGACACATATCGGACACAGAGGAGGGGAACGAACTTCAGATTGAGGAGAGAGCTTGAGCAGAGTGAGGCATGGAGCTGGGGAAGGCGGCGTGTTTTTGGAGAAAGGTGAACTCTGATGACACTGGAGCTAAGACTGAACAGTGGGTGGTTAAGGCTGCAGGGGAAGGCAAGGCCAGGTTGCGAGGTCAGGCTAAGAAGGTTTGATCTGATAATATACAGGATGGCGATGCATGGAGAGCTATTCAAGAAGAGACTGACAAAATCATAACTGTGCCAAAAGAATGTGAATCTAGAAGTATTATGCATGACACGTTAGAGAAAGCAGAGACTGGAGATAGGGAACGTTGCTTAGCAATCTCCCATGTGTTGTTTGCATTTCTGCATATCTTGTGAACATGGGCACTGCTTTTGTACTGAACTTTTTTTTTTCAAGAATGCTTTTCTAGTGAGTAGTGGTGGAAGACAGAGATAGTGTCTCTCTCCAGAGCAACACCAGGCAAGCCCACTGTCTGTTACCAAAGATTCAGTTTCCCTAAGATCAGGCTTTCCTCTCCTATAATGCAACCTGCTGCCTATGTAAGAATACATCTGCTTTTATCTCCCGGCTCCTGTGGAACTTAGAAGTAAAGGGAATGGGTAGAGATATGTTGCTTGTGTTTTCTGTCCTGTGAAAAAGAAATTACTTTGTTTCTGACCCAACAGTCTATGTCTTTTGCCATCATTCATGAAACTATGGGCAGACTAACTTGTCACCTGCATGTAACGTAAATAGCTCAAGTTGTTAATAATTTTCAATGGAGGGGAAACTGTTAAGAAGCTTTTTCAGTAATCTTAATAGTAAATAGTTGTTTTAGGGCAAAAATAGAATTTATTTATTTCTGCACCAAGTACCTGACATTTAAATATGATTAATTTTATAATGTCCAGAAAACATGGTTTCTTTACTACAAACAGCCTGACTCAACCCCATTCATGGCTGTCAGTTCAACCCACACATTTCTCCTGAGTCTCACCCACCAGTCTCAAAGGGGAAGTATCGCTCTAGGACAGGATGGATGCCAGGGATTCGTATAATGTATAGAATACTTTTACACTCCAGCTTTGCTCTTTCAATGTGCCTAAATGAAGCCAAAATAGCTGTCCTAAGATGTCTTCCTTATTGTCATTATCCAGGTATTTAGCCAGTCACCTAGCATGTACTAGTTAATCAATAAATATTTAGAGCCTGAAAGTGAAATCAAACAACTAAAATTAAAAAAAAATAGAACTAGTTGGGAAATTCTTGTCTTTAATCACCTACCCCAATTCCAAAGATAGAGTTGTTTCTTAAATCTATTTACCTTATTGTCTTTATACAATGTGCCTGATACTAGATATTTTTAAGAGTGCCTCTGCCACTTACTGTTTTTTTGTGAACCTCAGTGTTTTCACCACGAAATGGGACTTGATAATTTTTAAGGTCTTTTCCAGCATTGGATTCCATGAAGCCCAGTTCATGGAACTGAGTAATAATGTCACTTCCAGCTTCCTTATTTTCCTTGAAAAACATAGCCAGAAGAGTTGTTATAATTTGAAAGAAGGAAAGATGAGCGATGGTATGTGAGTATGTTGAACAAGCTTCTTAGTTTCTTTTGTTATCAAAGGGCTTTCTGGCCCCTTTATTCACTTTGAAGCAAAGCCTAAATGAAGGGGTAGCAATTCTTTAACTTTTGATTAGGTTCATAGTATCTTTAATCTCTTCCAAAGATGACAAACAATGGATTTATCTAAGATCCTTTCACATGGGCATAAAAATGGGATGGTATTCTCACCAAAGTATAGAAACACAGTTTGAGTGCTGAGACCTTAGTTGTCATCCTTATTATGACAACTAGTAATTAGCTTTTATTGTTTGCAAGTAGTGTGAAAAATCAGATAGGAAAATTCCTCACTGTTGGAAGGAATGGCCCATTAATCATGATTGCACAAAAACAGACACGTCATGGTGGTGTTTCTCCTGCCAAGTGTAAAGATGGACATATGGCTGTATGAGCTCAAATGGTTGGATCACTGTGTTACAGAGGCCAAGATTATGGATTGAAGTCTAATATGGGCCAGTCAACTCTCCTTCTTCTGCCTTGTCAACCATACTACAAACAGGAACCTAACTGGATGTTAGACCTTATTGATGGCATGCCAGTTATCACTTGATACACGATAGGAAAAAGGTCACCAAGTCCACTGTGTTCTGTCTGCTTTGAGTTCATGATGTCTTAATATGCCAATGCAATTTATTTCAACACTTACTAATTGCTTTAATGTGCTTGCAAGAAAGTTTGGCCTGATACCTATTCTGGAGAAGTTTACCATCTTGAATGGAAAGAGAAAGTCACATTTTCTTAAAACAATTTTATTCAAACTATTCATATGCATGTTCAGCATCAGTGACTTCATAATTTTTATAACTAATTTTTGAGCCAAGTAATGTTTACCTAGAGCAAATCATCTTCACTTCCAACTAAGCTGTTTGAGATATCAGGCTAAAATTAGAATCTGTGTATGATTCTGTTCCTGGAAATGTTATCCTGAGCATGATACCCACTTATGTAACATTTGGACATTAGGAGTCTTTTCCTCCTATATGTGTGCATTTTTAAAAATTTTTCACAATGCAATCACTTACCATATTGCTTTTTAAAATTATCTTTAGAAAGTTGGTTTTCAATGATATTCATTACTTGCAACTCTGAAATCATGCCCTCCAGAAAAATAATCAAATTTTTCTTTTTTTTTTTTTCATGAAACTTTATAGTTTATTGTCAGGTTGGTTTCCATATAACACCCAGTGCTCTTCCCCACAAGTGACCTCCACCAAGACCATCACCCCCCATTACCTTTCCGCCTTCCCCTTCCCCCCTCAGTTTGTTTTCAG
>CM053559.1:74724233-74889583 GCA_028646485.1 Cryptoprocta ferox
TCCATTTTGAGTTTATTTTTGTGTATGGTGTAAGAGAGTGGTCTAGTTTCATTCTTCTGCATGCTGCTGTCCAGTTCTCCCAGCACCACCTATTAAAGAGGCTATCTTTTTGCCATTGGATACTCTTTCTTCCTTTGTCAAAGAAAAATAATCAAATTTTTCTGTCTTTTTTAAAAAACATTTTTATTTTATTTTTTGAGAGACAGAGAAAGACAGAGAGACAGAGAGCAAGCAGGGGAGGGATGGAGAGAGAGGGAGACACAAAATCCAAAGCAGGCTCCAGGCTCTGAGCTATTAGCACAAAGCCCAACACAGGGCTCGAACTCATGAACTCTGAGATCATGACCTGAGCTGAAGTCAGAGACTTAACCAACTAAGCCACCCAGGATCGCTTCTCCTTTCTCTTTTTAAAAAAATATTCTTTCTTTATATTTGTACCTGAACTGACCTGACTTCCTTAAGTTTTCTCCCGCTCTTTTATTCCTCTATGCCCATCTGAATTCTCTATTTTCCTGGCTTACTTGAAAGAATTTTTTAAGATCTAACTTAGACTTGTACATTTATCCTTTACTGAGAAACTTTAATTTTTTCCTGAAAAGCCAAGCTACTAAGTAAAAGGTTGTTAAATTTAAAAAAAAAACATCAATGTGAATGAGAAATGTCACGATATCTTCCATTTTAACATAAGCTATCCAAACAATTTTCACAGATAGAAACATTTAGCAATAACAGCACAAAAGCAAGCTTATATAAGCAAAACATAAGTTTGCAAGTAAAGAATTGTAGACTGTATATAAAATGAAATGTACTGAAAATTTACTGTCCAGACTAGATGAGGAAGAGAAGACAGGATATTGCATTTTGGGGATAGAAGGGTATGGATCATTCTTTGTAGATTTTTTTCATCTGTACTGTGTTCCTCATCAAATTTTCAAACTTAATGAGGCTCATTGTTATCTTGCACTCAAATTATAGTTAAAAACAAAGTTGTAGTGCAGAAAAATGCCTTTGAAGGCAAAATAAAGGCTAAACACAAGAGTGCTTTGAAATCTATGGAGGGGCTCCTGGATTGCTCAATCAGTTGGGTGTCTGACTCTTGATCTCAGCTTGGTTCTTGATCTCAGCCCTGAACTGGAGCCCTTGGCATGGAGCCTACTTAAAAAACAAAAAATATGAAGTCTATGGAAAAACTACATGTGCATATTTTCTATGAAACATCACAGATTTTCTCACCTTTTCATCCCACTCACTTTACTTACATACCCAAAGAAAAAGGTTTTGAGTTTATCTAAATATGGCACACAATTCAAATTTGTTCCATATGATTATCTCTGACTACAGACTTGAATGTTAAGAAAACATATGTGTCTTTTCCTGAAATTATAATTTTAAACTACTACATCTCAAAGCATATTTATTTAGTGTAGTTTTAGATGAAAGAGAGTATTAAGAAAAAGACAAAAAATCATCTGGAAAGTCACATAACTTTTTATGGGTTGTTACAAAAGTTTACTAACTGATAAGTATTGTGTGGAGTGAATCTTTATTCCTGGTCCCAGAGGCCATCTTTGAATACCCAGCCAAGTGAGGTGTTCCTTCCCTTTATTCTCCTCTGTGTAGACTTTCTATTTCTTTCAACATTTTTTTAATGTTTATTTATTTATGTTGTAAGAGAGAAAGATAGAATGCAAACAGGGAAGGAGCAGAGAGAGGGAGAGAGGGAGAGAATCCCAAGGAGGCTCTGTGCTGTCAGCACAGAGCCCAGTGTGGGGCATGATCTTATGAACCATAACATCATGACCTAAGCCAAAATCAAGTTAGACACTTAACTGACTGAGCCACCCAGGAGCCCCTCAACATTGTTTTTATTTTATTTTATTTTATTTTATTTTATTTTATTTTATTTTATTTGTTTATTTATTTAATTAATTTAAGTTTGTTTATTTATTTTGAGAGAGAGAGAGAGAGAAAGAGGGAGAACACACACAAGGGGCAGAGAAAGGGAAGGAGAGAGAATCCCAAGCAGGCTCCACACCATCAGCATGGAGCCAGATGCGGGGCTTGAACTCACAAACTGTGAGATGGTGACCTGAGCAGAAGTCAGATGCTTAACCTACTGAGCCACTCAGGTGCCCCTCAACATTGTTTTGAATGATTTCTTTGTGTATTTCCCCTGCTGTTTTGTAAGATCTCTGAGGGAAGGACCCTGATCCTTTTATTGCTAAGGCTTAATCCTATACTTGGCCTTTCATTCTTGAGTGAGTCAATGAATGTATAAATCTCGACTCACTTTACCTTCCTCCAAATGAAGGCAGGTTTCTGTGTTGCCTACTTAATAGACTACTGAAAATAGTTCTCTGTTTTAAGTTACCCCAGATCAATAGAGCATCTCATGTCTTAGAGAACATTTTTATCAAAATTTTGATAACTTGGGTGGAAAATTACTCTAGTGATCAAAGATTGACCTGTTTTCTTTGAATTTGCTTAAGTTTCAGTTCGAAGAAAATACTAGGTTTCTCTTTCAGTGACCTGAGACTCTTTACTCAGGGTACCAGATGGTTTTCTCCTTTACTTGAAAATGAAAACATCTGACAGACTTTGTCAGGGCATGTGTCAGTAATGTTATTCATGGGGAAAGTCTTCCAAATGACATGCTTGTCTCGGAGGGCGTTTATCTGGAGCATGTGTTGTGTCTTCAGATGCCTCAAGTTCACACATTAAAGATGTTAGCTCAGTTGTAAATTGTTGCAGGTCTACAGGCTCAACACTTGAAAGAAATCATACTCTGGAAAAATGAACATTTTCACTCTTCTTTTTCTTTTCAGTGTTCTGAAATACACTTATAAACTGTAAAGGAGAAGAATTCATATTTTCTTTCTTAAAAACTATTCACCTACACTGATTCTTCACACACTGTCAATCAAATTTTCTTAGAGACTTGAGCATATGCTAAGAAATTGTGCCTGGGGGAACATCCAAACTGTCTTCTGCCAGGCCTTGCCCAACACTCAGTAACCAGTAACTGCTCAAAACGTCAGCCTGTGCTGTGATAATACGCTAATATCTAGCCCAGAGACATCACTGCTGAAAGTGCCATATAATACTTCTAATAATGAAAGTAGGTTTTAGTCACTCCTCTCTTCATCTCATGTGACAGCTGGCAGTCATTAGAAAGACAAGTGTCTGGATGTAGAGATTGTAATCCTAGAAGACTTTGTCTCTTTACAATTCCTATAGCACAACCTTGGATTCATTAGCCCTATGCCCAGCCCTTAGGGAAGTGATCATTTGACAGATCATCATTCCGTGCCTAATTCCTGGAGGAAGAGGAAGAGGAAGAAGAAGGACTTCTCATGATAAATATAAAGATTTATTATTATAACACTGTGGTAATTAAGATAGTATAAAACTAGTGAAGGCATCAAGAAACTGACCATTTTTTAACAGAACCACACATATATAAAACTTTGAAATATAATAGGAGTACCATGCCAAATCTGTGAGAGAAGGAAGGATATTTCAGTAAACGTAGCTGGAAAACTTGGTATCCATGTGGAGAAAATGAATTTGGATTCCTATTTCATAGCATTCAAAATCTAAACACAAAATATGTTAAAAATTTACATATCAAGAGCAAGACTTGAAGTTTGGGAGAAGGCAGGGGGATGGGTTAAATGGGTGATGGGTATTGAGGAGGGCACTCCTTGTGATGAACACTGGGTGTTATATGTAAGTGATGAATCACTAAATTCTACTTCTGAAACTTAAACAAACAAACAAACAAATAAATAAAAGTTTTGGGGCAAAACAAGTTGACTATCTTTATAAAGTATGTATAGGTGGGATACCTTCTTAAAAAAGACAAAAGAAAACCTTTAACTATAAAAGAAAAAAAGATGAGATTTAACAAGCACTGGGAAGGATATGGAGAAAAGTTTATTTATGCACTGTTGGTGGAAATGTAAAAAGGGACAGTTGTTTGTGGAAAACTGTCACACAGTTCGTCAAAAAATTAAAAATAGAAGTACAATCTTACCTAGAAATTTCACTTCTGAGTAAATACCTGAAGAACTGACAAGGTTTTGAAGAGATATTTGTACACCCATGTTCATAGCAACACTATTCACGATAGCTAAAACATGGAAAGAACTCAAGTGTCCATTGATGGATGAATGGACAAGCAAACTGTGGTAATATACATACAATGGAATATTATTCAGTTTAAAAAACAAAGAAAATTCTGACATTTGGTACAACATGGATGAACATTGAATAAGTTATGCGAGGTGAAATAAGCCAGCCACAAAAGGACAAATATTGTAAGATCCACTTATCTCAGGTACCTCGAATAGTCAAAATTGTAGGCGCAGAAAATAAAATAGTGGTTGCCAGGGACTGAGGAGAGGATGAGGAGTTAGTGTTTAATGAGTACAGAGTTATAGTTTACAAGATGAAGAGAGTTCTGGAAATGGATGGTGATGATGTTTGCACAACATTATACATGTTTTTAATACCATGGAATTATATATGCAAAAATAGTTTCAGATGGTAAAATTTGTTATGTATATTTTACCACAATGATAAAGATTAGGAAAAAATATATTTAGACCAAGAAGCCTGAAAAGACCAACCATAGAACAGGGTCTTCATTTCAGTTTGAGAGATGAGAACTTATCTAACTGGATAGTAGTGTTTAAAGTCCTCTCTGCACATTTCCAATCTATGCCAGGGGAATGAAGCAGGATTGTGACAGATGGCTGCCTTCTTTTCTATTGCCTTTATCCCACTGCAAATCCCAAAGTCCTAAAATGGCTATAAGAATTGTTTGTTTAGGAGCTCCTGGGTGGTTCATTTGGTTGAGCGTCCAACTTCAGCTCAGGTCATGATCTCACAGTTGTTGAGTTCAAGCCCTGCATCGGACTCGCTGCTGTCAGCTCAGAGCCCACTTTGGATCTTCTATCCTCTGTCCTCCTCTCTCTCTGCCCCTCACCTGCTTACTCACTCTCTCTCAAAAATAAATAAACATTTAAAAATGAGAATTGTTTGCTTACTCAGGAGTAACTAAACTGGGCAATAGTTTAGACCTAAAGAGTATTTCCTAAGAAATCTAAGTGTGTAGGTCCCTAATTCTTCTTTGGAGAGTACTGTTGTCCCCAAAGGTTCTAGGAGGTCATAGCTTCTAAATTTCCTGTCATTCATCATTGGAGTAGATATTGCTAATGAAAAACATGCTGGAATACCCTTTCCAGCCTACCTGCATCTAGCACTTGCCTCAGTCTTATTAAATGTGTTTAATGAAACCCACCCCCATTATAGCTAAAAATGAAGTAAGAAAGAAAAATTATAACCAAACTACATCTTAAACCTTCTAGCCAAAACAATTGTATGGTTTAGTATAGTTACTTTAAGTTGTTGCTTTAACAAAATTGAGGCAAAGAGAAAGAGGATATACTGTATTGTATCTACACTTATATAATACTGAAGGGCAACTATCACTAGCATAGAATATACTCTCATTAACTTTTTATTTTTTATTTTATTTTTTAATTTTTTAATGTTTATTTTTGAGAGAGAGAGAGAGACAGAGCATGAGCAGGGGAGTGGCAGAGAGAGAGGGAGACAGAATCTGAAGCAGGCTGCAGGCTCTGAGCTGTCAGCACAGAGCCGTATGCAGGGCTGAACCCATGAACTGTGAGATCATGGCCTGAGCCGAAGTCAGAGGCTTAACCAACTGAGCCACCCAGGCACCCCTTTCATTAACTTTTTAGAATAAAATTTATGCTAAAGAAGCTTTGAAATTATAAGCTGCAACCTTAGCTTGACAAGGCTTATTTCACATCTGAATTGCTTCTCTCTTAGAATTCAGTCCTCGAGGCAGAGAAGAGTCTGCCTCTGATTCTGTGCCTTCTCCATCAATGAGACCTCTGTCAGCACTGTATAAATAATTAATTATTATTAATAACTACCATCACCATCTTTTCTTTGTATCTCACTCCTGAACATAGCCAGCACTTCTTTGACAAACTGCAGGGAACAGGTGTATTATTTAGTTGTTGTGATGAATAGTACGCGGCAAGCATGCCCAGGGCCACGGAAAAATTCCAATAATAATAATTGGGGAGAATAGATTCTGTGCCATGTGAATACAAGGCTATTTGCAACGTAAATATTTTTCAGTGACTTGAAAATTATAATTAGGATAATTTGAGTCCAGCCTCCATAGAGTGTCAGGAATTTAATTTGGGGGTTTTAATCAAGAAGCAAATTTTTGGTGAGCTTTTCCTACTTGTGAAGTGCCTCAAGCAACACACTCTAAAGAAGTGTCCTTTCTTTCTCTCTATGCCTAAAACTAAGCTCATGTCAAGAAAGAATTTCCTTCCTTCTCTGATTATATTGATATATTTATTTTCCTTCTATTTTCTCCAAATTATTCTCAAAATGTAGAATTATTTGAAAAAAGAGGAATATATATATATATATATATATACACATATGTATATGTATCTGTTAACATTCTGACAGTTCCTTCAGGTGGGTTAGGAAATAGACAATGGATTTTCTTTTATTAACCCTTATGGAAATCTTGCTCTTTAATCCTTTACACACACAGACACACACACACACACACACTGCCATATCTAATGAAATTAAAAACACCTGAAAATAGTGAAAATGAATAGAAAATTCACCAGCAATGACAAAACAGAGGAAGTCTTACTACATATCTTAAACTTCAAGAGGTGGTAGGAGGAAAGAATTCAAGGACTCAGAGGAGAGTCCTAGCCCCACTTCCACTACCACGTGCTAGAAGCACCACAAGTGAGTTGACAGCATCCTAAAACACTCTCAAATAGTCTGATCATTGCAGAAAAGTCACTGTGGTGGTTTTTTCACTGTTTCCTCATTTCAGATGAGGGAGAGCAGAAATGGCCGATGAGGAGATATAAATAAAGTAATCACAGCTAAAGCCCTTTCATGAAATACTCTACAGTCCTTTGGGGAAAAGATTTGAACTCCAAGAGTATTCTGGACATTCCACCCATCCCAGAGAGGAAAGACCCGAGTTCCATCAACAAAAGTTTCATATAGCTTCACATCAGAAGAGCCTTTTCATCTCCACATCCCCCAACCTCCACTTCCCAGAACTACGGGGTACAGTACTGCATGAGTAGTATAGCGTAGGGAGCTATAAGAGAGAATTTACCTCTATCATATTAGAACAAACAGAAATTTTGACAAAGAATCCCATATTAAACATGACCAAAATAAATGTGAAAATATGTGAAACTATCTGATCCTGGACTTTTCTTTGTTGGGAGGTTTTTGATCAGTGATTCAATTTCCTTACTCATTATTGGTGCGTTCAGATGTTCCATTTCTTCATGATTCATTGTTGAATCATGAAGAATATTTGCTTCCAGAAAATTATCCATTTTCTAGATTATCTAATTCAGCACTGTCATTATGAGTTTAAAATTCATAATATACTCCATATAACATTTTAAAGTATTGACCCAACTTTACCCTGATTCCAGAGAATTCTTTAGTTGTAATAAAAAACAAAAAATATTTATTTTCTCTTTCTATACTTAGATATTTTCTTTCCTTTTTGGCTAAATTCTGAAAAAGGAAAAAACTAGGACATTAAATGTCATTATTTTTCAGTAATGCATTTATTTTTTGACCCTGTTAAAAATTATATAGTAAGTGATTTTATGTCAATCTATTAAACATAGAGAAGGATAATTGAATAAAAGTATGATATTTCAATGGCTGAGCATCAAAGCTGATCTTCTCAATGGAAAAGTATACAATGAAAGTTATTTTCATAGGCTTAACTTTATGTGTATTCATTTATAAGTTGTACGTATACATGATGATGATGAAAATGCTAAGTTAAAAATACTGAATGATATTTTTGAATGAAAGTAGAATAATTAAAGTCAATTCTGTAGTTTTGCTTTTCATAAGATTCTAGAATGCAGTTCAGCCACCACAGTCATTTAACAAATGTTTATTGGGCCCTTACTCCTTGGCGGGCATCTGAGGGGTGGGCACTGATGAATAAGAGGATGGCTCTGTTGCATAGAGCTTAGTTTCCAGCAGGAGAGAAAGCCAAACCAATTAATTGTGCAGTTTGAGGTACACAAATGGAACTGAAATTATTGATGTTGCTAAAATATAACTAAAGATTACATGGCAGGGGAGATCTAAGGAAAAGCAGATGTAAAACCAAACTCAAATTACATTACAATGCAGGACATATAAGAAATAGAAAGCAAATCAAACAACAAGAGTAGCAAAATCTTGATTTTAGATGATGTCCTATGATTGATTGATTGAGATTGGTTTTATGAGCTATTTCTTTGAAAGGTCCACAGATATCTTAAAGGTGGTGTCATTATAGAGACTTATACAATAATTTGATGTTCAACCATTTTCTAGTTCTAAAAATTTGAGGGGAAGGGGATGTATCCTGAAGCAACTAAGATTCTCATTTGGTAATTGCTTAGATTTCAGTGTGTGAGTATTTAAGAACAAAAATATGTTAAACAGGAAAGGGCTCCTACTAGCCACACCTTTCTATATTTTATTTCCATAGCTATTTTCAGGAAAATTCAACAGACTTTGAAATGGGCAAAATGTCCCTGGGGATCCTTTCAGGAGACTGCTAGGTGTTATGGAGTGATCTCTGGGGAGTTATCTGATTTCCCCATGTACATGTAGAGATGTGCATCTCTGACTGTCTCTCCAGCCACTAGAGTGATTTATGACTCTGCAGAGGTAAAATACTAAGTTGTAGGAAACTGAGAGTAATGCAAATTATTCTCCTCTGGGGTGATTTATACCCTGTATAAAAGATGACTACATATACATTTTACTACTTTATAGGATATTAAATTGCTTTGTATTTATTAGCAAATGTGTTTCAGTATTTGTAATGGACTATATACATATGTGTCTGTTTTTCAAATTTGCTTTAAACTGGTTATAATATCTTACTAATTTCCTCACAAATTAATGAGTTAAATGAAATCTTTATATTTGTGTGAGAGTCATGGCTTACTATTTTAAAAATTGTATTTAAGCAAAATAAAAATCGACCTAAGTGATATCTGCATTTTGGCAAGATGGCAATGATTCTTTTAGCTTAGTTTTGTTTTTGTTAATAATAAAAAAGGATATTTCAGAAAAGTTCATATACTGAATGTAACATTCACCTTAAAATTTATTTTGTGAGTACTTACATTTAAATTTGTTTAAATCACTAAATGATTAACAGACCCTTTATAATAGGAAATGTGGTACATTCTTTATGATTCTATCTAAATAAACTAATACTTGAATAAAGGTTTTGGCACTAAAGTGTACAACTCCTTATTGTTCTTATATAATTTTAAAAGCATTTCCAACTTATTATTTAATTTATAATCCTAACACAATCAGAGGCATATACGATAATGTATCACATTCTATTTAAAACAAAAAACAAAACGAAACAAAACAAAACAAAACACCAAGAGGTTAAATGGTTTGTGTTTGTATAATTAAACAGGGAAGAGTTTGTAATACTATAACCAGAACTCTGGTCTTCTGTTACATGATTGGATTGTACAGGTCTCTTTTTCCTATAATGTATACTGAAATTATGGATGAAATATCACTCCTACCTTTTTCAGTTTTGCTCAGTGAGTGCAACTTACTTGGCTCAAGTTGGTGAGAAGATTCTTTTTCACTAAATAATGCAAGAGTTGCAAGTGACACAGAGGAAAAGAACAAGGGGCTTTTGTTTTTTCATCATAGCTTATGCAGAATTTGGCTATTTTATAATTTAAACAAATTTCAAAATAGCAACTTTAGTTTTAATGTGTTTTTGTCTTTCTTTTTTCTGCAGTTGATATTTTCTGGATCACATTCATTGTTTTAGTCTTTCTGAATTAAGGAGTGAAGTAAAGAACAGGGCATTCCCAACATTTGTGTGAAAAGAAGCTTTTTTTTTTTTTTTTTTTTATTCCACAAAGCCTTGATATCTTGGGGTAGAGGGGACAGGTAAAGGTTAATAAATAATGAAATCTGACAGTGTCTGTTTTTTTGAGAATCTGGGCGAACTTCAGAGAAAAGAACATTTATTATTTTATCAACTCAATAAATATCTTTCTGAATGCCTTCTATGTCAGCCATTGTGACAGGTGCTAGTATAGGGAATACAAAATGAGATACATTTGCTTCTTGAATGTAAGGAAATTTTAGTAAGGGAAACAGAAAAACAGCAAATACAAAAAAAAAGAGACAGTCGTTTGAAAAGTCCACAACTGGGGGATATACAGATCAAATGGAACATAAGAGCAGAGACCCAACCCAGGTCCTGGTGGTCCTGGAAGATGATGGCTAAGAGGCAAGAAATTTGTAATAAATAACTTATTTTACATTATTTAACCTCAGTATCTTCATCTTAAAATTTCAACTAATATACTCCCTTATAGATCTGCTGTGCAAGCAAAAAAATATTACATATATAGCGCCAGGCACATAAAGTGCATAATAAATAACCATCATTATTACTCTTATTATGACTAATAATAAAATGGAGTTTGAAGGGTGAATAACAATATCCTTTAGAAAAGGAAAAAAAAAGAAGAGATTTCATATACAGAAGCCTAGAAATAAGAACAAACTTCCTGAAAATTCTTTATCATGACTGGATCTAGAGAGGATGAAAGAGATGCCAGAGATGAGCTAGAAGATGAAGAAGACACCAGATTATAGAGAGCCATACAAACCACCTTAGGAATTTGGAATTTATCCTAAAGTCCATCAGAAGCCATTAAAGATTTCAAGCAGGGGTGTGATGTGTCCTGGTTTCCATCTTGCAAAAACCAATTTGACTACTGCTTGGAGTTCAAGTTCAAAGAATATGGGAAGATAATCACAGAAATATATATGACAGATGATCCTGTCTTGAAGTGGCCTGGAAATGTTAGAAATGGAAAGAAATGGATAGATTTGAAAGTTATTTTGCAGATAAAATCCACCATTTGGGGGCTAGGAATGAAAGAAAGGAGGGTGGGTAGATTCAGAGCACTGTGTCTTCCTTAGGAAAATGGGACGCTAGTGGTATAGTTCATGGGCATTGGGATGCAGGGAAGGAAGAGGAAAAAGAATTGGAGGAGGAGGAAGAAGTTTCAGGGGGATTTAATGAGTTCAGGTTTGGAAGTGTTGGGTTCTAAGACAATCAGTGAAAGATCCTCATAGGTGGCTGGATCTATGGGTTCAACTGCAGCTGGGAGGGAAACTGCCAGAAATTTCTTTTTTCTGAAAATTTGCCCATAACCCTTCTTTGAAAACTTTTTAAAAATTGTTTTATTACAGAAATCATTTATGGTCTTGGTAGATAAAAAAGAGTAAAAAATAAAAGACATATATTCCTATCAATGAGAGAAAAACATATTTTTTACTTGTAGGCCTTTATATATGTAATTTATACTTCACAGAAAACAAAATGTGTCAACTTAGCTTTTTGTGTTTGTTCCAGATTTTCTATGAGTTGTTCAGAATAGAACATATTTTAGTAGAAGTACTATACCTGTAACGTGTCAGCTCTCAATGCAGTCCATTGACTGGGGAAGACTTAGTGTTTAATTTATCAAAGAGGAAATAGCATATATTTTACACTGAATGTCTAGTTAGCTAATGGGCCTATAATTATAATTATGAGAGAGGAAAGGAATCCATTTAAAAAACTTAGATAAACTTTGTCTAAGAATATGGAAACTTATCTGCAGAAATCAAGGTAAACAAGTTAGCAGTATTAGGGACAATCATTCAGAGTGGTCCTTGGATAATGTGGGGGTAGAAAATATTCCCCCATATTTAGAAAAACTATGATTTCTTCTAGTTTTTCCTGAATAGAGATTGCATTTTACCATTCCAGGGATTTAAAATTCTAGGGGCATCTTGGTGGCTCAGTCAGTTAAGTGCCTGACTCTTGATTTCTGCTCAGGTCATGATCTCACAGTTCATGAGAGTGAATCCCATGTTGGGCTCTGCACTGACAGTGTGGACTCTACTTGGGATTCTCTTTCCCTCTCTCTCTGCCTCTCTCTCTCACACACACAAAATAAATAAATAAAACATTAAAATAAAATAAAATTCTAGGTAAAATAAGGCATTCATAAGTAAAATTATATATATATATATAATATGTAAAAATAAGTAGAATCTATTGCTTGACCAATAGAATATAAGAGAAAATGCATGAAAAGCAGTATTCCTGGATTTCTGAGATTAGAATAAACCTTGTAGCTTTTGTCTTGATCTTGTGGATGGTTTATCCTGGTGGAAGATGACTTCCATGTAAGAAGTACAGCCCTAAGACCCCATATTGTGAGGAAGACCAAGCTCGGTACATGAAGAGAAACAGATACCTGACCAGCCTAGGTATGGCCTAGGTACCAGGTGTGAGTAAAGAAGACTCCAGATTGGACTCCAGCCCCAGGTGCTATAATGGCTTCAACTTTAACAGGGACCCCAAGCTGAGCATATGAACCTACAGGATCATGAATGATAAAGAATGGAGCTATTAAGTTTTGGAGTAGTTTCTTATACAGTACTAAGTAGGTAATTGGAACACCCGTGTTATGATTAAAAAAGAACCAGCCCATAGTCACCTTATTAGTTTCATAGAAGGAACATAAAATATCCCTCAAATATATAGTTTTGGTGAACAAAAAATTTCTGGAGGGGGGTCAGGAGACCCACATCAAGCCCTACATCTACAACTCCAAGGTGTAGGCACTTGGACAAGTCAGTTAACTTGTCTGTGTCTTGGTTTCATCATCTATAAAATGAATGAGTGAGTGGGACAAAATGATCTAAAGTATTGTGGGACCTAAAATTCTGAGTTAACAAATTGGTATAAACAATAGCAGCCCTGGGGGCACGTGGGTGACTCAGTTGGTTAAGCATCCAACTTTGGCTCAGGTCATGATCTCACGGTTCATGAGTTCAAGTCCCGAATCGGGCTCTTTGTTGACAGCTCAGAGCCTGGAGCCTGCTTCAGATTCTGTCTCCATCTCTCTCTGCCCTTCCCCAATCAGGCATTTTTTTTCCCTTCACTCTTTCTCTTTCAAATATAAATAAACAGTAACAAATAATAGCAGTCCCTGGTTACATTCTAATTCCCTGAGGCTCCTAAGTGCCAACATGAGCAAGAGGGAGGAGATCAGAAAATCATCACCCCCACCCTTGAAAGTGACTTGACTGTTTCATATATTCCCTCTCAGAAATATTTGTTATGTCAGCATAACAACCACGTGGTTGGAAGATATTTTCCTGAATCATAATATCTCAGTATTCGGAAAGTCAGATTCATGTACCACAGGCAAACCTATGTTTTAGAATTTTTTCCAGAATGAGGCTGCAATGAGAATCTTTGCTACAAAGGAATCAGGTACCAAGTTGGTTTTTGTCTAAGAAGTTCAAATACTACAAAGACAACTTTTTAAAGGATGAAGCACAAACCCCACAAGTGACTCAAATCTTAATTTGTCTAAGTGGCATGAAATTTCTTTCTAGGCCTAATACCTCATCATCAAGATCCATCTAAACCTCCACCTCAGAGGACTCTGGATTTGCTACATGAACAAATTTTTGGTGAGGACTTACTAAGTATATCGTAAGCTGAATGCAGATGGATGAAAGCGGAAGGCCCATGTTTTTCTTTCAAATATCCCTCAGGGGAGACGCACACACAAAAAAGTATAGTAATGAAGGAAAGTAAAGTGGGAGGTACTGATAACTGGTTATATAAATAACCACCTTCAGGGTTCAGAATAAGACTCTGGTATAATCTAGTGTGGACCACGATTAACTCCTATTCCAACAGCACGTTTGATGCTAGATTCTAACCTAGGTCTAGTGGCAGAAGATAGGAAACAGAAAATGGGAGACAATCTGGAAGACACTGAGAAAGTTTTGAGAAAGTTTTACTTGAGAAGTGGAGCAAGATTACACACACACACACACACACACGCGCGCGCGCGCACACACACACACACAATCTGAATCTTGTTTCTCTTCCTATTAGAGATGCTGAATTGGTTATTGTTGCAGAACTCTGTCCCCACTATTACTCCCATTACTAATTTTCTGACAAGAATGGAGTGGGAATCAGGTAGTATTTCTAGTCTGGCCATATGATTCAAAATGCATTCACTCTTTACAACAGCAGAGGAGATCAGACTGGGCACATACACAGTAAAACAGGATTTTCAGCTTTCTCAGCTTGTGTCTAATTTAAAGCCCGCTCTACCTGAATGCATCTGGAAACCCAGTAAATTAGGCCTATAGGAAGGTTAATTTGCATGAGAATCAAAATGCCAGGTGACAACTAAATCTGGGTGTTCCTGGAGTACCTTTTTATTTGGTGATTCACTCTTTAAGTAAAACGTGTGTGCTGTCTACCTGTGAGGTGTTGCTAAATAATGGCATGTTGAACGGATGTGCAGCTAGAATGTCTCATATTTCAAAATTGCTTAATTTACACATGAGCTCCAATGATACATACCACGTAGTCACACCCTTTGCCTAGACTACACAGCCTTATATATTAATTACTTAAACTCTTTGCCCATACACAATTCTTTACTTATAGCTTCTACTTAATACTTTTTACCTATAACAGTCCAGCTTTTCCACCTCATTCATCATCCCTTAATGTTCCCACTGCCCATGCTTCAAGAAACAGATCAGGTATCATCTGCCCAAGCAAACTTTTACAACTTCACTAGCCTGGATGAAACATTCCATGCATAGCACTCTGCAAACCTCTTTGATGTCCTGCACAAAATTGTTTTGTGGTATTTTCTATACCCACACTCAACCATGAACTCCTTGAGAGCAAGGGCCATGTTTTTATATGTGTATGTTCAATGCCTAATTCAGCTTTCTGAATAAATCAATGAGTGCTGGACCTGGAGAGAAGTAGAAGGGATCCTCAGGGTGGGCAATGTTAGAAGTAATTCAGTATGTCTGTATTAGTTTCCCATTACTGTTATAATAAATTACCACAAACTTAGTGGCCTAAAAACACCACCAGCTTGTTTCCTTACAGTTTTAGAAGTTAGAAGTTCTAAAATCAAGTGTTGGCAGTACTGCATTTCTTACAGAAGTTCAAGGAAAGAATCTGTTTCCTTGCCCCTTCCAGATGCTGGAGGCTGGCCGCCTGCATTCTTTGGCTGCAGCCCCTTTTTCTAACTCCAAAGACAGTTGGGTGGTATCTCTCTGATTCTGGCCCCCTTCAGCCACGTATAAGGGTGTCTGTGATTGTACTGGAGCTGCCTAGATAATCCAAGGAAATCTTTTCATTTCAAGATCCTTAATCACATCTTCAAAGTCCTTTTGCCATGCTAGCTAATTATCCACAGGTTTGGGGGATTCCCACATGGACATTGCTGCTGGGGGCATTGTTCTGCCTACCACAGTATTGGATTAGGATGTCCATTAGCAAATGCGGTCTAGTGAAAGGTGCCCTGGTTAAGGCTGGAAGGAGAAGGCTCATGACCTGCAAGATAAAATTGCCTCTTGCACCCCCACCTTTAGAATGTTGCCTTCTAAATAAGGGAAGCTTATATAGAGGATAAACAGAGTCCTTCATAGATACAGTGGAAGAATTCATGACACAATGATCCTCCTCTGAGGAAGCTTTCTTGCAATATACTATGATTTTCTAGCCAAATGATAATAACAAATAGCAATATACATCGTTATTTCTTTTCTTGACAGTAAGAATCATTGCTGAACGGAACATCCTTATATATCCTAGAAGAGTGGCACTCAACTGCACATTTATATCATCTGAGAAGCTTTCCTTTAAAAATTTTTTTAATGTTTATTTTATTTTTGAGAGAGAGTGCATGTGTGTGCATGAGCAGGGGAGGGGCAGAGAGAGAAGGGGACAGAGGACCAAAGCGGGCTTTGTGCTGACAGCAGAGAACCTGACAGGGGGCTAGGAGAACCATGAGATCATGACCTGAGCTAAAGTCAGATGCTCAACTGACTGAACCACCCAGGCACCTGTCATCTGGGAAGCTTTCTAAAAGTACTAATGCCTCAAATCTTATCTCCCCATGCTCCACCAAAGATGCTGATTTAATTGATCTGGGGTGGGTCCTGGCATCACTTTTTAAAAATCCTTCCAAGTGATTTTAATATTCCAGAGATTTCCACAGGCATGCACATATCATAGGTGAGGCACTATTAGCTATTGAGCTGGTAGCTACCCCGGTGTTAAATTGAAAGGACTAAAAACTGCAAATTGTGCAAGTTCAGCATGACTAAACCATATTAAATTCTTCCAGACAATTTTCTCATATTTCAAAAAGTAGCCATAGTTCGAAATCTGAGATGATATGCATTTGTCTGTAGGTTCATGAATCTCACTTTACTTGTGATATAGACACAAGAGATATATTTCAGGAGGAATGATTTAAATGTACTCAGGGTGTGGCGGGGCCTGAAGACATATAAAGCAAGAAGAAATTGAGCAGTGATCTTAGTTTGTTCTGAAAGTGGATAACAGAGAGGGGGGAAAACCTCATTAATTGCTTCAGAATGGTTTTGTTCACAAAGCAATGGAAGGCAGTAAGTACTGGTGGGCTTTGGATGCATCCGAACAAACCAAGGGGATTATAAATAAGAAGAAAGGCTCACACTATTTTTCTATGTATGGAAAATGACAAGGTTTCCCAATGCATCACTGCTTTGGCAATGTCGATGTAATTATATTGTTCCTTAAAACTGCACTACAAGATTCACTGCCTGTCAGAATGGCAGCCACTTTACTTCTTAAATCACAATCATTAGCAATTTTATTATGCAGGGAGATACTATGTTCTAAACTAGTAGCTATAAAGTTAATATCTAAGTTGTAAGATATGCTTTATCCTTATCCTCTGCACCCAAAATCCCTAGATTCTAAATATAATACCCACACATTTGGTTATGCATCAATTGACTTTTTTTTTGATGATGATGTTTTAAAGCATTAATCCCTGGTTGGATAGTTGGACATAATAAAGGGGACTCAAAAAATACTCTAGCTTCTAGTACTGACATTCCTGCTCAATGTGACTACTTTATGAACTTGGATTTCTTTTTCTCTATGTGTTCACACTTCAGGTTGTAACTCTTGGCACACTTAAAAAATGGCAGAGAACTCCCCAGAAACTGATGGTTCTGTGACATTGTCATCTTTTGCAGGTCATAATTTTTAATATACTTCAATATATCCTTCTGAAGGACTATCCACTAGTTAAGTGCCTGCTATACTGCCTATGGCTCAAGAACAGAAGAGTCACAGCAGTAAGTGGAGATAACAGGACCTTAACAAATATAGGATTCATTAGGAATAGAAAGTTCTGTGTGGTAGGGGAACCATCGTTTTTAGGTATAGCACTTTCAAAAAAATTGATTAGGTTCTTATCTATTTGGGTAAGTCACTCGGTGAAAGGTCTACAAAAGCATCTTTGCCAACCTGGATTTTGACATTTAATATAAATGAGTACCTTTGTGGGTTTTCCTATAAATGAATGAACAGATATCAGACTAGTCCTATTTTCCAGATTTAGCTCTGCCATGATAGCTAAGAGATTTTTTTTTAATTTTAAGAATCCAACATATTTTAAAAGATGCTCCACTTTTTATTCTCTTTCTATTCAAAAACATTGCTGGGCATTTTTTTTTCTCCCATTGCTTCTCAGGCAGAAAAGCAGCAGTGGACCATAATTAATACCCTAAGTATAGTTAAGTGGAAAATATAACATGTGTCAGACACAAATGGTCCACCTGACACATAAGCTCTTTCATATACATTCTCCCTCTATTTCCAGTTCATCAGATTTTGGCCTATATTAAAATGGAAGACATGTTTTTATTCTCCCACAACACAACCACAATAAAAAGCTGAAGAAGAAAGTGGAATTCATCTTGCAGCTGCCTTTATTTCTGTGCCTCACTGTAAGCTATAGTAAAGGTGAAAGCACATGTCAGGGGGCAAGGGACATCTTCCATTTCTGTAATACACCACAACTGTGAGACAATAATGTTGGCTGCTCCAGTCACAGTGGTTTTATTGGGAAGAAGGGAAGAGTGCTCTAATGGTGTCCTCTGGGCTCCAAAGTAAAGCTTGTCAGAAAGACAATGCCCTGTCTTCCAAATGAGGAATGGGACTTTTCATTCTGTTTGTGAAGGGTATTTATGCTGCTTTATGAATACACGGTGTTTGTTATTTGTTCCCTTTTACTGGAGAAGGTTTAAAGCTTTGCTACCAATAGCAAACATGGCCAGAGGCAAGAGTCCACCTCCATCAACAAAGGTGGGCAAACAGAAAAAGGGGACTTTCTTCAGTGGAGGGAAAAATGAAATGGGTGGGGGGACAATTTTTGGAGCACTCCCCACCCACAATACCACCGTAGGATTTACGTGGTTTTCAATCTTTGCAGTTTCTTATGG
Organism: Cryptoprocta ferox; assembly: GCA_028646485.1. Taxonomy (NCBI): domain Eukaryota; kingdom Metazoa; phylum Chordata; class Mammalia; order Carnivora; family Eupleridae; genus Cryptoprocta; species Cryptoprocta ferox. Next base: position 74,742,744 of record CM053559.1, read on the forward strand.
TTTTAAATTTTCTGCCTGAGTTTGTCCTCCCTGGGATCCTTGTCACATAGTCTGGTGTTGGAAAATTAATTAATGAAGGTATTCTTTTTAAAAGTGGCTGCTGTACTGCTATGCTTCCAGAGATCATAAATATCAAACTCTGATGCCTGTGTGCTTGTAGAACCACATTATTTTAGAATTGCCACAGATCTTGGACATAGTCCAGTTCTAGTTCATCATTTTACACCTGAAAAATAAAAAAAAATGGAGGTCCTCTAGTGAGGATTTTTCACTCATACTTATAAATTCTGAGTGTGTTTTCGGAAACACAAACTGAGCTAGGTGATGGCCTTAAGTGGCTCCCAGGGGCTTTTTGGGCAGGATTTGTCTTCTCTAAAAGCAAAAATGCACATGTACACTAAAAAGGCTCTTGGTCTAAAGTACCATGACTGGAACGTGCATTTGTTGATTGAATTAATAAGACAAAATGTGATCCTTTGAAGGGCTGCCTAAAATAGCTACCCAAGGAAACATCCTGTTGTGAGTTAAGGCATTTTCAAGCACTCATCTGGAAGAGGTTAACACATAAAATGAAGAGATAACGTGGGGGAGCATCATTCTGGTCCTATCACCATCTGACTCCACATTGCTTAGAGCAGTGCCTCCCTAGAACTGCCTGCAGAGTGGTGCTAATTTGCAACAGATTTCTTTTTTCAGTCCAAGGCTAAATGAAAATTTAATAAAAATAGGAAAAATGAAATAATTCCTAAATATTTTAAATTCTCTCAGTTTAACATATAATCCCCTTTTCCCTGAGATGAACTCCTTTCTGATATTAAAACACATTATTTTATGAAATAATTACGCTAATGTACGGTAAGTTTTTTCTTTTATTTGAAAAAAATAATTAATAATACTATATTTAACCGGTCCATGAGCCAAAAGTTTGGTAATTCTTGACTTCCACATACCGGGTAGCTTTTGACATGTTAAGGACAGAGGCCAGTGGGTGAGTAGGAAGGCCCTGTGCCTGGCTGCTGGGGGTGACCATGAGGGCAATTTCACTGTCGAGAAAAATAGTGGGCCACCATAAGCTGCTATCCTTTGCCACAAAACTGTGGCCCTTTGATTTTCTATAGCACACACAGTTCTCAGATAGTTTCTCTTTGCTATACATTATGAAACATTCTTTATTTTCCATACTTTTTGTTCTAGTCTGCGTAGTGTAGGTCTTTAGTGCCCTTCCTATGCCTGAATTTCTAATACCAATGACAATAGTCTATACTAGCTGTGAGACTACATGAAGCTTGCTTAGCTTCTTTAAATTTCAGTGACCTCTAATGTAAGTGGAAATAATACAAAGAACCCATTTATAGGGTTATAGAGAGGACTGAATAACATTATGTATGTATTAGTGACTGACAATAAATGGTAACTTATTCTTTATATAAACATATATATAAGACACTATATATAAGTAACATATTTGTGTATAGATCATAAATATAGAAGTCATATATACACTGTATTATACTAGATATACTATATATTTATATATATAAATAAATTATATATAATTATATATAATATATACTATTTATATATAATGTACTTTATATTTACGTGTAGTATGTATATATATATATGAATGCATATATATGTATATATCCAAACATATAACTATATAAATGTGTACATGTAATATATACACATACATATGACATATTAAATGAAAATACAATAAAATCAAATGGTAAGTTGTATAAGTTTAAACAAGGGAGAGATAATGGGACATACATACTCTCTCTATGTAGGTGTTTAGGAAAGCTTCATGGACCAGTTGGAGTTTCTGCTATGCCCTGAAGGCTGGAAATCAGGACAGGAAAGAAGCAGATATTTAGAGACATTTTGTAGAATGATCATGGGATCTGAAGTTGTAGGTCTTCTACTTAATAAAATAAATGGTTGGCATTTATTCTGACTGTCAAAAGTTGGTACAAAATGAATAGCAAACAACCTTTTCAAAACTAAGCTCTTCTTAATTGTATTAGTGAAAAATTTAAAACAGTGAATTGCCTTTATGTTGTGGAGATTTTTTTCTGTCCCAAACATTAAAGTCCATAGACATTAAAATGAATCCAAAGGCACGCTTTAAGCCTGTTTTATTAAAAGAACAAATGCCCTATTCATTGAAGACTTGCGGTAGTAGTATACAAATGCATCTGTTTTGCATTTCATTAACAGCATCAAAGGCATTTTTGCAGGATTTTCTGATTTTTGCCTTCAGCTTTTGCAATACTAAAAAGCATTTGGAAATAAGCCTTTATTTTTAGAATGTTTTAGGCTAAAGTGGTAGGATATATTTAAGGTATTTCTTTGGAGATTGAGTAGACTTTTGTGTGGATATTGCTAATTCAAGTCCTTTTCTAGAATTTTAATTTTGACTCCATTGTGCAGTGGGATCTTCTTGAATGTTTCCTTACCAATTGCATTTCCATGGGTTATAAAGGCCCACCTCTTCCATAATATTTTCAAAGAGATAAAAATTGGGAATAGCGTTCCCACTCAACTCTGGACACTCACATGTCTGCTTTAAATATTTGTTGTCACTTTTAGAGTATGCTCCTTTGCATTGGACTATCTACGAAGGGTAATTTGAGGACAGGAACCAAACACAGGGTCAGTTTACAGAATTTGCTGTTTCAATTGTTCCATTTCAAAATGAACAGCAGTTCTCTTATCTCTCATTTACTTTTATGGAGTTAGCTATCGCTTCTCACCCATCCTTTCCTAAATATGAATCTTCAGATATAACATCACGTCTATTCTTTCTTAAAAATTTTAAATGTTTGTTTATTTTTGAGAGAGAGAGAGAGAGAGAGACAGAGCGTGAGAGAGAGGGAGACACAGAATCCAAAGCAGGATCCAGGGTCTGAGCTTTCAGCACAGAGCCTGACATGGGGCTCGAACTCATTGACAGCAAGATCATGACCTGAGCTGAAGTCTGATGCTTAACCAACTGAGCCACCCAGGTACCCCAACATCACTTCTATTCTTAATTGTATTTCTTACTATTCTTTTCTGGGTTTTTCTACTCATTATTCTATCATCATTCCAATGTTAATTTGTCTAAAACTGAATTTGTATGTTCCCCTTTCCAAAACAACAACAAAACCCAAACCACCAAACAAACAAAAAACAAAGAAACAATCTTAACTTAATTATTCACTTTGTCAATTGAAACATCCTTTCCACAGACAAGAAAACTCAAATTCCTCTTTTCTGTTTCCTTCTCCTATATAGCCCTTTGAAGTGTCTTTCAGATTTAGCCTATTCTTCCAACAGCATTAAGCTTCCCCTATCTTTAATCCATTAGACAGTAAGGCGGATCTTTTGAAGGCAAACTCTTCATCCTGCTTTACTTAGGAGTTTAGTAACTTTGTTACTTAATCCATAGACTCACATTCCTCTGTCTGATTTTCAAGGTTGTCTGTTTCTTGTTTCCACCCTATCTATCAACCCTATCTATCAACTTTACTTCCAGACCCAGGCCACCATGCTGACACACATAACTGCACACCCATCTAAGTCATCCCATCCTGCTTCTTCTCCTATACATGCCACATTCAACAATATGCAAACATCTTCATTTCCTCTTCTGCTATATAAACATAAAGACTCAGTTTGGGGCCCGTTCAAAGGGGTCAGTTTGAGCTCTTTGATGCAGCCTCCCCAATTACTCAAGTCCATCTTGATTTCTTCCTTCTTTGAAATGGGTAGAGACAGAAATTCATAATTACTTAGTTGTTCTCTGAGTGTTTCATGTATATTCATATTTCATAAAGTTCTGGGACCTATTCCCTAAGAGGGGATATAAAGTACTTATTTTTGCACATAGTAAGTACTGATTTTTTTTGGCAGTTGATTAATTATGTCTCCCTGTTAGGACTTAAATATCATATTCAGGTTCTTGGTAACCATAGTCTTGCTCACTCTAAAATAATTGGTATAAAAAAATGGTTCTTCAAAAAAAATTTTAAGACTAAGTCAATCCTTTGAGAAGCCAAAGTGGCTTTCAGCCTGGGTCTAAAAATCATCATGTTCTTCAAAAAGTCATACATGAGAAATTCTTAAGAGAGTGCTTCACAATCTATAAAATAAAAACTCACATTTATGCTTTCATCTTTATCCAAATACATCAGTACTGAAGAGACAAGACCATAAATAGAAAAAGGCCCTGAAGGCAGCAGCTGCAGACACTGAACAAAAAGCAACATAAAAACAATGCAAGAAAGGGACTGTGGCACCACATGCTGATCATTGGAAACACACTTTCAGTTACAGGAGAGCAATTCATGCCACAAATACTTATCAAACATTTACACAAGAGAACTCACTGTCCAGTTATTATACATTGCATAAAATAAAAGATCAGGATGGAATGCAACAATAGAGGCAAGTATATATATATATATATATATATATATATATATATATATGATTATACACACACACACACACACACACATATTAATACAAAAGCTACTATTTCTTAGGGACCCACCATGTGCCATGCACTGTGCTTCATACATATCATCTCATGTATAAATCACAGAAATCCTAAGAGGTAGGTATTTTTTTTTCTTTAAGAAAAAAGAGACTTAGAAAATTAAATTTTCTTACCCAAAGTTACACAATAACTGGTGAAAACCCAGTTCACGTCCAGTTCTTGCTTCAAGCATTCTTACCATGTTTAGAAGGAACAGTAGCACTTTGGTCGATGGAGGCAAGCATAGAGGAAGTTTGGGAACAGTTCTAGGCAGGGGCATCAGCATGGGAGCTAAAGCAAAAAAGGCAGGAATTGATAGTTTATCAGTGTAACTAGGTTGTTCAGTACTGTTGAGGTTAGGGGGTAGATGAGAGAAGCAAGTGTGTGAGTTGAGGAAGGCCATACCATAAAACGACATTGTCCAGAGTTTGGACTTTATTGTAATGGTAACAGTGACTCACTTTAAGTGCTAAGCATGGAAACAGTCAGACTGCCATTTCAGGAAGGTCACTGTATTGGCAGTCTGGAGAATGGTTATGACTTGGAAATTGGAAAGGCATGGAAATATTCATAATGAGAGAAGTTGGGATCCTGAACTAAAGCTATATAAGGGCATATGGGAAGGATGCATGAAACTCAAGAAATATCTTTTGAAGTGGGACTTATAAAGCATAGTAGATAAGGTGAGAAATAGAAAAAGTAGAGCCCAAGATGACCAAAGATGCTATGTACCATCCTTAGCCCACTTAATTGTTTTATGGGAAGAGAGAAGAGTGAGCCTCAGGCTGGGAGCCTCCATTTATAATTTCATCCTGGGCCCCACAGTTATTAAGGGTGAGACTTCTCTCAGGTTACTGGTTTTGGGTAATTGGGTGGATCATTAAATAACATTGTGAATATAGGAGGAGAAGCTGGTTTGAGGGAAAAGAACCAAACAACTTGGCTTGAGATATTTGTGAATTATCCAGTGAATGATGACTCATAGGCAGTCGGAGAAAGATTATCATGTTGCTGTTTTTGTCTATTTTTTGTTTGTGTTTGCTAATAGCTTTCAAACCCCAATGCTCCCCATTTCCCTTCTGCCCCCACATCTAGTCAGGCTGATAAGAAAGCCTAATGTTCCCTCTTTTGGTACCAGGAGATTTAGACTTCCCTAACCCTAACTCACACAAAGGAAGCCTCACCCCAGTCTTCTCTCCAACCATCATAAAACTCCAAGCCGGTTCCCCTACTCTGCCTGCTTTCAAGCCAATTTAGGACTGCTTTGGATCCTATTCTGTCTCCCAACACAGCTTCATAATGTGAATAATAAACTCTTCCATGCCTTCCTGATATCTATGTGATGTCATCAAACCAAATTTTGGAAGGAAAATCCATCCTGGTTCTGTGTGGTGGCAAAAATAGTGTGATTTTTTCAAATGTATTCTCCCAGTTCTATCTCTTTTTTAATGTTATTTTTGAGAGAGAGAGAGAGCATGAGTTGGGGAGGGGCAGAGAGAGGGGGAGACAGGATCTGAAGCAAACTCTATGCTGACAGCAGTGAGCCTCATTTGGGGCTCAAACTCAGGAACCATGAGATCGTGACCTGAGCTGAAGTCAGATGCTCAACTGACTGAGCCACTCAGGCATCCCCATATTCTACCATTTCTTAGTGGAATTTTCACTGTTCTTCTAGAGAACTTCCTTTCTTCTTCTTCTTCTTCTTCTTCTTCTTCTTCTTCTTCTTCTTCTTCTTCTTCTTTTTTAACGTTTATTTATTTTTGAGAGAGCAAATGCTCAAGCGGGGCAAGGACAATGAGAGAGAGGAAGACAGAGGGAGAGAGAGAATCCCAAGCAGGCTCTGCACTGTCAGAATGTCATGAACCATGAGATCATGACTTGAGCCTAAACCAGTAGTCAGATGCTTAACTGACTGAGCCACCTAAGGGCCTCTGAACTTTAATTTCTGTTTCTTATTCAAAATTGCCCAAATCCAGAAAGTCATTATCAAAAGCAATGATTTTTATGATGTTAATAGTTTTTAAAAATACCAATTAGGACTTTTGTAGAAAAGTTCATTTCCTTTTATTTCTGAGTTGTGATCCATTATACGGACACATCCCAGTTTGTTTATCCATTCACCCAGCTTAGGGCTATTACAAATAAATGCCATGAGCATTTATATATAAGTGTTTGTATGGACGTATGTTTTCCTTTCTCTTGGCTAAATATCTAGGAGCTGAATAGATTAATCATATGGCAGGTATACTCTTAACTTTTAAAAAATTGCCACACTGTTTTCCAAAGTCATTATACTCTTTAGCATTTCTACCAGCAGTCTATGAACCTCTAGTTTCTTCCTATTCTTACTAACACTTGGTATGGTCAGACTTTAAGTTTAGCCATTCCTATAAAGGTATAGCAGTATCTCATTGTGATTTTATTTGCATTTCCCTAATGACTAACAATGGTTGTGCATCTTTTTATGTGCTTATTGGCTATCTCTCTAGCTTCTTTGGCAAATTGTCTGTTCAAATCTTTTGCCAATTTTGGGGAGAAGCTATTTCTTATTGCTGCTTCCTGAGATTTCTTTATATATTCTATATACTACTCCTTTATTAGGGATATGCTTTGCAAATATTTTCTTCCAGCCTGTGGTTTGTCTTTCCATTGGCATAGCTATCTCTTAAACTTCATTTCTGTCTGTATATTTATATGCCAGTACCACCCTGTTTGGATTAGCTTTATCATGTTTTGTTATTTGATGAGGCTTGTTCTCCACCACGTTTGAGGTCTCAAGAGCTTTCCTGGGTTCTCTTTCTAGTTTTCTTGCTCACATTAACATTAGAATTAACATAGATAGTTTAAAAATCTTACTTCTATTGTTAACAGGATGATATTACACTTTTGATTTACTTTAGGGAAACTGACAAGTTTGTGATATTGCGCATTGTTTTTCAATAACATGATGTGTCCCTTAATTTGTCCAAGTCTTCTTTTTGTGTTCTTATATGGCATTTTAGAGTCTTATTCATACTGATCTTATATATTTCTTTTTATGTTTATTCCCAGATAATTCATCTTTCCTGATACTATTGTAATGGCATCTTTTCTTCCAATATATTTTCTAATTTCTTGTTGCTTGCACACATGAATGACATTGATTTCTGCATGTTAATTTTCAGACTATCTACTCCATTGAATTTTCTCATCATTTCTAATAGTTTTCAGTTGATTCTTTTGAGTTTTCTAGGAATATGATTTTATTTTTTACTTTTCAATTTCGACATTTCTAGTTTCTTTATCTTTTCTACTTTTGCTATTATGTCCAAGAAAATGTTAAGTAACAGTGGAGATAATGGTCATTGTTTCTGGTTTCTTGGTTTTTGTTGTTGTTTATTTGTTTGTTTCTGTTTTTAATAAGTTTGTTTCAAGTGTTTGACCATTAAGCATGATATCAGCTTAGAAGTAGAATTAGACTTATTTTTATTATAATAAAAATATTTCTCATTTTTAGTACCTATTGGCTGCTAAAGAGCATAGTTTAGGGTTGAGAGAGATAAGAGTATTTGGATCATTGCAAAGCTTCTTCTCAGAACACACATTTGAACTGTGTTATTTTTTAGTTTGGGAAGATAGATTTTTCTTCAGTTTTTGACATTCAAGAGTGTAGCTTCCTTACACCAAAACCCTTTAAGCCACAACATTTCCTGACACTTCCCCTTCACTGTCCTTCTTAGTCAACAGTCCCTTTACCAAGGGTCTGGGTTATAGACAATAGGGTGACATGTGGTCATGACCTTGCTCAATCTCACCTTCCGTGATTCCCGGTGCTACCATCCTGGAACCCTCAGTGACACTTAGGCTAGATCGTGCCTCTACATTCCAGCATTGTACTTAATGGATGGCTAGGGGTTCTAATTTTGGGATTTCTTACAGAATAAGTTCCCCATGTTGGTTTTCAGGTTCCAGCTTCACTTTCTTAGCTAAATATGCTTTTCAGCAAGGGGTTTGTATTATAGCAGATGATATATAAACCTTATGGTATTTTTTCTTCAAATTTTATACTCAGTGTTTTCCTTGGGTATAGGATGAGGAAAGTACATGTGTCTACATTTATTCTCTTATTTCAACTCAGAAATCTCCTACATTTGTTTTCAAATGAGCAAAATGTACACATTGCCCTTCAAAATAACTACTTTAAGAGATAATATGCTAATACTAATGATATTTTGCAAAAATTCTTTAAAAAATCCCTCCTTTGGGAATAAGTTTAGGATTAACTTTTGTTGTGACATATAAAATCCACATAATTACTTCATAGTCACATTGCCCTAATGTAAAATGATCCCATTCAAGCACTCGCCTCACCCTTCAGTCACTGAATAATTCTGGACCATATTTGAAAATTAATCACTAAACACTGAAAACTTAACACTACTAAGGATTTTCAAAATAAATGTCCCAAGTATATTCCTTTTTCCTTTTCTCATAGACAGCTCAAAAGGCATATTACTTTGCTATTTTCCCCAAGGATACAACCATATCTCTTAGAATTAATATTAGGCATAATTTTCCATTTCATTTTTATGAGTTATTTTATTTTATGAATATTTTATGAGTTAGATACTTGTCACTCACCTTTAAAAATCTTTTAATACTATTAATTTTCCAAACTATGTTTCATCACAGACCTGTACTGGGAACAATTTATAGCTGATACATGAAAAAAGGCCCTAGTGATAAATAAGTTTGAGAATTGTAAATATCTAAGATACACTACACAACATGTTCCAGATTGGGCTAGTTAACTGAATCCCCTCTTTTTTTATCATTTATTTTCTATCTCTCCCAAAATGTACAATATTCAAATAAGAGCATTAATTTATAGTGCAACAAAGATATCTCTTGTCTTTCTTCTCTATTCTTTTCCTTCTTTCTTTTAAATCATAATCTAATATATCAACAGAACTCAGTGTAGAGAGAGACACAGATGCTAAAGTACACTGAAAATTCTCATCAGCTTCTTTAATTTTCTTAAACATTGCTCTATAATGCAAATTTGTTCCTATCTCTTTTTGCTTACCCTCGGTAGCTATTTGTTACTAAGAGAATAAATTCCATGTCTGCCTCTTACATTTCTGGACTCATTTACACATGCTCTGAATGCTCCAGCAGCATCAGACAGCTTGCAGATCACCTAACAGGCCAAATATGTCAGGCTGATTTGGCATGATAGTGTCCGGAGCTCTGCAGACCTGCTCCCCAGGGAAACTGGTATAAACTTTTTAAAAATCAATCATTTTAAGGACTCTGAAAATGGCTCTAAGGGAAAATAGCAAATTTGTTCATGAAAATTTGGTGAGACAAAGATGAGTCTGTAATATTGGAGCCAAGACTCCTCCCTTCTGCCTCCTCTCAGCTCAGTGAGGCAGACACCTTGTTTTAGATTTTTTGCAGCCAAGAACAAAGGGCTCTCTCTCACTCTAGCCCCCAGTCAAGGGGTTTTCTTCCTGGGAGGAATAGGATGTCATTATTTCTCCACCTTGCCCCCAGGTACCTATTGCTGATATTAAATATCAGATGGGTTGGTTTTTTAGATGGAGCTCCCTTCTGCCAAATCACTGCCCATAGAATTAAGGCTCTACTTAGGGCAAGGAACTGGTGACAATATTAGGGACTTTATCACTCTTGCCCTGGCTTGGAGGAGACCTCAGTCTACTTACTCCCAGCAAGTGCTTGGCTCCTAAGGTGGAAATGTCATTCAGAAAGAAAGAAAGGGTTAGAAAAAATTTTTCTAAGAAATAATGGTTAAAAACTCCCCCATTTTTTTTGGAAAAACACTAACCTATACATTCAAGAAGCTCAACATATTCCAAGCAGAATAAATAAACTTCAAATAGGATCTATAAACTGATACATCACAGTAAAAATGCTGAAAGTCAAAGACAAAATCCTAAAAGCAGCAAAGAAAAATGACTTATCACTTATATAAGGGAACCGCAAGAAGATTTACAGCTGATTTTCCCAGCAGAAGCAATGGAGGCCTGAAGGCAATAGGATAACATATTCAAAGTACCCCTCACCCCAAATTCCCAGCAAATCTGTTAACTAAGAATTCTATATCCAGCAAGACTGTCTTTATAAATGAAGGTGAAACACAGACATTCCTGGATAAACAAAACAGAATTTCTTGTTGATAGACCCACCTTACTAGGAATACTAGAAATTCCTTTGGCTAAATGCAAATGACTCCAGATGACATTTTGAATCCACAAATACAAAAAAACAAAGAGCACCAGGAGAGGTAACTGTAATTATGAAAGACAGCATAAGTAGATCATTTTCTCCTTCCTTTTCTAAACTGATCTATAAAGCAATTATATAAAAAATGTCTGTATATATTGTTGGATTTATATAGACATATAATATATTTGCCAATAACAGCACAAAGGAGGTGGGTAGGAGCAAAGCTGTAATGGGTTAAGAAAATGACTAAGGCGATAAAATAATAATTAGAACACTGTATTACTAGGTTTGTAAAATTAATTAATATAATGTGTATAACAATAATACCATAAAAAGAGGGAAAAGGGAATAGAGCTATACAGGAGAGAAGTTTCTATGTGTTCTTACAATTAAGCTGGTATGAATCTGAAACTAATTCTGTTAAACTAAGATGTGTATGGTAAACTCTAGAGCTACCACTAAAAAAACTCCAAACCCAAAACCTCAAAAATAGTGAAAAAAAATCATTTAAGAAATATTATGATACATTAGAAAATATTAACTTAATATGAAGAAAGCAGTAAAAGAAAAACAGAAACAGAAAAAAGATATAGGACACTTAAAAAAATAAAGTAAAATGGCACATATAAACATAACCATATTGATAACAACATTAATGTGAATGGATTAAATAATCAAAAGGCAGAGATTGTAAAATTAGACAAATATGTTAGTCTGTTTCCCTCATCCATGTATACAAAATTCTGCCTCAAATGTTTTTCTCATCTTGTTCACCCCCCTCACATCATTCGAAATACAATAATAATATAAAAGCCTACACCTAGCATCTGCTGGACCCAGAGGAAAGGTTGAAATGAAGGCCTAAATGTCATATTGAAATTATTAACATTTTAAAATCTTTCTAAAGATAAATATTAAATATTTTAAAGTTAGAAACCAAGTTGACAAACTGTCAAATAAAATATAGACTGTCTTCCAAACTTTATAACAACCTAGGTTTGAATTTGAAATTCTTGGATTTCTTAGAGTTCCATTCTAGAATGGGAGTATGAGGTGATGCATTCCCTGGCCCCAATTTCTGGCTTTTCAGTCTATGGCCCAGCATCCCTTCTCTTTTTATTCCTGTTTCCATTCCATATTACAAAGGGCCTTGCATGCATTCACATAACTAGAGCCTCCTGATCAAAGCCCATTTATTTCTCTTCTGCAAACAGTTGTCTCTTGCCACTCCTTGGCCCACACAAGCTGTTACAACCACTCTCTTGAAGGTGGGACCACAAAAAATACCACCTAGGCTCCGGAACTAGATGTGATGACATTTGGAGAGAGGTGTTACAATGTTCAGTGTACTTGGAACTTGGAGTTATGGCTCTGTGTAGTCCATTATCTTGGCCCTACAGACTTCTCATCCTGTAAGATTGGATGTGGCCAGAAGAGACAAAGTAGGGAAATCTCAAGCCATAGGGCCAAGGAAAGGGGCACTTTTTATCCTAGTATAAGGATACTGATTATATGTTATCTGAATCAGTCTTGGGATACTATAAGTTTCAGCCTAGGTGACATAAAAAGAATATATAGTGTACCTGATAAAAACAATTTTTAATTCTCATCTATTGATTTTATTTGGTGCTTTTTTAGAACATAAAGAAGGCCCAATTGATAACACACACTTTTTCTTAAGTTTCTTTATTTTGAGAGAGAGTGAATGGGAGAGGGGGAGAGAGAGAGGGAGAGAGAGAATTCCAAGCAGGCTCCATGCTGTCAGTGCAGAACCCGAGATGGGGCTCGAACCTACAAACCGTGAGATTGTGACCTAAGCTGAAGTTAGGTAAGATGCTTAACAGACTGAGCCACCCAGGTACCCCAATAACAATATACTTTTTAACATTCCTTTCATTATTCTAACTGCTAATCAAGTCCCTTCATGCTGTAGCCATGCCCAGACCTTTCTCCTGTCACTCCTCACTTTCAACTCCCAATCAAAACTCTTCCATTTCTTCTCTCTTCCCTTATGCTTCTGTTAATTTTTCTCTCTTGTCAGCAAACATCTCTCTCTCCTTGTTTTTTATTTATTTATTTTTTTTTTTTGGTTCTCTCTCTACAAAGTCCTGAATTCATCACAATGAGGTCTAAGAGATATTAAGGGGGGGGGGGGAATCTAAGCAAGCATTCTAGAAATTTCCTTGGGATAAAGATAGAAAAAGAGGCAGTAACCAGGTTATTAAAACAGAGCACTTAGGAATCATGTTTGGTCCTCACTTCCTTTTACCTTCAGTGTCTGGTAAAGTACATCTTGCTGATTTGGCTTTCTACATGTTGAAACATATATAAGAGAGTTTCAGGAAGAAATACTGTCATATAAAATCATTGTTAACCTTAGCAAGAACAATTTCAGTGGAGTGGTGTAAGTGATGGATATAGTGCTAAGTGTTGAGTAATGCATGGAAGGTTGAGAAAGGGGAGAGAAGTAGGTGAATGCAGATAACCTTTTTGAAAATTTGTATGAGCAGTGGAGAATAAAAAATGAAAGTACAAATGAATGAATTAATGTACTAACTGTGTTGCACCCTGTTATAGAAAGTTTTACTTCCACAGGGAGTGGGTTTATCTGTTACATTAAGCTTACTGAATTCTTATTGAGGATGTATGAGCCAAAATCCTGGATTTTCAGGGATAATATCCTGAGTCAACTCATTAACTTGTTTTTAAAGCCTCTAGTTTGGTTACAGGAGTATTTCAAGAACAGACTAGCAATTTCATAAAAGGCTCACAGGGGGGTGAATATATCAGGTGGGATTTTCAATGATCATAACCTTTATGATCTCTTTCAACACTGAGATTCTATTATTTTATAGTTTAAATGGTCATTCAAGCATAGAATCAATTTTATTCCCTAAATTTATTGTCATGCTAATCACAATTTTAAGTTATAAAGTGGTAATACTATTGCCTGATTTATAGACTCTCTAGTTTTATTTTACTGGGGTATATTTTACAAAGTGGGATTTAAGAGATATAGGTTGGAAACTTTAGATTTGGATACCTGAAGGAAAATTTCAGATTGTCTAAAGTATCTAATAGTTCCAAGCCTTTAAAAAGCATATACTGAATTAAATTCAATGGTGAACAAGACATAATACATGAAATATTTAAGTCCATAATTTAAAAAATTAAAAAAAAATTTTAATGTCTTTATTTTGAGAGAGAGAGACAGAGTGAGTGGGGGAGGGGCAGAGAAAGAGGGAGACACAGAATCTGAAGCAGGCTCCAGGCTCTGAGCTGTCAGCACAGAGCCCAATGAGGGGCTCAAACCCACAAACAGTGAGATCATGACCTGAGCCGAAGTCGGACGCTTAGTCTGACATCGGTCGGATGATCAGTCGGACTAACTGAGCCATCCAGGTGCCCCTAAAAAATTTTTTTAAACAGGACCTTTATTCCACAATTAAACATTATATCATATCCTAATACACTTAGAAGGTAAAGGAGAGATTGTTCTAGTTAAGGCAGTGGAAATGGACCCAGAATCCTGCTCATTTAACTTCATCATTTAAACTTTTCTCCTAAATAGACACACGCCCCATACACCAAACATACTCATACTCATACACATACACACAACTCCCTTAGGATTCTGTAGGACACCATTTAACAAATGACCAGTTAACACTAAGAAAACAGTGCAAAATAGTTTATGATTAACTCCCCAAATGAGCGGTGTCATTTAGGGATGGGGAAGATTAACATCCACTAGGAACATTTTGTCAAATATGTATAAGCTATCTATTGCTGTGTATACAATTAATATACCCAAATTTAGAGGCTTAAAACAACAATGTTTATTATCTTACAATTACTGTGGGTCACAAATCTGAGCACAATTCAGTTGAGTCCTCTAGCTCAAGGTCAAGGTCTTTTATAATGCTCTAAGGTACAGGCTAGGACCACAGTCATCTCAAGATTCTGCTGGTGCAGGATCTGCTTGCAAATTTCTCCATGGGCTTTGATAGAATTCAGTTCATTGAAGGCTCTTGGACTGAAGACTTCAACTCTTTCTTGGCCGTGGGCGAGAGGCTGCCCATATGACAGCTAAGGACATGGGAACTGGTTTCATTAGAGTGAATGATGGGGCAAAAGGAGTATGAACAAGATGGAAGTCACAGTCTCAAGCAACATAAAAGGATCTATACTTTTATAATCCATATTACTTATGCTGTTAAACCTGAGAAATGCTTTGCTAATGATAATGAATCAGATGGTTTATGTTCTTTAAAAACTTCTCAGAATTTTTCTTAATTTTTTTCTCTAGAAACGAGTATTGGCATTGTTTTAATGCCGTTTTACATACCTAAGTTTTATAGAATAGTTCATAACGTCCAGTATGCTTGGGGGAGAGAGACAGGATGTTAATGGAAGGTGTGGGAATGTTTGCATACAAAGCTTAACATCTTGATGTGTTTAAGATTAATCACATTTCTGTTTGAGGTGTAGCCTGTACCTTTCCTCCTGGCATGACATCGAGCCCCATAATCCCATGATCATTAATGAATAAAGAGCCTGAGCCTCTTTCAGAGATAGGCATCCCTTCAGAACTGAAAGGCAGCAAAGCCAGAAATCAAATGCTATGAACTGCATGTTGGGATGGCATTTAGAACGTGTGCAATGAGCAGCTGTGGTTAATAGGATAACTGATACTAAGTGATCTACATGAGCATCATGCAAACAAGCACATTTTGAAAACCGAGATTTCTCCTGCATATTTCTTACTGAATTCCACCCAAAGGAATTCTAAATGCAAGACAGTGGAATTCTCTCAGAAGCACTTCAGTAATCATGCCTCATTTTCTCAAGGAAAAAAAGAAAGAAACAACGACAGAAAGCTGTCTTTTTCTAAAATGAAGCCCTGGGCAAATGAAAGTTTTGCTTCTTATTATCTAATGCTACCCTAGAAACATCTGGAACCACAGAGCTGGAAGGTAGTGCTGGGTTTTAAAAGATTTTTTTCCTTGAAAGAAGGAGTGTTTTTAAGAACAGAACAGACTAGGGACTGGGGACAATCCACAGCACAGAACTCCTTGGGGAGCCTCACCTCCCCAAGAGCTCTTTTGCATGTCTCATGGGGCCAGGTCATGAATTTTATCAACACTCTTCACTTCTGCTTTTGCTTGAGTTTACATCATATTTTCCCCAGTTGGGGCCCTTAAGTTCCATAATTCACCCCAAAGCCCTATTGGCTGCCACTGATTCTACAGTAACGGTGCTGCTACCTTAATGGCTGCATCTCCATGCTGCCTCTAGCTGAGAGACCACACCACGGCTTCCTCTTTCCAAGTCCCCACCCTATGACTCACACTTCACCACTATCCACACCCTATCAAGGCTGTCCACTGGCCTTCAGCGGGACTCTCAAGAGAGACCATTGCAGCTCCTTACATCTACACCGTACTGAAAATTGTCTGCCCAGCTATGAAAAGTATTGCTCTGTCAGCTTGCTATACCAAACACTTAATGAAGCCCCTTAAAAGTGTCCTCCATTTCCATTTCTACCCTCCTTTGGGAAACCACACTGTCATACTCACTCTACTAAATTTGACAGTGATGTATGCTCCCACTTTTCTAAAATCTTCTTGCTTCAGAAAGCAAGGCCCTTTGATGGTCCAGCTTTTTATTTTTGTCCTTTCCCCTGTGTACAAGATTCAAGACTCTGTTCAGGAGTAGGCCTGGGAAATGACTGTAACTCTGTACTGTTACATACTAAGACATGGTGCTCCAGTTGTTGGGATAAGGGAGATGTCAGTACATGTTAGTACCCTTACCAAGCTCTGGGTTCCTCATATCTTATACTATACTTACCTAAATTCTCTAGAAGCAGAATCTAGGTTCATATTTCTATAATCATGCTTCCTGCTAAACTCTCAGTCCCATAGTGACACCATTTGTATGATCAATTCCTACAGGATGAAGTTACTTAGGTACAATCTTTTCACATTAATGCCTCTCTTTCATCCTAAAGAATAAGACAATAGGGGCACCTGGGTGGCTCAGTCAGTTAAGCCTGACTTAAGCTCAGGTCATGATCTCACAGTTCTTGAGTTCAAGCCTCGTGTCAGGCTCTGTACTGACATCTAAGAGCCTGGAGCCTACTTTGGATTCTGCATCTCCCCCTCTGTCTCTCTCTCAAAAATAAATAAACATTTAAAAATTTTTAAAAAAGAATAAGACAATAGGATTAAACACTATATTGAGTGACTCAGATAGAAAATGATGGGAGATAAGAGCTAAAGTGAAAAAGGAGTGTGAGAAGGGAGAATTCTACCTGAGCTGCAGCCAGAAACAAAGTATCATGGTCAAGGTGAGGCTAGAGATACACTTCAAAGGAAGAACAGGCAAGAGGGATGAATAACCACATATATCTATGTGATTTGGGTACCCGGCTACAGGCTAAACACACTGATTCATCCCCTCTGCAATAAAAAGATAATTTTTGCTATGTTCTTAGAAAATTAACAGCCTTACAATTATGTGGATTGTTTAGACTACTGAGTTGAACACTTCATAGTCAGAGAGGATAAGAAACTCAGTTCATGACCTGAGATATGAATTTAAAGGGAAATGCCATCTCTTTGTATAATGGTTATTTCTCTGGTTTTTGCAGGTCCCATCCAAAGAGTTAAAAAGAAAAAAAAAAGTTTGGGAGGGAAGACCCTTGATGTTTTTACCCATTCTTTTCACATGTAGGCACATGTAATTCACAATGTTCTATGAGTTCAGAGAAGCAGAACCAATAAGATGTGTGAGTGAGAGATTTATCTCAAGAAATTGGCTCATAGGATTATGGAAGCTGCTAAATCGGTAGGGTGGGCTGGCAGTCTGTAGATCAGAGATGAGCCAGTGCTGCAGTTTAAGTCCAAAGGCTGTCTTCTGCAGAATTCCTTCCTCCTTTGGGGAGGTCAGCCATTTTGTTCTATTCAAGCCTTCAACTAATTGAAGGAGGTGCACTCATGTTACAGAAGGTAATCTGCTTCACTCAAAGTCCAATGATTTAAATGTTCATCTTATCTAAAAACACCATCACAGAGATATCCGGCAGAATGTATGACCACGTACTGGGTATGGTGGCTCAGTCAAAGTGACATAAAATTATAAAAGAGTCAGCACCGACTCTTACTTTTTTTCCTATAATCCTAGTGACAGTGGGTAAGTCATTCACTCATTCTCTCCAGCCTTCAGTTTTCCCTTTTGTAAAATGAGAACAGATGACTTCTAAGTTCTCTTCTATCCCGATCTCACAATATCACTTTCTCTGATGTAGTATCTTTTTCATTTTTCTATCTTTCTTCTCCACAAATAGACTTTTATAGATATATAACTATACAAGTAAAAGCAACTGATGACTGATCTAATTACAAGAGGCTATGATGTCAATAATTGCATATTCTTTTCTATGTGAAGATAGTATTCCCATACATTGTTAGAACAATGTATGAACTCAGTTGCTTTTTCACTAATGCTCATAAGTTTGAGCTCTATCATCCTCATTTTCTCAAGTGAGATTACCTTGGGGCTAAAGGTACACATAGTAAAAAAAAACTTGCTACTATTTCAGTGTAGACTATGCCCTTAGAACAAAGGCAATTGGCTTCTAGGAGATTGAATGACTTTATTCACATTAGAAATGTATTCTTCAATTAACTGAACTAACTAGACTAATGATCTAAATTTTTTGTCTGTGTAGCTAACACACTAAGATTCATGAGAAAATGCTAGCTAAAATACCAAACTCAAATGGCAAAATGATGTCAAACAGACCAACAGACCCTATCAAGATTTCTAATTTAAGGACTGATTACTACATGGAAAGTTACTGGCAGTGTTTGGCTTTCCTGAATTAAAAACTGAAAAGTAGAATGTTTCAAAGTATAGGCTTATGGGGGCACCTGGGTGGCTCAATAGATTAAGCATCCAACTTTGGCTCAGGTCATGATCTCACAGCTCATGGGTTTCAGCCCCGCGTTGGGCTCTGTGTTGACAGCTCAGAGCCTGGACCTGCTTTGGATTCTGTCTCTGTCTCTCTGAACCTCCCCCGTTCATGCTCTGTCTCTCTCTCTCAAATCTAAACAATAACAACAACAATAATAATAATAATAAATAAAAGTATAGGCTTATTAAAAGTTCACCATTTTTGATACATAGTTCTACCTTTCTAGTGTATGCAAACAAGTTTCTGTTGTTAATCAGAAATGGTCATAATAAGAATTTAAAAAATATAAAGCCTTCTTCCTAGAGTACCATGACACTCCAGAATGCTTAGCCAATGTTATACAAATACATGGCTCTGTAGCTTTCCCTCAGACTCAGCCATTTGTGAACATCCTTGGATTCACTGTCTTCAAAAATAGCTTCCATGCCCTAGAGGGAATGCACGTGAAGTAACTGGAAGGAGATCATTTCCTCCAAAAACAGATTATCAGTTGACAAAGATAAACCAGATATTATAGAGAAGATTGATGTGGCCACACCCATAGTATTTCCTTAAGAAAATTGTTATTATATTGGTAATGTCTAAGAGAAAATAGATATGTTTTATATTATTTCACAAATAAGGAAATCCAGGCTTCAGTCACTGTAGAATTAATTTAGCTAACTCTCACAAATAGTCTATATGATAGTTTTTGAAAAATCTGTGGAAAGATTCCTATGTTGAAACCACTGATCACAGAGCATGAGAACATTCCAAAAATGTACCTAAAATTGACTTATCAGGACTCAGGAGGCTTAACTGGAATTGATTCCCGAAGAACAAATAGAAGTGTTAAGAACATCCCATGTGTTTTATGCCCTTAGAATATAAATCTTTACAATGCAACTGTAGTCTTTGAGACAGACTCATTTCTGTTTTTAAAAAAAGTATATATATAAGGTGCTGCAAACACACTCTTTAATAACAGCAACAATGCCAAATATACTCAAAGCAAGAACTGTGTTTGCGCTATAAAAATTTCCCTGTGTCTAGCCTAACATTGTTTTTGTGTCTGAGAATTTTCTTAATATGTCACACTGGTAATAGACTTTTACCATCTACAGGAAAAGTGAATATTTGGTATTCAGAATATTCTGTTGGCCAGTGTGTCATATGTGTCAGTTATAGAACTGATATAGTTAAGCAAACACTCAAATATACATGTGTCTAAATTTTTTGTTTTTTTTTAGAAAGTTATATCTATAAGATCACTAAAAGTTGTTTCTAAATCCAACCCAATGAGCATTTGTCAGTTTTTTGCCCCTTCACTAACAGATGGATGAATACGTGTACACATTAACTGTGGCATTATTGACTGCTGATGTCTGGAAGTTCAGCTTCCACAGAGGCTTCTGGTGATACTCTCATTTTTGTGATTGCATTTTTTTCCTTCCTGGTTTCTTCTTTCTGTAATAAACAGCAAGGGGTTTCTTTTCCGCAAGCTTAGATGGCCTCTACATGCCCTCTCTTGGGAATCTCATCTTTTACATGGATTCAGAATATACAGAGAAATGTACAGAAATGATTCCTTTATCCAGCTCTGTCATCTGGATGAGTTACACTCCTAAGTGCCCTCTATTTTGTTCACTAAATGATATGTTGTGCTTATATGCCCTGCTCTGAGAAAGGCATATTGATAAAATATGATTAAGATTCCAGTAAATGAAAATCCAAATGTATAATTGGTTTGTGTTTCTTTTTTTTTTTTTAATTTTTAATGTTTTATTTATTTTTGAGAGAGAGAGAGAGAGAAAACATGAGCAGGGGAGGGTTAGAGAGAAAGGGAGACACAGAATCTGAAGACAGGCTCCAGGGTCTGAGCTAGCTGTCAGCACAGAGCCCGACGTGCTCGACGTGGGGCTTGAACCCACGAACCGTGAGATCATGACCTCAGCCGAAGTTGGATGCTTAACCGACTGAGCCACCCAGGTGCCCCAAATTGATTAGTATTTCTTATAGTTCAAAAATCTGCTATGGTATCCTTTAACAATGGCATTTCTACAGCAATTTAAGTTTTCATTACTATCATTTCATTTTTTCATAAATAAATTGCCTGACACCTTAATTTGGAACATACTTATCACCAACTCAATTTAGAATCAAAGATATAAGGTTTAATAAATTTATTAATTTATTATTAATTATTATTTAATAAATAAATAAATTAAAGATAATTTGCTAATTAAGAAACACTCTCATATCACAATAGCAATCTCAATTTTCTCTGTGCTGTGCCCAAAGTGAGGATAATAAACAAGGTGAAGTTGGCTTTTTTATGTAAGAAGGTAACTTGTCTTACAGTTAATGCAAGGAATTGATAGAAAGGGCTTATGATAGAGGCTGACTAGTCATAACAAATCATGGGCTGATTTCTGTGAATATGGTAAGAGCTCATTTAATGGAAAGAGATGTATTTTATCACTCCTGCTTCATCTTGTGCCACCCTTGTGCTTACTTTCTCTACTGTTGCAAACGCTTCTTATTTCCTCAAGATGGTCCAAACTCTTTCTTGCCTCAGGGTGTTTGCACATTCTATTCCCTCTGATTGAAACACCTTCCTCCTGCTCTTCACCTGGATAATGCTTACTTATACCTCAGAAAGTCCTTTCCTTGCCCTTCCAATCTACATGAAATCTTTCTTATCAATCTCTTTCATTACACCTGGATTTTTTCCCCCATTTTAGTTTTTTCCAAATCTAATCATGTGTTTCCTTGTGTGCTTATCTTCCTATGAACTGCAAGTTCCATGATGCCAGGGAAAATCCTTCATCCTTGTAACTGTAATGCATGCTTCAAATTGCTCAGTATTTACTGAATGAATCAAAAAGTTCATAATCACAGAAATTTCAATCCTCTAAATAGTTCTTGTAAAATGGTTAAAGTGGAGCCTAGGATAAAATCTTGACTCACTTCTCTGACAAATTAATTCTTCAAAGAGTAGATGAAACAACATAAATATCTGCCTTTCTAAATTTAGACATGAGTAAGTACTTTTTAGTGATAAGAACTTTGGATGATATAGCAGTAGGAAAGGAAGAAATTACTAAGTATAAAAGCATCTTCACAGACTCATCCGTAGAATGGGAACAAGACCTATTCTGTTTGTATTCTATAGTCTCTGTGAAGGCCAAATAAACTAATGTATATAAAGCTTGTAAAATATTGTACAACTTAAGCTGGTAGTTACAGTATGCCAGTTTGGGAAGAGGATACTTAACATATTTAAATAAATAGGAAAGATAGGAGCACCTGGTGGCTCAGTGACTAAATGTCTGATTTGCTTTTGGCTCAGGTCATAATCTCATGGTCCTGAGATTGAGCCCCATGTCTGACTCTGCACTGACAGCGTGGATTCTCTCTCTCTGCCCCTCCCTGGCTTGTGCTTATGGGTGTGCACATTCTCTATCTCTCTCTCTCTCTCAAAATAAATAAACAAACTTAAAAAAAATAATAGAGAAAAGCCAAATAAAGAAAAGACTTCTAAAAATATAAGTGAAGTAGGTCAAAGCCCTTGGTTTAGTCCTGAAATAATAAATGTTAATTATAGAAAATGTATAAAATTAAGATTTAACAAAGGACAAAATAAAAATTTCCCTTAATTTTATCACTTATAAATAATACTTTTTAACATTTTGTAGATATTTTGAGATTTAATTTTTGTTTTTATTTTATTGTTTTTTAAGTTCATTTATTTTGAGAGAGACAGAGAGTGCCAGCAGGGGAGGGGCAGAGAGAGAGAGGGAGACAAAGAATCCCAGGCAGGCTCTGTGCTGTCAGAGCAGAGCCCAATGCAGGGCTCAAATTCACGAACTCAGATGAAGACCTGAGCCAAAGTCAAGAGTTGGACGCTTAACCAACCGAGTCACCCAGGTACCCCTAATTTTTATTTTTATTAACAAAAGTTGTGTAATTTTCTGAAACTGCTTTGTAATCTTTTCACTTAGTGATAAAATTCTTATTGAATGAATAGTATTTCCCTATGCTGAACTACTCATTCATTCTTGCATTTCTTCACTGATTGAGGATTATCGATCGAGCACCTAATCTATGTAAAGTACCAAGTTTGGTGCTGGCAGTGGTGGTCAAGACAGAAAATAACCAAAAATTATTCCATTAAACATTTAGTTCTAGCACTGATAAATGCTAGGAGTAGAGTTACATGCTACTAGTGCATTTAACTGGGTGTGTGATCTACCTGGGATCTAGGAGGTC
The DNA here is from genome assembly GCA_028646485.1 of Cryptoprocta ferox. Classification (NCBI taxonomy): domain Eukaryota; kingdom Metazoa; phylum Chordata; class Mammalia; order Carnivora; family Eupleridae; genus Cryptoprocta; species Cryptoprocta ferox. Next base: position 74,765,732 of record CM053559.1, read on the forward strand.
AGGGGAGAGAGGCAGATTTTAAGCCAGGATTTGAAAAATAAGGAGAAATTAATCAGACTGTAAAAAAGGGCATAGTAGGCAAAGACCTTACATAGGAAGGTACATGCAAGTGTGATTTCTGGATTGGAATAGAAATTGAAACTTCATTAGAAGGTGAAATTCTGAACATACTCTTGAAATATTTCTAGTTAAGAAAAAAAAAGGAACAACAGAGAAGATGCGTTAAAGAAACCAAGGAACAGGAAGTTTTTTCATACTCAGATCTCAGAAGAATAACTAAAAATTATTAAAGAAGAGGCATAGAATAAAAAATGTTGTATTCAAGAATCATTCAAATGTGCCACAATTTGGGGGATCTTCTTAAATAATTCAGTTGGGATATCAAATTGAGCTTGATGCAGTATAGTCATGCCCTACATGTTGGGAATAGATGCTGGTGGAGTTATTGCACAGACCCTGTAAACCCCAAAGCATGTACCACATATTGTCTTCATAGGTATGTCTCTGAATTATTTTTCACTTAGCTGCTATGCTGAATAAAAGACAAGTACTTTTAAAAACACTACTTTTCTTTAACAACTATACCATCCACTTCTCTGAGTTATGTCACTGATCCCTAGGCCATTTCTTTCTTGTACTTATTTCCAGGTTCATTGGCATGTTTTCCAATTTTATCTGTCATAATCCTTAATGAAATTCAGTGTTGACATAGAGAATCTATCTAATATCCTGACTTCTTGGCTGCTTGACCTAATTTCCCAGCGATCATTCATGTCCTTCATCCTAAAACTGCTATTCATTCCTTATCTTAGTCACCAAATCTCAAAAATTTTAAACCCTCAGATTCTTCCATGTTGGGAAGCTCTCCATAGACAGACAATTCTCTTTCAGAATATTTCTAAGAATTAAGAAATAGATATGTTTAAATTTACATAATAATTAGTGACTTCTGAAACATCCTCTCCCGCCTTATCCATTAGATCTTTCTTCCCTAGACATCTCTCATCCAGTGCTTTTTTGCACTCCTGACAACTGATGAAATTGAGATTTTAGTTCATATCTATTTTGTGTTGGTCTCAGCTATTGAATGTAAGGCTATCAGCTAGAAATCCCTGCGGGCGCTAGCCTGGGCCCTGGTGAGCTTCCCACAGACATCTCTCCTTTCAAACCAGTGTTACAACTGAACTGATCCTGCAGTTCTTACTATTAGCAACAATTGTAAGGAAACTTTGAAAAAAAAATAGAAGTTTATTACTTACAACACCTGAAAGTTACATAGCACACACAGTGATGTTAGGTATGGGGGTTGTACACAGGGCCAGGGGAGTTCTGCTTTCATTAAGGTTGAGAGTGGGGGGCCTTAAAACATAAGAGTGGGAATTTGAAGCTTGGGAAGAAAAAAAACCCAGGTGGCCCCAATGGCCAATTATCGAATAAACATCTCAAACAAAGGAGTCTCAGGGTGGGGAGGTGTGCTGGCTCTGTATCTAGTCATGTATCTGGCAATGTGTTTATATGAGCTGCCTTTGAAGTAGATGCCTCTTTGAAATCCCTCAGCAATTAAAACGTAAATCGGGCACTTACGTTACAAAAAAGGGAAAAAACAACAAACGTCAGGGCTTACACTACAATATCTCAGGGTTATAATGATATTAGATCACCTATAAGATCATTAGAACTTTATCCATACATCAAAATTTAGGAAAATTATTTTCCATATTCTATAGGAGCCACAAAACCAAACAACTTTTTGCAAAAAACATCATATGAGCATTAGACTTCTGCCTACTTAAGCATTGAGGTGAACCAAAGGAAGTACAGAAGAGAAGGGGTCTTAAAAAGGAAGAGGATTATAATTGTAACAGGGGACATATATATTGCTGGAATTTGGGGGAAACTGATTTTGTGATAAGCATTTAACATTTTGTTACTAAACTTGTTGCACTGTTGTGTAAACCTTAAGACATCACTGAAAGTACTCAACTTCTATTCTGCATCCTACAGGCTTAGAGCCAGAAGACTTATTTAATTCACAGTTACACATTTAACAGATTCTCCATAAATGTTGATTGGTTGGCTGATTTTTTTTCAGGATTCAACTGTGTCAATAATAAATGTCAGAATAGAGTACTACATAAATTAATTCCTGCCTAAGGAGGTGTCCGGAAACTTAAGAAAATAATGTGTGTGTGTGTGTGTGTGTGTGTGTGTGTGTGTGTGTGTTCTAAGACACAGATGGATTTTTTTTAGGGCAGATTCTGTTAGCAACTCATTCATTCATTCGTGTAACACATATTTTTTGGAACCCTACTTTTTTACCAGGCATGGGTCTAAGTTCTTGGCATATAAAGATGAAATGAGACATTCTCTGCTTCCAGTCAAGGATAGGTAGGAGGTAGACAATTCAAACAAGAATGCAGCACAGAGCTATTACTATTATATTAGAAGTGCTTTAAGAGAAGAGCAGAAACAACAGCTTATCTAGTATAAAGGAGTTCAAGGAGAAGCTTCACGGACAAAAAGACCTATAACCTGAGACCTAATGGATGAGTTAGGTCCCATCTGAGATGGGCCTGAGGAGTGTGGTGAGGAGAATGAGTAAAGCATATCTTGGCTAGAGCCGGCCAATGAGAGCAAAGTGCATTTGATCACAAAGCTAATTTGACTATAGCACATTGTCTTCAGAATGGCAAGGGGTGAGAGTAGGGGCAGAAGGGTATTGGAGTGTCTTACAAGCCATCTCAAGGAAGGCTCATGGGAAGCAGTCACTGGAGTTTAAAGCAGGCACTTGGCAAGATCATTATTAGATGCATTTAACAAGTCCTACTGGCTTAATTGTTTTTCTCATATGTTTGTCTGTCACTATATTGATCATCAGGCCTGGCTCAGCTAATCTTGCTCACTCCAGATACCTCCGTTCTCACTCGGTGCTGTGCAGTACATTTATCATAGGTTTTTCAAAGTACTTTGCAGATATTTCTTAATGAATTCTCCTAGGAATTTTGTATTTATTATTTAAATACTAGTGCTGGAACAAGACAATAAACTTCAAAGTAAAATGACTCCAGGGGAGGAGGCCAAGAAATAAAGGTACCAACTAATTTTGCATAATTATATTGGCCCAAGGAGGCTGATTAGTGTAATATGTGAAACTGTCTAGGCAGGAAAACACGACAGTTCTCTAAGGCCTCAGAAATTGCAAATCAAGCATGTTGTAGAACTGAGATGATATAGACTCTGAGTAAAAGTCTGTTAACTGATTTTTAAAATGAGAACACAAACTCAGGAGATTTGCTGTCCTGTTCTCCTGAGGAGCTTGAGGTTTATGGTCCCAAGAGACACCAGTTTTGTGATTCGCCCTGCGGTTGAGCATCAGAACGATGCAGAGCATTGAGTAAGGGCTTGCAAGGAGCAGTGGTCCAGTCCTTGTACAGACACGCTCAAGTGAGCCCTGAAACCTGAGGAGTTTCCTGTTTCCAACGTCAAAGTGCTTCTCAATCAGTTCAGTCATGGGAAGAATGAGTTTCATGGGATCTCCTGTCTCTTCCTAGGAGACAGGGAATATCCCATTGTGCCAACTTGCTCCTGACTTTCTATCTCTATGAATGGTATATCCTTTTTCTCTTACTCCAAATTAAAACTCCTTATGCTTTGGGGTATCTTGAACCTCCTTTACCCTCACATAGGAAGAGAACAGAAAGCATTCTTCATGATGCTCATTTCCTTTCTTCCAAGACTGACTCTACTTAGCCTTGTAAACGCACCCCTGAACGACTGCATCAGCTTCCAGACACAGGAAAAATATAGTAGCTCTTTTTAAATATCTGAAGAACTGTGGAGTAGGAGCTACAGACGACATTCCTTTAGATGGCATTCAGAAGACGGAACATCTAAGGTACTCAGTAGAGCACTGGGTTCAAAATCAGGTAGGCTCATGAAAGAGTGAATCTCTATTTCTTGCAAGGACAGTCTAGATGATTTTGTCAGGGAAGTGGCAGAAGAGATTTCTGCATTGGATATGTATAGTTGCATTTGAAGACAATGTTCTATGATTACTTGATTAAGGCATTAAAGACCTATCTGTTTTTACTATTTATCAAGTTTCACAGCAGATTAGAAGGAAATTCAGAGAAATATATATAAAAGGAAAATATGTAAACATGTTCAATGATATTTTTAAATAACGTTTGGCTCAAAGCATCTTATTAGGTACTGTCTTTAGAACAATTAAAACTAAGCACACATGCTCACCCATCTGCTCTATAATATTCTCATAATAATACTCAGTGTTTATATCAGTTTTAATTTAGTTAATCCCCATATTCCCATTTTACAGAGGAATGCAGAACAATGGCATATGAATGATAATAATCTATGATATTTTGCTGATGCAATTTTACTGAAACCTCATGAAAATCAGTAGAAGCCTTAAATATCAAGATTGTCTAAGAATTCTTGCAGCATACTGAATTGATACATAATTGTAAATGTCAGGTGAGATGTTATGGTCAGGGAAGCCAAAGTTGATGAATAAGAGGGTCGCAGTCAGTATTTTAATATTCATCTGCTTAGGGGTGTATAAAAGGAAGAAAAATACACAGAAAATACTTTCTGACTTCTTTATCAAAGAATAACCCTTCTCACCTTTTAGGACTTTAAAATGATAATTTAGATATAGTGCAAATCTTTGTTGTAGGGAAGATTCGTGTTGTAGTTTATTTATTTGATTAAAAATATTTATTGAGTGCCTATCATATACCAGGATATATAAAGCAGATAGGGAAGTCAGTCAATATCTTTTATATGGATTCCTGAAAAAATCTTCTGTACTCTTCCCCTGCCTTCAGCAAATGTTCCTGCTAGTCTACCCTCCACACTACCGCCAGAGTTATTCTTCCAAAACACAAGTCAAAATGCCTCACTGCCCTAGCTAAACATTTTAGCAGCTCCCATTGGCAACTGAATGAAACCCAAATGCCCTTTCCATCATCTGCTTTCATTTCCAGGTTTGTGTCCTAACACTACCTTTTGTGTTCTCTTTCAGCCATCATGAATTTCCTCCTAGAGATTTAGGCATAATTATTGTTCCATGATTTCACACATGCTACTTCCGTGATCTTGAATGCACTTCTTCCATTTTCTGCTTTTGCTGTAGACAGTGGAATATATACTAAAGACACTTCCCATTCCCTTAACTTCTATTTCTCTTTAAAGTATCTCTTTTTCAAGAATAATGAGTTGCTCTGTAGTGTCCTAGTCCTGATAACCCAGTCTATGTTCATTCTAATACTGTTCACTATTTATGGATACTCTGGTGAGGATGATGCGGTGAGAAAAGAGGAGCAATGGGTATGAGAAGAGGAAGGATGTAGAAGGAAGTCTTTGTGAGGATGATTCAATCAAAGAAGTTGACAGAATATCAGGGAAGCCCTGAAAGGAGCTTTCCCTCACTGCCAATACTGATTTAATTCTCCACTCAAAAGGCTAGAAGGATCATTCTTTTTTAGGCTGAGACCTCATACATATTTCTACCTCGTTAAGTCTTCATCATCATCTCTCTACCATAGGTAGTCATTAAGAATTGTCACCCAGTTTTACAAATAATATACAAATGCTATGTATACAATCAATTGTGCCTTAAGGAATAAGTAGGTGGATAAAAAGAGATACAGGCAATATAATCTATGAAACAAACATATATAAAGGGATGGAGATATAAATGCATGTGTGTCTTCAGATCATGATATAAATTCACTGTGACTACAGTGAGGTCAGCATTGTATTTAATGATGTTTCTGATCCAGCATCATAGTGTTAGGTCCCACTACCCACAGATACTGTAGACTTTGCCAACTTAATGACGCACTGCAAGACTAGAGACTCCACAAGAGTAGGGACTGTGTCATTGACTTTGGGACTCTGCTACTAGCATGTCATTTCTGATTCTCTTACCTGGTCTGTGAGAGTCCTGTGATGAGTAATGACCCTCCACAGTACTGTTTGTAATCAACTGTGTCCTGTCTGTCTGAAAACATTCTTAATGTGTATTTATAATCTGGGGATTTGGAGGGAGGATGGGAGTGTTGCCTTTTTCCTTTAACTGGCATTGATTACTCCAGATATTCTGAATAACTCAGGGGTCTGTTCCTAAATATTAAGAATTCTTACTTTCCAGGAAGTTAGAAGTTGGTTGGTACTGAGAGTTCAAAGCTAGGAAGATCACCTTTCCTAAAAATTAAATAAATTTCAAATAACAGGTTTTTTTTTCCTGTGGCAGTAAAATTTGCTTTGTGTAAGTAAAGCAGTGTGATCTGCTCAAGGAATTAAAAAAATGTTTCTTATTACCTTTGATTTAACAATATAATTTGTTTGAAAGGTACTTCTCAATACAAATGTAGGTTACATTCAAGTCAACGTGAGTAGCTATATTAAGTTTTAATACTGGTATAAACATAGAGTCACAAATGTACTTAATAGATTTCTGGCATTTTGCACAGTAGGACTGTCATTTACTTCTCTTGGATGGTCACACTAAAATATTTCTTTTAAAGTATAATAGAGCATCAAGCATTCACAGAAATAAGTTATATGAAAACCAATGAAAAATTAATCATAAAACTTAAAATCCTCAGGGGACATTATTACACTTGTAGGGCAAACATCCTGTTCTCATTTATCCCTTAGTCAACCCTTTTACCAGCATGTGCACTTAGGTCCTCAAGACCTAAGTCAGCTTTGTTTTTCTCATAAAATATAAGATGGAAATAATCTATATTTCAAGTTGACATTATTTCTCCAAAGAAAAACATTTTTTCCATTCAATCTGTATGTTTTGAGCCTGGATTGCTATCCTCACCATATTTAGAATCAAGAAAAATGCAGAATATCCCTAGGCAAGCTTTACAAAGGCTTTTAGACATTAAGGCAAACAGCACTCTAAAGACAAGGCTATCTTCCTGGGGCTAAAACAACTTTCAATGTAAATGGACATGATGGGGCAAAATGAACAGTGTGTTAACACTAAAAGGACATGGCATTGCCCTTCCAGGATGAGGACCATTAAAGTCATTTTTTAAAAGCATGGTGCAGTTATAATGAAATGGAAAGAAGTTAGCAAGTTGCTATGTGGGTTTTTCTGCACATGTGATTTGGACATAATCAGAAATTCTAATCATAAGAGGTTGTGAGAACATTATAATTGCAGAAGAGGGAGGGCCCCAAGGTGTCAAACTCTTAGGAGGGAAATGGAGATTTATCAGCTCAGCAGTGAGGCAGGTGAATGATGGATGGGGTAGCTTACTGTCACTCCAGTGAATTTAGTGAGGAAGTGAAAGCAGCCTTGTGCAGGGTGTATTGAGAAAGAGCTGGGATTTATGAATTGAAATATGTGTTGTAATGGAGTGGATTTCAGGAATCTCAGTCTTAACTTCTGTCACAGCTATGGCATTATGGATGAACCTCAGACAGGGTTGTAATGAGACCTTTCAGACCAATTGAATGTACGTTATCATCATAAACCACACAGAATATTTCTGCAGGCATTCCAAATCCATGAAGGTGAAGATCTAGTTACACATTAAGCTTTCCTTTCTGCCAATAAGGATATTTGCTAAAGAGCAGGTTAACAAAATTAGATTTGTTGTCTTTTGCTTCCTGAGCCCATGTGCCTGTATCTGTACTTAATTATGCACTATTGATGTTTAGAGACAGTCATGGAGAAGAGCACAAAACCCCACGGAAAAGACTAAGAATAAAGAACCTCCTGGTTTTGCTGCTACCTCTCCTAGTCCTTGGGTATTTCAAAACCACAGGTTTGTAAGGTGAACAAGCTGGATTAGCAACAGGTGAACTTCAAGGTCCTTCTTGTTCTAGGATTCCATGAAATAAGAAAGGGACTATGTATGACTCTATTTCATACCCAAACTATAGGCTGACATCAGACCCTTCAATGAAAAATAAAACCATATATATATAATGATAACTGCAACTTAATACCAAATCATAATACTATCAAAACATTAGCTTGCAATATATACAAAATACCAAGAAGATTTATTGATTTTTGTTATATTTGTTTATGTGGGCCGTTTTTAAGTGTTTTATTCTTTTTGAGAGTGAACACAAGTGGGGGAGGGACAGAGAGAGAGGGGGACAGAAGATCTGAAGTTGACTATGCTCTGAGATGAGCAAGCCCAATGCAGGGCTCGAATTAATGAACTGCAAGATCGTGACGTGAGCTGAAGTCAGTTGCTCAACCAACTGGGCCACCCAGGTGCCCCTGTTTATGTGTTTTTATGCAAGTATATTCTATATCCATGTGTCTGAGGTAAAAACCACACTGTGTCTCTATTTATATTAAAAATATTTTATTATTCACCAATATGATGCCCATTATAAAAAATCTAGGGGTGCCTGGGTGGCTCAGTCAGTTAACCATCTGACTCTTGATTTCGGCTCAGGTCATAGTCTCACAGTCGTGATATTGAGCCCCATGGGCTCCGAACTGGGCTTGGAGCATGCTTAAGTTTCTCTCTCTCCCTCTCCCTCTGTCCCTGCTCTGCTTGTATGTGTCTGAACTCTCTCTCTCTCTCTCAGAAAGAAAAAAATCAGAAAACAAAAAATATTGGTGAATGAGAGAAATTGGAACCTGTGTGCACTGTTGATGGAAATGTAAAATGGTGTCTTTAATGTGGAAAATAGTACGACTATTCCTCAAAAATTAAATATAGAATTAACCATATGACCAAAATTACACATTAACCAAATTAACCAAAAATTTCACTCTTGGATATATACCCAAAAGAAATGAAAACAGGGACTTAAATCAATATTTGTACAACCATGTTCATAGCAGCATTATTCACAATAGCACAATTCACAAAAGGCAGAAAATACCCAAGTGTCCACTGAAGGATGAACAGATAAACAAAATGTGCTGTATGCATACAATGGAATAAAAAAGAAGGAAATTTAACACATTCTGCAACAGGGATGAACCTTGGCGAGTTATACTAAATGAAAAAAGCAATTCATAAAAGGACAAATATTGTATGATTTCTCTTATATGAGGTATCTGGAGTAATCACATTTTCAGAGACAGAAAGCAGAATGGTGGTTGCTGCAAGGAGTGGGGAATGAGAAACTAGTGTTTAATGGGTACAGAGTTTCAGTTTGGAAAATGAAAAATGTCTGGAGATGGGTGGTAGTGATGGTTGCACAACATGAATATACTTAATGCTACTGGACACTTAAAAATAGTTAAGACAGTACATCTTAAGTTATATGTATCTACCACAATTAGAAATAGTCTAACTACATGAAAAAATAATGAATACAGAAGTCCCAATTCTCCTTTAGAAACTGAAAAATTTTGGGGCGCCTGGGTGGCTCAGTCGGTTAAACATCCGACTTCGGCTCAGATCATGACCTCGCAGTTTGTGGGTTCGAGCCCCGCATCGGGCTCTATGCCGACAGCTCAGAGCCTGGAGCCTGCTTTCCATTCTCCCTCTCTCTCTGCCCCTCCCCCACTCATGCTCTGTTTCTGTCTCAATAATAAATAAAAACATTAAAAAAATTAGAAACTGAAACACTTTAGTTAGCTTTCTGTTCTAACCAGATTTGGGGGCAATTAATGTTTTAACATTTTTATTCCAAGGGAAGTTGTTACCAGAAAGTGGGGGAAATAGATGCTGGGGTTGAAGTAGTTGGAAAAGCCAGAAAGACAGGGAGGAAGGACTCAGTCAACAGAGGCAGAGGGGCCATACAGTTCAGAGGAAGATTAGGAGGGCTTTTGTAAATCATGAGTTTTAGCTTAGGAATCTCCTTCGCCAACTATAAAATGGTTGATTCATCAGATATTATTTTTGAATTGACTTTGTCATCACATATTTATTTTCTTTCTATTAATTAGTTTCACACATTTTTGCTTCTTCTACTGGATTTTAAGATCTTTGAGAATACAATTGATGCCCTATTTATTCCCAACTTCCTTATAATTCATAATAGATACATCCTTGATAATGAATGAATCAATGAAGGGACACAGAGTAACACAGTACTCGTCATGTTAAAATTCACAGTGCAGGAAAATATTGGTCTCTCAAACAATTAGAACATATCTTAATTGAGCATTTGAGCCATGTACTAAATTCAGGAAAAGATGTTCCAAAGATTTTCTTAATCTACAAGTGCAGAATATAATATAAATTCTGGTGAATTGGACCTACCACAATACAACAGAATGTATTGAGAATGATACAATAAGATAATAAAAATAATAATACTTAACACTTACTTAGCATTTAAATGCCAAGACTCTGTATGAAGTACTTTCCATGGCATCTCTTTTTTAAACCTTTATAGTAATTTTGGAGGTATTTATTTTTATTTTACAGATAGAAGAATCCAAAGAATCCAAAGAAATAAGGTTAAATTAGTTTTTTAAAGCCACATTCAAAATTATTAGGTTGATTATTTAAACCCAGAGAATTTAATACTAATCCCATAGAATTTGAAGACAAGTGCACATTTCTTATCTGGTGATGTCATGAAAAGCAGACCAGGAACACTTACTTTGTACACTGTCAGGCCACCAAGCACATATGGTTACTTAATTCAAAAATATGAAAATATTTTCATTAGTGGTTACAGATGATTATGGAGCTTTTTGTTTTAATGTTTTAAGGAGTAAACATTTTAGTTGTTTTCAGTAGTGAAACAGTCATTCAATCTTTGTCAGGGAGCATTTGCAAGACTGGGGCTTTTTGTGGAGTTAATATGAACAGATACATATTTAAGATAGAAGTGACAGGTCTATTCTTGCAAAAAAAAAAAAAAGAAGCTAAAATATTTCCTCAAGGAAAAGATCAGGGTTTAAAAGAAATACTTAAAAAGTAACTATTTTTAATAAAATCAAAGTGATTTAAACATTTAAAAGTTATTATTTAGTTATTAATGCTAAAGAATTAAGTATACATGAGTTCCCAGTTTAAATGCTCATTTGAAAATATTTCTTGCAAAGCATGGCTCTATGGGGTGTTCATGTAACATAAGTCCAGCTTCTATTTGGCTTTTCAATATGCTAGACATACATGATGTGTATTGTACTGCTGATGGAATGGAGGCTCATCAGTAATCAGTATCTAGTCCATTTTACTCCTTTGCTTTAGGGCATGACCAAGAAGACCTACCTATAGCTTCATTCCTCCAAAGACCACTTAGTTCTACACAAAGAAAATATAGTTTCATAGACTCATCTCTGTACCTTTAACCTTTAGCCTTTCTAGCTTTTATCTGAATGTGTCATAGTGTGTTGGGCAAGACAGTTTCTGCTGTGAAAACCAAACACCACTAAATAGAGCAAACAAGGACCACCACCCTACTCTCACCAGTTTACTCAAAATACATGCCCTGATTTATCAGTAATATTTTTACCTAATTCCTGTATTTTTAAAAAATGTTTATTTATTTATTTTGAAGGAGAGAGAGAGAGAGAGAGAGTGCGAGTGGAGTAGAGGAAGAGAGTGAGGGAGAGAGAATCCCAAGCAGGCTCTGTGCTGTCAGCTCAGAGCCCCACAGGAGCTTAATCCCATGGACCATGAGATCATGAATTGAGCCAAGATCAAGAATCTGACACTCAACTGACTGAACCACCCAGGTGCCCCTCTGTAATTTTTAATAAAACCAATTTAATCACTGTATTTTATTTTTAAACTTGTTTTAATAAAGAATAGCAGACATGCAGAAAAAAAAGAGTATACAATGATTATACATCTCAATATTTTATTATGAAGGTAATATTTTCATTTAATTACTCCCAAGGTAAGCATGATCCTAATTTCTAAGACTATACACTATTTTTCCCCTAGCATCTGGCTGTTATGAAAAACTGTATACTCACATTTTGTTGGTATATACCAAGGGACAAATTTGCTGCGCCAAATGGTAGGCTTACATTTGATTTTAAAACAATACCAAATAATTTGTAAAATTGGTTATTTTGCTTACCATACTTACTAGCAGTACCTTAGAGTTCCCATTACCCACATATTTGCCAACCTTCTTATAAGCAATATGGAGCAGAGTTTTATTAATGTGTTAGTCTGAGAAATGTTTTCTTTTCATTGGAGCATTTCATATGTTTATATCTCATATGTTGATTTTTTGTAATATAAATCCATAATATCGCTATTTGCTTAATATATGTCCCACCTACCTCTTCCTGTAGTTCACGAGTCTGTCCAATGCTATGCTCTGCTTCTGTGTCTTTTTAGTCTCTTCTAGTTTCACCAGAGGCCCTGGAGAGAAAAGCATCCCCAATTATAATTTTTATAAGCATTTCCACTGTATATGTTCATATAGTAGTGCCTTTTATGTGCTAGGCATTTTATATACTTTATCTCATTTTCTCTTCAAAAACATATTTGAGAGAGAAGAGGGAAAGAAAGGGGAGGAGAGGGGAGGGGAGGGGAAAGAAAGTAGGTAATGTGGCCAAGGTCAGAGTCACAGATTTAGGAAGCTGAGGAGGGCATGGAATCAAGTTTATTTAATCCCAAAGTCCATTCTATTTTCAGAGCATCATAGTGCCTTTTATGGTAGCAGACTGCTGACATTTGCTATTTAAATATAAAAGATCTAAAACAGATAGATTTTATAAAATTTTTTAAATTTTAATGTTTTTTTGAGAAAGAGAGAGAGAAAGAGACAGAGCCTGAGTGGGGGAGGGGCAGAGAGAGGGAGAGAGGGAGAGAGGGAGACACAGAATCTTAAACAGGTTCTAGGCTCTGAGCTGTCAGCACAAAGCCTGATGCAGGGCTTGAACTCAGGAATGGCAACATCATGACCTAGGCCGAAGTCGGACACTTAACCAACTGAGCCGCCCAGGTGCCCCCCAAAACAGATAGATTTTATAATTCTACTTAACAAATTGTTATATCTTTCTCTAAAAATATTTAACTATAATTTTACAAATTCTTCCAATCAGGAAACCTATATATCTGTACACACACACACATGCATACACTTACATGTGTATATACCTATAATACATATAATTTGAAATGTGTTCTTCCCCCTTTCTTTATATATATATATTTGTATATGTGTATATTTTTCTGTATATATATAATTTAGAATATATTTTCTTCTTTCTTCTCTTTTAAAAAAATTATAATCAAAGAAGTCAGCAAGTCATAAATACCTACTTTGAATTACTTTCTAAATAAAAGATTTCTAATATAAAACAGGATTTTTAATATAAAACTAAGATGATTTTGGGAAATCTAAAACTCTTAATAAATACTATTGACTTTATTTCTTAAAATATTCATGTTTTTTGCTTCCTGGCAAATGTTAACAGAAATTAAGTGATTTACATGATTTAGGATATACGATGCTTCTAAAGTTCAAAATTATCAACATTAGCCAGAATAATCTGAATCATTTTAAACTTTAAAATAGCCAGTTGCTATTGATTCTTCCACTTTTAAATGTAAGCATTGTCCATGGGGTGCCTAGGTGGCTCAGTTGGTTAATCCACCGTCCGACTTCAGCTCAGGTCATGGTCTCACAGTCTATGAGTTTGAGCCCCATATCGGGCTCTGCACTGATAGCTCAGAGCCTGGAGCTTGCTTCAGATTCTTTGTCTCTGTCTCTCTGCCCCTCCCCCATTCACACTCTGTCTCTCTCTCAAAACTAACTAACTAAATAAATAATTAAAAAATGTTAGCATTATCCCTTTACATATACATTTTCTTAGTGTTAAAATAATCTGTAAAAACAATCAACCAATCATATTCTGATATTACTGTTTGTTTCCTATGTGGGAAACCTTACTAGTGTCAGGGAAGTAGTTGACTGCCATTAGGAATTTAATGTGAAATATTGCAGATTTCATTTTTGCTTGTTGAGTGTAAGCACCCATAGGGAATTAGAAGTCACCAAGACATTCTTAAAGAATCATATCCGTTCAAGGTCCAGGAAAGTAACACATAAATACAGGGACAAAGAGATTCATCAACATCAATGTCAGAAAGGCACGGAAGAAGTATGTGCTCTATTCCCCTCGTCTGATTCTGAGCAGGAATTCTCTGAGGATTGCACTGAGACTCCTTTTCTTTATTTCCTCCTCCCTGCCTAGCACAACCACTGTGCCCTTGGGTTCTTGTACTCAGTTTCCTTCCCCCAGGGTTCCCTTTGCCAGAATTGTTACTGTTTGTAATAAACTTCCAGAAGAGTTGGGCTGTGCTTTAACATTTCAAAGGATTTTCAGGTCAATGATCTTCCTGTGATTTAAAAAAATGCAAACTTAATTTTAGTATGGTGTTTAATGAACCTGTGATAAATATGAAAAACTCTGTTTGAATTTAATGTAGGACCCGGATTCTTCATATTAAGAAATGATTAGGACATTAGTTCACCCTTTCTGTGGAAAATAAGTTATGCACAGTTGAAGAAATAGAGACAGTAGGAAAAATAATTATTTTGTACCTATCTTGTGCTAGCTACTATACATACATTACCTTATTTAACACAAAAACTCTCAAGTTAGTCACTATCACCTCTATTTTTGCAAACGAGTAAGTGGGTATTAAAGAGAGCAAGTATAAGTATTTACAGCCAGTGGCTACAGATGTGGAATTCAAGATCGAATTCAGGTAGTCCTGTTTCCAAAGTCCCTGACCCTTTCACAGAAAATTCGCCTTGCCACTCTTGTAACTAATGTTGATGTCTGTTAATAAAAAGACAAATAATACAATAAACCTATGCAGGCAATTTTTTCCTCACCTGTTTGTCTCCATGCATGGGAAACAGGACGGCATAATGGTGGGTAAGAGCACAATTCTGAACGTCCGCAAGCATAGATTCCAACCCTGACTGTAATACTGATTAATTACTCTATCTCTAATATCTATTAGACTATCAAACTAAACTAGCGTCTGCGAGGTTCTGCTTTCTCATGTGTAAAATGGGAATAATAATAACATCTAGATCATAAGGTTATGTTATAAATAAGATAATGAAAATTAAGTGCTTAACACTGCATTACACACAGTGCAAAACATTAGCTATAATTACAGTATCTCTTATGGACTTTAACACATGTAAAGACTATTTAAAACAATCTGCTGATTAATAACAAATAAAAGAAAGTTATGATTTACCACTGTGCTAAGTCTAAAAAGCATAACCATGATGGGCTGGTCCTCACCTATAAAGGAATTTATCTTCATTTAAAAACATAAGTAATCCTTAAATTGGGAATAAAAGTGTCAGTGCAAGCACAGTTGCATTTGCTTGTCATTAATGGACTTTATTTATTTATTTGTTTGTTTGTTTATTTTAATGTTTATTTGTTTTTAAGGGGGGGGAGAGAGAGAGAGAGAGAGAGAGAGCGAGCATGACGGGGGAGGGGCAGAGAGACACACACAAAGAACTCGAAGCAGGCTCCAGGCGCTGCACCGTCAGCATAAAGATCAACGCGAGGCTTGAACTTAAAACTGCGAGTTCCCGACCTGAGCCAAAGTTGATGCTCAACTGACTGAGCCATCCAGGCGCCCCGTCGTTAATGGACTTTAGACTGACCAAGTAACTAAAGAGTTAAAATGTCCATTTCCTCGATTCTTTGCTTGGATATTCCTCTGCATCTTATAAGGGTTACAAACCATGAATGTCAATTGTGAAATCATCCTTAGTGAAATCCAGGAACTTACATAAGACTTTGAGGGGCACCTGGGTGGCTCAGTCGTTTAAACGTGCGACTTCGGCTCAGGTCATGATCTCAGGGTTCGTGGGTTGGAGCCACGCGACAGGCTCTGTGCTGACAGCTAGCTCAGAGCCTGGAGCCTGTCTTTGGATTCTGTGTCTCCCTCTCTCTCTGACCCTCCCTTGCTCATGCTGTCTCTCTCTCTCTCAAAAATAAATAAAACAATAAAAAAAAAAAAAGACTTTGAACAACTTGCAATTGTTTGGTGTAGAGTTTTCTGCACACCCGTGATGCAGGAGGAACCTCTACAATAAACAGCTACAATGAACTATAAATAAATAACTTGTAGCTGAAAGGAACAAAGGGACTCATCAAGTTTAGCATTTTATTTCAGCTCATCGGTGATACTATTTCAAATTGGTGTCATTGACTAAGCCAAGGCTGAATTGATAGGTTGTCATGACCACAGTTCCAAGCACTGAGAGTTTTTTCAGCTCCTCATGGTGTCACGGCAGGAGTCATTTTCTTATCATTAATTTTAATTTCTTTCTCTCTCTCTTTCTCTTTGGCCTACTTTGCATAGTGACCTACAGAATACTTCACCCTCTTAATCTTATCTAGGTCATGAACTGGAACAGGCAGAGACATCATGCTGCATTTTGTCTGTAGAAAAGAAAGAGTTTCAAATCTTTGAAAGGGATAGGAAGCCTAGTGTTTCCAATTTGATTCCACAATGAAAAATCTATCATTTTGCCTCTAAGATTAACCATTTAAGTAAAATAGACTATACATGAATGTTTACTACCCCCCCCATGTGAATACAAGTCTAGTGGGAATATTTTTTAGAGTGTAACAAAGTATTTTTGAATCTTATCAGAAACATCTTACATAGTAATTTTGTGTTGAGTTTATATTTGTCATCATCCACAGAAGAACCTGTGGGTTAGAGAAGCCATTACAATGTCATATTTTGTTCCCATTAGGGACAATACCTAACAATGAGCCAGACTGTGTTCCAATAAACCTTTATTTATGTGCTCTGAAATTTGAATCTCATATACTTTTCGTATATCATGAAATACTCTTTTATTTTTTGTAAGCATTTACAAGTGAAAAAGGGATGCCTCAGTGGCTTAGTCGGTTAGGCGTCAGACTCGATTTTGGCTCAGGTCATGATCTCATGGTTCATGAATTTGAGCCTCGTGTCAGGCTCTCTGCTGGCAGCATGGAGCCTGCTTGAGATTCTCTCCCTCTCTCGCTCGCTCTGTCTCTCAAAATGAATAAATAAACAAAAATGAAAAAACTTCTTAGCTCATCTACCATACAAAACAGGTGGATTTGGCCCATAGGCTAGCTATAATGTACTCACTTCTGCACCAGATAGATGACTGAATCAAAAGAATGGACATTATTGTGCTTTTGATTTGCAGAAACAAAGTGCACATCTATGAATATTTATCTTGTGCAAAGAGAACCTGGTCATTTGCTGGATCTTTCCACTAAACTTCTCCACTAAAACAGTGTAATATGTAAATGCCTTCTTGAACAAATAATTATTTGACATATAAAGCTAAATCATTTTTTGTAAGTTACATAGACCTTATCTTATAGGAAAGAACCTATATTCATGGTCTATATTCCCTAGGGATACCAATGTGTAATTTATTTTGACTTACAAAGACAAATTTATAATCCTGTGTCATCAATAATATCAAATTCATTCATTACTCCAAATCATACTATTATGCCTACATATTAAATAACTATAAGAATAGATGTATGTAATAGCAGAAAATGAATTTATTGCAGGATATGTGAAAGTTCCTTCTTTAATTTTTGAGGTATCAAGGAAGTTCACTTTTGTAAATAACCAAATGATAATTTTTTTGTAAAGTCAATAATGGTGGCAATGAAGTATGAGTAGAACCCTAACCTCATTTCTTAATCTCTTTATGCCTTAGTATCTTCAACAATTTAAAACAATAATGTCTTTTCACGGCTTTGCAAATGGTGACTTGCTATAAACATAAAAAATATTATTATTTAAATAAAGTTCCTACTTCAAAGTGCAAAAATCGTGAGCATGGGTGTATATATATATATATATATATATATGTATAATTTTTAGGTGAAACATACAATAGGTGGTTATTGAATTTATTCAAAGTTTGGAATTTAGGTATTGGGAATAGGAATTTATTTGAATGCATATGTGTTTGTGGATATAGGACATAAGACAGATGTATATATATTTGCAAAAAGCTTAAATTTACATTTTAAATATACAGTTTCAATGAATTTGCCGACAAGACTTTTAAACCTACCTCTTCCATAGGAAAAGATATATAAAGTTGTGCTGGGGAATATGACCCAGTTTTTCAAATTAGCATTCATGAAGTTTAGTGGTTAAGTCTTAGCAGAACATATTGAAAATGTAGCTCTAATTGTTTACAACCCCTTCCACTCCTTTGTTTTTTAATATCAGCATTTAAAAAGCCCCTGAGGATGCATTTAGGTGAATAAAGAGGACTTAAAATCACATGGTTAGGTAAATGCCTTTTTTTCCCCTCTAAAGATTTACTGTCACAAAAACAAGTTTATATTTTATTCCCAATTTAAATTACAAAATTAATGAATATTCGTTTTTTAAAAGCGGAAACACTGAAAGATACAAAGAAGACAAAAATTCACACATTGTCCCACTTTTCCAAATAAAATCACTCTTAATATTTTGGTGAATTTTAGTTCTATTTATATTTAAACAATTGAATTAAACATTTACATAAAATTTGCATAGGGATGCTTTTAACTTAATATAATGCCATAATCCCTTTTAGATGTTGTCATACAGGATGTGAAAGCATCCTGGCAGCAGTCAGGGTTTGATCAGAAGATAAAATAAGAAGATACTTTGTTATAAGGATTTGATTTTACGCAACTGAGAAAGCAGGTTAAACAGTCTATGTGAAGCTGTCCTTCTCTGTCTGGAGCAAGAGCCTGAATCCAGCAGAGCAGACAATCTGGAGGGAAGGAGAGCCATAAAGAGGAGGAGCAGAATATGCTAGGAACCTACCAGGGTGAGTGGGACTGATGAGGCTGGACTGGTTTCTCACAGCCTCCAAACCTCCAGCTTTGATGATGGAAATAAGATGCAAAGAGAAGCAGGCATCCACTCTGAACAGCAAAATGCACACCTGGCCCTGAGCTGATGGAGCTGCTGAAGGAGAACCAGCAGGAGCTGGAGAAGCTCCCTCCTGGCTGCTGACCCACCCAACGTGGACAGGCAGGAGCTGCAACAGCGTGGGGTCCTCCTCACTGCCCTTCCCCATGAGAAAAGCAGAGGGATGCCTTGGCTTTACTTCACTTTGCAAATCTCACACAAAGTAGCCAGTTCTGGCACTCCCAACTCACAACTGTGCAGAAAAAGGATACATACATATCTTGCTCAAGTGAGCATAGTACCATTCTACCACAATCACTTTTATTTTATGCCTATACAATAGTCCATCAAGTGGGCACACTATTGTTGGTACCACAACGTGCAATTATTGCATATTTCGGAACACAGAGATGCCTAATAGTATTTATAGATACTATACTTCGTTATTTTGCACATTGTCTCTAAGAATCATGGTGGTTGGCATTTGTTACCTGTCAACATTTACTGATTCTTCCACAGTTTAACTGACCTGATACTTTCCTTCAGGTTTGGGCTTAAGTGTGAAGGTCAAGAAGTCTCTCCTGATTTTGTAAAATTGTTTATGGTCCTCCACTGTGCTCCCGTAATGCTCTGTGTTAGCTCTGCAGAATCCTTACTTTTCAGTGTGACTGCACACGCACCTGTGTCTTTCACTAGATTCTAAATCACTTGAGGACAAGTATATCAGCTGCTGGATCTCCAGTTTTTGGAATTAGGTAAGCAATCAGTGCTTTTGAATTCATGAAATCAAACTGTTAGCTAAACCAAGAAGATATATTCTTTTGTTCTACTAGTTTTCCTTATTTCAAAATATGCTCCAATTTAGCTACCTGAGTTTTCTTCAGAAAAATGCAACGATGACCAGCTTTCCTCTGGCCTCATGGGGCTCTTTGCCAATTCCAGTGGATGAAGTAATTGGAAATGTTTACCACTAGAGTCAAACGGTCGGTAAATATATGCAAAAATAAAAGCCATTTTACCACCAAATGACAATGATTTCAGATTTTCTGTTTTGGATTGACTATTAATATTTTTAGCTCTAACTTAATTTAATTAAAAACTTTTAAAAATTGGATTATAGTTGATACACAATGTTACACTAATTTCAGGAATACGCCATAGTGATTTGATGACTCTATATGTTACGCTATGCTCACCACAAGTGTAGCTACCACCTGTCACCATACAATGCTATTATTATAGCATTGAATATATTCCCTATGCTGTACCTCTCATTCCCATGATGTGGATCGACTATTATCAAAGTTAGTAAATAATAACTAAAAACAAAAGCAATCTCTATGTACCATACTTCTAAGCATAATATGAAGAAACTCCAGTTAATTCATTGCTAATTCTTTTGGCAAATATTCATGTGAAATACATTATTAATACTGAATTCATGCAATGTCTCTGATTCATCTGTTATCAGAGTGCTTTTACAAAGGATAGCTTCAACTTAAAGACGAGAGGAGAGACTTTGAATGAAGGACAAACACAAGAAAATGTAATCACTGAATATTTTGTTTTCTGTTACTTCTGTCAGTATATGTAAAAGGTTCACTTTTGCACTATTCTAAACATAATCAGTTACAGGAGCCCTATTTATGTTAGTGAGCTGGTAGTGCTGGAAAGATAGTAGGCTCTTCTCCAAAATTTATGAGATACATTACTCTCTGTAATAGTTTCCTTTTGCATAGTATGCCTTTATTTTCCACCCAAACTGGTAAGTTCTATAGTAATTTTTAGATATCACATTTTAAAAAGCATTTTGTTATCAATACTCATTCTTTTCATCATTTGATAATATCTTTGGGTTTGATGAAGTCAGCTTTTAAGAGTGTCATCAGAACTTATTCAATATCTCATTTCCTTCAGCTCTCTGCCCCTGGTACTCTCTGCTTTTATGACTTTGTGCTGGAGTCCAGCTCTAGCAGGTCCAGGGCTCCCTGAAGGATGGACGGTGTCGGCAAAAGGGAGTGAGAGCCTCGGTTTCTTTCTGATCACCAGGCAGGCATCTCTGCACTGACCAGAGAGTCAGCTTTATTTATTGAAGAAATGTATGGGGTACAAAACAGAAGTGGCAATTGCCTTAGACAATGACTTCTGATGACAAATTCTTTGGTATGTAAACATTTCCCAGAACATAGATTGGCAGAAGACTCATGCATAATCTTTATCAATAGTGATTGATGTAGGTGACTAGATGCTTATCACATGGGGAAGGAAGGTATCTTTAGCATTCAAATACAAGGCAATTTTTTAGCATAGCAAAGGCAAGAGTTAGTTCTTTGTGAGCAGGGGTCAATAGCCTGTTTTCTTGAGGGGAAGAAAAACAGGTTTCTCGAGAAATGTAATATTTGCTCCCATAAACACAAATGAAGAAACTCCTATAATAAGTTTTTTCACAAGGTACAGTTTGCATATTTTTAGCCTAATAAGGCAAGTCACTCCTGATATCAGTCAGCCAGGCACCTTGGGGGCTGGTGCTCCAGCAAAAATTGAGTGGGGGTAGACATTGGTCGCCATCTGACAGCATTTTATCCATAGACCATATTCTCTTTGTCAATTTATCTGTCAATACTTAGGTTGTTTCCATATCCTTGCTATCGAGAATAATGCTGCAATGAATATAGGAGTGCAGGTATCTCTTTGAAATGCTGATTTTATTTCCTTTGGGGATATACCTAGAAATGCCATTGCTGGAGATCTAATATACAGCATGATAGCTATTGTTAATAACACTCTATTACATTCTTAAAATTTGCTAAGAGAGTTGATCTTAAGTGTTCTCAGCACACACACATGAAAATCCTAACTATGTGAGGTGATAGATATGGTAATTGGCCTGATTGTGGCAATTATTTCACAATGTACATATATATCAAAACATCACATTGTATGTCTTAACTACACGTAAAGCTGTCAAGTATACCCCAATAAAGCTGAAAAAATTAATGTATTATCATTAGGCTTTAATTTGAATTTTTCTTTCTCTTATTTGCAAGCAGAGAGAATTGTCATGGCAAGTTAGAATACCCAAATATCACCTGTAAAATGTTGATGCATCAGTTAAAAGCAGATGTGTTCTTAATAATAAAGGATAGCTTAATCACTTCCCTTTATTGCTGCATAATTTTATATTTTATGGGCTCTAAAGTTTGAGATAAATGGCTATGATTCCAAGTGCTCTCCTCTATTAGTTATGCTCCTACTGTTGATCTTTGCTGGGTTCTCCATCTCTGACAGTTAGATTCCAATATCACTTATCTCTGTCAAACCAGCTGCCACAAGATGGCAGCCAGGAGGTGATTACTCACTGAAGATGATGAAGTGAGCCACAGTGGGAAGCACAGATTATGCCTGAAGATACCTATGGCGTTTTAGCTCATTTTTCCTCAAATCTTGGATCTTTGTTTCTTAAGGAACAATTTTCACTGACTGCCTTGGCCATTAACCTATTAAACTTGAGCTATTAACAACTGAGCTCACTCATTTATTGAATAATACCCTGAGATTTTTTACACAGTCACATTACTTTCAGGTGTACAATATAGTGATTCAATATTTCCATATATCACCCAGTGCTCATCACAACAAGTGCACTCTTTAAGCCCCATCACCTATTTCCGCCATCCCCCCACTCACCTCCCCTCTGGTAAACATCAGTTTGTTCTCTATAGTTAAGGGTCTGTTCCTTGGTTTGTGTCTCTCTCTTTTTTTCCTTTTGAAATTATATGGTATTTTTCTTTATTTCACTTAGCAGTATACTCTCTAGCTCCATTCATGTTGTTGCAAATGGCAAGATTGCATTCTTTTTAGGGCTGAATAATCAATTTTCTCTATCCATCTTCTCTATCCATTCATCTATGGATGGACACTTGGGTTGCTTCCATAACTTGGCTATTGTGAATAATGCTGCTATAAACATAGGAGTGCATGTATCCCTTTGAATTAGTGTTTTTGTATTGTTTGGATAAATACCTAGCAGTGCGATTATCAGACCATAGGGAAGTTCTATTTTTAACTTTTTGAGAAAACTCCATACAGTTTTCCACAGTGGCTGTGCCAGTTTGCATTTCCACCAACAGTGCAAGAAGGTTCCCCTTTCTCCACATCCTCGCCAACACTTGTTGTTTCTTGTGTTGTTGATTTTAGCCATTCTGACAGGTGTGAGGTGATATCTCATTGTAGTTTTCATTTGCATTTCCCTCATGATGACTGATGTTGAACATCTTTTCATGTGTCTGTTGGGCAACTGTATGTCTGTCTTCTTTGGAGAAATGTTTGTTCATGTCTTCTGCTCATTTTTAAATTGGATTGTTTGTTTTTTGGGTGTTGGATTGTATAAGTTCTTTATATATTTTGGATACTAATCTTTTATTGGATAAAACATTTACAAATATCTTCTACCGTTCGGTAGATTGCTTATTAGTTTTGTTGGTTGTTTCCTTTGCTGTACAGAAGCTTTTTATTTGATGTAGTCCTGGTAGTTTATTTTTGCTTTTATTTCCCTTGCCTCAGGAAACATCTAGAAAAATGTTGCTATGGCTGATGTCAGAGAAAGTCCTGCCTGTGCTCTCTTCTAGATTTTTATGGTTTCAGTTTTCACACTGAGGTTTTTTATCCATTTTGAATTCATTTTTGTTTATGGTATAAGAGTGGTCCAGCTTCATTCTTTTGCATGTAGCTAACCAGTTTTCCCAACACCATTTGTTGAAGAGACTTTTTTTCCATTGGATATTCTTTTCTGTTTGCTGCAGATTAATTGACCATATAATCATGGTTTATTTCTGAGTTTTCTATTCTGTTCCATTGATCTATGTTTTTATTCTTGTGCCAGTACTGTACTCTTTTGATGACTGTATCTTTTTAGTATAATTTGAAGTCTGGAATTGTAATGCCTCCAGCTTTGCTTTTCTTTTTCAAAATTGCTTTGGCTATTCAGGGTCTTTTGTGGTTCCACATAAATTTTAGGATTATTTGTTCTAGTTCTGTGAAAAATACTGTTGGTATTTTGATAGGGATTGCATTAAATGTATAGACTGTCTTGGGTAATACAGACATTTTCACAATGCTTGTTCTTCCAATCCGTGAGCATGAAATATCTCTCCATTTCTTTTGTGTCATCTTCAATGTCTTTCATCAATGTTTTACAGTTTTCAGAGTATAGATCTTTCATCTCTTTGGTTAGGTTTAGTCCCAGATATCTTATTATTTTTGGTGTAATTTTAAATGGTATCATTTTCTTAATTTTTGTTTCTGTTGTTTCATTATTGGTATATAGAAGTGCAATCAGATTTCTGCCATTGATTTTGCATCCTGCAACTTTACTGAATTAACTTATCAGTGCTAGCAGTTTTTTGAATACCCTGAGATTTTTAATAGTATCCATACATACTATATTGTTTTGCTGATTGGAATTAAGTGAAAAGTTATATATGAGAAATATTGCTCTTTGGATTATACAACTTTGAAATATTATCTTTGTCACTTTTGTATTCCTGGATGTATTTGTGCTTAAGCTTATTCAAAAATTCTTTTCCCTTGGGATAAAAGAGATTTTTTTTTTTAACTCAATGGACTAATTTTTTTTTCCTGCATGGTTTCATGGTTTCTTCTTCATAGACTGAGGGGGAACTGTTAGATTAGTTTCATTTCATTGTGTGGAACACCTTTCACCTGTCTGGTACCTCAGAGGAGTAATATTCAGTTCTCAAAAGCTAAATGACATATTTGCAATGTGGAAAAGAACAGGGAAGAAAGAGTCATGCCAGTTGAGGATTGTTGCTATTTCAGAGTCCAGCACTTTTCATCTCCAGATCCATATCTTATTTCTTTTCTTAATCCCAACACATAGAGCAATGCCAAGAATATAGAGGATAACCAATAACTTTTCAAATGAAAGAAAGGCCAATAGTGTCTGATAGAAAAATAGGCATTACATTAGAAAGAGTCCTACAGCTGATATTTCTGGGAATACACTTCAGATATCTTATTCTTGAAGTTGATACTCTATATGGGCTGTGAACAGGAAACAGAGAAAGGTATCATTTACTACAGTCAGCATCACCTTGCCTGCCAGGCAAAAGTTAAAAACAGTGGGACACTATAAATTTATTGGTACTTCCTGATGTATGTAAATGGGACCAGCTCTGTGCTCTCTTTGTCCTCCTCTTACAAAAAGTAGAAACTAAATTCCCTTTCAATCTCATCCCTTTCAGTGGTCCCTCTTAGAGTTAATGGTATAAGAGCAGAGCCCCATACCACTTTTCCTTTAAAATGCTGCGTGTCTGTACACTATGAAGTAAACACAAGGAGAGACCATGGCCCAGCTGGGGAGACAAGGGGAAAAGCAGGAAATCAACATGAACTACACATGTAATAGAACTACTAAGCCTTTGCTCTACTCTGCCATTAGTTTATATGATAGCAGGCAAAAGATGGGGGCTCCCATTTAGATATTGGTAAATTTAAACTAAATGCAATGCTATTATTCTCAATTGTAAAATCTATTTCCAAAGACACACCGAATGTAGTGCTTTATTTAGATTCTGAGTCATTCCAAAAAGGGATTTGATTTGGATTGCATATGTACATAAATGAGTGGTAAACTAAGAGAAAATTGATAATAGAGTTCGAAAAATAAGTTGTAATCTAATGTAAGGATAGTTCACAAGCAAAGGATAGGACCATACAATAAGGTTTTCTATGGAATTTTAGAATTGCTCAATAAAGTAGTTTCTTTTTTTTTTTTAAAAAGTTGTTTTAATGTTTATTTACTTTTGAGAGAGAGAGAGCAAGTGAGCAGGGGAGGGTCAGAGAGAGAGGGAGACACAGAATCTGAAGCAGGCTCTGGGGTCCGAGCTGTCAGCACAGTGCCCGATGTGGGGCTCAAATCCATGAACATGAGATCATGACCTGAGCCGAAGTCAGACATTTAACTGACTGAGCCACCCAGGCGCCCCAAGTAGTTTTTTATTTTCCTAGTTGTCTGGATGTACAGGTCCATAAAGTGAACGCTATGGATTACAGAGGGGACCAACATATAATTTTTCCTGATATTGAAACTTGTAAGAAATTTCTACTATGGCTTACAAAGGAGACATGGTACATTTTCATACTAAATATAATGGTGAGTTTCAAATAACTGTTCCTTGATGAAGGTCAATGTCATAATGCCAAAGCAGAGTTCATTTAATGCAATTCTGTGAGATGCCAAAGAAAATTGGCCCCCAAACATCATTTTAAATATCTAGATTGATCCAAGAATATATTCAGCCAATATACAATGGTTCTTACCACTTACTATGGTATTCCTTAAGGGTAGACAAATATCAATGGATTATTAAAGAGTCCCAAAATAGATCTAGATTTATACAGACCATTCATTTTTAACATTAGCTAAAAAGGAGTGAAAGCTTTTTCAACAAATGGATATTGGAAAAAATGAACTTCAACCACTACAATGTGCCATTTACAAAAATTAATTTGTAATTTAATTTCAAATTTAAAAGCTAAAATAATAAGGCTTCTAGAAATTATCTTCACAATCTAGGAATAGAACTGGATTTCTTTTTATGTCATTAAAGTAATTACTGATAGAGAGAGCCTTACTCTTGCCACTTTGGTAATTACCAAAAACTTTGGTAATTGTTTTCTATCTTATATCCTCTTTGTTCCTCCTTTCCTCTCCTGCTATCTTCCTTTGTGATTCTTGTTTTTTTTTAATTGACATACTTTGATTCTATTCTCATTTACTTTTTTGAACCTTCTATAGGTATCTTCTTTGTGTTTACCTTGGGGCTGCATAAAACACCTTATAGTTATAATAATCTATTTTAAATTGATCACTTCAATTGAATACAAAAACTCTATACTATTACGTTCCCCCCACACACACTTTAAGTTACTGATAAGTTATCTTTTTGGATTGTGTATCCATTATTATAATAGATATGGTTTTCAAAAGACTTTATTTTTCTAGAGCAGTTTTGGCATCACAGCAACATTGAGGAAAAGATACAGAGAGTTCTCATATCCTCCCCTGTCCCACATGTGCATTGCCTCTTTCATTATCCACATCCACCACAACAGTGGTATATTTCTTACCACAACCAATGAACTGACATTGACTCATCCTAATTACCGAAAGTCTATAGTTTACATTAGTATCCACACCAGGTATTGTGCATTCTGTGGGTATGGATAAATGTATAATGACACATATCCATCATTTTAGTATCATCGAGATATTTTCGCAGCCTTAAAATTTTTCTGTGCTCTCCCTATTCATGCTTTCGTCTCTTTCCCACTGCCCAATTCCTGGAAACCACGGACCTTTTCACTGTCTCCATAGTTTTTCCTTTTACAGAAGGTCATAGATTTGGACTCATAATATGCAGAAGGTCATAGATTTGGACTCTGAATAGATTCAGAATGGCTTCATTCACTTAAGTGATATGCCTTTAGGCTTCCTTTGTGTCTTTTCGTGGCTTGTTGGATCATTTCTTTTTAGTGCTGAATAATATCCCACTGTCTGGATGTGCCTACCATTTAACCATTCACCTACAAAGGAAATCTTTGTTGCTTCCAAGTTTTGGCAATTATGATTAAAGCTGCTGTAAGCATCCTGTGCAGGTTTTTATGTGGACATAAGTTTTCAACTTCTTTGGGTAAATACCAAAGAGTATGATGGCTGAACTGTATGATAAGAGTAAGTTTAGCTTTGTAAGAAACACCTGAAGTGTCTTCCAAAGTGGCTACACCATTCTGCATTCCAATCAATAATGAAGGAGAGGTCCTGTTGCTCCACATACTCATCAGCATTTGGTGTAGTCACTGTTCCAGATTTTGGCCATTCAAAGAGTTGTATAGTAATAACTCATTGGTGTTTTAATTTGCATTTCCTTGAGATTCTAGGAGTCCCTCAAACCTTTTCTGTGCATTTGTCTTCTCTAGACTTAATGGATGCAAATTCCAGATTAGGGAAATTTGCTGGTATCTTTTTTCAGGAGCTTTTAATCTCTTGTTCCCTCTGGTGTCTGTTTGCAATACTGCAGGTTCTCTGGAGTTGCTGCAGGCCATCGAGCTCTCTTTAATTTTCAGAAGCCCCCAGGCTTTGAGAGCATGCTGGGTTCTTTTGTTTTGTTTTTGTTTTTGTTTGTTTTTTTAGTGATTTGAGTTGAGTGAGACAGAAATCAGTCCCTTGGACAACCCCCTGAAAAGTCTGAACATTGGTTGTATGGTATTTTCTTTCCCTCCCCAGGGAGAATTTGGGAGCTGGGAGTTTTCTCCTGAAGTATGGTGCTGTGCTGTGGTTAGAGACTAAGGTGGGTGAAAATCATATATTTTCCTACTGACTTTGATGAGACTGGTGCCATGCTCACCTTAGGGGGAATGAGCCTTTAAACTGGTTTCGGGATTTCTCCCAAAGGGCACTTGTCCACGTATCATTGTTAAGTCAGTGTCTCTGTGAGAGTAAGGATGGTCTTTCTACAGTCAGAAGTACTGAGTGCTCTCTGGGCATCCAACACTATAGCCATGTGGAAGAGTGTGGCCAGGTTTTTTTGGCTGCTATTATTGCCATGAAAAATTAGTAGACCCAGCTTCATCACTGAATACTTATGCTATCCAAGTCCTTAGTTACATCTGTGAATGAGATTGGAAATGCTGGAAAAGCTAAAAGTGTTGATTAACCATTAGGGATTCATCTCAGAGCAAAAGGACAGGCTTTAGATGTGAGACTAAGTACATTTCTCTTGGCAAATCAACCCATTTTTATACTCACTAGATATAATTATGCCACGATGAGGCCAAAGCTTTCCATTATATTTATTTTCTTTTCTTTTTAAAATCACCTTAATAGGGTATGTAAGGTTGCTTTTTGCAAGAAAATAATGGGTCTATATAGGATTATTTTAAAAGGGTACTATGTACTCTAAACTCTAATCTCTAAAAAGTAAGACTTGTTAATAATTGCCTGCTTTTCTCTTTTTGGTGCCTAGACCTATTAACAATTCAATCAGTAAATGACTTTGTGACAATCAGAAATCATGGAAATAATATTTCCACTGAGACCTTGAAGGACACTGCAGATTGGCAAATTAAATATATAGGTCAGATTAATATTCTTGTTTTCCAGATAATTTTATACTAACACATTTGCATTAGTAACATACAAGTTTTTTAGCAATATTTGCAACATATCAGGAAAAAATTTAGAAGGCCAGAAATAATTTTAATGTCTTTAGTAATTTAGGAAAAACATATCCTCACACCTAAAAGTTAAGCTCAGAAAAAAGTCTTTTCAAATTGCTAAAACTACATGGAATTTATATATAAAAATTTTTTACGTTTATTTATTTTTGAGAGAGAGACAGAGCACAAGTTGGGGAGGGGTGGAGAGAGAGGGAGACACAGAATCTGAAGCAGGCTCCAGGCTCTGAGCTGTCAGCACAGAGCCCGATGAGGGGCTTGAACCCATGAACTGTGAGATCATGACCTGAGCCAAAGTCAGAGGCTTAATCGACTAAGCCATCCAAGAGCCTTTTTTAATAAATTTTTTGTTTTATGTTTCTAAAAAATTAATGGATTTTAAACATTACTTATCTAGAATTTATCTATTATTTAACAAAAATTTCTTGAATACTGTGTAAAAATAGTTGTGAAAACAATTTGATGAATAATTCTATGATTTACACAAATATCTATAATGAACTTCATTATGGAATTAGGACTACGGGAAATATTCAATATATTATTGAAATTCAGAGGATAGAGTGATCCCTGCACTGGAGTGAAAGGCTGTTAGCTCCTGAGGGAAAGAATTATGCTTATGTTATATTGTATTACTAGTGCATATCACAGGGTCTAGGAATAGTTGAATGAATGAATTTGAATGTACTTCTTAAATAAGGTAGTTCAGTTTAAGCTGTGTTATTATTTACAGAGAAAAGAAGAGGAGATACTTCAGACAGAATAAGTAGTACACTCTGAGTCATATTAAAAAACAACAACTATATGACATATCTAAAAAACAAGTAATTCAGTTTCAGTTAAATGATATGTGATGAGGCTGGCAAGGTAGATAAGAGTCACATCGTAGAGGTGCTTTACCCTATTACTCACCAGATAATTGGAAGCAGGGAGGTTTTTGAGCAGGAGAGTAACAGGACTAAATATCCTTTGCAAAAATTAATCTGACAGAAATATATAGGAGAGACTGGAGGTAAGATAAACTTGTTGGACCACAGCACTATTTGTGGTAAGAGTTAAGGACCTAAAGTAGGGGCAATGAGAAGAGAAATGAGGGTATGTATCAAAATGTATAATGGGGGTAGGATTGTTAAGGCTTACCAACCAACAGGATGTGGATAATGAGGTAAAAGAAGAGAGAAAAATTAAGATAACGTTATTTTCCAAACCTGATTAAGGTAAAGAATTTTGCCATTACCAGAAACACTGAAGTTAGAAAAGGAGACCAATCTGAAGGAAGAAGGAAAGATGTCACACTTGCAACATCAATGGGACATTAAAATGAAGAAGTCTACAAGGTAGTTGGCAAAACAGAATGCAGGAAGGTATTAGGGATTCACACTGGGAAATCATTTGTCAAGAAGCAATAGTCAAATCTTTAGAAGCTAATGAAATACTAAAGGAAGAGAGAAGAATGGGAGGAAAGGGAAGAAATAAATGCTTGAAAGCATGCTTTTGTTTACAGCACTGAAAGGAGAAAATGGAGACATCACTCTGTAGAGATATATTGATCTGGGCTATGGCACCTGACTGCTGACATATAATTACCAACCTAAGAGCATTTTTTTTCTTTAAGTGTATTCGTATTTGAGGTTCATGAAGAGAATGAATGTTTAATATAGATAGCATTGCATAAATTAATTTAACTGACTTTTTGTTAGGTGTTAATTTTCTATTTTATTTTATTGTGGTAAGAACATTTAACATGAGATCTACCCTCAACAAATGTTTAAGTGTATAATACATTATTGTTGACTCAAGGTACAATATTTTACAGCAAATTTCTAGAGCTTATTCTTACTTGACTGAAACCTTATGCCTTTTTTTTTAGTGATTTCCATTTTCCTCTCCTCTCAGAATCTGACAAACCCCATTCAAACCCGTTGGTTCTATGAATTTGACTATTTTAGATAAATCATATATGTCGAATCATGTAGTATGTGTCTTTCTGTGACTGGTGTATTTCATTTAGCCTAATGTTCTTAAGGTTCACATATGTCATTACATATTGCACTATTTCTATATATTTTTTAAGGCTGAATAACATTCTATTGCATGTATATACCACATTTTCTCTATCCATGCATCTATCAATGGACATTTAGGTTTTACAGAAATAAAAAAAAAACAATTCTAAAATTCATATGGAACCACAAAAGACCAAACATAGTCAAATCAGTCTAGAGCAAGAACAAAGCTAGAGGTATCACAGTTCCTGGTTTCAAAATATATTACAAAGCTATAGTAATCAAAACAGTGAGATACTGGCACAAAGACAGATATATATCCAATGGAACAGAAAAGGGCATGCAAAAAAAATCCATATTTATAGTCAACTGAACTTCAACAAGCATCCCAAGAAATACTCAATGTGGAAAGGATAGCCTCTTCAAGAAATGATTTGGGAAAACTGGACATCAATACACAAAAGAATGATATTGGACCCTTATACCATACATGAAAGTCAACTCAAAATGGATTAAAGGCTTAAATGTAAAACCTGAAACTGTAAAACTCCTAGAAGAAAACATACAGAGAAGTTTCATGACATTGATCTTGGCAATGATTTCATGGATATGACACCAAAACCAGAGGCAACAAAAACGAAAATAGACAAGTGGGGCTACAAACTAAAAAACTTCTGTACAGCAAAGGAAACAGTCAACAGACTGAAAAAAAAAACCTATGGAAAGGGAGAAAATATTGGCAAACCATATATTTGATAGGAGTTAATATTTAAAAAATATAAGAAACCCTTAAAACTCAATAGTAAAAACAAACAAAACCAATAAGCCAATTAAAAATGGGTTAAAAACTTGCATAGAAATTTCTCCAAAGAAGATCTACAAATGGCTAAAGTCACTAACCATCAGGAAAATGCAAACCAAAATTACAATGACATCACCTGAAATCTATTGTTGAAAACTCACCTCTGTGTTTTGATGCCAAACTATAATTCAAAGACAGAGTTTGGGATAAAGAGGAACAATTGCTGGGGTGCCTGGGTGGCTCAGGCAGTTAAGTGTCTGACTTCAGCTCAGGTCATGAGCTTGCAGTTCATGGGTTCTAGTCCTGTGTCAGGTTCTGTGCTGACAGCTGGGAGCCTGGAGCCTGCTTTGGTTCTGTTTCCTTCTCTCTTTGCCCCTCCCCTGCTCATGCTCTGTCTCTCAAAAATAAGTAAACATTAAAGAAAAAGAGAGAGAGACAGAAACAATAGTTTTCTATTGCTTTGCCCAGGCAAAGGAGTCTGCAGCAGGCTATAGCTTTCAAAAAACTGCAAGCCCATCAGGAGGAAGGAGCTGGGGCAGGGTTATAGGGAAATACAGGATCAAGCCTGTTTTGACAGGAATTTTGTACTTGATGCCATCCTGCTTAGTCATGACTTTAGAGTGGTACAGCTTTCTGAAACAAAAGGCTAAGAAGAATAGGGAGGGGTTTGCAGAAGAGAGGGAAAAGGTTACTTTAAAATCGAGGTTCCTGAAGCATTAGTGCAACCATTTTGATTTTGTTCAACTTTATGTTTTTAAGTGTTTTCACTAACAAGAGAGCTTTTATTAAAAAAAAACAGAAGAAAAGTTTTGAAGAGAATGTGGAAAATTGGAACCTTTGTACATTATAGATGGGAATGCAAAATGGTGCAGCTGCTACAGAAAACAGGATGGAAGGGCAGCTGGGTGGCTCATTGGCTCTTGATTTTGGCTCAGGTCATGAAATCATGGTTCATGGGTCTGAACCCCACATCAGGCTCCATGCTTGGGATTCTCTCTTTCTCTCCCTCTCTCTCTTGCCCCTCACCTACTCCCACACGTGTGCTTTCTCTCTCAAAATAAATAAACTTAAAAAAAGTGAAACCGGCATGGGGATTACTCAAAAAATTAAAAAATAGGTCTACCATATGATCCAGCAATCCCATTTCTGGGTATTTATCCTAAAGAGATGAAATCAATATTTTTGAAGAGATATTAGCAATTTTGTGTTCATTGCAGCACTGTTCACATTAACCGACTATTTTTTAAAGGATGTTTTCATTATTCCATATTTGCATACCTCAGAATTTATTTTTCACTGTTGTGGAATTGACTTTTCTGTCATCTATGTCTCCCAAGTTTATTACTGAACAATAATCAAGCTTTTCTTTCAGCTGGTACTTCTTAAGAAATCTCAGACAAAAGTTAAAGTTACGTAAGTGTCTTCATCCATTAGCGTTGCTATGACAAAAATACCAGATACTGGGTAGCTTATAAACAAGAGACATTTATTTCCCACAGTTCTGAAGGCTAGAAATCCAACATCAAGGTACCAGTATGATCTAGTTCTGATAAGGGTTCTCTTCCAGTTACAGAGAGCTGTGTCCTCCTACACTGGCAGAAGGGGCCTTTGAGGAAGAGCTCTCTGAGGTCTCTCTTACAAGGGCACTAATCCCATTCATGATGGTTCTGCCCTCATGTCCTAATCACCTACCAAAGGCCTTCTCTCCTGACACCATCACTTTGAGGGTTAAGATTTCAACATCAGAAATTGGGGG
The DNA here is from genome assembly GCA_028646485.1 of Cryptoprocta ferox. Taxonomy (NCBI): domain Eukaryota; kingdom Metazoa; phylum Chordata; class Mammalia; order Carnivora; family Eupleridae; genus Cryptoprocta; species Cryptoprocta ferox. The sequence continues at coordinate 74,799,416 of CM053559.1, forward strand.
GTAATGCAAACATTCAGTCTAAAGCAGTTAAGCTTTCGTCTTTATAAATGTGGCTGCATGGTAGGAACTTAAGATTTCTCCCTGAGTAAAACCCAAAGAAAAAGCTGCAGGGTGCTGAAAGAATGGGCTGATTTCCAGCCATAAACCAGGTGAGTGCTTTTATCCTAATTGAGACCAGAGGTTCCCAACCTTTGCCGCTTATTGAATCATCTGGGGGAGCATTTTAAAATCTCAATGCCCAGGTATCATCTCACGCTAATTAAATGAGAAAATCTGGGGATAAGAGCCATACATCAACATCTTTTAGAGTATACTACATCATCCTAAGGTACAGAAGAATTGGGGAACCACTGTCCTGAAATAAGAGTTAAAGAAATACTGATATCTCAGTAATTCTATGACCAAATTGCAAATGTTCATTGTCTCTCCTTAAGCTAACTCTAGTTTTCTTTACCTGGGCTGAGGAGTAAATAGTTTTCACACCTATGACTTCCTTCCTGGACCTGAGGGTCAGAACTAGGCTCATAGCAGTGAGGTTGCTTCAGGGTCTCATAGGGAAAAACCCACACCCTGAGCTCTGCTTTTACTTCCCTTTTCCTCATTCACACAGCCTTTAATTACGTTGTTGAACTGCTTGTCCTAAATGAGAATTTTTTTACATGATTTTTTTTCCCTGTTGTAATTGTCTGATTTGGTTTGTGATCCTTGCAAAAGTGACTGGGGCCCAGGATCATGCTTGCTGAATCACTTCTCCCACTTGGTTTCATTCAATTAGGAAAAGGTTACCGACAGCAACTGCTTCTAGCCCCTGAAATTTACTCACAGTTTCTACCTTATCAGTGCTTCATTTACATGGAATTATTTTGTGTCCTAACCTCTGGCACAGGTCATTAAGTCTTCGTGCACAACTTAAGTGCCCTAAATAGACAAAACTACTGTTATAGACTTATTTCGTCATAGTGGCACTGTACGAAGTAGTGAGGAATCTTGTCAAGGTGTTGTGGAAAAAGTTCTTGCCCATTAATGATTAGTCACTGTATTATTTTCATTAGATTGCAAAGAATCATGTATTTATTTATTTACATATATGTATAATAATATGCACATACATATTATATATGCATAGGTAGATTTATATAGATATGTACATGTATATCTCTAAGTATGATAAAGCACTTTATTAAACTGAATTTCCATGGCAGTTTCTTGTCTTAGAAAAAGTATTACTTAGAATTAATTTTTCACTTAAAATTCACATACCTGATTTTTTTAAGGTTTTTTTTTAGTATAGTTGACCCATAATGTTATATTCGTGATTCAACTTTTCCATACTTTATGCTATGCTCCCCACAAGTGTAGCTACCATCTGTCACAACAAAACACTATTTCAATACCATTGACTATATTCCCTATGCTGTACCTTTCATTCTCATGAATTATTCATCCATAACTGGAAGCCTGTACCTTGTATTCCCCTTCACCCATTTTGCTTGTCCCCACCCCCTTCCATCTGGCAACCATCAGTTTTTCTCTGTATTTATAGGTCTGATTCTACTTTTTTTTTTTTCGTTTGTTTTGTTTTTTAGATAGCACATATGCATGAAATCATATGGTATTTGTCCTTCTCAGTCTGACTTATTTTACTTAGCATAATACCCTCTAGGTCCATCCATGTTGTCACATACCTGATTATTTACAGGAAGGATTTTAATGACAGATACAATATCTAGGGACAAACAATAAATAGGGTTCGGAATAGGCAGAGGAAGGAAGAGAGTAATATTCAAAAACACCGACTTGGAAAAGCCTCTGTATTTGAAACCTAAACTTTCCTCTGAATTTTATGGTAGTCAAATTAAAAGGGAAGCAACACTGAGTAACAATAATCTCATTAGATAATAAAAGAAAGCATGATAACTTACTAAGAGGGCTAATGTTTTTGCTGATTCTGATGTCTACGAGAGATGTCATAGCCTTCATATAAGGAAAGCACCTTTAATCATAATTTTGCCGTAGATGTGAAGGACATTCAAATGGCCATGTTCATATAGCCAATCCTACTATCAACCCTTAATGAAAATCAAGAAAAAAGAGGTTAAATCACAGTGTGCCAAAGCAATTGCAAGCTCAGGAAAGTAACCCATGCCAGGTGCACAGCTGTCTCACGCTACAAAGAAACCAGATTTCTAGCATTCACACACATAAATGAATCTTGCATATAGTACAGTGGCCATATTTATCCACCAAGATAAGGGGATGGATATAAAAGTGATAATAGAAATTCCAGTTGGCTTAAGATGTACTTCTTTGTTTTAGGACTTAGGAGATAATGCAAACAGCAACTAAATGGGGTGGGGAACTATTCAGGTTTCAGAAAAAGAGAAGCACTCAATTAAATGTGTTTGGGTATGGATTTATGTGTCAATGGCACAACCAAGTCTTCTTCTCCCTAGGAAGACTTAATATGATTTGTTTATTTCTTAGAGTTTATGGTCAAGGAAAATCATAATGCTTATCAGCCAAACCGGGACTTTGGGGAGTGAAGGGGGGCTTCAATTAATTATGATGCCAAGAAAATAGACATAAATTAGGATTGTCTTGGGCATACTGGACTCAAACTGTGATTGCAGAAAAATTGGTTTGCTTTCAATTAATTAGCTATTTAAATAAAACTTTTTGATGTCTATTGCTTCTCTCTGAGGTGTTTAATTTACAGATGATTTAATTAGAGCTCTGTTGCAAAACATTGGGCAGAAAAGAGTATTCACACTTTTAGCTCTCCATGCCCAGGATACTCTTTCCTGGATTATTTTCATTCTTCAGTTCACTGAGAGATCATCACCTTCTTACATAAATCTCTTCTGATCCCTTATTCCAAAGTAACCCCACAATTTGAGCTTCAAAGTAAATAACAGAGAAGAATGCCCTTTTCAGTGGTGTGTTAAGACATAAATGTAGCAGAAATGATATAGTTAGAAAAAACACCATTCTGAAACCTTCATAGTAATAATTGATTCAGGCAATAATAATGTTTATTGTCCATGGGCCTTGTTTGGTTATAGTTCTATGGATATGATTAGGACTTTTTTGTATTCCTTTTTTGTAGTAGTTAAATGTAAAACCAGGGGGAAAATGTATTTAGAAGTAGCATTTGCCAGTCAGACAGGAAAAATTTGGAGACATAATCCAGGAATGGGATTGACAAGAGGAGCCTTATGACTTCCCAACAAATTGAGAAAAAGAAATTCAACTTTCCAAGCAAGAAAGTCTCCATTAAATAATTTTTCTGTGTTGGGGTGGAAACTACAGTTAGGCTATCACCGTCCTTCTATGCTGTTTTGGCAATTTCCTATGTTAACAGTGTATCTTAATAATACGTTTCTATCTTAAACTCTTTGATAAATTCTCTAGTGAGATATGAAGTGAAGCCACCAGAGTTGGAAAGATCACTGAGCTTATGGATTCACAAATTGTGAACTGGTGATACTATCTTGTCATACTCTTCTTCCAAAAGATTTACACTCCATTAAATTGGCTCATAATGTCTGAGGGAGCTTTAAAATTTAAAATTTAAAAAATTTTTAAATACATGGGTGTTGTGTGTGTGTGTGTGTGTGTGTGTGTGTGTGTGTGTGTCTATGTTCTGCTCTCTATCTTCTGGATCATTTACTTCAGTGGTTTCTAACACAGGTACCACTGAACCCTAGTGAACTATGGAATTAGTGTAGACTTTCGAAAATACATCTGCATTTGGCTCATTGCCTAAACACCAAATTAATATCTTTTTTATACACAGTTTTTCAGTGGTATAGAGATGCTATTAGGATAGATAAAATAATTTTTGAAAGTGTTACATAATTCATGACACCAATTTGCTATGTATTTTTAAATAAATATTTAATTTCCAACTATGATTCTGTAGGAGTCTAAGAAAATTTGAAATTTTAAAAGAAGTCCTCAACAGTTTTGCCTCTGCAGAGGGACAAAATGGAGTGATTTTGGAGACGGGGACTATTATTTTTTAATATGGAGGAAATATGGTAAACTGTTGATATTTGTTACTATATTTATTGCATAGCATTCTGAATGATTAAACATGTTTAAAATGCTTTAATGATTTTTAAAAATACATCCTTAACTTGAAAATATAGGCACATTTATCTAATTTAGCTTTTTATCCCAGAAGTTCTCAAAGTGTGGTTCAGGGATCCCTGAGAAACTTTAATGGGTACTATGAAGTCAAAAACTCTTTTCATAGTAATACTAAGGCATTATTTGCATTTCAATCTCTTCTTTTAGGTTTCCAGACACTGTATGACATGTGATATTTCAGCAGATGGAATGCAAAAGGGGGAATAAGGTCTAGTTATTTTCTATAAAACCAGAAACAATGCCACTCTTTCACTATTTTTTGTTTTAGAAGACATGGTTATTTTTGTAAATATTTGTTTCATTAACTTATAGTAAGTTTTTCATTATTTTAAATGAATAAATACATATTTTCTCAGTTTTAATTTCTTTAAAAATTTTTTTCAATTTTTTTTTTTTTTAGTTTTGAGAGAGAGGGAGAGGGAGAGAGAGAGAGAGAGAGAGAGAGGGAGAGAATCTGAAACAGGCCCCAGGATCTTAGCTGTCAGCACAGAGCCTGATGTGGGGCTTGAACTTGCAAACCATGGGATCATGACCTGAGCCAAAGTCAGATGCTTAACCAACCGACTGAGCCCAGGCACTCCTAATTTCTCATATAGAAAATATAGGTCTATATAACACTGGTAAGCAAACTTCTTTGTGGATTCTTGTACTTTTAAAAAGTGTGAAGAAGCTTTGAGACCAAAAAGTTCTAGCACACTGTCTTAGTTTATACAAATACACTCTCCACCATACTTTCAGAAGGAAGCCAATTTTAGTACTTATTTAGGGGCACCTGGGTGGCTCAGACAGTTAAGCATTTGACTCTTGATTTCAGGTCATTATCTCCTGATTTGTGAGTTCAAGCCCTCTCAGCTGAGAGTGCAGATCCTGCTTGGGATTCTCTCTCTCCCCCTCTCTGCCTGCCCCTCCCCTGCTCATGTGTGCTCTCTCTCCCTCAAAATGAATAAACTTTAAGAAATTAAAAAAACAATAAAGTGTATTTCTTTTGAGAGAGAGAAAGAGAACGTGCAAAGCGGGGAGGGGAAGAGAGGGAGAGAGAATCCCAAGCAGACTCTGCACTGACAGCAGAGCCTGCCGCAGGTCTGGAATCCCATGAACTGTGAGATCATGACTTGAGCCGAGATCAAGAGATGCTTAACCAACTGAGCCATCCAGATGCCCCTTGGATTTGGCAATTTCAACTCCAAGAACTTAATTTTCAATGTTTCAAAGATAAAGAACACTACAGTGGTCTTAGTTGTTTTGTGTTTTTTTTTTTAATCTCAGAGTCCTGTATAATAATGTACGTGGTAACATGAGAAAGTAAAAACTTAATAAGCATGTTCTCCCTTTTTGTTTCCAAAGAAGTAAATCAGTAAGTGATCAAAATTGTATTCTTTGCTAACAATTTCAGCATTCCTTTCATTCCACCAAATATACCTTATCTATAAGGAGACAGTATTATATGACTAGTGATCTTCATTCCAACTTTATAGAGCTAATGACTTAATACTAGATTTCATAGTCCTACAGCATATTACTGACTGGATGCCCTCTTGACATCAATTTCCATTTACTCTGATGTTTATTAATGTCACGTATAACTCTAGTTCAACCTAATGGCTAAGAATAGACTGGATCAAATGGGTTAGGTTTGACATTTGTATGTGTGAGATGATACTCAATAGTCAAAATCACTGCTCTGTTCAGCAAGAAAATAAACATGCTGCTTCCCAGGAAGAGGCAAGAGAAATGAGTTCCACTTTAGAATGCTCCATTGTTAGTTTGCTGAATAAAGAAATGAGGCATCTTTGCTTAATAGTCCTTTCTCCCTGTATTTTATCTTAGTACTACCCATTTTAGAACATTAACAGGAAACACAAGAAGCTATGCAGATCCGATACATTTTAGTTCTAAGCAAGAATGGTGGTGAAGATACCCAATACCCAGGTGGTGGTTACACATGTGGGAATGGAGTTCTTTTAAAAAGCATGCTCAGGAAAGGAAAGTACAGTATGGAAACGTTTCAAAAACCACCTCATTAGAAACTGCATACATTGGAGAAGGAGGAGGGATTCAGGGTAGGTTTTTTTTTTTTTTTTTTTTAATAAACACAATATGTAAATATTATAAATCTAGAAAATTGCTTTAAAATTAGACATCCCAGTGGAAATATGATACGCTTCCACTCTCTGTCTTCCAATTTTATGAAAAGGGTTTAGAAACATATGAGAGCACCATGATTGATATTTATAAATTTTCTTAGTGGAAAAAACCAAAGAATAATAAAATGAAAAATCCATTTGGAGAAGTTTGGAAATTCTTTCCAGGCTGAGAGATGGTCCCAGATTTCAGATCTCAGTCTGTAAGATCAATTATTTCCCATGTGATCTGATCACTTGCTCTTGTCTGAGTCACTGATATACAAGAAGTAAAACAACTTTAAAGTGTTTTATTTTTCAGTCTGTATATTACTAATCCCAAGACTCTAAATGATTTTTTTGGAGTATTGAGTGTTGTTCTGCTCTTACTCCAATAAAATTGCCTGGTGGGCTGGCATTTGGAATAAGTTTAGGTTGTTGCTACTGTCCTGCAAATCTTGGGCTTCTCAAACTAAAAAATGTCAAATTATGAAACCATGGTCACCCAAGAGCTTCAATCAGAATTTTATGCTTTGACATATTTATTTTGACAATTTTCAGATTTACAATTTGATGTCCTAATCATTGTAAATACCTATGTATTTAATAGTTCCTCATTCCCCCTATCATGACAGACTGTTCTACTGCTGTGAATAGGAAAAAGGTACAGTAACTTATTGTGGCCAAAGAAACATGTTGAGGGGCGCCTGAGTGGCTCAGTCAGTTAGGCATCCGGGTTCTTGGTTTTGGCTCAGGTCATGATCTCATAATTTCGTGAGTTCGAACCCCACATCAGACTCTGCTCTGACAGCATGGAGCCTGCTTGGGATTCTCTCTCTCCCCCTCTCTCTCTGCTCCTCCCCCACTTATACTGTCCCTGTCTCTGTCAAAATAAATAAATAAACTTAAAAAAATTTTTTTAAAAGAACATGTTGAAATCTTAAGTCTAATTTGATCTGACCAATTTCCATGTTTTGCAAGGCTATTTTTACCTGTTATTGCTGTTTTGCTACCTCTTCTTGTACATAATATAAATGATTATTATGTAACTGTTTATGAATTAATAGTGCATCCAAATACTAGGAGTATTTCAGATTTCTTTTGTGCTTATAATTCAAATAAGAAAATCATGCTGTCTTACAGGCAGAAGTAGGTTTAGAAATTATCTAACTGCTCATTTTATAGATAGGTAAACTGAGGCCTAAGTAAATGAATAATAAAAATAGAACTTAAATTCTTTTTCCTGAACTTTATACTGATGGTCTTTCCTATACTACACACTGACATTCCCCTGCCCCCATTTTTAAATGGAGTTATTTATCAACCTCAAATTTCCCATTATTATTAACTTAGGAAGAAAGGCATAATTTAATCATCAAATCTGTAAAATTTTAGGAAAACATTTTAATAGTATTTCAGTTGTACTACTTAAAAATAGAATCCATTAAAAAAAAGAATCCATTATTTTGAAGACAGTATAGCACAGTCACCATAAATGATCCCTCTAAACACCCATGACTATATCAGCAATCCCTCACAAAAAATAAATTTATGTACATATGCATGTATTTATCTTTCAGGAATGTCATCCTTGCATAAAGATGGAATCCTGAAATTTAATGTACTTTAAAACTATCAGGAGTGATGCTCATTAGCCTAACTTCTATACTTAGAAAGTTAAATATTCAAGTTGTTTGATGAAACAGCTGGAAAACCTGGAAAGGAGGTTTGTTCTTTGTTTTCTTTCAAGGCAGGACGGAAAGTGAGGTGTGACCTTCAGAGCCATGTTCCTTGTTTCCGTATGGAAAGATCTTGAAACCACAAGTTGATGTTATTTTAATAGTGTATATCACTGTCATCACTTAGCATAGTTCAGTAGGTGTTTCCTCTTGTCTGTGTTTGTTAACATGTTCACACAGCCTACCATCTGAGAAGGAATTTTCCCTGGCAGGTTCTGGCAGACACATGCAGGCAACTGACAGCCCAGGTTTTCCTATTTAGCATATTAATCACCTACATTTTTAGCATGCAGCCACAATAAGACAAAACCTGTGAAGGAATTGCCAGCCTTTCTCAAATCAGGCTGATTGCACCCCTGTAGACCTCAGATTTTCTCTACGTAGCTTGTTTTTTGCAGGTTATCTCTGAGCTTCTGAAGTTTCTGACTGGTGTTTGACTTGATCATATGCTATGTATAATACAAAATGATTGGGTTCTAGAAGATGCCAGAGTTCACTAGCATATTGCCCAAGCAGGACTCTATAGATGACTTTTTTCTCCTTCTTTAATTTTCTTTCACACTTGTTCCTGTAATCCAAGGAATGGCATCTCTTTCCTCTAAGAGCAGAAATAAATGCTTAGCCAGAGCCAGATGAGCCATTGCACTATCCTATTTTCTGATCATGTGCATGCTTAGTGACAGAATAAGAGAAATCTTATTGAATTAGTATTCAAAAGCTTATTACTTATGTTGGGAAAGAAATGTCAGTATTTGAAAGTGTTACAGAATCTATTGTATGGGAAAATCTTTGGGCTTGCCTGGAATATTTTCCTATTTTTATTTCTTGGTAAATATTGTTAAATGTTTACTTTTTGCATTTACAGGCAGGAAATGAAAGATTGTTCTTTCCAAAAGGAAAAAAAAAAGTTCTTAGACTCATTTCATTGACTTTCAACTTGATTTGTTTGTTTTGATGGCATGATTTTAGGCCACAATATACCTTTTTTTCTTTCAAGTAGTTGTAGGCTACTAGTGCTATTCAAAAAGAAGTTTAATAATAAACATATTGGTGTTTTTAATTATCAGGTTGAAGATTTCATGTTTCTTTGAGAGTTTAGCTAAAGGTTAGTGATAAAACTAATGGAATAGCAAAGGATGGTTCTGAGAAATGTAATTTTTTTCCTTTACATGTCTTGGGTTCATTTTTAGCTGTACATATTTTCCCTAGAGGCATTTACAGAGGGAAATAAGAAGTCCTCAAACAGAGCTGATTTGCAGAAAGAGGCATCTGACTTAGAAAGAAGGCACAAGAATGATCAGCTGGTAGTCAAAATGCTAAAAATTATCTAAAGGTAAGAATAAGATAAAAGATTACATACATGCAAGAATAGATTTCTTAAAAACCACCAGCTAAAGTTTGTGATGTTTCATTCTCTTATTCCCTAAAGAAAGCCATATTTTACCATTTTATACATAAATAAAAATGACTTCCGGGCTTATTTGATTACAGACTGAATTACTCTGTCACAGGATGACAAGCAATGACAAATAGGTTCCCCATAATGAAAAGCCTAGCACACCCTGTATTCTCAGGGAAGATGGTAAGAGAAAACGAGGCAGATTTTCCTTCCATTCATACTCTTTTACATGTGAGCTATAGTGCTGTCAATCTCTATCAAGTCAATAGGTCACCTGGAAGGTCTTACATTTGGCAGGGCAATATAAGTTTCAGGGTACATTTTCTGTCTAGGAACCCAAGGCCAATATAGCAAAACTTGAAAGATCAATTAAATTATAGGAAAGGTGTGCCTAACATACATGTCGCCCACTTGTCAACATACGTTGGAACATTCATATTCTAATTAGAGCGATGACAGAATTCCATTTTCAGATTCAAGTCTTTTGAATGAGGTGGTAAAAATTATCAGAATGATGGGTTTTGCTTCTTTATTAGTTTTTATAATATTTGACAGTTTCTCTGTACATTGCAAATACTCTAAAACCACATTGGCTTCGTGTATTTGCTAAATTGCCTGGGCTCTCTTCTAAGTACAACTCATTCCTGGAGGTAGAGAAGACAGTGTGAGGATTATAAAGCCATTGAATATAGATCCTTAAGGTAAATAAATGATGGATTCATATTGGTGGTCTCCTGTTCGTCCCATAAAAGAAAGTAAATAGCTATTTGAATTAATAAATATATAAATGTGAATTAATAGAGACATTCGTCTAGAGAGGAAGATGAGACACATGAATTCTTGTGTACTCCAAGTGACAGTCATTGTTAAGTAGTGAAACCCGAGCAGCTCCAAAGTGGGGCATCAAGGATGAAGAAATGGCATTTTTACTGTACGTAAATAGGAGATGCCATTATGTAATATTTTCAGTTTAGACTCAAAAAAGGAAACGACTTTTCCTGCAGAAAAGAAAAATGTAAATCTGTCTCCTTCACCATATGCCACAAGAAAAAAAAATCACAGATGTTAAAGAGAACACAGGCTGAAGGAAGTCGACTAGTTCTGAAGAGTAGAGTCCTCATTTACAGCTCAGCCATAAACCAAAATTCAGTATTTAATAAGCATATTAGGAGAAAATCTGTTGTAAGGTATGCATTTAAAAATTTTTTAAAGTTTATTTATTTTTGAGAGACACAAAGCATGAGCAGGGGAGGGTCAGAGAGAGAGAGACACACACACAGAATCCAAAGCAGGGTCCAGGCTCTGAGCTGTCAGCACGGAGCCTGACTCAGGGCTTGAACTCATGAACCACAAGATCATGATCTGGGCCAAAGTTGGATGATCAACTGACTGAGCCACCCAGGCACCCCATGTTGTAAGGTATGCATTTAAGGTAAACTTTACCTGCAAGTACATGTGTCTCCAGACTTTCAGATTTGCTTTCACCTGTGGGCCTTTGAATGCGATATTTCATTTGCCTGGATGTTCTGTCCTTTACTTACTCTTTCTAATGTTCTAATTTGTCCTTTAGAACTCCTGTCAGGCATCCCCTCCTAAATCCTTGTCTGATTTCCTGGAGCCCTCTTCCCACACCCTCTAGCAACATTTTATATATATTGTCTTGTTGTAATAGCTCCTCTAGCTTCTAGCACACCACTTGACACATAGAAACAAATACTTATTATTGTTTATTTCTTTTTTTAAACAATGCTTATTTATTTATTTTGAAAGAAAGAGAGAGAGAGATTGTGCAAGCAGGGGAAGGGTGGGCGGGAATCCTAAGCAGTCTCTGTGCTGTCAGTGCAGAGCCTGATGGCAAGGCTCAAACCTACAAACCGTGAAATCATGACCTGAGCCAAAATCAAGAGTTGGATGTTTAACCAATTGAGCCACCCAGGTGCCCCGATCGTTTATTTCTTAATAAGCCAAATCTGAAACGCAGTAATAAGGACACATAAAGAAATGAAGGTTCTAATGCAGGCAAAGAGGACACAGCAATCATTGGATATGTAGCAAATTTAGGAAAATAAACCAGAACAGGACCAAAACTAAAACTAAAATCTATATTCACATTTTTTTTTTTTTTACCTCTTACAATTGGTAAACTCTAAAGTCAATGCCATCACTAATGCATTAAAACCATATCTTTTGGCTACCCAAGGGCTTTATCCATTTTATTTAGTATTTAAAATTTACTAAAGTGAAGTTGTCTGTAATATCTTGTGACTTTTTTTTTGAAACAACTGTATTTGGTGATTTGATTCTCTTTTCTTGATTAGTTTTACCAGGAGTGTATCAGTTTTACAAGTCTTCAAAGAATCAACTTTTTACTCTGATCCTTTCTCTTGTGTTAATAATTCCTTTATTTTAGTTCTTATTTTCTTCCATTTTCTCTGATTTTAATTTGCTGTTATATTTTCAGTTTCTTGTAATACCCAGAACAGCCTTACTCCTTTACTAACCAATAGACTTAAAGCTATAAATTTCCTCTGAGAACAGATTTAGCTGCATCTACAGGTTTTGATTTAATTTTTAAATTTCCCAATTTCCATTTGTGACTTTTTTTCATTTGTGGATATTCAGATGTACTTTTAAAATTCTAAATTATTGACTACTTTTGAGCTATGTTGTATTGGTTTTGACCTTAATTCCACTGTAGTCAGAAAACACACTTTATTTTTAATAATTTTATTATTGGAAATTTATTGATACTTTCTATTTTCTTAGCAAGTGGTCATTTTTATTCTATGGTTTCTTGAAAAGATTTTGCAGTGTGCAAATGTGGGGTATAAGATAATATAGCAATTAGGTAAGGAAAAGATAATAGCAAATTAGGTAAAAGGTTTAATCATGGGACAGCTTATATTATTATTGACTTTTCTTATCAGCTTGTTATATCAATTACTGAAAAAAGTGTATTGTTTTCCTTTCTATTTTTCCTCTTTATGCTTTCAAATTTTAATATAATTGGAGTTATGTTACAATTTTCTAGTGGACAGATGTCTTTATCATTATGAAATATCTTTGTTTGTAATAATGCTTCTTGCTTTGAAATCTACTTTGTCTGATGTCCGTATAGTTAGGCAGCAGTTTTTATTGGTTGATTGACTGGTTGGTTGATTTGCACTTACATGATATATCACTTTTGATCTTTCTATATCCTTATAATAAAGGTATATTTCTTTTAAGCAGTATTCAGTTGTTTTATCTTTGTATTGGTTATGAGCTGAAATGTGTCCAATCCCCACTCCCAAATTTATCTGTTGAAGTCGTCATAACCCCCAGTATCACAGAATGTGACTATTTAAAGATAGTCTTTAAAGAGGTAATTAAGTTAAAATGAGGTCATTAGGGAGGGCCCTAATCCATATGACTGGTATCCTTACGATAAAAGAAAATTTGATCACAGATGAGTACAGAGGGTAGAGCATGTAAGGACGCAGGAGTAGACAACCAAGCCTGCTGATACCTCAATCTTGGACTCTTGGACACCCAGCCTCCTCCAGAACTGTGAGCAATAAATTTCTTTTAAATTTCTTTTAAACCTCTCCATCTGTGGTACTTTGTTATGGCAGCCCTGGCAGCCACAGAACTTTTTACTATCTTTAGTCACACATTTCCTAGAATGTCATTTAGTTGGAATCATACAGTGTGTAGCCTTTTCAGGTTAGCTTTGTTCACTTGCTGATATGTCTTCAGGCTTCCTCCACGTCTTCTTATGGCTTGAAAGTGCATTTCTTTTCAGTGCTGAGTAATATTCCATTGTCTGGATGTATCGCCATTTATTTATTCACCTACTAAAGGACATTTTGGTTGCTTCCAAATGTTGGCAATTATGACTAAAACTGACTTAAACATTTGTGTGCAGGTTTCTGTGTGGGCATACATTTTTAACCCCTTTGGGTAAAGAGTTTAATTGCTGGAATGTATCATAAGGGTATGTTTAGTTTTGTGAGAAACTGCCAAACTGTCTTCCAAGGTGACCATACCATTTTGCATTCCCAACAGCAGTGAATGAGAGTCCTTCTTATTTAACACCCTTATCAGCATTTGGTGTTGTCAATGTTCCAACTTTTGGCCATTATAATAGATGTATAGTGGTATCTTGTTGTTTTAACTTGCATTTTCTTGATAGCATATGATGTGGAGTATCTTTTCATATGTTTATTTGCTCTCTATGTATCTTCCTTAGTGAGATGTCTGTTAAAATCTTTGGCCCACTTTTTAACCAAATTGTTTTTTTTTTTTTTTGTTATTGAGTTTTAAGGATTCTTTGTATATTTTGGATAACAGTCCCTTTATCAGAAACATCTATTGCAAAAAGTTTCTCCCAGTCTGTGTCTTGTCTTCCCATTCTCTTGACAGACATTGTCTTTTGCAGAGAAGTTTTTAATGTTAATGAAGAGTTAGTTTAACAATTATTTCTTTCATGAATCATTCCTTCAGTGTCATATCTTGAAAGTCATCACCACACCTAACATTTTCCCTTTATTTTTTGTTTTTTTTAAAATATTTGTATATTGTTATTTTGCATATAAATGAATAAGTTGAGGTTCTGGATGAAGTTTTCTTATTTAAGTGAAGTTTTGCCTCTACTTCTGGATGAAGTTAAGATAGAGATAGATTATTTCAATTTAATTACAAATTGAGCTTATTTATACTTATACTTCAATCTTTGTACAGAATACTTTTGATGCCCTACCAGAGACTTTTGGTTTTATGTGTCTCTGGGGTGCAAAACCACTTGCTCTGCTGTATCCATTAACCAACTCCATGAAGGATTCTTCATAGATTCTTGCTATGTTTCTGGGTTTTTCCTTCTCTGGCCTCTTTTGGATTGAATTGTATTGTTTATTATTTATATTCCTCTGCTGCCTGTTACTTTGTTAAGTTATACATTCTTTAACTTTTCTTTCATTAGTTTTTCTAGAGATTAAAGTGCAAATCCTTGATTTATCAAATTTGAGTATTACTTGGTATTTCCACCTTCTTTACAGAAAATACAAGGATCTTCGAACACTTTAAATTTTACCATCCTCCTGACTTACTTTCTGTTATTGTTGTGTATTTTTATACATATAAGCATTATTAACATTATTTGTCATAAACCACTGTTCACTTTAACATTTTTCACTACTCTTTATTCCTTCTTCTAAATCTAAACCTAGATTTGGAATCATTTTCTTCCTACTTGAAAAACACTCTTCAGTATTTCAATTAGTGTTAAGTTCTTGTGATCAATTCTTTTAGTATTTGTCTGAAAATATTTTGCCTTCATTTCTGAAGGAGACTTTTCTTTGGTTACAGAATTCTAGGTTGGTGGTTGTTTTCTTTCAACCTTCTGGCTTCCATTTTCTTTTCCTTGTCAGTCTGGTTATATATTAAAATAAGTTTTGCATATTGCATATGGAAAATGATAAACATAATTTAAAATGGTATGATTTTACCTTTCTTCAGTGTGAGAGCTTATGTTTCTGTCATACATGGTTATGAGTGCCAATAACCAGGGAACGTTTTCAAACCAATTTCAGGTACTGAATTAAATCAATGCTTCCTATGAGAGATAATACTTTGCATTTTTAACATATAGGGGAAGGATCATATTAGACCTCTTTTTCCCCTTGGTGGGGTTCCAGTTTCTGTCCCTCTAACACATAAGGCAGTCATAAGCACCACTCAGCTTTGCAGCCACATAGCTCCCCTTCTGACACCCAGTGGTTACTTCTTGGGGGAAAAGTGATATTAAATGTCAAACTCACATTTCATGGTGTCTTAGACCTTGGCCCATAATTCTTTACCACCGTATAAGTTCTTCTATGCTGTCACACAAATTTTTCTTTCTCTTCATTCTCTTTTGTAAATTTCCTCATTGGGTGAAATGATATGAATGACCTATTCTCCATCTCTCTTAAATGAACTCTAATCAGAATTTGATCCACATCTGTCCTTGTCTGTTTATGCTGCTATAATAAAATATCATAGACAGGGTGGCTTTTTGACAACAGAAATTTATTTCTCAGCTTCCTGGGGAACAGAAGTCAAGATTAGAGTGCCCGTACAATTGGATTCTGGCAAAGACTCTGTTACAGGTTGCAGACTGCTAACTTCTCACTGTGTCCTCACATGGTGGAAGTGGGTAGGAAATTCTGTGGGGCTTCCTTTGTAAGGACGCTAATCCCATTCATGGGGGCTCTGCTCTCATGACCTATCACATCCCAAAGGCCCCACCCCCACCTCTTAATACCATCACTTAGGAGGTTAGGATTTCAACATTTGAAATAGGAGAGGACACAACTGAAAGTAGCAAGGTCAAGAATAACCTCCTTGTGTCTAAATCAATTGTCTATTTTCATCCCTCATGTTATTTGATCTATGTGACATATACCACAGCTGATTATTACACTTTCTCATCTAAAATGAGATACCTTTGAGTAATATATTGATGCTATTAATAATTAAAGTGGGATAATAATCACAAACTGGTGGTGTTACAGGCAAACCGTGGCAAATGGTCATTCTCTTCATATAGTACACAAGACATTGCATTTCCTTCTATCTCACTGGTTGCTCCTTTTAGTTACCTATGCTGGCCCCTCCTTTTCTTCCTGTGTTGAAGGGTTTCAGAGTTATGTCTATGGCTCTCTTCACTCAACTGACACTCCTTCTGTCTATTATTTCATTTAGTCTTATTCTTTGAAATGCCATTTTGATGACAATGACTCTAAAATATATCTTCTGAGCCCAGACTTATGTCACAAATCAACTTTAGCACACAACTGTCTGATCATCAGCTCTACTTGAATTTCTAATAAATATCTAAACCTCAACATGTCTAAACCTCAATTCTCCCAAGCCTATTTGATCCTTCTTCCAGCCCTACCCCAATTTCAGCCCTACTCATCTCAGTCAATGACAAATTCATGCTTCTAATTTCTCAGGCCAACATCACTGTGGTCCTCCTTGACTTCTCTTCTTCTTTCCTGATTCATATTCAATCTGTCCAAGTGTTGTTGGTGCTTCCTTCAGAATATATCCAGAATTCAACTAATTTTCACTAGAACTGTTACTAGCCTGATCCAAGACGTATCATCTATTCTTTGAACTACTGTAATCATTTTCTTTTTAAAAAAAAAAAGTTTATTTATTTTGAGGGAGGAGAGAGAGAGAGAGAGAGAGAGAGAGAGAGAGAGAGAGGGAAAGCAGGAGAGGGGCAGAGAGAGAGGGAGAGGGAGAATCCCAAGCAGGCTCCACACTGTCAGTGCAGAGCCTGATGTGGGGCTTGAACTCACACACCATGAGATCGTGACTTGAGTTAAAATCAAGAGTCAGATGCTTAACCAACTGAGCCACTCAGGGACCCCTATAATTGTTTTCCAATTGGCCTCTCTCCTTCTGCTTTTGGATCCATAACCTTTGAACCTGTTTTCAACACAGCAATCAGGATGATTCTCATAAATCTTAAAATCATGTCACTTTTCTGCCCACTTCACAAAGTAAATGTTAAGCTCTTATTTGGCCCATAAAGCTCTCTGTGCTCTAGAATCTTTTTACTTCCATTACCTATTTCTCTCTCTCTCTCTCTCTCTCTCTCTCTGCATTGGTCATATATGTTTTATGTATAATAGTCATGCTCTTCCTTAAGGGCTTTTGCACTGCCTGGCGGATGTTCCCTTAGTTAATCTGCAAAGCTGTCTCCCTCATCTCCTTCGAGTCTTCGTTCACTTTATGATCAATCATTCTAGCTAAAATTATAATCTATACCCCATTTCTAGCTCTCCTAGTCCTCCTAACTTGCTCTCTATCTTTTCCCCCACAACACTTATCATTTTCTATTACACTGCTCTAATGTGGAGTACCCCAGCTCCTCAACGACAGTGGTATTTATCTGTTTATCTACTGCTGGATGCCCACTTCTCTGAAGAATATCTGGCACAAAGTAGTTTTCAATAAATATTTATAAAATGGATTAGTGAAATACATTGACTAAAAATACCACCTGCTCCTTAGTGAAAAGCACTTAAAAGTTAATATCAACATGCTCAGAATAGTATATCATAGTTTTGTTTGGGTTTATTAAGCATTTATTTAAAAAAAAAACTTCAGACTTTAAAAACTTTAGACTTCATTCCTTTTCATCAAATTCTGAGATAAGAAACATAGAATATTATACAGATGCCACATTTGAATAGACTTTTCTGAATGTTATTTGAAGGCTTTGGTGCTCAGTGGGCAAAAAATAGGGAAACAATATTCCTTATTGTCTCCTTCTTATTTTGCTTCTCCAAAGCTTATTTTGGCCAGGATGAGTTAGACACTATATTTGTAGCACTGGCACCAATTACCTATGTAATTAAGGTAAGGAATATTGATTGAGCAACTTCTATAAGCCAGGTACTCCACCAAGCCTTTTACTTAAATACTTTAATTATGTCAACAGCCTTTTGAGATATTTATTACTATCCCCATGTTATAGATAAGAAATTCACAGCTAGTGAAGTGCTATGTCATCTGACATTTCCACTTTTTTTTATTCTGTAAATAAGGGTTAGTCTTTGACCTTTCAGATTCTTAGTTTAGGAGACAGGAAATCAACCACCTGCCAGGCATGTTAACTTTGGCCTGGTCCTGTTATCTCCTCAGGCCATAATTTTCTTATCTATAAAAAGCGAGGATTGTAATAACTACGATTTTTATACAGAGATCTTCCTGGTACCCTAGATCGGAGCCAAATGCAAAAGGGTTCAGAGTCAGCCCTGTCATGTTTCATCTAACTTTATTTCCTCTCTGCTAACTTTCTCTGACTGCCATAAACTTTCCCATTTTTACTAAAGGCCAGCGAAAAGGCTGATGGAGTGTGAGCAACTCATAATTATATTAAGAGTACTCAATACACACATAATTCATTTTTTGATTCAGAAGTAATTATTTTATTGAATCCCAGCCTGTCAGGACTTGAATAATTACAGCAAACAATTTCCAGCATTTTTAATCATTTAAAAATGGCTCTTTTTTCTCCTACAATATTTTATCTTAGCCTTTAAGCAATCCTATGAGGTAGTAATCATTATAGTCCTATTAGGGATGAGGAAGCAGGCCCAGTAGAATATCTGCGCAAGACTTCACTGCTGCCAAACACCTCCAAATATATCATTTTTAACTTAAACCACACTGCTACAAATAAAAATGAGAGGCTGCCATTGATTTGTCTGATTTTGTTTGACACAGAGGGGAGAAAACAAATAAGGTAATGGAGCAATTTTCTTTAGAGAATATACAGAGAATTGATTGAGCTTTTCCAATCTTAACATCAAAATAGCCTTCCTTCTGTTTGATATGAATTTTAGAGCTTCCAGGGAAAAAAGTAACATTCATTTTTCTTTTTTTTTTGCTTCAGAAGTAGCATGAATGGAAAACTGGAAGTGTTATTTTTTGATAACTTTTGATAACTCCTCTTTTTATCCAATTTGATGTTTCAAGTAAAAATCAGAACACTTTTTCTTTGCCATATTGATGAGTGATAATTTGTTGATTTTGTTTCTAACCTGGAGAATTTCTCAGCAGGGTGTATTACTCCACATAATACAGATCTTCACAGATGTTTGCAGATCATATGTAAGAGAATTTGGGGGGATAATCTTAAAAATTAAAATCACATGTCTTTCAGCATATATACTCTTCCATCAATTTTTTTTATTTGAGAGAGAGAGAGAGAGGTCACAAGATGGGGAGATGGGCAGAGGAAGAGAGGGAGAGAATCTCAAGCAGACTACAAGCTCAGCACAGAGTCTGATGTGGGATTCGATCCCATGACCCTCTGGGATCATGACCTGAGCTGAAATCAAGTCTGATGCTCAACTGAATGAACCACCCAGGTTCATAAATTTTAATGACCTTTATGATCATTAATATCTTGTGGGATTAAAAAAACTTGTTTCCCTTATTATCAAGTAATATTTCTTATAAATTAAAAAAACATAATTATAAAAATGGATCCATCTGTGCATGCTGATTTTTAATTTTCTTTTTCTACTGAAAATGTATATTTTAACTTCTTCTTAAGTAATTACATATTTTTCTACAATGCTCTTTTTCTGCTATATTTGCATTTACCAGCGTTTTTCTCCTATGCTATTACTCTGTGTTTCCACTGAGGTAATT
The DNA here is from genome assembly GCA_028646485.1 of Cryptoprocta ferox. NCBI lineage: Eukaryota > Metazoa > Chordata > Mammalia > Carnivora > Eupleridae > Cryptoprocta > Cryptoprocta ferox. The sequence continues at coordinate 74,819,023 of CM053559.1, forward strand.
ACTATGCTGAATTTTGAATTTTATTCTCTTTCCCTTTTAAAAACACATTTTCATGGTAACACACTCAGAAAAATGTAAAATGTATATAAATAAACTGCTGAAGTTATTATTTTAAAGTAATCTTATGGGTAAACAGCACATTTAAACACTATCCCTGACGTTTCTGTTTAACCTCCAGTGCTCTGCCAAACATAGATTAAAGCCACTCACTTAAGGTAACTGGACACAGCAGCATAAAAGGGGTGTTTAGAGAAAGAGACCCTAATTAAAGAACCTGAAAACTAATAGGAGGGTAGGAAGAGAAGTTACAGGAGAGGGTGGTAGCATGACAGATAATGCAATAGAGAGCTGAAAACATGGGAGACAATAGCACAAAGTCTTGAGACCTTCAAATAAGTCTAATAAGATGAAGGCTGAGATATGTCCACTGGCCTTGGATATTAGCAAGACATTGATGGCTTTTCCAGGGTAGTTTTGTGGAGTAAACAAAGGGAGGCTGTCAGGCCAAAAAGAAGTGAATAGCAGAGAAGCTTAGCAGAGAAAGAAAAGAAACAGAAGGCAATGTTTAGACAGTGATTTAATCACAGAAGCTGATGGTAGTTTTGTTTATTTGTTTGCTTATCAGAGTACAGAGATTTAAGTATCTCTATACTCTGAGGGAAAGAGCGAACAAGTAGTGAAGTGTTACAGGTGGGGACCAGAGCAGAGTGCTGGAGGAAACAGGAACCGTCCAATCAGGGCATAGAAAGGGGGATGACTTGTAACTGGAGGGAGCCCCAACTGATCTCTTGAGAGTAAAGGAAAGGAGGAGCAGTAACACATGTATGATGAAGGTCCATTTGAACCTGATGCCAGTTTTTACCTGGTACTTATTTTCTCACTTAAATAATTTCCTTATGTTACAAGGGCAGCCTCAACATTTTTGAATATTTTAGAAAAATGGGAGATGCTATAACGGAAATAACATAAAAGAATGAAAGACAGGTGTTGAAAGATCAAATGAAGTTGGAAAACATACGCTGGTATTTCCTCCAGACTGAGGTGGTTTGCCTTTTTCTCACTTAAGCTTAAGGAAATGTGGATTTTTTCCTCATGTTGGGGGTATGGAGGCCAAATGGGCAAGGGAGAGAGAGAGTCTTACTTTATGCGATCAACCATGGAGTCAAGACTGGGTAGGGAAGAAAGGAAGGCCAAAGGTATATTGAGGAAGGGCAAAGATCAAAGATCAAGATATTTGAGGTCTATGTAGTCAAACATCAAAGCAGCCTGAATGAAGTGGTAAAGCATCTGGAAACAGATACGCAAGCTGGTGGTCATAGTTTAAAATACATGCACTTAAGTTTTCATGTCTCATAAGGTAAGAATATTTCTGTGACTACACAAGGAAAAATATATTGACAGTCTTCCTCAAATGTTGTTTTAAAACATGATTTAAAGAGTAAATAGGCTAAAATTGTATTTAAAACTGATGAGACTCTGATTGATAGCTAAAGGTTTATAATACATTTCCTTCAACAGTATTAAGTTCCTGAGCTATCAGAAACTTGGTAATAATAAGGCTGATAAATGATAATGCTATAAACAAGGAATTCTTGGCTGTAGAATACTAAAGAATACAAAGTTTAAGGAAACTGATAAAAAAAAAAAGATTAGTCAAGATCAGTCTTACTAACCTCAGGGAGCACTTTCTAGGCTTTCTAAAAATCTCTGGAGTTGTCTCATGGGACACTGTGTGTAGCTACTGGATGTTTGTAGCACACAGAGCACAGAAGGAAAGAGAAGGAAATGTTTTTGAAATTGCTAATTCAAGTTGAGCATAAAAATATCTACTGACCTGGCACCATTCTGTCAATTTTCCTCTCACTTCCTGTGTTACTAGAGACATATGCACCCTAAAAGGAAGGGTGGAAGCTATTAGTAATCTGTCATGAAAAGAAATTGATTTTTTTTGAAATTTTAAAAATGCATCATGCCCAAGAGCTCTTTAGTACTTTATATAGATGGAAAGACTCAATAATTTATTTATAGTGAGTTCAGAGCTAGGTAAGGTCAATCAAAGAAATTTCTTTCATGGTCCTGGGATGACGTAAGGAAACTAAGAGAATTCTAGGAATAGTTATCTCATGCAAATCCTTTTGTTTGCTTAATATATCTGTTAACTAATGTCACAGTAGCTAATTTTCCAGGTATTTGATTTAGTCACTTTAGTGAAAATATCAAATATAACAAGTATAAAGTATTACTGTAGATACTTATAATTTCAGTTAAAAAGGCAATAAATGGAGTCCTTATCTAAGACCAAATGCATATGGTTAAGTAGTGCCCTTATGAGATTTTGTATGCCCTGGCATTTTGATTATTTCATTTATAAGAGTATTTTTTAGCCTTAGTAACAGAATTTCTTAAAGGTAGATACAGTCTTGACATTTAAATTTTACAACTTGAAACCCACATTGAAAGTATATTGATTATACTTCCTGCTTGTCTGTCTGCTCTCTTTCCTTCATTCTTCCTCCTTCCTTTTTCCTTTCTGAATAATTTACTCTAAAAGCTAGAGGATGAGGTCAGGATTTCCATGTGAAACAGTGGGTGTCCCTACTGTCAGAGTTTAGAATCTAAGCAAGGAAAATGGCTAGATATTGAAGCCCAAGTGAGAAAAGTGATCATTTAGGGTGGTGATCTGGTAGAGATATGTTATATAGGAGGTATTGATGAAATAGGTAAATATATTCAGAAAAATGGGAGCTAGGTTTCTCATTGCTAGAGAAGTTATAAAGATGGAAAGATGGAAAATAGAATAAACATGTTGTGGGGCACTGGAATTGGAATTATTGGGGACACGTGATTTTCAATATGTATGGGTAAATAGATAAAATAATAGATGTGCATGTGTGTGTGTGTGCGTGTGCTTTCTAGCTTGGTCCACCAAAAGGGCTGGGTAGCACTGACATCCCAATCACAATAAGCACACAGAGTGCCAGATCTTGGCTTCTAAATATGTTCCTCATTAAAAGAAACTAGAGCTTCCTAGAGAAATAGCTGATACAAGATGAACCTAGAATCTACTGTGTTGGAAAGATAGTGATCCAAGGATGATAGAGATATGTTAAAAGGACACAAAGGCAGCTTGAAGAAGCTGTAAAATTTAGGCATTAAATAAAAGTAGTAACTGTTTATAGTTATGAATAGTATAGAAATCTATGAGTACATACTGATGTATATGAGAAGAAACAGTCTTTCCTTACAGCAAACAGAATGCCAAATGATAGATATAGAAGGAATGGTAGAAGTAGAAATGTACTATTTCCTTGTCAATCTTCCCATTTTGATGGATGTTTATATAGGAGAATGTTCTTGTTTATAGGAACTACACTGATGTATCCAAGGTTAATTGGATGTGATATTGGCAAATTACTCTCAAAGATTCAGGAAAAAAAATTCTTTGTACTCTGTGCAAGCTATATTTTTGTAGGTTTGAAATTATTTAAAAATGAAACTTTAAAACTCTATGCTGAACACAAGAAAACTGCCTTTGCTTCCCAAAAATCTTTTAAGAGTTTTGGGTTTGGCAAATATAATTAATGATTTAAATATCAATGGCTATATATGTTACAGACCATGCGAATTAATAATCATCTCTGAGAAAATCTTAAATTTGATGAAAATTATTAAAGTCAATTAACTTATTAAACCAACCTAAAAAGTTAAGTAATAGGTATGACTGGTATTTGTTTTTTTATTTATTTAATAAGCACATATGTTAACTATTACTTTCTTCCATGGTTCTGGTAATAACATTTAATCTACCTGACAAACTGATGAATTGGGTATAATTATTTTCTTTATTTCACAGATGAGGAATTACAACATAGAGAGATTAAGATAGGTTTAAATAACTTTCCCAAAGGCACACAGCTAGTATGTAGCAGAGCCAGGGTTCTAATGCAGGTAGTTTAGCACCTGAATCAATGCTATTAACCACTTCCCTCTGTTGCCAAGTACACCTTCCCATAGCTATGCATCTCTTAACTTACACTGCTAAATAACAGAAACATTGCAGAGACCCAATACAACAAATCAATTCTGCCTAAGGCTTTGTTTCTTCTCACAGGAACAACAGACTTTAAGAACAATACATTTAGTCTTTTCTCTTTTCAATCTTTTGAGTGTATTTAATTGTAGACTGAGCCTTTCTGTGCTGTGACTTTTTTTTAATGTTTCTAAAAAAGCTTCTTGACCATCCCCTCCCTGTAAACATTTATCTTATTTCTCCCCCTCCTCCAAAGACAAATTTCTTACAAGTATATTGAACAATCACAACATCACTTTTCATTTGTTTTCAATTCACTGCATTATGGATTTAGTATCTATCCATGACTCGGTTTACACTCATCTTTAAAAATTACCAAGTTTTCCAAAAGGTCAAACCTTTTAGGTTCATCCTGTTTAACCTCTCTTTAGCTCTTGACTTTATTGCAAAACTAGTCTTTCTGAACTTCTCTTTTAGATTTTATCACACAAGTTACTTTTGGTTCTCTTTCCAATAGCTTCTTGATGAATTAAAGATTTGTACATCACAAGCTTTTGCCCTTAGCCGTATGCTTCAACTGTCACATATATAGTAAGACTCCTAAGTCCATGACTCCAGTGTTAGCATTTCTTCTAGTGCGATCTCAGAGATCAAACCGCATCATAAACTCATTTACTTGGTTCTCAAAAGACCTCTATGTTTGTGTGTGAAAATCTAAATCATTATCTCCCCTCTCCAATGACAGGATGTGCGCATCTGTGGCCCACACCCAGACCCTCATGATCTTTGGCATGTTGTACAATATTCTCATCACTGCCTTCAAAAGAACATCTTTCCTATGAAAATACAGAAAATGCAAATTTACTACACTGTAAAGTGTGATATTAAAATTATTGTCAAAATTTGGTAGGATTTTTTTTTTTTTACTAATCACAAGTTGATTGAATAGGAATGAAATACTCACTCATTGTCTGCTCATATATTGTATCCAGAACACAGAAAACCTGGCCACATAAATGAACATTGCATCATCTTTTTGCCACTGTCTGGCTCTTGAATAAGAAAAAGGACTGTTCTAAACAGGAAACTTGGCAGCCATTCTTCTACTGCAAGATGGGAGGTTTTTGTGGGCAGTTAGAGGGCTGTTCATCATCCGTACATCTCCCTTCTCTTTCCAGAAAACAACTGTGCAAAAAGCATGTGATAATTGGAGTGGCACATTGCCACCAAAGAGTGGTGCATTTGGAGATTGGATCTTTATGCACTGTGCCTTTCATGGTGTCACAGCACTGGGACACCTGGCTAGGGAATGATCCTAAGTATTAAATGAAAATCTTATAGACACTAGGAATTGAAACAGAAACTGTTACATCTATGTGTTTCGGTATCTGAGACAGGAATCCTACCAGCACTGCATGGAATCCAGTGGAGGCCAGAGAAATCTAAAGACACAATGGAAGGAGAAAAAGGGCAAAGGAAAATGCCCCCAAAGAAGGAAGTGAAAACATCAGCAAGTATTAGAGAAAAAGTAATTCCCAGGAAATAATTATCCCAAAATTCAAAATAAAAATTATCAGTTGATCCTTATCAGTAAAGAACAAAGGGAAGTTTGGTGTGTGTGGTTTGTCTTCTCCCAAAGGAAATTTTTATTAAACAGGAACAGAAATCCCCAAGGTAAGACTGAGATAAATGGATAAAATAATGAGTTATACAGGTATGTATAAAACATGAGGAAGAATTACAAGGTAAATAAAACCACAATAGCAGAATTTTGAAGCCTACATGAGGCAGATGGGCCAGAACTGACACTGTAAAGTAAAAGAATAAGATCTGAAGAGGCTTCCTAGGATGCAGAGGGAAAAGTTCAAAAGATAACATTAATGAAAAAAAACTATAATAGATGAGAAAATGGAAATGCAACTTAAGCATTATTGATAGGTGTGAAGAAGACTTTTGGAGCAATAGTTAAGGAAAAATAAAGAATATAGCTCAAATACATTTTTCCCAAGTTGAAAAAAAAGGAATGTCAAAAAGGTCAAACACATCCTAGACAATTTCATCAAAGCATCTTATCAAAAATATTTAATTCTAAGTAAAAAGTTGAAACCATCCACCAAATGAGAAAACACACATTCTTCTCTTTTCCCCAGATACATGTCTTAAGTTAATTTGAGATATTTTTATATCCATCTACAAATTTTGCATCTTAAGTATTTTATAGGTATCCAACCTGTTTTTTGTAAGTAAAAGAAATGGATAATCTTTAATGTGAAGAGGATGTGAAAGTATGTCACTCATATGCTCTTTTTAAAAGGGTTTGAAGGTTTGTTCCAGTCACATAACATGAAAATACAGAGTTTAAAATGTGGAAAATGTAACTAGAAAAAGATGTTGCATTGAGACTATTGCTGGAAAAGATCATAGCAAAACTGTCTATCTAGCCAGCTAGATGGATAATATACAAAGGGCAATAAAAAGACAGTCATAGGAAATCATAGAAAATGTAAAACATCAACAAAATGACAGGAGAGAAATCACATTTCATTTTTATGGCCCTTTTACTCTACTCCTTGCTTCCCTCAACAGGTCTGCATGGGAAACCCAGAGGGCCTGCCACTACCAATATGCCCCATCTTCCCCCAATACTCACAGGCTCACCATTGCAAACTCACTGAGAGACCAACCTGGAGTCTCTTATTTGTACTTCTATCGACACCTCCTATAGAAACCATCAGAATTAACTATATCATGCCCTATTATTCTATTCACTTTAGCAACTGCATGAATTCCAAACTTCCCAGATTATCCTTTATTAGAAAGGGAACACCTGTGCAGGCAACATGTTGACCTTCTATGCTCCAAGGGAGGCTCAACCCTGCCATTACCATTGTATCTAGCGGTCCTTGACCTTATTAGATCCAATGTCCTGCTACTAAAACAAATATTTACTAGTGCTTGCTTTACTCTTCTGAAATGAAATCTATAGGCTATATAACCTACATGGACACGTAGTTAAAAACAATCATACCGGGGGCGGGGCCTCGGTGGCTCAGACGGTGAAGCCTCCGACTTCGGCTCAGGTCAGGATCTCATGGTTCATGAGTTCAAGCCCTGAGTCGGGCTCTGTGCTGACAGCTCGGAGCCTGGAGCCTGCTTCGGATTCTGTCTCCTTCTCTCTCTGCCCCTCCCCCACTCACACTCTGTCTCTCTTTCAAAAATAAACATTAAAATTAAAAAAAAAATCATACTGGGCTAATTAATATAAAGGGGAAAATAAAATTATTTATTATGAAAAATATTTTTATTTACAATAAAATAATTTGTGTGTGCTGTGAATGTTCAGGCATGACAACATTAGAAGACATAATGAAGGGCCAGGTGTTTACAAGGACATGTGGATTCACCAGAATATGATAGCTGCAGAGGCAGACTGATGTAGGTATGTTTCATTACAACTCAGCCAGAGAGCTAGCGTGGCTAGTAATGTGATTTTCTAAAATGTTGAATAACTCCTAGTTGATTTCTAAACAGAATGCAGTACAATCTTCCATAAAGGAAAATGGTAGTTCCCATTCCTGGAAGATTTTGTGTAAATTAGAATTGTGTAGAAAATCTTTACATTTATATGTAAAATGGAGATAAGGCTCTAGGAGGACACAATTATGAGCAAGTTTTTTATCTACATTAATGTCCAGTAGGATATTTCAGGTTTGTGTGTTGATGTGTGATAACTCTTGGGGGGATAACTCATTGCAGGTTATCTAGCAACTTTTCCACCTTTCCATTAATCCTAAGTATTGCCACCACAATTATTGTGACAAATAAAAATCTCCCACAAATTTCCAAAATACCCCCTAGGGGGCGGTACTAGCTTTGTTGAGAAATTTTTATCCTGAATTAGCCTAAGTTTATTACAACTACTTTGGCTTTATCTGAAAGTGTATATAAACACATTGATATTAATAGAAAACAGTTGGGGATATTTCCAGCAAAAAAATTAACCATTTGAAATATCTGTATTCTCACTTTTAGTACGTTTAAAATCAATTTTTAGAATTGGTTCTTTCTTGTTTTGGAATTGAAGGACTTCCACATTCAAAATGATTATTCTTAAATTTTCTAAAAGGTGATCATCATCAAAATTTTGTGGCTATTATGATAAAATTTATTCTAACATTTGTAAGGGAAAGTATTTTGCTTATAAATGCAGTGAATTTATTTTATAATACTAAATCATTAGAAATAAGTATATGTGTTTTAAATTATATAAAATAAGAGAAGAATTCTTCAAGATCTAAAAGATTCCATAATTATATTAAGAGCAAGTAAAAACAATATTACTATATGTAAATAATATGAATGTAGATGCTATATGAAGTGGATGATCAGAATGGGGTAAGATTAATGGAAGGGGCATTTTTGTGTAGGAGGTTCTAAAACTTAGCTGAAGTATAAAACATCAGAAAACATAGGGTTGTATCTGAGGAGTGCTCATGGAACATGAATAGATGTAAATGTAGAAAACAGTTGAAGTGACACATGTGGCAGAATGAAACAATGCTTTAAGTACCAAAATCTAAAGAGTAGGTAAAATTCAACTATGTCTCCTTTTTTTCTTAAATATTTTTTTAATGTTTATTTATTTCTGAGAGAGAGACAGAGAGAGAGAGAAAGAATGGGGGAGGGACAGAGAGAGAGGGAGACACAGAAACTGAAGCAGGCTCCAAGCTCTGAGCTGTCAGCACAGAGATCATGACCTGAGCCAAAGGTGGATGCTTAACCGACTGAGCCACTGAGATCATGTATCCCATTCTTGACTTTTACACAGCAGATTTGGAGCTTATCTATTCCTCTAGGAATTTTTTAGGTATTCCCTTGTTATTGATGTACAGCTCAGGACACTGTTCCAGATCACAGCAAAGCTGCTAGAAACACCAATGATTCCATTTTGGAGTATTGGATGAGTAACAAAGAGTTAACAGCTAACTGCTGCAATTCTTATTATGGGCTTTGCATAGCCAATATTTGTACTTCTGCTAATTTACATTTTTTATGTTCAATTATTCAATATCTATATTTATGCAAGTTCCCAAGTAAAACAAATGTTTGGCTATATTAACACACATATATGTGTATCTATGTGCATGTACATGTGTGTAATACATATATATATATACACACTGTATAGGTATGTGTTACATACATAGCAAATGTGTTTGATTTAGTAAGAAAAATAAATACATCTATATATTAGGTTAATAAAGCATTTGTTACTGAAATTGTAAACTTTCTTTTTAAATATTTCAACCAACACGAGTTTGGAATAATGTCAACCAAATGACTCTAAAGGAAAGGGCCACTTTAGCAAAACATCATTCATGCTCCAATTTCCAACCAGTTATATCAACTCATGGAAGAGCTTTCTAAAATTTAAGTAAAATTAAAAAGGGTGAAAAAATATGTTAAATTTAAAACAACCGTCTCAATTCAAGGACAAAATTATCAAAATTATCCCAGCAGGTTTGGTGGTCTTGTCTTTGTCTGGGCCACCTGCTTTTCCCATTCTCATCACCCTGGCTTCTAACACTTATACCCATAACCCTGTCATTGATCACGTTATTGTTTGAGAGCATTGTGATTTCTAAAAGGATGTGTGTGGGGTCATGTTTAAACCATTGTCAGTTGCTATTATAATTACAGTGATTGTTATCTAGTGAAAGCTTTTTTGGCAGATTTCCACCAGAAAGCTAAAACTTGCATCCAAGTTTATTTTCATTAAGCTATGGGGGTTTGTCATGCCATTTAAAATGAGATTTAAATCCACTTTTTGTTGTTTTAAATAATGTTAGCTTTATTGAATTCCATAACTGTCAAAAAGGGCTGGACGCTGGGTTCAAACTCACAAACCGGGAGATCATGACCTGAGCTGAAGTTGGACGCTTAGCCAACTGAGCCACCCAGGCTCCCCTACATATATGTATTTTAAATGAATTTCCTAAATAAAAATACACAAAAATATAAGCTATATATAGCATTATGATGTTGCCCATAAGATAATCTCCATTTACATGTAATTTTCTTGCCTACATTCCAGAAAAGGAGACTACCATTTAACATAGCTATGTCATCAGATATGGTAGCAGTGATGATGTTTGGACTTCAGAACCTGAAGGAGCAATGGTTAGGTAGGAAACTTCCTTTCAGAATTTTAGGGTTCACTTTATTGAAAGGGTCTGTTAAATTAATTAAACAAGGAGGCCAGAAGACTGATGTGGCTCTGATGCTCTGGGGGCCAATGTTAGCAAACCAAACTCTAAGCCTGTAGATGCTTCAAGTTTACAAGATCAAAATGCTAGGGATGGGGTGCCTGGGTGGCTCAGTTGGCTAAGCTCCCAACTCTTGATTTTGACTCGGGTCATGATCTCAAGGTCATGATTTTAGAATTTGTGAGATCCCACCCATATCTATTTAAGATTGTCTCTTTCTCTCTCTCTCTGCCCCTCCATCCCTCTCAAAAATAAAGAGAAAGAAAGAAACAACAACACTAGGGACAATGAATCACAGAAAACTAGCCTATAAGCTGTAGCCAATCAAACAATTTCCCTTTTTTGCTTCCACACTCTATATAAGTCTCTCCCCTGGCTCCCGTGGGTAGGGTGTGCTTAACCACTTCCGGCTTGGTATTATACAAGAGAAATAGATTTTTCTCAAACAAACTCTTAAAAATTTTAATATGTCTGAGTTTTTCTTTTAACAAACATATAGACTGGTATTAACAGACCCATTTATGGATTGTTAACACCTCCATGTTCAGGCTTTTCTACTTCAGTGAATCTGACATATTGGCTGGGTGGTAAAGAATTGATATACAATGGTTTTTTTCAACAATGAAAAGATAAGAAAGAAAAACAATCATCGTTTCTCATTCAGTTGACATCATGAGTTTGAATTTAAATCAAGTAACATTTTGAGAACCCTTACTCAAACATTTTAGAATTGCATGTTGCAAAGATTATCTTCTATTGAATGGAAATGTTTGTGAATATGCTTCATAATTTGCCAAGTGCTCATGAATATAAAATACTATCACTATATATTTTTCATTAAGTCATAGTCTTAAGTAAGAAAAAAATTTTTTTAAAGAATTTTAATTATCCTTTACATTTTCCTTTCTAAAAGTATTTATTGGCAGCTTCAACATACTATTTTTTTAATTCTAAGTGTGATTTTTTTCGTGGAAAATTACTGTTTATAATATTCTAAAATATTTCTTATTGCTTTATCCACTTTCAAAATATCTATTTCTTCCTACTTCTTTTTCCCAATGTCAGACAGTTTGGTCTAATCTATACATTATTTTGCAGTCAAAAAGAGAATTTGATATGTATTTGATAGGTTAGTTCAGTGCCAAATAGTTTTGACATGATTCTCATCTCATCCTAGAATCTGTATGCTTTAAATGCACACTGATAAGCACATTGACAAATAGAAGAAAAACAGTGGGAGAATCACAAGTTAATTATCTGCGTGTAATAATGTACAATGAAGGAGAGAAAAAATATGCTAATGCTATAGGTCAAAGAGAAAGAGGAGAAAATCTGCTTATTTTTCAATATGTCATTGTTTCTTAAACAAGAATAATGAAACATGACCACAAATGGCTTAATTAATCTCCAGGCACAGCCTCTAGTATTGCCCCAGATTCGGGCTGACATTTGATGACAATGTGAGACATTTTTCTCTTAGGAATCCATTGTTTAGTTGGCCTTACATTTGCTCTTACAGTTCAAACCACAAGGAATGCAGGTTTTCAGAGAATCACAAATTGGAGTAAGAATGGAACAGTATGTTCTAGATCACAGGCCACTATGTGTATGCATTCCTAACAAAATGCTAATAATGCTCATTTAATTTCTTTATATATAAGAAAGACACTTCTAATTTCAAATAGAGAGGATCATACCAACCACTGGTAAATATCAATAGGAAAACACTAACCATTTTTAAAATACATTTTATATAATGGATAGATGACTCTAACTTCATGTTAATGGAATTTTTTTCAAAAATGAACTAATACCTATTTAAAAAAATTTAATGTTTATTTTTGAGAGGGAGAGAGAGAGAGAGAGAGTGAGCAAGCAGAGGAGGGGCAAAGAGAGAGGGAGACATAGAATCTGAAGCAAGGTCCAGGCTCTGATCTGAGCTGTCAGCACAAAGCCCAATGCAGGGCTCGAACTCACGAGCCATGAGATTGTGACCTTAGTCGAAGTCAGATGCTCAACTGACAGAGCCACTCAGGCACCCCAAACTAATGCCTGTTTTAGATGTCTATTTGGCTCTTTGTTAAAACTTTAGATACAATATCTAAACGTTTACTCTTGCTGAATGTATGAGTATGATTCAGTAAAATCAACCTGTTGTTGGCAGTAAAGAAGGAAAAGAAACTTTAGTGTTGCCAATTAAAGGAAAGAAGTCTAAACTAAAATAAGATTTCTGTAAATATTAATTTTACCATATTTTGTGTTTCTACAATGTGGAATGACCATCAAGTTGAATGCCTTAACAAAGTTGAAATGAAAACAATGGTTTTTACATTTCTTCACAGGAAAAGCATGAAAAATTTGCCAAATTATCTCTGTGTGTGTGTTTGTGTGTGTGTGTGTGTGTGTGTGTAAATCACAGTGTAAAAAAATCTTCTTCTGATATTAAAATGGATAAAGACATGTCAAAATAATTTGTCAGTTAGAATGTTTCTTAACTGCTTAACAATTTTCCTTACTAAGTATAAATTATGTCATTGAGCACAAGCTATGCCAGCTACATTGTGGACAAAAGATAATAAAAGATGTTCTTATTCATATAATCAGCAACTGGTGAAATCTAGAAAATGACAGATAGGTGGTAAATACTCAAAAATGTTTGCTGATGGATGGATATTAAGCTATAAAAAATTGCATAAGAAACAGTCTGATATTTCAAGAAATATCTTTTAGAGAGATATTTCTATAAATATGCAATTTTAGATGTTGATACATAATAACAAAACTATAAATCAAGATTTGTAAGGGAGTTGGAATAAACATTTGCCTTTTCCCTTTATCCAATCTTCCTTTTATTTGTTTATTTATTTTTTAAGTTTATTTATTTATTTTTGAGAGAGACAGAGACAGTGAGTGGGGGAGGGGCAGAGAGAGAGGGAGAGAGAGATCCCCAAGCACACTAGACACTGTCAGCACAGGGCCCGACGCAAGGCTTGAACTCACAAACCATGAGATCATGACCTGAGCCGAAACTGAGAGTTAGACACCTAACTGACTGGCCATCCAGGCGCCCCCAATCTTCCTCTTAAATGTACATGCAGAATATATACATGCATTCATACACACATACATAAATGTAATTCCTAGAGAGCTAGTGTGTCAAGCTTGTGGGGTTAGGGTTAGGGGGGCCTAATGGTGCCCATGTCATTCTAGGAGGAACAATTTCAACAAAAAATGCTGAACAAGGAAGAATGATGGGTTCCCCTGAGAAAGTCGGGGAGCTATACTAGGAATTGTGTACATTCTCCTCAGGGAACTGGATCAAGACTCAACTAAGAGAGATGCACACTAAAGGTAAGCCCACACATTCTGTTTCTTGAAAACTATTGGGGGAATGAACTCTTCCTCTTTCCAGAGGAGATGGAAGGAAAAGCACCATTGAACGAGCAGAAGGAAACAACCTACAAAAGTTCAGAGGAAGAGCACATGTACAAAAAGAATTTCTCACTGAAACAACTGACAGTTAGAAGGCTGACAGTGGGCATCAGAATCTGGGCTGTGGGTTTCCCCTGCAGTGCAGTGAGATTTTCTAGGCAGCCATGACCTGTTGGACGAGTAGTAGCTTCTGTACTAAGAGGGCAGATGGCTCAAGAGAAGGGCAACGCTGCCCCCCCCCTGCCCCCAGCACTGGTCAGAGCTTCATCTGTGCTCTTGGGTTGTTTGTCTTACTGAATATGAAAGTAGCACAGATATGAACTTTTTCTTAAAGAGGCAATTTCAGGATTTTCTTATAAGCGACAGAAGGAAGGAAGGAAGGAAGGAAGGAAGGAAGGAAGGAAAGAAAGAAAGAAAGAAACAGAAAAAGAAAGAAAGAAAAGAAAGAAAAGAAAGAAAGAAAAAGAAAGAAAAGAAAGAAAAAGAAAAAGAAAGAAAAAGAAAGAGAAAGAAAGAAAAAAAAAGAAAAGAAAAGAAAGAAAGAAAGAAAGAAAGAAAGATGCACCCTCTATGATTTCATGATTTCATTAATGTTATGGTCTGAATTGTGTCCTACCCAAACTTCATATGTTGAAACTCTAAACTCCAGTACCTCAGAATGTGATTGTATTGGAGAGAGGGCCTTTAAGAGGTGATTAAGTTAAAATAAGCCTTGGGAGTCATCTCTAATCCAACCTGATCGCATCCTTTATCAGAAGAGGAAATCTGGACTCACGGAGAGACAGTAGGGGTGTGTATGCACAAGGGAAAGACTATGTGAGGACACAGTGAGAAGGTGATCTCTGCAAACCAAGATCACAGAAGAAATCAAACCTGCCAACACCTTGGTTTTGCACTTCCAGCCTCCAGAACTGTGAGAAATAAATTTCTGTTGTTTACACCAACCAGTATGTGGTATTTTGTTATGGTGGCCCTAGCAAACAGATAGGGCTAAAATCCAAACTGCACACAATTCTCAGTAAAGGTTTCTTTTTTAACTGTTTATTTTGAGCCCTCATCTGTTCTCCATCTCTACAACTGTATTATTTCAAGAATATTGTATAAATAGAATTAATTGTTATGCAAACTTTCAGGATTTGGCTCTTTTCTCTCAGGATAATTCTCTTGAAATGCATCCAAGTTATTGTGTGGTCCATTTTTTTTTTTTTTTTTTACTGTTGAGTAATATGGTATAATATGGATCCACCACAGTTTGCTCAGCTATTCACAATTGAAGGATATTTGAGCTGCTTCCAGTTTGGGGCTCTTACAGATAAAGCTGCTACTAACATTCGTGGACAGGTTTCTATGCAGATCTATGTTTTCATTCTCTGGGAAAAATGCCCAAGAGTGTGAGTGCTGAGTCATATGGTAAGTATTTTTACTTTTATATGTGCTATACCATTTTCCAGAGTGCTGTACCACCTTACTTTCCCACCAGCGAAGTAGAAGTCCAGTTTCTCCACATGAAGAAACAGATAATGCATATGCTATATAAATGTTTCCAGAACATCAAAGCGTGGGCATTTTTTTAAATCAGATCTGCATACCCTATATACCCAAGCCCAGTAGTGTGCTGGTGAGCTAGCTCTCTGGAATTTAAGAGAAAAAGCTCCAGCTTATTGCAATTGCCTATTTGCAGTGTGTAGATATTTCTGCCATGGCTGACTCCAAACCACTGAGGCTTCATTGAGAGCAAAGTTGGGAAGACAGGCATACAAGTGGTTCTCACAAGCTGGCACAAGACAGTTCCAGCAGACTGCTGCACAGAAATACACATGCACACACACCCCCCCCCAGATTTATCTCCTTCATAAATATAGATGGAAAATTAAATAAAATGGTGACACAAATTTAACAACATGATAACATAATCAAATGCAGAGACAGGTGTAAAATAAAAACACTGTGATACAATTTTGGAAATAAAAAGCATATATTAATGTATAAATATACTTGTAGACTCAAAGGAACTGAAAACAAAATGTTAATAGTGTTTATTTCTGGGTAGTTAGTTGATGAATGATTTTGGTTTTCCTGACTCTGTTTTCTTGGTGTTCCAATATTTTTTCAGTGAACATTTTCTTTTAATCATACACATATTTTATTGTATTTTCAAGTTTAAAATCTAAGGGGACAGTTATTAAAGAACCTAGAACAAAGCATAATATGGGTGATCATATTATATAATAAAGTGCAAACTGAGCTCAGAAATAGTGAAGTTTATTTTAAATGTAAACTAAACAAGATCATATGGAGTGAATCAGAAATGTTTCCAGGAGAAAATATTTTTGAGCATGACTTTCCCTTCATCTCTATCTGAGGAAAATTTTTGAAGAGACTCTATTTGTCTCTATGTTTGTATCTATGTCAGAGAAGAGGAGAGACAAGTCCTGGCAGGCAGCTTGTTGTGAAAGGAAAATGAAGTCAGTCAGATGATCCTGACTTTGGATACTCTTCCTTACCATCTAGGATATTTGGGGCAAGTCACTCTCTTGAAGCCTCAGTTTCTTACTCTCTAGCATTGGATTAGTATTCCAGCTTCATTAGAAGTCTAAATCAAGCAATATATATTTTATAAAGAAGACCTTCCTTCTGTTCTACCTCATATTATTTGAAATTATAAGTCACCAAAATCCCAATGTTAGTTTTCATAATGACATTAACAATTATTGGGACAGGAAATGTTTCACTTTAAAGAGCTAGATGGAATTTTTAAAAACATCAATTTTATGGTTTACAGCGCTAAAGTCTCCAAGGGATGAAGGGGGATTTCTCACTGGTATCTACACAGCTACGATGAGGAGGGTAAGGATAATAGAGATGAAACACGAGCTTTGAATGTGCTGGGAATTTCCAAGAAGAGGGCATGTGTGAGAGAGACAGCCTCCACTTGAAAAGGCTACATAGGAATGCATGTCATTTGGAAGAGGGGCAGTTTCAATGAAAGAAAGAAAATGAAGGAACTTTCAAAAAATTGGTAGGGATATAGAGGAATCTGTTGATGACTGATTTTGAGTTCCAGAGTTTTCCCTCCAGAACAGATGTCAAGAATTGGGCCAGATGGAAGAGGAATTCAAAAGAAGGGATACACAGAGTGACACGGGCATTGATTTCTGAGCACGGAAGACAGGCCAGGGAGCCTCAGCCTTCTCTATGAAACTTGACAAGGTAACAAAGGTAAACAACACATGGCGTGATGCAGTAATTCGGACAGACAGAAATGGAGTGGGAGAGGGGTAAGGATCTTGCCATGAGTGTGCAGAGCTATCAAAGAAGATGAGTAGGTCAGAAGTGGGCAAAGTTACCAGGAACATGTAGAATTTAGAGGAAATGCATTCCAGCTGGAAATTATTGGTATTGACTTACAAACATGATTAGGAAAGGGGAAGTAGCCCCTGAGCCACTGAGGAACAGGCATATAATACAAACACGAAATACTGTCATAAATACAGGCGATTATTAATGTATGTATAATAAAATAATAATTCTTAAATTAATGTCTAATGATAATATTTAATGATAATTTCCTTTGTGAATAAAATGTTTAATTATAAAAAGTTAACCAGTGGAAAATATATAAATATGATAAACTTACATATACTACCATCTGAAATGAATAACTACTAATGTAAACATAAATAGCACTTGCTTCAGATCATTTTTAATATAATTTTAAATAAGAAAATTCAACAACACTCCTATGTACATTTTGCCAGATCCATTCGGACTTCTTGTCCATGGGCAACCACTATCATGACATTTGTTTTTCTTCATATTTATGCTCTGTGTACATTTTAACACAGGCATAAATCTTTAAAAGCATGTAATATTCTTTTGAGTATTAATATCTGACATAAGGTTTATCATATTATTATCAAAATCATGTTATCCTTACCTGCTAACATAGAATTACTTCTTTTCATTTAACGTTGTACTTGAGAGGTCTATTCCATCACATGAATACACTGTGATGTAATAGCCATTTATCTGTTAATAACATTTTGGTTGCTTTTGGTTTTTAATATTCCACAATGTCACAAAGCATATCTGTGAATACATCTCCTTGAACACATGTGCAAAGGTTTCTCAAGGGTATTTACTTAGAAGAGGAATTGCTGAGCTGTAAGGGACAGGTTTTTACAGGTAAATATCCATTTACCTATACCTTTGCCTACACTTGGGATTGTCAGACTAATAAATTTGCCAATTTGATAGATGAGATATTATATCTCATTCTTTTAATTTGCTTTCACTTGATGATCAGTGAAGCTGAACTTATTATCATTGTTTACTGACCATTCTTGTGCCATCTTTTGTAAATTTCCAGTTCATATTCTTGTCCCATGGATATATCATATGTGCTGGATTTTTGTTTTTTGTCTGCTACATATATTTTAAATATTTTTAGTGCTTATTTTCAGCTTTGTTTTGGTATTTTGGAAGATTTTCAGTGTGATATAATAGAATTGATCAAATTTTTCTGCTTAAAATCTTAGATATTGTATCTGGTTTAAAGTTATTAGAAAAATATTTTAATCTTTGGTAGAATCCATAGAAATAGCTCACAGTATCATTTCATGCATAGAGCGAGCTCAACAATGAAGATAGAATGATCAAAATTATATGACCAGACTCAGAATGGTCAATTTCCAGATTGAGTGCTATCAGTCGCATGAGAAATATGTTACTGATTATAAGATACTGCTAAGTAGGTAGGGCTGTAAATGCTGAAAAGAGTATTTCCTATCCACTTTGCCTTGTACATGTTTTATGTATAGGATAAGTTTGATTGATGAGCTTTGTAAAGTTGTTACAGGAAATGTTTGGCGCAGACACAGACAACAAAATCAATACTGTCTAGATAGACTGGGTTCATGTGTGCAGATTTATTATCTTGACCTTTCACTCCAAATGCCCTGCCTTATTTTGTTATTATAAAAGTTAAACATACTTATTTATAAAGTGACAGGGAACAGATAACTGATATGGCAACTTTATTAAAATCTCAGGTTTTGGATATAATTTGTGAGCCCAGCACTACTTTTGGCTTCTTTTAAAAATGATTCTGTTTTCAGATTAAGGTCATTCCACTGTTTCCTCTACCCCACTGCCTGGAAGAAGTAGTATAACCAAATTCTGATATATATGTCTATATCGAGCCTACATACGTCTAATGATAGATGAAGAAATGGACATATTAAATTACATCCTTTCTCTCTTCAGAATATGCACTAAAAATAGAACACCCAAATAAGCAAACAAAAAGAGACAGGACAGTGTTGTGCACATAGCAGATGGGCAATAAATCTATGCAGAATTAATAGATTAAAAATTGCAATATGTCACAACACTCAAAGGATCATGGAGATATCCTTTTCTCCATCATCTATGAAGGATTTAGTTGTTCGAGCTTATACAATTCTTTATTTGGAGATTATAAATTCTGCCCACATGCTTTTAAAGCTAAATTACTTCAATTTTTGCCACATACTTCATGCAAACAATGGCATGATAAGTCCCAATGCTCTGGCATTGTATTCAGCATGTAGCTGTACGTTTTATAAAAGAGACATCAGTATACTTATGCAAGATATACTAGAATGCTGGTGTCTTTATGCTCAGGAAAATACCCAATGGAATTTACTACTTGGTTTTTACATTTTGTAGGGAAAGGAATTTCCCACAAAAGCTGGTGAAATCCAATAAGCTAGATACATCAGGGATTTTTCTTGGAAAATACATTTAGTGTAAATAAGCATGTTTTTCTATACTTCTGTCTATATAGGGTTTTAAAATTTTAAATTAATAAAAACGGATTCTTATTTTATAAAGTGTTTAGTAGAAAAAAAAATCCCTTAAGACTAAATATTACCTTGATATTATGCCTGTATCAGTGCAATTGCTCTTGAAATTTATTAAGTAATCAAACCTACTTCCTTTTTTGTTTCGGTATTTATAAGTAAGTTGAATGACTGTTTGGAATACAAAAATTGGTTCAAATTATTTGCTACAAACTATCTCTATGACCTCATAACCAAATGTTTGATGTGTCCCAAATCCTGATTAAGTTAATGCCATAGGGAGTCTCTGACAATTAATTTTATCCAAATTACTATAGATATATTTCTGTGGGTGGTCTCTTGTAGTTGACAAATGATATTATTTTTCCAATTGTAGCTATCTTTATTTGATTTGATCTTTTTATTGTCCATCCTCCAGCTTTACCTCTTTTTATATCTAGTTTCCATAACCTTCAGAATACCATGTAGTCTTTCCATTAAGACAAATTAATATTTTTATTTGGAAAATTTGACAATTGTTGAAAGACTTACAGTATCATGGGGTGTTGTAAGTGGAGTTAATAATTAGCAGTGATTTTTATCTGCTGGTGATCTTGTGGGATGGTTACATAGTATTCTCAGTTAAGTCCATCCTTTTCAGGTGTATCAGTTCAACTCAACAAGCCCTTGAACAAATTTGTTACTGAGTTTCTCCCAAGAGAATATATGATTGAAAGTATTAGAAACTTCACTGGACATTAGAAGATTGTAAAGGATCGTCTTCCCTTCTAGACTTTGACAATCTTAATAAAGTCTAAAGACACATTGAAGAAGTACAATGTTTTAGGGCTAGCTCATCTCCCTTATAATTTTTATTGATAAAGAAATTAAGGACAGTCCTAAATCATTGCAGTTATCATTAATCTTTTTCAGAGAAGCATCCTACTCAGTAACCAAGCTCTCAAGAATTAAAAAAAAAATCTTATAGCTACCTTTTCCTTTGCTATCCTGTACTGTTTCTCAAGGGATTTTTTTTTAATCCGAAAATTGGTGAAGCAGAACAGACACACAGTAATGCCATGTCAACATTTATTTATGGCCTGCCAGTTTAGATGGACAAAATAAAAAAGTAGAGGATTTAAAAACAGTCCTTGCAAAGAATTCCATGGTGAGGTGGTACATCTCACTTGTCAAACTGGAAATGGAGACAGTACAATCTATATCTGTGATTATTTGCTTGGGTACACCGTCCATTTTCCCAGATCCTACATTAATCATTTTATTTCTACTTGTTTGACATGACATTCCAACTTCAGACTAGAAGATGCTGTTTCTATTTATCTCTTGCATGTCAGGATTTCCACAGACCTTATTAGATTTAATAGGTGCTATTTATTTTAAATGTAACAAACCACACGTAATGAATGGCATGTGTTGTAAAGGTCTATAGTGTTATTCAGTTATTTAGAATTTGGAATGATTTTGCCCATAAAGACAATGCTGTGAATACACATTAAATTTTTATTAGCTAATGGTGAAATTGCATCTACTCATGAGGCACCAAAACTGTAATTCTGAAGGTACCATTTTTTCCCCCTGCTAATCATCATTTATAATTTTCTCCCATAGGTGTAGGGCTTTCCCAAGCAGCTATTAAACTATATACTCAGTAAAAGTATTGAACCAGTGCATAATAAATGACAGATACTGGGAATTTAATAGTTCTAGAAACACTATTTCTGTTCCTCAACAGCATACATGTAGTCTAGCATGGATAACACAATGTAGTAGGCAAAAACAATACAGTGTTATAGCTGCTCACCCCCTTCCCTGCAGCATGAGGCACACATTGGTCAAGGGCAAGGCAGAAGGCAGAGAGATCAGTGCAGGAGTTGTTACAGTAATTCAGGAGAGATATAGTGTTGACAGAGGAAATGTAAATCAATGAAAATGGTTACAAGAGATATTATGGTAGGAAAGGAGTCCAAGATAACACCCAAGATATTGCCCTGGGCAACTGCAGGACAGTGGATTAGAGAGACTTTATACTTCAGATAAATTTCCATAATGGAAATCATCTTTATATGAGTAGGTAACTGAGCCTAAGACAACCAGTTCTCCCATTAGGGTGACCATTTAAAGTGAACTTTTCCTCAAGGTTACCAAGATTTTCCCAAAGATTTACTAATCCCTTGATTACTAGTCCCATTAATTTATGTAGCCATGTATTAATTGATAATGATTTCTTTTTTTTTTTTTGAGATTTATTCTTAATAGAACTCAGAATTATTAGGTTGTGATCACTGCATTAGTTTTAAAGTATTATTTTTTCTCGAAAAGCCAAGCATGTATCACGTTCTTCACCTGCCCAAGGTATTTTAAAATTGTTCTCATTTATTAACTGCTCACACAATGGGGTGGCTCAGCTCAGCCAATGAAGCAATAAGAAGCTTTCTTTCTCCCTGGAATACCAAATATATCAGTAATTTGTACAGTGAAAGAACTTTAAACTTAAGAAAGATTTTACTGTTAAGTGTTTTTATGCACTGCTTTCTCCTTATAATTTATTACAAGTAGCTAACTGGACATGGTATCATTTAATACTAAATTATAATAACCTATTTACTTAATAAGTTTTCAAGTAAATGGTTCACATGTCTCTTTGGGTACAAACATCCTCTTTTCAGAATTTTTGGCAGGCTAGGGTATCTTGGGAAATAAATATCCATTTTTTATGCTCATATTTACATGGGTTCAACTGCAAACTTTCATGTAAGATTGGGCTTTACTCTTTTTTTATTTTTTATTTTTGTCATTTATTTTTATTATTTCTATATATTTTTTAAATATAATTTATTGTCAAGTTGGCTAACATACAGTGTATACAGTGTGCTCTTGGTTTTGGAGGTAGATTCCTGTGATTCATCACTAACATACAACACCCAGTGCTCATCCCAGTAAATGTCCTCCTCAATGCCCATCAGCCATTTTCTCCTCTCTCCCACCCCCCTCCATCAATCCCCAGTTTGTTCTCTGTATTTAAGAGTCTCTTATGGTTACTCTTTTTTTTAAAACTTTTACTTTATTTTCATATAAGATTGAGTGCATGGTTTTTGGTGCACATTTTCCAACATTCTCTTCTGTAAAGTTGACTTTCAGTGCAAACGCCATAGCTTCACTTTGTTTAATATTCCAGCTGCCTCAATCTGTTTCATTTTGGGTGTTATTCTTTCAGCAATATATTCCTGTCCTTATCCTTCAGAGTCTCTGAATGACATTCATTACCTTGCAGATCTGACATATGACTTGCTCAAACATACAATTCCTTCACTTCCTAGTACATTTCTCCTCTCCAACTGTCACTCTAATCCTTAGAGCCCTTTGGAATACATTTCTATTGTTCATTTCCACATTTTTCCTTTGGCTAAGTACTTTGTCCATCAGAAAATGACTTGCTGAATTTGTTTATCCAGTGCAGTGTAATTTGACACAGTACTGTGTGTTTCTAACACTTATGCTTTTATTAACGTTGTTCCCTTGTTACCTTATTTATCATTCATATTTCCTTGACAGTTCCTTAAATAAGACCACTTTCCCTGCATTTATTATCACTTTTCCAACCATTCTCCATTTAAACTAGTGCATACAACTCTGAAAGAGAAACTTATCTTTTGTTAATAATAATAAAAACCTAATGAACTGATTTTCTTGAATTCTTCCAGAAAAAAATAATAGCAGTTTAGAATAACTGTTCATTCTCTCTCTTTTAAAGAAAAAATTCAATTTGAATAATGAAACTTTTTATATAGGGAATCCATTAAGAGCACTTTTAGTCATTGCTTTTCAATAGCAATGACAACAATAACAATATATTTTTAACTGTCTGAGATTGCTGAGTTTAGAGGGGTGATTTAAATATGGTTAGGAATTGATGACAGTTGGGAAATGAGCCATCAATATTAGCAGAAGCTTTTCCCCTGATACTCAGTGTTAACTGCCCACGTTTAAGTAGACAAGCCTGTCTGCTTTGATCTCGTATAATACAGAGAAGAAAAACAAGTCTAATTAAGAATTTAATTTATGTATGGTTACGTTTGTCAGTCCCTGTTTACTGTACCTCAGGTCACAAATATTGTCTTGCTATTACTAAAGTTAACTTGATTAGTGGGTCCATCATGGTCATTAGGTCAAAATTTTTTATGATCTACATAGTTGACACGCATGGTCGCCATTACCACTATCTAAAACCAGTGAGAAGCCCATTTTATACTAAGGATTGCTCATCTTCATAAAGGAAGGCATGTAACAATATATTATTGAGATGAATTAGTAATGCCTTTCTCTGTATCCAGAATGATATTGAAACTATAATAATAACACAAAGATAGCACTGAATCCAGGATGAGAGTTTCTGCTTCACCTTGCACTAAGTCTCTGACTCGAGACAGTATAACTAACTTTCTGGAATCACTGTTTTTCAGAAAGAAGAATAATTTCTGTTTCTACTACAAAGTGTTTTTTTAAAAGATATCATATGCGATAATGTATATGAAGAGCCTATAAACTTCTACATTAATAATTATATTTATCCTAACACCCCTTCTCCCAGATAATCCCTCACTCAAGGCATTGATTTCTTAAACAATTCATTACTTAGTTCAATGCAAGCACTGGTTTTGTTTTTCCTTGTTTCATTGAAACTGGGGGATAATTGTTCACCCATATTAGTAAGAAAGATTCAATGAGAGAATTGCCCTGACATCTATGTACTTATAAGCTCTATGTGCTTACTCAGTATTCATATTTTCTGTTTTGAAATAGGCAATTTCCATTCCAACCACCCAATCTCCACTTTGTCCCCCACGTAGACTAAATACTTCAGACTGGACTATGTAGTGGAATTCTGGAATTAGGCGTGGAGATGGGTATTCCTTTTGAATTACCTAAACATGATGTCCTCAATATATTTTAAAGAGCAACTATTTCTAATGTGTTCAAAGCTTATGATGAATCAAAATTTATTAGTTGGAGAAAGTGGTCTGTCCCAAAGTGAATTTGGCTTTCCCCAGATAAGTTTTTCCTCCAGGGGAGCTCTAAACTGTGGTCTACTTTTTAACTTCTCTCTTCACTTTATATCCTTCTTGATTTTTCTTATTGCCCATCTTTAGTTCCTTTTTTTAAAAAACTTGGGGTGCCAAGCTTGGGGCTCAGTTGATTAAGCATCTGACTCTTGATTTCTACTCAGATGATGATCTCATGGTTTGTGAGTTTGTGAGAGAATCCTGCTTGGGATTCTCTGTCTCCTTCTCTCTCTGTCCCTCCCCTGTTCTCTCTCTCTCTCTCAAAATAAATAAACAGTTTTAAAAAAGCTCATTGGCACATCTACAAGTAGGGAAGAATTTATGAAATTTAATTAAGATCATATCGTACACAGCAGCAGTGGGTAGTTATATTAAACTAACAATTGCTTTAGCATGAGCACCAACCAATCAGATATGACACTAGCAACAAGTTCATGTACATGGGATCATTACAACTAAATGTCAGATGCTTACCAGTAACTTTAATAAATGCTTGTCAGTAGAAGAAGTTATGAGAATACATACTATTATAAAAACAATTGTAGCACTCCCTTATTCATTATAGGCAGAAGTCACTTAAAATTATTTTTGGCCTTACCTCAAATTATGTGAATAGGAATTCTCAGAAATGGATGTTTTAGACTAGGTTTTTGCATGTTTTCAAATAAGATTTTACAATATGTAAATAATATTTTACAATATGTAAAGCAGCTGCTCTAGTTGAAGTAGAAGTAGGAACCTCTGATACTTTCTACATCAGCTGCTGATATCCCAACAGGGCACAACAAGGTTGCATAACAGTTTGAAAGAGCAGGGAACACTTCCAACTCCTGAAAGCCCAAGTCTGCATTAGTTTCAATAGGAAAAAAGAAACAATAACCTCATTAAATAATCTTTTTTTAAGATATGTACTTTGAGCAGAAGTTTTAGTATATAAATGAGTTGAATGAAGTGGGCTTTCCGGTACAACTCTTCAAAATCCAAGAACCATGAAATTTTAATATACTATAATTTGCTAAATATATATTGGACATTTACCCAAATAAAGCATTCTGGGTGGTCCCCAGAAGATCCCAAAATAAAGAAATCTAAGCCCTGCACTCAAGAAATTTAAGTAGTCTAGTAGATTATTCTAGACTGAAACCAGTAACAGTAATCAAGGGATAACATCTTTCTTGATTTCCTAATTAGAATTTCCTAATTATTGTTGTCCTCTGTCAATACCAATGTGCATTTTGTTTTTCTTTCAGATAGATGCCACGAAAAATGCTACAAAACCTTCCATAACTCTAGGAAAAAAGACTAGTCTTTCTGAAGATGTCCATTCATTTATTAATTTCCATTACAGTTGGTATCATTTGAGCTGTTTACACCTGTGCTTTTGCAAGACATAGAAGAAGCCTATTCATATGCAAAAGAGAGAGAATAGAAGATGCTGGTATATCATCCACAGATGTTAGCTCTTAAGAACCTTCCTGAATTTTTTAGGCTTTATGTTAAATTTATATTATACTAAAAAATAAAGTTTCTATCAGTTTTTAACAGCAAGATAGAATAATTCTTAAAAAGCAGCCATTTTATGACTTTTTTGCTAAAGTCCAGCTTATAGATAGATGCTTATCTTTAGAGAGACTGTTGCAACATCACTTTATGAAATACATTTTTTCTTCCATTTTATCTTAGTCTAAATCGATCTAGCAATGGCCCATAGGCATTCAACTGGTCACATTTTCCACACAATTTAACCATAGGCTTTTATTGTTTGTTTTCTTAGTATATTAATATGGGCTTGCTGTCAGATCATTTAAGAAATAGATTTTTTGCATATGTCCACAGCTAATGGAGTGAGGTGGGCCTATACTTGGCACACACAGAAATAGGACAGGATGATAAATTTCTTAGCAGCTAGCCCATCTTTTATAGCAAGGTGTTACAGTTCAGTATACCCTCTAATTCCCTGTGCTATGGACAATTTGCATGTATTAAATGATCCTTATCATTTCCTATAATTAGGATGTTGCCATACAGTTGAAGTTTTTGAAGTAACATATGGCTAATTAATGTCTTATTGGTAAGTTCCACCTAGATAATAAAGAATTGAAAGATACGAGTTGTGTGTCATAGGTTGAATTCACTCCATTTTTACTTTCGTTTGTAAGTATAAGCTCTTGCATGTTTATTTTTTTCCAGCATATATGTCCATATTGCATACAAGGATGAACTAAATTGGCTAAATGTCTACACACATACACACAGAAATTCCAGGGAGATTGCAATCCCACATTATTCAAAGGAATAGAATAACCTCCCTATCAAACAAGAGGTATAAAATATTAGGATCAATACACATTCTTGGCCTATTAAAATTATCACAAGTCTCAGAAAGGCAATTTTATAAATTTTAAGTGAAAAAATAATTGGTAATACATCAATGTAAATGCTGAAGAAAATACAGCATACCTTGACTCATATGATGAATGTGCACAAAATCCCATTTTTCCAAACAGATGCCATATGTTATCCTACAAGGCTTCCTGAGTACCAATAAAGTGGACTGTGGACCTTAGTGATACATATTGGCAATGAATGGAGTATGATATCCAGGTCATCACACATACAATCCTATGACAACCACATACAGCAGAAATCCAACCCACAGTATCATTAGGGAAAGAGGAAAACAAATTATTTTTGAGTGTGCTTTGCAGGAGACTTCTGGAAATGCTTCTGCACGACCCCTGCTACATGCAGATACATTGCATTCACAAGCAAATGCTCTGTGTTGTCAACAGGCCACACTATAGTCAACTCCTATGTCTATAGATATAAAAATATATATTCAAATAGTTTATTTTATATCTATATGTATGTAGATATCTAAGTATTCAAATATATGCCTGTATCAAATGTATGCCTGTATCTATAAAATGCAATAAATATGAAAGATAGAAGAATTGTTTACTCACTAAGAGCCAATTCAACCAGCAAAGCTAAACTTCTTTAAAAAAATAATTTATTTTATCACAGCACACAAATTTCATCTTAAAGATTTACAGTTTTTTTTCCTAAAAGTTTTATTTGAATGGTCTAAGTTCCATTTCCATGGAAAGGACAGTTTATTCCATTCAAGGACATTACTCACTGTGAAGAGAGCATTTAGGCACACAATATAGTAACTTAGTAGCCTTTAAAAAGAACACAGAGAGCAAGGCTGTATAAATGCTACCCTTCCAGTTTTGATGAATATGCTTTTCATAACAAACAACCTAGTCGTGATGTAAAAAGAAAAAAATTTAGTGGTAAAACCTTTTTTTTTAAAGAGAGATGTGGCTTATAGTCTTGTTTGCTTCCATTTCTGCATAAAAAGTCTTCAGAAAGGAGTGAAACATAGGGTTCAGGGACCATGCTGGCTTGTCCATAAGTCCTGGGGCTGCCGCTCTAACCTCTGCCCTGCTAGAGACTTCCTCCCTCCCTCCCTCCCGGGTTCAGTGATCTCACCACCTGGCTCAGATCGTTCTGAAACCAGCCTTCTATCCTCTGTCACTTTTCAGCAGCTGATATCTAGCAGATGTGCTACACAAAGGAAATTAAGGTCGCCAGCAGTAAGGATTCCAAAATGAAACCTTTCTAATCCCTGGACGAACAATGCTCAGACATTCCTGGGTTGTTTCTTGGATTTAACTTCTCTATCATTGACCTTCAAGTCTCACTTTTTCACTCAGGCAGTTTTAATGCAATTTTTTTCTGGTCAACTTAGTATTCTCCACAAGTCTTCTAAGATGAGACTTCAAATATATGTATACACAATCCAAATACTAGATTCAGCTTGATCACTTCAGTACACTCCTTGCTTCCATTTTAAGACTGTGGCTAAGAATTCATTAAACGTACGCATGGGACATTCCTAATGCTGATGCATGTTCCTCTGTATTATTCGTCTTATCCTACTTTCTGGCAATCTTCGCGGCCAAAGTGTTATAGATACTGTAATGGCGGAATTCTGATGCTCTCATTCTAGGCACCTGAATTACAAGCCACTATGTCACAACAAGGCTGCTTTTGCCTGTACTTTCTCTTGCCAGGGTTATACTTTTCTCCTCTGAGCAGTCTCAGGTATCCTGGGCCCGAGAAAACTTTAACTAAAAGCTCCTTGTCCCTCCCACTAGTTAGACTCTCTTAAGAATGAGCTTCCACTGGCTGGTGAGTCCATGAGCAAGCCCATAGCCCTCATGACCCACCAGCACCTTCTCCCTCACTGAAACCCTCTACACTGTTGGTCATCACTCATCAAATTTAAAATACACATTGTGTATTTTCATTTATTTTGATTTTATTAATCCCTTTTCCTTCTTTGAATACAGGAGATATGCCTGGCCTACCTTCACCCCTCCTGATTGTCCAATTCAGGGATAATCCTTGGAAGTTTTTCATGTACCCGATAAGCATAGTTCACTTCCGAGTCACTGACTGGACTTTTAACTGCTTCCTAATAATGCACTGTGTGAATTAAGACATTGTGCTTAAGCTTTAGTCAAGACTGGAGTACCTTTCATTTAATGTGATCCTGGACAGAATGTATTAGAGCAAGTTAAAAAGCTATAGCAAACAAAATCAGAATCGAGTGGCACGAAACAATGAGGTGTTTATTGCTCATATAATAGTCTCCCGCAGGCATTTGGCAGGCAGCTTTCTTTGCAGCTACTCAAGGACTTGGTCTCCTCTCAATCCATTGCCTCCTCATTGCCTAGGGCACTGAGGTCCATTGCTGATTGCAGACATCCGGCAGACAGAGAGGGGGGACAGTGTCCAAGAGGTTGTTATGGGCCAGGGCACTTCTTCCTCCACAGAATTGGCTGAACCCAGTCACGGGCAATACCTTGTTACACTATACTCTTGTAGTGCACCCGGGAAAAGTAGGAAATGGGTTTTTAAATTTTTTAATGTTTATTTACTTTTGAGAGGCAGAGACAGAGCATGAGTTATGGGGGAAAGGGCAGAGAGAGAGGGAAACAGAATCTGAAGCATGCTCCAGGCTCTGAGCTGTCAGCACAGAGCCTGACATGGGGCTCGAAACCATGAGACATGAGACCATGACCTTAGCTGAAGTCAGACACTTAATTGACTGAACCACCCAGGGACCCCAGGAATGCATTTTAATGATACATCACTGTCCCCATCACAAAGTGACCACCATAGTCAGAACCGTGAGATCCCTCCTGTGTCACTGGCAACCCCTGGAAGTCAGGAAGGCAGACAGAAGCTTACCTTTCACACATCAGAGGTGTAAACATTAAGATCTAAATTTAAGGAACAGAAAAGTTAAAGACAGAAGGTTGGTGATTATTATTGTCACAGGTGGTAAGAAAAATTAAATTCATTCCTTGTGATGAATAGTCTCAGGGTGTAGAAAGGGCACTGTGCATTTCACCTTTATCATTCCACATGAAAAAAAAAAAAGAAATTGATCACTCTGCCTTCCATTAATTTTTCAGTAGTAGGATTGGGAATAAGGTCATCAAATTTCCTTGTATGTTTGAGAACATCCCAATTCAACACTACAAGCATCCTAGAGTTTCCCCCAGCATCACAAGCTACCTCTAGAATAAAGATCTCAAGTTCCTAGAAAACACTGCCCTTCTTATTGATTAATAATTTTAAAGTCTCTTCATTCAAAGTATTAATTTTCCATTAACAGGAATTACAAATTTGTCCTTTTGCATTGTTATCTATATTGGCTCAATTTTATTTTATTATTTGGCTGTCTTGCATAATTCTCTTTTAGAGAATACTAAAAAAGAAAATTTAATATAGTACACTAACTTTGTCTTTAAAAAGTATTTTTAGCTATATTGTATTATTGACCCTTTTCTAAAAATGTTCTAAGGTTATTGTTATTGTTTCTAGCTTTTACTTATTTATTTATTTTTAAATATTTATTTATTTATTTTGAGAGAGAGAGAGAGAGTGTGTGTGTGTGTGTGAGAGAGAGAATCCCAAGAAGGCTCCATGCTGTCAGTGCAGAGCCTGATGCAGGACTTGAACTCATAAACTGTGAGATCATGACCAGAGCCACAATCAAGAGTCAGACTCTTAACTCACTAAGCCACTCAGATACTCCTGTTTCTAGCTTTTAGATGATACAACTGAGGTTTCAAGAATTACCTGGACTTCTCTAAAGTCTCACAGTCACTCAGAATACACCTTTCAGGTTTAGAACTCAAACCTAGGGGTCATAATTAGCCTTTCTGGCTTTAAATCCTGTTTAAAAGATATTTTATTAACAGTTATTAGAAGCCATTAAACCTATTCAAAAAAGTATTATTAATATAGAAAGGGCATTGTGAATTCAGACATAAATAGATGTCTCTTGGGCACCTGGGTGGCTCAGGTGGTTAATCATCTGACTCTTGATTTTGGCTCAGGACATGATCTCACAGTTCCTGGGATGGAGCCCCATGTTGGGCTCTGCACTGACAGCATGGAGCCTGCTTGGGATTCTCTCTCTCTCTCTCTCTCTCTTTCTCAAAATAATCTTAAAAAAAGATTTCAATCACTTCATTTAGATGATAGTAAAGAGATCCACTCTTTCACTCTCTGAAAAAATAAAAAGACAAAATATATAATTGTGGGAGCACTCATGTATTGAGACTTAGTAAAATATCCTAATTGAACGAAGGTATGTTGAAAGTGGTAGATAAATATGAATAATTCAATTGATAAAATGACTTTTCTGTTATATCAAAATTTTAGTGAAACATACACATACATGTTAGTGTGTTTTCTAATAGTAATCATTATAAATAGCTACAAGTAAAAATTATTGCTATCATTCATTAAACAGGTACTGTATATGCACCAAATGTCCATGGTCCATACTATTTTCTTTAATTTATAGAAAAGTAAACTGAGAATTAAAGAGGTTCATGAACTTGACCTTATACCCAACAGATAAAAACCCAGATCTGATTCCAAAGCCAAAACTCCAATATTTTATAAGCAATGTCAATGTAGCAATAATATCCAATTCTACACATAATCTACAAAGGGCAGAACAATCATTTCAATTTCTGTCAATATTTGATCTTTTAAAAATATAAGACACTAAATATAAAATAGTAGATAGAATAGTTTTTACATGATAACATGATCAAGAATAGAATCCTGCAGGGATATATCATAGTGGGAGGTGCCAAAGCTGACCCACTCTGCTGGAGAGGAGAGACTTAGCATCAGATTCTTAAGAGAGGGACACAGCTGCCATCATGATGGACTTCCCATATTTATTTACAAGAGGAATAAAAGCAGGTAAAGCATAGAGACAGGAGGTAGGATTATGCCATATTTTGGTGTCTTTGAGAGTGGTCAGCCATAGAGAACTCTATGCTATTTCTGAGATCCCAGTCTCAGGTCTGAGGTGAAGGAGTGAGACTCCACACTCTAGCAGATGTAGCAGAACCCACTGGCAAAACTCAAGGGGACTTTCGGTCCTGGAGGAATTAGATGCTGACACCAAGAAGAGTAGTCCATTGAGGAAGGACTCAAGACTGAAGTAGCTGCCAGAATTGGGTGGATGGTTGGGGAGTGATCAGGGCAAAGGACAATTTCCTTCTGCATACTACAGGTGTTGAATTAGAGAGATTGAAGTATTTTCTGATGAGATTAGGCTCACCTCCAGATCTGGGAATGGGCCCATGTGCTCACAGGATTTGAATGGATAAAAAAATAAAAAAGGGAAAGGGTCAGGAAATGGAGGAGATCTTGACCTGTGTAATACTAAGTATGTCAAGATTTTTTTTTCAAGCATTTATTTAAATTCAGCTAGTTAACATACAATGTAATTTTAGTTTCAGGTACAGAATTTAGTGACTCAACATTTATTTCCATACAATGCCCATGCTCATCACAAGTGCACTCCTTAATCCTCATCACCTTTTTCACCCATACTCCCATCTACTTCCCCTTTATAACCCTCAGTTTGTTCTCTATAGTTAAGAGTCTGTTTCTTGGTTTGCCTCTCCTTCTCCCTCCTGCATCATTTGTTTCATTTCTTAAATTCAACATATGAGTGAAATGTCAAGGGTTATTTTTGAAATCAGGTTGATCAGAAACTTGTAATGGGTAAACATGACATAATACTTAAAATATTACTGAGTGTGAATACACAAGAAAATCTTGATTGCATGAATCAAACCTAATATTTTAAAGCAAAAATGGTCATAAGCACTGTTTTAAAATAAGCCACATAATTCTTCCTGTTTCCAAGTGAAAAAAAGAGAAAACAGGGGATGCCACATCCAGAAGAAATGTGCAAAATCTATCCTCCATAACTATGGAGAACACGGGAACAACTTGTTTAAAATGGGTGTTTTAAAATTTTATTATTATTTAGGTATGGTAAGGCCAACACATGAAGATACAAATGTCATTGAAATGATAGTTGGTTATAGTCACAGATCCCAAGAAGAAGGGCATGTGGTCCATGGAGAGGGGCATACAGGGAAGGATCAGGTGTGGTCAGGAAGCAGAAGTGAGGGAAAACTATGGGCAAGAAACTTTATTGTGGTTTTTGTAAGAAGGAATGATAAAGCCAGGGTAATTAGGTTTAGAATTGCCTAGTTTGAATAATGTCACTCTACTGTCCCTCTGGTCTGCTATCTGGCCCTAGAGAAGTTAGGGAAAGGGGATAGTAGTTCAAGCATAAAAAATTGATAAAGAAGTTCGTTCATGGTATGGGCTCTGGACTGCCTGATTTGCATATGAAAAGCACTAGGAAATGGTTAGTATTGGGAGGGGCAGCCCCTCCAAGGGCAGCAAAGCCCCAAGATCAAAAGCATCAAAAATACAGAATGAAAAGACATGATGAAGGCAATCACTCAGGGATCCTGTTGGCCTACATTGTTCTAAAATTGCTTCTGAGCCAGGAAATCTATCTACATCACCATGTTGTGTAGAGATTTAGGGTCTGTTCCCATTTCTTCCTCCATAGGTGAACAATTTTTCACCTTGTAGCTCTCTCCTCTGGCATTGAGTGGGACCCAGTTCTACCATTTCTTGCATCCCACTCTTGAAACAGGTAAACAGACAGATTTTCTAAAATACTGAAGCAAATAAATAAGGGCAAGTTACAAGTTCCTTAGAAATCTTAAAAACATTTTTTCTAATCATTTTTGCTGGACTTCATTGGGTTGAGGCTAGAGATAAACCTCATCTTTCTCAACACATTTGCCTGATCCCCCTCTTCATGTTTCTTCTGTATATTAGCCTTGTTAAGATCACGTTGCTTCCATGTTATCTGAGGATGACTCCTCCAGATTATTCTCCCAGATTATATTTCCACCCTCTTTACGAAGTGAGATTAAGGTAAACTGTCAATACTAGGGAATAAATTGCCTTCATATATGACTCAAAGATGTTCTTTATGGCCCAGAAGTATTAGTAAATTCACCTTCTACATCAATATCTTACATGTTATAGGAAAATTCTTAGAACTTGAGGATCCATGCTTTGTCTTTCAATGCAGATTCATATTGTTTATTTCCACAGTTAACCTCAGGAGACTCTGGATATGAACTATTTCTGGCAAGAGCTGTGGCTCCATTGAAAGCTTCAAAAGGACCATCCTGGAATGATTCTACAAGCTGTAGGTAAGGGCTAGAGATGCTTCTGAGAGACACTGAAACAACAACTTCCCTCCTGGTAGGGAAGGAAGAAAGCATTCTAGTAGCTGTGAACACATGAATTTGATTTCTAGGGTGTTTCTGATATGTAATGGAAGTCAACCAGCTGCCCAATAGGCTGGGAGTTCTAAGCCTTGAGGAATAATCAAAAGACATTGTCTGAAAGCCTAAGTTCAATGAGCCATTAATTAAGCAGACATTAATTGAATATTTCTTCTTCATCTTTATATCCCCAGTACTTAGATGATGGCTCATGCATCCTGACATAGCCTGGTTGAATTAAAATGCATTGGATTAGCAGAGCCAAGTGTTAAGCAAATTGAAGTATTTCAAAAACATTGAATCTGACTCCTAGGCAGGCTCATATTTATAGATCCTGCTCCAAAATATCAGTGACATGAGAAAAAAAAAAGAATCTGTGACTGAAGATAGGTATAGAATGACCTGAAGAAATTATTCAACAGACTATTTCCCCTAAAGGGGGCAAGGCCATTGCTAGAGACAGGACTGTTGTCCCCACAGAATTCATCTTCTTGAAGTTTTCTTGATAAAGAATTCCAAAATATAGCACTTGCATAATTAATAGACGCCTAAGAACCAGTATTTGAGCCATCAAAAGGTTGATTCTTTCAGGTAAACTATATCATTCTCCTATATTGGGGACCCATGAATATTCTTCCATTCTACTGTGTCATTTGCTATTTAGATGTTTGAAAGGGAAGAAGGGAAAGTAGTACTGAGAAGGGGGTTGGTAACAAATAATACAGTAAATAATGATTTTTTGGCCCTAACTCAGATTCTATAGTTTCTAAGAAACTTTTCATTACTCTACTTCTTAGAGAATTTTTTATGCTCTGAAATACAAGAGAATATTTTCTTCTTAGCACTTTGTTTTACACATAAAAATCACTTATTTTTTGGTTATCTGGATCAAGGACAGGGTTCTATGCTGCTTGGCACAGGGTTCCCTCCCATCTCCCATAAACACACATGCAATCTCGCCATCACAAAACATTTGGGTGCATTGCTATTGTCTCTTCTCTCCCCCGCCCCCCAACACACACACCTCACGTTCCTCACACCCCTCCCTCAACCCCACTCAATCACCTAGGGGAGAAGCCAATGCTGACTGACTGGTAGTTGACTAGAGTTGCTATGGAATATACTATTTTACTGTCGCATTTTGTTGCAGAATTAATAATTCAGCTAACTCAAAGTATTATTCTCGTATAAAGAACAATTAAGGAATCACATCCTATACTGTCTTGCTGGAATCATCTCTATCTTATTCCTATTTTCTATTCTCTTGAAAGAAAAAAAATTGCCACACTTGTATAGAAATAGCATCTTTCAAGGTTATATCATTGTCTGCCTTGGTTTTTATTTTAAGATTGGAGCCCAAACTGCTATCATTAATTATAATCCCGACTTTTATTGAAGGATAAAAAACCTAAAATGGAGTAATTAATTCAAGTCGCAAGGCTATAAGTTTCAAGGATAGCAAGATAATCCCACATACAAACACAAACCAAGGTGGGATTCTGGTGTGAGGTGATGGTAGGCAGTCAGGGATCAGTACATGTGAGCATGTATGTGGGGGACAGAGTAGAGCTAGTGTGTGTGTGTGTGTGTGTGTGTGTGTGTTGAGGGAGTAGAGACTAGGTAAGAAAATAGCCTACTCGTTAGGCACATGGACTCTGGAACCAGCCTGACTAGGTTTAAATCACAGCTTTGTCATTTACTATGTGACTTTGGGCTAAACAAAGACAACATAGTAATTGCCTCCTAAAGCTGGTGTCAGGATTACATGAGTTAGTACATGAAAAGCACTTAAAATAGTGCCTGACAAATGGTGAGCAGTCAATAAATGTCAACCACTGTTACAAGCACACCAGTCAGAAGAATGCTATGCGTCAAATACAAGTTTCATTTTTTCCAAAGGCAAGCCACATTCACCCACAGTTTGGAGTATGAATTATAGAGGATGAAGAAATTGAGATTAATATTAGGAGTTACTAAAATAAGAATTCCTTTAAACTATTGGAAAGGGCTGGCAATGTGTAGGCAGGTATTTCACGTGGGCCAGAAAATTGCCCAGCTTCTTCCAACCTCCACGTATTTGAGCGTGCACATCACTGGATGGCAGTGTAAAATTCCTAATAACCTCTCAATAATTTAATCCTATCAAGCATTCAAATACTTCAAGAAGAAAAAATATCCAAAGAATCACATGAAAATGCTTAAAAATTGGTATCATTAATTCTTATCACTCAGTGATTTATGAAAAATCCATTTAGAGAGGAAGAAGTAGTGGCTATTTAAAGTTATGCAATGCATACAACAAAATATATTCAAAAATTTTAAATGTATTAGAAAAAATGAAATAGAAAATGGGAATGTGATTATGAAAAATAATTTGTTTACTATTTTAATTTAGTCTGTGGTTAACTATATTTACATGATAAAATTTCACCAGCATTATATGACTTATGAATTCAAGATATCTTTTTAGTGACAGTGCTTGAAATGTGTGGGTGGGGCAGTGTTGATGAATGGACTCTGTAAGAAGAATAATGACAAGCCTCACACTCTTTTCCTAAGAAATATTTCAAATTTATCATATAAAGGAGGCCTTTGCCCACATGACAACAATCCAGGAGGAAGAATAAAGGATTTACTCTCAACAATAAACAGAATTAAAATAGAATTAGAAAACATTCAGGCTTTGGAGAGTATATAATATGTAATCAAATTCATAGTGACCAAATATTGAGAAAAAAATGACTTCCAAGGTTTTACTAGGATATTTCTATATTAAAATATAGCCACATCACTCAAGTCATTTTGCATCATATGCCCAGTTGTATGGCCCTAGACTCAGATAGTAAATAATCATTTCTATCATGGTAAACGCCCTTACAGGAAGGCCAGAGAATGTTTGAGAAACTTGAGATGTCCACAAAGCCTATTGTGGCTGCCATCAATGGATCCTGCTTAGGAGGAGGGCTTGAGCTTGCCATTTCCTGCCAATACAGAATAGCCACAAAAGATAGAAAAACAGTATTAGGTGTCCCTGAAGTCTTGCTGGGGATCTTGCCAGGAGCTGGAGGCACACAAAGGCTGCCCAAAATGGTGGGTGTGCCTGCTGCTTTTGACATGATGTTGACTGGTAGAAACATTCGTGCAGACAGAGCAAAGAAAATGGGACTGGTCGACCAATTGGTGGAACCCCTGGGACCAGGATTAAAACCTTCAGAGGAATGGACAATTGAATATCTAGAAGAAGTTGCAGTTACTTTTGCCAAAGAACTATCTGATAAGAAAATCTCTGTAAAGAGAGACAAAGGATTAGTAGAAAAATTGATGTCATATGCCATGAGCATTCCATTTGTCAGGCAACAGATTTACAAAAAAGTGGAAGAAAAAGTACGAAAACAGACCAAAGGCCTTTATCCTGCACCTCTGAAAATAATCGATGTGGTAAAGACTGGAATTGAGCAAGGGAATGATGCTGGCTATCTCTGAATCTCAGAAATTTGGAGAGCTTATCATGACCAAAGAATCAAAGGCCTTGGTGGGACTTTATCATGGTCAGGTCCTGTGTAAGAAGAATAAATTTGGAACTCCGCAGAAGGATGTGAAGCACCTAGCCATTCTTGGTGCAGGGCTGATGGGGGCTGGCATTGCCCAGGTCTCTGTGGATAAGGGCCTGAAGACCATCCTTAAAGATGCTACCCTAGCCGGGGTGGGCCGAGGACAGCAACAGGTGTTCAAAGGATTGAATGATAAAGTGAAGAAGAAAGCTCTAACATCATTTGAAAGGGACTCCATTTTCAGCAACTTGACCGGGCAGCTTGATTACCAGGGTTTTGAAAAGGCCGACATGGTGATTGAAGCTGTTTTTGAGGATCTTAATCTTAAGCACAGAGTGTTAAAGGAAGTAGAGAGAAGTAGAGAGTATGGATCTCATTTGCCTGCTGCTGGTCAGTTCTCCTGTCACTTTGCCCCAACCTGGACAGCATGGTTACAGCAGGGGTGGGAACTGCCACTTCCCATCTGTACCACCACCAGACATGTGCTCGGCAGTGGGGGAAATGCAGCATCGTATCAGATGATATAGCACGCACATTTCATGCTTTAATTGCCAAATTCAGGTGAAAAGAGAGAAAAGGATTGCCTGCTTGGGCTTTCTAGTTACTTTCTTCTCTGAGTTTTCAGTTGCTCCTGGGAAAAAAAATAGAGCTGTGGAAGATATAAGAAATTATTACAACCAGTCCTTTTATCCTGATGGATATCCCAGCACTGTTTTTCTCCTTTTGTTCTCAACCAAAAAAGAGTTGATAGTGGGATATCCCTCAGTTAGGATTTGTTTGATGTTTTTCTCTTGATTAGACTGGGCCCTGAGTTTTGGGAAAAAGACCACAGAAGCAAAGAGCCCTAGTCATCACATCATATCAGATGCACAAACCATCAACATTTATTCTGTTGAAGTTCACTTTGACCACCTGGCTCAGGGTGTTTGTCAGGTTTCTCCACTGTAAAGTTACTCTCCCCACTCCTTTCCATACAGTACTCTCTGAAAGAAAATCACAATGCACAACCCACAGTTAAAAAGTGGAGAGTTATGCACCATTTCCTTGGAGGTGGATAATCTACATAAATTAATTAAAATTCTTCTGCATGGGAGATTTGTCTATTCTTCCCCCATTTTATGCATGTATGTATGTATGTATGTATGTATTCATTCGACCAGTCATTCATTTATATCAACATGGACTCATGGATACCTATTTTATATTTGGGATTATAAACCAAGATTATTTAATTGCTCAAATTTTTCCTGCTCCAGTCATTGGGAGCTCTTTCAGTTAGCTGACCTTACTACTCAAGAAGCCAAAGTTATCAAAAAACAGGAAAGTCTGAGAAACTATCGCACCCTACAGAAGTCTAAGGAAACATGATGGCTAAATGTAATGTGATATCCTGAATAGAATCTTAAACCAGAAAAAAAAAGACATTATGTAAAAACTAAGAGATTTAAAAAAAATACAGCTAATGGAATCTTAACAAAGTGTAGCCATTGGTTAATAATAATCAATAATTGTTCATTAATTGTGACAAATGTAACATACTAATGTAAGATATTAATAAGAGAATAAACCATGTTGGGACACTGGATAGTTACATGCAAAAGAATGAAACTGGACACCTATCTCACATCATACACAAAAAATCAACTCAAAATGGATTAAAGACTTGCACAACTCTTAGAAGAAAACATAGCGGATAAGTTCCTTTGCAGTGGTTTTGAAAATCTTGAAAATGGTTTTGTGGATCTGACATCAAAAACAAAGGCAACAAAGCAATAAAAAGCAAACTAAAAGGCTCCTGTACAGCAAAGAAACCATCAACAAAATGAAAGGCAACCTATGAAATGGGAGAAAATATTTGCAAACCACATAGCCTATTAAGAATTTATATCCAAAATATATAAGGAATTCATACAACTCAATAGCAAAAAGAAAAATAACCCAATTTTAAAAACAAGCAAAGGACCCGAGTAGACATTTTTCCAAAGAAGATGAGCAATTGGCCAATAGGTGCATGAAA
The DNA here is from genome assembly GCA_028646485.1 of Cryptoprocta ferox. Taxonomy (NCBI): domain Eukaryota; kingdom Metazoa; phylum Chordata; class Mammalia; order Carnivora; family Eupleridae; genus Cryptoprocta; species Cryptoprocta ferox. The sequence continues at coordinate 74,858,941 of CM053559.1, forward strand.
AGGTGTTCCACATTGCTAACCATCTGGGAAACACAAATCAAAACCACAATGAGATATCACCTCACCCCCGTTACATTGTCCGTTATTAAAAAGACATAAAAGATGCTGGTGAGGATGTGGAGAAAAGGGAACACTGGTGTACTTTTTCTGTTGGTAAGAAGGTAAGCTGGCACAGCTGCTATATAAAACAGTACGGAGGCTCCACAAGAAACTAAAAACAGAACTGCCATATGAGGCAGCAATCCCATTTCTGGGTATACATCCAAAGGGAATGAAATCAGCAGTATCTCAAAGAGAAATCTGCACTTCCGTGTTCATTGCAACATTATTCACATTAGCCCAGGTATGGAAACAATCTGTTGATGGATGAGTGGATAAAGAAAATGTGGTATGCATGTACAATGAAATTTTATTCAGCCTTAAAAATGAAAGAAATCCTGTCATTTGGGACATTCGGAACCGGAAGGGACATAAGCAAAACAAAGAAAGACCGATATCACATGGTAGCATTTAAATGAGGAATCTAAAACAAACAAACAGAGTTGAACTCAGACACTGAGAATAGAAAAGTGGTTGCTAGGGGCCAGTGGGGAGGGGCAACTGGGAGAGGCTGGTTAAAGGGTACAAACTTTCAACTATAAGATTAATGAGGTCTGAGGATCTAATGTTTAACATGGTAACTGTAATTGATAACACTGTATTGGATAATTGAAATCTTTTAATAGAGTAGAACTAAAATATTCTCACCAAGGAAAATAAAAAAGGTAAATATGTGAGGTGATAGACGTGTTACTTAATTCGACAGGGGGGTCCTTTCACAGTGTATATGTGTAGCAAATCACCATGCCATATGCTTTAAATTTCTCACAATTTTATTAGTCAATTATACCTCAATAAAGCTGGGAAAGAGAAAGCAACAACAAGCATTTCTACTCAGAACATGTTGTGCATTGGAGCAAATGATACTTAAAAATGAACTTTCTGCCTTTCCCTTAATTTTTCTTTCTCTTTTCAATGTTTAATATACTGTTTTCCTTTTCATCTCTGTCCCTTTCATCCTCTTCCCACCCTTATTTTTTTCTCTTTTTCTTCTTCTTCTTTTTTTTTTACACTGTCCACTATCTGTCTCCCCTTTCATGTAGAAGTTAAGGAATTTCCCTCTTTCTGCATCTGCATGGATTATCTCAGAAAACAATCACTTCACTCCAGGACTACTATTCTATACCTAGGAAATCTTGAGGGTTTATGAGTGTAAATTCATAACTGGACAGATAACTGGAATAACTGGAAAGAGTCAGTAACTTCCTGCCCTTTCTTCCTCCTTCTTTATTGCTGTCTTCTCACTACTGTACATTTTATAAACAGAATAGTATCAAAATCATTAAAAACTTCCTTAAAAAGAGAAGACAAACAGCAGCCAGGACCTTCTGTTTCATAACAGCAGTTATTATTTCCACTTCCAAGCACAGTGACTATTGTTCATTCTGACTTCCATTAAGCTGTCGAATAGTTCCATTTTCAATGGAATTATTTATTTATTTTTATTTGTTTGTTTATTTTTATTTCTTGACTCAAAATGGGACTATCCCACATGACATTTGACAATAAACTCCCAGTTTTCATTGAGATTATGCCAAATGACAAAATGTAGGATCTTCTTTTCTCTCTCTACTCTGAATGAAAAAGAAACACTTTTTTTAATTTTTATTTTTAAAATTTTAAAATGCTTTTAAATTTATTTTTGAGAGAAAGAGACAGAGTGCAAGCAGGAGAGGGGCAGAGACAGAGAAGGAGACACAGAATCCGAAGCAGCCTCTAGGCTCCGAGCTGTCAGCACAGAGCCTGACATGGGGCTTGAACCCATGAACCATGAGATCATGACCCGAGTTGAAGTCGGATACTTAACCGACTGAGCCACCTGGGCGCGCCAAAGAAACACTTTTTTAAAAAAGTAAAATTGTTTTAAAACTATAAGTGACAAGAATAAAATAACGGCCTAAATAAAAGGCATAATGGAAGCACTTCAAAAACCAAGTTTCAAATTCAGATTTTGCCACAGTTTTCTCAGATTGTATAGCAATCAGCACAGTGGTCATAAGAACCAGGCTATGGGAGGTTCTATAGAGTGGTTGTGATTCCTAGTGGTTGTTTAATAAAATTACAATGTTATTTTATGTATGCTGAGAAAGTTATATACTAAATGAAACAAGTTTCCGGGCACCTGGGTGGCTCAGTCGGTTAAGTGTCTGACTCTTGGTTTCAGCTCAGGTCATGATCTCACCGTTTCGTGAGTTCAAGCCTTGCATCAGGCTCTGTGCTGACAGTGTGAAGCCTGCTGGAGATTCTTTCTCTCTCCCTCTCTCTCTGCACCTCCCCTGCTCACACTGTCTCTGTCTCTATCAAAAATAAATAAATAAACTTTAAATAATAAAAAAAAAAAGCTAAATGAAGCAAGTGTCTTGTAATATTAAAAAAAATAGGAGACCCTGGATATGGGACATGGGAAACTCTCGGTACTATATTTGCACGATACAATTTTTGCAACTTTCTTGGTAAATCTAAATCTATAGTAAGATAAGAAGTTAAAAAGAAACTGCAATGCTTTTAGTGTCTGTCCAGCAGAATTTTAAAGAAGTCAAAAATCTGATGTGAGCAACATTCATACCTCGGCCACAAAGACATCAAGAGCAGCTTAGTTCTCACCATAAGCTGAAATATTCAAGATCGCCTCTTCTAAATGGATTTTCAAGTCTCTCCAAGGAACTCCTCATGCTTATTACAAAGTTAACTCAGTAATAGTGATCTGAAACTTCTCATCTATAGACAGGCAACTGACAAGTTAAATTAGGGCCACTGCATATGATTAAACTCTCCCAGAAGACCTAGTGCTTACTTACTGGGTAGGGCTGCTCCTTTAGGTGGGAGAGTCGAGGGTGGTGTCACCTTGCAGATCTCTAGTCACCTGTGCTCAAGTCTGAAGGTGGCTTCATGTCTATTCACAAATTCACCTTGATAGCCACTTAAATATTTTCTGGGCGAACCCCAGTCTGTAGACAGCGAGCATTATCTCTCTACTTTAGGAAGTGATGACTCTGCAACGCCAGCCCCAAATTACACTGACCTTTTTGATAGCCATGTCACATCCTATAGTGATAGTCAATTAGACTGCCCAGCTGACCCATAGGTTTTTTTAAGCACTGGAGATTAACAAGATTTTTTCCCCGTCTCACTAAATGTATTTCTGATTTATGTCTCTATGCATTGATCTCTATTTCTTGGCCCGTTTATTTCTGGATTTGCAGATTTTCCCTTTTAACATTCATTTTTTTCTTTCATGTAATTCTTAATTTGTTTTAGGAAGAAAGAAATAATTTCCTGCATTTAAGATTCTGAAGACCCCAAATAGCTCTGACATTTGCTGTTTTATGAATGATTGGCAATCAAAGTCATACTTAAGATGTGATGAAAAGAGTGTCCCTGTGATTTGAGATTTAGGGCCAGCTCTGGTATAATTATGATAATGATGAAGTCATTGCTTCTTTCTTTTTTTTTTTTTTTTTTTTTTTTTTTGTATTTTCAGGAGGAGGCAGGATTCTGTACTTCATTCAGAAAGTCAGGGTAGATTTGCCAGCAGAAAAACCTCTGAAAAAGGAAGGACTTTTTCCTCCTGGGGAGAGCCTTCCTGGGTGGAGATTTCATGTCAAGGATACTGCAGCAGCAGCGACAGACTTGAATCATCCACTTCCATGTTCCTGTGACCTACCGGGAAAACGCTGAGAGCCATTTCTTCAGAAAAAGCTGTGCTCACATTCTAAAGCTGACATGCTCATTTGCTTTCGTGTTTAATTTGTCTTCATTATTACAATCAGCACCGCCATGAAAAAAGCAGGCATTTGTTACCAATGGCTCAGGATCTCTTTCTTCTGAGCAGCTTCCAAAGATAATTGCATATACCTCAGCAGATACGCTTACAGTCAATACTGCTCAAGGTATAAAATAAGATGGATACATCCAAGTAAAGTTCCTGGACGGTAAGAAGTGTCTTACTCATCTATTTTCCAATGTACTCAGCGAAGTGCCCTGTTGTAGGTGCTTAAGAAATATTTGTTGCATTGAGTCAAATTATAGTGAGAAGAGGCATAAGCAGGCAAAGTAAGTATCATGCCAAATCCCTTAATTCCCTAAATCCACATACTGCCAACAACAAACTGTAAATTAGAACTGCCACAGATAGGTTTGAACTTCTGTTTAAATTCCTCACTAAGTTAGTGCTTCTAAATTTAACACTCTAGTCACATTCCTGGCAGGAGGACAAGCACCGGGATGGAAAATTAGAGAAGTCTAGTCTAGTGCTCATCTTGGCATTACCTTTTGGCTGCAGAAGCCCCAGGGCAAGATGCATTATGCTTCTCAGCCTCATTTCCCTTACTTGGCTGTTAAGGGGGAAAAGAGGAGCAAAAGCCAACATTTTTAAAACACTTTAATCACTTAGAAGAAAATAGAAATTTTACGGATACCCATTAACTCTTTGGTGACTTTCTGTCATTAGCACCATGCTAATAAATGACCAAAGGGCAGTTTTCAAAAGCAACATAGCAGGTATGTATCCTAAAGAGTTGCAGTCTGATCCTTGGATCAGAGAGGATGTATGCTAACTGCCCATCATTTAAATAGCAGAGTCTGCACCAGGATCATATGAAAACAACACGAGGGGCTCACTCTGGTTGGCCTGGACCACAAATTAGCTGGTTACTAGATGACTTCCCTTTTCCTAGACAGAAGGGTAGCACCCAATGGAATTGAAAGTGTCCTCCCAAGCAGGGTCCTGCAACCCAAGCATGAGCACCAAAGCTTCCCAGCTGCCCAAGGTATCAGGCAGTTGGTAATCCCAGAACATACCTATAGTATCTGACACTCAAAATCCAGATTTCCTGGGGCCAAACAGCCTATGTATCCCATCATTAATGAAGTCATTTACTTATATGTAGGAAAAGAGACATCTGCAGGTTCCTCTCTTGGAATAAAATCCACACTAGGTGACACAGACTATGACCTCACAAGCCACTTTATAGAGAGATAGGGAGATACACTGGAGGACTCCCCGTATTACTGTGTTTTTGATGTTTGCCTTGTGAATGTGTCCTTTCCTCTATAATTCTTATTCTTTATTTTTTAAGATTTATTTTATTTTTGAGAGAAAGAGACAGAGTGGGAGATGGGCAGAGAGAGAGGGAGACAGAATTGGAAGCAGGCTCCAGGTTCTGAGCTGTCAGCATAGAGCCTGACACGGAGCCCGAACTCATGAGTGGTGAGATCAGGACCTGAGTGGAAGTCAGACGCCTAACCTACTGGGCCACCCACGCACCCCTCCTATTCTTTAATACATACCCTGTGGTATTTTAAAAATCACCCAACCCCTTACCCGACCAGTAGAAATCTTTCAGGGCCCACCTGAACTAACAATATTGTAGAGAGAAGAGTATAGACATTAGGCTTAAAATCTGTAGCTTACCAATAAAAGTCCATTGATGAGTTATTTAAGTTCTGTGAGTCTCAGTTTCTACTACTCTAAAATGAGATCAATAACTGCCTCGATTTGTTCTGGATATTAAATAAAATGATATGACAGGCTCTAGCACGAAGCACGAACTCAATATTTGAGTTATTTTCCAATGTCTCCCATCATCTCCTACTACACTGACCTTTTAGTTCTAAAATTGCAGAAGAAATCATGGAAACAAGGGAGAAAGCACTGAGAAAGTTCCATCAGATCAAGAACTAACAGTGGGGAGGAGCAGGCATGGAAGAAAAGTAGGAAGGATGGCTTTAGAACAAGGGTGAGAGATTTCTGGGAAACATTTTCTCTTCCCACTTCAGGTGTGGTTGGATATCACCATCTCTTCTAGGCCTAAACAAAGGCAGTTGTAGATAATTTTTCTACCGTCCTTTATTTATCCTTAAATAAAGATAGATATTGATGATTTCTTTACATCCTTTGGTGCCTGGGAGGTCTGCCTGGTAATCAAGGTGCACACTAACAGGTGCCAAAGGACAGAGTAGCATTTCACAACAGCACCATCTTTGCTTTTGCAAAGTATAACTACTACGACTTATAAACTTCCCTGCAAACTATCTCAAGTGGTAGTAGTTCCTAAGACAAAGGCTATGCTGTCCAGAGGCTGCCATGATGTGTTTTCATTTATGACCGCATGATTTATATCAGGCAATGGTGGAGCGGCATTGTAATCACTCTGGCATTCAGCTTACATAGACTCATAACTCTTTAAATGGGTACAGTAGCTTTCAGGCTGTCAGAACAAAGGAGGAATCATTTATAATATCAGCATCTTAACAGGATAAGGAAATAAATGGAGTTCTAGGCATACCAGAATGAGACAATTAACTCACCATTAATATGAACTGCAATATTTTTGAGGCATGAAGAAAAGACATGTTCAGTCTTTCTGTTCTTTTTTTAGTCAGTCTGACCTCTTGACTCAAAATACTCATTTGTAAATGACATGCTCAGATCAGACCAAATATGAGTTCAAAGGCAAGAAGCTGTCATTATTGGGTATTTATCCTCAAAGTTGCACTGATTTTGCCATTTTTAAGTTATATTAACTCTTCACCTGTACACCCCAGCCCATAAAGAATCAACTCCTGTTTAAGTTTTTCTCTCATAGGGGATTTAAAAAAATTTAAATGTTTATTTTTGAGAAAGACAGAGCACAAGCAGGGGAGGTACAGAGAGAGAGGGAGACACAGAATCTGAAGCAGGCTCCAGGCTCTGAGCTGTCAGCACAGAGCCTGATGTGGGGCTCAAATTCATGAAAAGCCAGATCATGACCTGAGCCAAAGTTGGATGCCTAATTGACTGAGCCACTCAGGCGCCCCTAAAGGAATATTTTTATTTTTTATTTTAGAGAGAGCAAGAGAGCATGATCAGGGGAAGGGGACACACACAGAGAGAGAGAACATTTTAAGTGGGTTCCACAATCAGTGCTGAGTCTAATGTGGGGCTCGATCCCATGACCTTGGGATCATGACTTGACTGAAACCAAGAGTCAGATGCTCAACTGACTGAGCTGCCCAGGCACACCTCCCAGGGGATTTTTATGATGACTCTATGGTAAATCTAAAAAAAAAAAAAAAACAAATCTTCCAAAAGAGGAAAGACCAAGTCATTGCTTAACAAAGTTGGAAAAAATTGAACTACCTTTTCCTTCTTGGCCCAGTCTCAGATGAAAGAAGGTGACATAAGAAAACTTTATCTTGAATATATATATAGATTTTATAGTTTATAAACCATCTTCACATATTGCAACTGGAGTTGCAGGTACAAGAGGTGAATGTGCATATAAGGGAGATGCTTGTCATTCACTGACTATATCAAGGTACGCGAAATGTCCATCTAAGTCACTACAGCAATGTGGGAAAGGCCCTGGATGTAGAATCAGAAGTCAGGTATATAAGCCTCATCTTTGCTATTTACCAGCTGTAGTTTACCATGAGGACAATCATCCAATCTCTCTGGAGCTATTTTCTCTTTTCTAAAATGGAATTATTTGACCTTGATGCTTGCTAGGATCCTATTCAGTTCTAACAGTCTATAATTATGTATTCTTTTTTACTCACCTTTTTTTTTTTTTTAATTTTTAAACCAGGCATTGAGGCAGTCATACAGCAGAAATAATTTGGGATGCAGGCTGAAGAGCAAAGTGAGATGCTATGGGAGAGATTCCAACCAAGAGAAGCACCATGAGGATTCAGAGTTGAAAAAGCCCAGGCAGAGCTCCCAGACACTGGAGACTCTCAGGGAGCAGATCCTGCTACGAACAGAAGAACCGCTTGCACTACTATGTAAAGATGCTGGGTGGCAGGGCATGTCGGGAAAGTCTAGACAAGCCCTATTACAAGAAGCCCAGGAAATCCACCCTGAGAATACTTAACACTGGGCACACTATCTAAAAGATGGGCTTCTCTAAGGGGCTGGAAGCATCTATGAAGACTATATTTGCCCTTTTCTCAAATGTGGCCATCTCAGAAGCTTGTAGCTGGAAATCAGGACACTCATGGAAGCTGAATGGGAAAGATAATTTACATATCCTTTTTTTCAAATGTTGTACCACTTCATAGTGGCAAATCCGTTGAAGATCCACAAGCAATCAGATCAAGTAAAGGATTTAGTAGAAAATTGGAAGAACAAGGTAGAAAGAAAGGAATCTGTGTTTTCATTGAGAATGCTCATCTGAGTGGTGAATAAAAGGTTTGCAAAAATGATAGAGAAAATTACTTGCAAGAAAAGGATTTTGCAAAATCAGTGATTTGTGACAGTAGTGGTTAAAAACTGTAATTAAGGTGTCATGTCTTACGCATAAGCCTAGTTCTAGAAAAAGTAGTCAGTGGTTAATAGAATTTGAGGTCTTGGTCTTTTAGAAAAAGAAAATCAGCATTCTTTTTGTTACTCAACATGAAGTTCCCTACAGTCCTTTATTCCGGTGAACATCAGAAACATCAAATCTGGTATCTCAGTTCAAAGAAAACTAGATTAAAAGAAAAAAAATGTCCTAATTCCAGTGGTCACAGAATATCAGCCAAAAAGAGGACAGAAAATGTCCCTAGTGTATTAGATGGATTTGCCTTTGATATAATAATGTCTAAAATGACATGATTGTATAGAAGGCAAAAATGGACATTTGTGATGTAACTTGCTATTTTATTAAACAGGCAATTTTAAAAAGATATGACACGTTTTGATGTCTAGCCATTTACTTTTTACACAAAAATGTTAGAATTGGAAGCAAACTTAAACTTTTTCTTTTTCTTCAACAGACTAATTTTGCACTAGATGAAAGGACGCTGAGCACTGGAATTGGTGCCCCTGGATTTGACCAGATGAGACTGCAGGAGAGGCACCCAGAGTCAGGACCTTTTACTGTGCGTCCAAATAGCCTTCATTTTGCTCTTTTAAACATTTCCCAAAATCATTTTTTGTGCTTTCCCCTTTCATTTCTCCTCCCTATTTTCTCTTTTTTCCTTTTTCCCCTGCTTACCCATTGTTTGGTTATTATTATTGTTTATAATTTTGAAATTCTTAACAGAATCCCAGTTCCAACAATTCATATTGTCTCATTAAAGACTGCACTTTCCAAATTTAAAAAAAAAAAAATAGGGAGAGGGATACCTGGGTGGCTCAATAGGGTAAGCAGCTGACTCTTGATTTTGGCTCAGGTCATGATCTAACGGTTCGTGAGTTCAAGCCCCATGGGAGGCTCAGCACTGACAGCACAGACCCTGCTTGGGATTCTCTCTCTCTCTCTCTCTCTCTCTCTCTCTTTCTCTGCCCCTCCCCCTCTCGCTCACAAGCATGTACTCTCTCTCTCTCAAAATAAATAAATAAACTTAAAAAAAAAGACCGCACTTTCCTTTTGAGTCCATTCTATTCTGTTTTCTTTCTATTGCCAATGATTCTGACATATCAATCAATGACGTTTTTAAAAAATTTTTATGAGAAGTTGGCAGGATTAAGAAAAAGATGGTATGGCGTGTAAGTATCATGGGAATTCAGAACATTCCGGTTAGAAAGTCAATGAAGTGATTATCCAAAATAGATCTGAAGAGATGACAGCAGCAGCAGCTCTTGGTATCGTGTGAAATTAATCATCTGGGAAATAAAATAAAGCAAGAAGTATCCAGGGAGAGAGTCTCTGCACTGGGGCCTCTAAAGCTTTAGATGTTGATTCTTGGGTATTGCAGCCCTCGTGTGCTGCTAGGAATAATTCCTGGAAATAGTATTAACCCAAATCCCACTAGTACATGAGGAGTCCTGGGTGGAGGTTCTGGAAACTGAGCAATGGTTTGTGTGATTAACATAAAATATTATATTATCAAAGATGAATGTCACCTACAAATTTTAGTTGTCTCAATTATAGTCTGCAGCTGTTATGCAAAGCTAAAAATAATATAACTGTCACCATCAAAATGTATTTTTTTAAAGGCATGTCTATACAAATGACACCATGGTGAATGCTTTACAGATTGGGTAAATTTAAAGGCTCCCAATTTAAAGTGGATGACTAGGTTCTCTCTTGCAGCTGGTGAAATTTGCTAAGATCTTAATTCTTTCAAGACAAGGAGATATGTCCTCAAGGAGAACCAAGTTCTCTGTTTGAGCCCTCCTGAACTTCTTTATTAGGTGTAACTTCTCATATAATTTATAGCATATTTGTTATGAATTCTGGTTTTACTTGAAGCTTCTTCTCCTTTGGGGGCTTTGACACATAATAAGTTTCTTCATTTTTTTTCTTTCAAAATGATAGAGTTATTTGGAAATAAATAAGAGGTAAAGAAAAAGAAAGAGAAAAGTATAAATTACCATCATAATAGTTTTTATTTTAATTCTTAGGTACTTAAATATAGCCTCAGATAATTGTCACAGCAAGATACAGAAATGTCCTTTGATGAGGAAAAGACCATAAATAATTTTTATTGTATATAGAAAACTTTATCACACTCTTTTGATGAAAACTGCCATATTAATTTGTACTTTCAAAATTAAAATAATTGGAATTCATTTTTCAGTACTTAGATTACCATATGCCATTTCTTCCCCCCAAAGCATACGAATAGATCTATATCTATAGTATCAAAATAATTACTAGACAGTGAAAAATTCCACCAACTAGGAAGTTGTTTTTATTTTAAATGATTGCTCACAGATAATTTGACTTTTTCATGCTAAAATCTTTGCATCCAGCAGGTCACCAGATTTTTGTTGTGTTGTGGACAATGCTAAAATATTAATATGTGGTTGGTGCTTAGCAGATTCATATCAGAACCGCAAGATGTCAGAATAGTTGAACTATTTGGGAATAACATCTGAAGAAATAAATTCTACCTTTTGTTGTTTTGAAACATAACCCATTAGGAGCTAAAAGCAACAGAGAAGTTTAAAAACATGAGACTGTTCTTTATGATAAACTGAATTGTGAACGAAACCAGCAGTTTATCTTTTAAATATTTTCAAGATGCGATTTTTTCTCTTTATCATATTTATACATGTTTTTTGAGAACAAAATAAAAGTATTTCCTCATGGCCTATAATCCTAGCCTATCAGCACAGGCATTAGGCCTGTCATCCTGAGAAACATCTTCCTCTGTATCTTGCAGTGTTGGTGGGTAAAGAAGTGACATGAGAGAGCAGAAGAAGACAGGCCAATTTTGAGATAATAAAAATAAATGTCTCTATAAGACTCATCATGAGGAAGAAAGACTCCCATTTCTCTTCAGCCAGCATTGGGGAAGAGAGCTATTTTTAGTCACAAATGCACTTCAGAGTCCATTAACTAACTAAAACCAGAGGCTACTTAGGAATAATCCTGAACACAGTCCATTGTAAAATTGTAAAATATAAATGAGGATGGGGTCATTGGAGAAGTGGTTTAAAAGAGTGGGGCTCTAAAATCAGGAATACCAAGGTGGACATTAAGGATTTGTTTGGGGATTTTTCAAAAATCAGTGACCTTTAAAGGGCAGTTTCAGTCACCCCAGAAAGGTCAAGCAGTCAAGCGTCCAGGATTAGAAGCTTTCAGATTTGCTGATCGGTAACGGATGCAATCTGCTATAACAAGGCTTCCCAAATTCCTATTTCCAGAGCCTTGTTCCTCTGTGTCAGGTACACCCAACTCAGTCATCAGCAAAGGCTCCTGCTGACAATCTGCGAGAGGGTTTTCTGGTAGCAGCTGGAAATCTCATTGTTTTTGTCGTAACTGCTCTTCTTGGCAACAGACTCGAGCCTCCATGGGCACAGAGGACCTGGGAGCCTGCCTCTCTGCTTTGCTTTAAAAGAAAGCATCCCTGACCACCCTCATAATCAGCCAAGTTCAAACACAATCACACAAGCTTCAATTCTGCAATTTCACAGGCTATACAATTTAAAATCACACTGAGCCCTAATAAATAGGGGTCATCTAATCAACTTGTCACCTAATCATTAAATGGGGGACATCTAATCATTTCCTGTATCTAATTCTTAAGTTGAATTTATGAGAAATGAAAAAACAAACAAACAACAACAAAAAAAAAACAGTTCTTGGAGGGAGCCAGAGATTCTCATGAGGAACATAAGACTTCTGATTTCTTTTATTCTTTTAAATTCACTTCTGTGGGTTTTTTTTTTTTTGATTACTTGTTTTTAGTCACAGAAAATACTATCATTCTAGGTAATAATAAAAACCTTTACAAATTTATTTATTTATTGAGTGCCAACTGTGCTCCAAGCACTAGGCATTTTACATTTTACATCCAATACCTTGAATTCTTACATAAATCTTCTATGGCAGGATTTGGTAACAATAGAAGAGACTGACAATCAAGATTGGAAAGAAGGGGGTGCCTAGGTGGCTCAGTTGGTTAAGTGTCTGACTTCAGCTCAGGTCATGATCTCATGGTTTCTTGGGTTTGAGCTCCACGTCAGCCTGGAGCCTGCTTTGGATTCTGTGTCTCTCTGTCCCTCCCCTGCTCTCATTCTCTCATTCTCTCATTCTCTCATTCTCTCATTCTCTCTCTCTCTCAAAAATAAATAAACATTAAAAATTTTTTAAAAAGATTGGAAAGGACTTTGATGATACCTTTCCTTTGTATTATTTCCAGACTTTCAGTAATACAAGCAATGCAGCAGTGAGTACGTATCCTGTGTCTCCCTGTAAACATATGCCACAGTTTGTAATATCTAGTCATAGAAGCACTGGTTGTAGGTTCTCAATCACTTTGATTTATTCAGCTATGGTTTACACTTTCATCCAATGGTAATTAGATGTTATTCTCTGTACCAATATATGGATCTGAGAGCCAAGGATGGGCATAGGAGCAACTCGGCTCACCCGGGAAACTTTTGCTTCCTATCCCCTCCCAATGAGTTCACTCTACTGGGCTCCTTGTTGTCAGATTGGGTGTTTCCACCAGAAGACGTAGTAAAGGTTTCAGTAAACCTAAAGTTGTAGCTCTCGCCTGCCATTTTGTGCCCTTCAACACATCAGACAAACAGGAAAAGGGAGAAGAAGCTGTTCTGGCAGAGGTACGCAGCCCAGGTTATCGTGAGGAGGTAGGGTTGCTGCCCATAATTGGGACAGAGAGGCATATGTGGATCTGAAACTCATTCTCCTTCCAGTAACTGGGTCCTCAACACCTCAAGAATAAAGGCCTGAGTTTCTGCATTAGGCTGGCAAGTGCTGGCCAAGAGTTAGGGAATCTTGAATAAATGGAAGAAAAGGCAAATAGTGTTTATCAGTTATGGCCTTAGGACCAACTGTAACTTTTCTACTAAATCTGTTGTAAGTGTATTTTGAGAAATTAGAATTTTGAGAAATGAAGGGACTTAGTAAACTTCCTGTTGGATCGAGTGAATCAGGGGAGTGCAAGGAGACTGCATCAGGGCTGTGTGCATTCTCCGTTCTCGTGCTCTAGCTGACCTCCATGTCTGCATCTGCAGCTCTGTGCCTATTACTCAATAGGCCCTGAAGGACAAAGGAATTAACACTCTTAGGAGGAGCTCTCAATCAATAATTCTCTGGAGTTTGTGTATACATCTCCCGGGTCCCCTGTCGGGTGGGTGGGATCATTCTGATGTAGGTGTTTCCCTACAGATTAATCTCCAGTCATTTATAACAGCTGGCTAAGTAATGCATCCTATAATGCCTGCTTTCCACTTCTGCATCACTTGTCCTTTCTCTTACTGATATTATTTATACTACCGGGCCTTAAATCTTTGTCTTACATCCTCCTTTGGAAGAACTCAAACTAAGACACAGGGTCTCAGCTGTATGCAGGAATCTCCATTCCAGCTCATAAAGCTCAAGGCCATATCTCTATACAGGAGCAGGCCTATGTATGCATCCAATTTATGATGGGCCAACAGAATGCCAACCTTTACTTTGGGTTCCCTTTTTGGTTTTTGTACCACCATATTTCCTGTTTGTGCTTTTTAACTTTGCATATGTTTAATGTGGTTTTCGGAATAAAACTAAAATAATGAAGTATCATGTCCTTTCTATTAGACTGACAAAGATGAGGACAGTGGGCAATGCCAGGTGCGGGCAGGGATATGAGGCCATAGGAATATTGATGTGCTTCTGCTAAAGGAGAATACTGGCACAGCCATTCTGTAGAACAGTTTAGCTTTACTTAGCTACAGTAAGTTCCACTTACCCTCTGAGACCTAGCAATTCTGCTCCTGTGTATATCTATCTTCCAAAGCAATGTTCAGTGGATCCACAAGAAGATGTACATAAGAAAGCTCAACACAGTGGGGTTTCTCCCTGTTCGTTTTTGTTGTTGTTGGTAGGAAATTGCCACCAATGCAGGCATCTACCACAAGAAAAGTCAATGGTAAGATGTGTTGCTGCTCATTCTGTAGTCTATGTGTCAGGGGAAGCAACAGACTAATTACATACATAGCAGCTTGGAGAGAGTTTAAAAATAAACTGCAAGATGAATAAAACTGAAATCACAATATCTTTTTTATCCATTCATCAGTCGGTGGACATTTGGGCTCTTTCCCAAATTCTCTTTTCCAAATGTCCATTGATCGATGAATAGATAAAGAAGATGTGGTATATATATACAATGGAATATTACTCAGCAATCAAAAAGAATGAAATCTTGCCACTTGCAACAATGTGGATGGAACTAGAGTATATTATGCTAAGTGAAATAAGTCAGTAAGAAAAAGACAAATATATGATTTCACTCATATGTAGAATTTAAGAAACAAAAAAGATGAACACAGGGGAAGGGAAGAAAAATAAAATAAGATAAAAACAGAGAGGGAGGCCAACCCTAAGAGATTCTTAAATACAGAGAACAAACAGGGTTGCTGGAGGGGGAGTGGGTGGGGGGATGGGCTAAATGGGTGATGGGCATTAAGGAGGGCACTTGTTGAGATGAGCACTGGGTGTTATATGTAAGTGATGAATCACTAAATTCTATTCCTCAAACCATTATTATACCATATGTTAACTATGATGGATTTAAATAAAATTATAAAATTTAAAAAAAGAAACAAAATTAGGAAAAAATGTGCCTGCAGGTAGGCAGTGGTGTCACTACTCTCGTACCTTCAGGTCCTGTGATCATATGGACCACAAGGTTTAATGCTACTTCTTTTGGGGCAGAGTTAGTAATGTGCAAATGAGAGGTCTCCTGGCATCTTAAATGGCAGTTCTGTTATCCCTGTAACACTTCAGGATTTAATGGCATTAAAATTTAGGTGATCTGTTAAAAAAAAAAAAGAAATCATAGCAAGCTATATAACATAGTTCTTATGTGTATGTTAAGACAGGCATATAAACAACAATTCATCTTCTATAGCATACACTGTATTCTGTGCAACAAACAATTGGGGGGGGCAGGAAACAGAGGAAATAGGGATGGGAAAAAAGAAAACAAATGAACAAAACAAGAACTGGGCCTTGTGAAGACCAGTGATAATGCACCAAGTACTGACAGATTAATATTAACCTAACCCTTGGCATCTAAAGTAAAAAAAAAAAAAAAAAAGTTATGTATTTTGAGTATTTTAAGCATTTCCATAGGTTTGCTGCAGACGGAAGTTTTGTACAAGCGAAGTTTAAGGGTTGGAAGTACTTATAATTCATTTAATAACTTCCTGGTGGTGGCTATTAGTTTGGTTCCAATTTTCTTCTATTACAAATAGTGCTGCAGAGAGTGGCCTTCTGCGCCCATGCGCCCATATATGTAGCGCTGCTGAGAGAAGCAGTGAGATGTAATGGGTAAGAATGCGGGGTCCTGTTGGAATCCTGGCTCCATTACTGTGTGCCCTTGAGCAACTTAGTTAACTGCTCTAGGCCTCAGTTTCTTGACAATAATAGTACCAGCTTCTGAGTCAGGGGTGATTATAAAATGAGTTATGTTCACAAGGCACTTAGAACAATGCTGGCACATACTGAGCTCTCAACAGTATTAGTTCTTATTAATCCTATTGTTTTAGCATGTATTTCAATAGGATAAAATTACAGATATGGAATTTCTTGGTCATGAGGAACACATTTTATATGTATATAACAGTTTTTAAATTCTCAATGGGCTGTATCAATTTAGTCCACCACTAAAGGTGCCGAGAAAATTATTTTTCTATACTCTTGTCAAAATCAGATATCTTCAGTCATTTTTCATTCTTTTTTTTAATTTTACTGGGAAATAAAGCATTATATTTTACCTGATATTTCTTTGGTTATGAGTGAGGTAGGTGGGCCTTTTAAACTTTTATGGAATATTCATTCAAAAACTGGCATATTAACAAAATTAATCCTAACTGGTTTTAGATAAAAGCAGCTTCAATCAGCTTTTCTATCTATTTGGCTTATGACCTATAATAGATTCAACCAGTGCTAAGCTTAGCATGAAGCAGCCCTGTACCCTGCCTTACAGATTTGGCCGTTATTTTCTTTCTGGCCAGATGGGCTATTGGGAGATATAAATGATCATGATTATATCAGAGTATTGTTGTATTTCTTTCCCTAACATTCATAAACATCATCTTGATTAAAATCAAATCTCCAAAGCTGATAGAAGTGAAAATTAATTGACTCAGAGTTATTAGATATTGGATTACTTTATAACATTGCTTTTGCTTTTAAAATTTTCCAGGACATGTAAGATTTTAGCAGCATAATTTTAATCCAAATGTCTAAATTCTATTCTGTGACCTTAAAGAAATTTAAATGTTTATTATATCTTTGTTAGAATAAAATGCTAGTTCATGAGGATTTAGAAAATGTCAGCCAGTATAACCAAAGGGGATCTTTATTAAGACATTCGTTTAAAAAAAAAAGTCAACACTTATAATCCTAGGGTAGTGTATATGGGAAAAAAAAATTAAGTGTCAAAAAAGAAGTAACTTCATCTCAGAATTATCTTTTGATGATTCATTCTATTGAATTCCTAGAAAAGATTCCCAAGAAAAATATTTTTTATTCAGTGTGGTATATATTGAGACAATTCTCACTTTTCTATCTCAGATATATCCTTGATGCAAGGAACTCCTGCTGATTCTATAGCAACTTTATCAATATAGAAAGCCCAATATGAGGAGAGGAGAGAAGTCAGAATGTGTGATTTTATCAATCTATTGTCGTAAGAAGGAACAGAAACAGTAGGGGAACTGTCAGTTATTAGAACACTATTTTGCTGCCCTGTATTCTCAGCTTACTTCTCTGGGAATTTGGAAAAATTAGAAGATTTCAGATTTTTCTTTTTTTCAGTATTAAATAAGGTTATTAATTATTGCTTGTATAAACCCTAGATTAAATGTTTCTATAACTCCAAAGTTTAGGTTATATTTTAGGAAGCTGATCTATTAACTTAAAGCCTCATCTAGGAAATAGGGTAGAACATATTCACAGTACACAGGATCAAGACTTGAAATCAAGAGTCAGATGCTTAACCCACTGAGCCACCCAAGCGCCCCTATGCACATCTTTATTTTACCTACTAACAGAGCAGATGAGGTCATCAATGAGATCCCTACTTCTCTTTTTTTTCTTTATTACAAAGAATATTGAGATTAAGACATTCTGATTATAAAGATCAAAGGCAGGTGTAGTCCAATTACTAACTCCACATTGACTCAAGTCAGGGATCATTCATTCACTCAGCGAGTGTTTAATGAATGCTGATCATGAACCAGTTACTATACATTGTAGAAGATTCACATGTAAACAAACTTCCCTTTATTCAGTGTGCCCAGGTAGATAAGTTATGTACTTAATTTTTAATGATGCAACATAGATAGGGACAAGAGCTATATAGATAGCTAGCAAGAACACATCATGGAAAGACAAAGAAGGAAGATAGTTCTTTCTAAATGAGAGCATCATGGAATCCTTCATAGAGATGTCATGTAGTCTGAACCATGACAGGTGGATAGTAATCCACATGTGGATATGGGGCAAACTAATATGTGAATGGGAATAAAAAGGGAGAAGAGAGCCTGGAGTGGGACTATGTGGAGACCATGTAGGGAGAGCATCTAGGAGTCTGGCCTGGTATGCCCATGCCAAAGAGCTAGGGCTTTTCTTGTTCACTGCAGGTTTTAGGTAGAGATTAAGTGATCAGAATTGTGTTTTACAGGGTGAATCTGCCTGAGGGGCTCAGGCTGGATTGCAATGGGGAGATTTGGCAAAGAGTAAAAAAGAGAATCTTTTTGCAAAGGTCAGGGGATTTGGCAACAGGGTTTCAACTGAGGTAATAGCACTGAAATGGAGGAGAGAGAGGTGGGTGGTGGTGATATGGAGAACTTGGTGACAAGATGGAGACTAGAGGAAAGAAAAAACAATAAGGTGATGCTATTAACAGAAGCAAAGGACACAGTGGGCAAAAGCTTTTGGAACAAAAACTGAATATTTCATTTTAATACATATTGAATTTTAGGTTTGGGGAACCAGGCAAGTTTACTATGAGGTGTTAAATCCAAGGAAGAATAAGCATCAAGACTGCGGGAGGGTTAATGTACAATGTTTTAGAAAGACAGAAGAAACAAGGAGAGGTCCTTGAATTTAGTGACTGGTGAATCTCTAGTCTTAGAATGTATCAACGAGAGAACGATTATATCCCTAAATATTAATTTTATATACAGGTAGAGAAATTAAGAGATTGTTTTCTGTATTTTTTTTTCTTTCTTACAATGACCCAGCATTACTTGTGTAACAAAGAAAAAAACAAGGAAATGTCCGCAGTCTTTGGTGGCATTTAGGCAGTGAGAACAGAAGCCAGATGCAAAGATATTGCAAAAGCCAACTGCAAAAGCTCTAATTATTTCTTTTAGAAGAACACTTTGAGCCCTATTTCTGCATTCACAGTTAATTGTCCTGCCCGGAATTTTCTTCCATTACAGGTCCCCAGATCTGAGATTTTATCACCTGTGGATCTTTTGATCACAGCTAGTGCACACTGCCTCAGTGTCTGAGCCCTTAATGCTTTCACAAAGAAAATGATCCTCTTTTCTACAGCCTCAGTTCCTGCCCACCATTCTACAGGGGTCACCATAATGACTCCCTCCCAGGGAATTATAATTAAAACAACTAACTTTAATTGAGTAGTTACTATACAAGGTACATTTTAATAGTTGATTTACATACATTATCTATCTGAATTCCCACAATGCCTCTGTGACATCTCTGCTATTATTTTCCCTATTTATTTAGGAGGAAGCTGATATTTAGGGAATGTAGGTGACCTGTCCAAGGGAACCCAGCCAGTAAGTAGTAAGGAATATATAACTCTCTATTGTCATAGTCTGTCAATTTCTGTAGCATGGGGTTGGACAGTCTCTCCCCAAGAAAGAATACGCTAGATGGTTCAAAGATACCAAGTTTACCCTAAATTACTAATAGAATTCCTTTTCTGTGATTGTTAGCAAAATAGAATTATGGAAAGTCAAGAGACCAGAGTTCCAATTTTAGGTCTTCTGGCATGTGCACAGAAATATCATTTAGACTCCTTGGGTCTCTGAATTCTTTTACACAAAAATGGGTTAATTCTTGGCTAGCTACATCACAATGCTGTTTGTGACTACTGGTTAAGATAACACAGTCAAAGCTCTCCACAAAAGCATATAGTGCTTTGAAAATTATTCAGATGTTGACGCAAACCTTTTTGATCCTTTCCCCTTCACCCCAAACAGAACATTCCAAGTCTGTTTCTAGGGGTATTACTCACTATCTAAGTTAGGGATATCATAAGAGCCAGGGCTCTGACTCTTGTTCTCACTAAATAGGATTACACTTGTAAAAATGTTCCTAAACCTTGGATGAAAAGAGAGATTATAGTATTAATGGTTTTACTTTACAGAATACTATATTTCTGGTTGAAATGCTAAAATTCATACCAGGGGATTATAATGTTTCCAGTGAGTTTTCTGAGAAAAAACAAAGCTTCTATCTAGGTTTTCATTTATTCAACATTATTGAGAACCTACTGTGGGTCAGATACTTGAGTGCTTCATATAGGGAAGAAAATAATATTCAGCATTGCCCTAAGAGGTGTGAAGGAGCTCTGGGTGTTTGGGTCAGCATCCACAAGGGTTTGAACATAAACCAGTATGTTTAGAGAAACTGAAAGTCCATATGGAGAATCGGTGAGATCAGCAGATTTTCAAAAAATGACACTTGAGCACTAAAGAGAAGGGCCAGCTAGCAACAGCCTTGTATTCTATGTTAAAATGTTTGCATGTTATCCTAAGGACTATGAGGAGTCACTGATAGTTTTGAAACATTAGACAATTCTTATATTTTAAAAATAAATCTCAGGTCCATGTAGAGAATAGATTAGATGAATGGATCAAGTTTTTCCTTCTTTCTCCTATGACAGCCTTATTTTTCTTAAATCAGCTTTACAGTCATGTAATATACATTAAATAAAATGTACCCATTTCAAATGTACAGTTAAATGCATTTAGATTAATTTATATACTTGTATAACTCCTGCTACAATCAAGATAGACAACTTATTACTCAAAACCTTCTATCCTGCCCTCCTACAGGGTATCTTTTCTGCTAACCAAACCCCCACACTCACCTCTAGCCCTAGAAATCATTCGTGTGTTTTTTGTCACAGTGATTAGCTCTGGCTTTTCTAGAATATCATAAAAGCGATATTTTAGTGTTTGTATTCTTTTCAGTCAGGTTTCTCCTCAGCATAATATTTTTTTTCTTGGCATAATATTTTTAAGATTGATCCACATTGTTTTATATATATCACTATTATATGCCCTTTTATGATGCATAATATTCCATTTTATAGTTATGTCATAATTTGTTTTTCCCAGGTCTGTGTTTATGAAAATTTGAGGTATTTCTAGTTTTCAGCTGTTATAAATAATGCTGCTATGAACATTCATGTACAAGTATTTGTGTTGGCACAAGATTTCATTTTTCTTACCTAAAAACCTAAGAATGAAATAGTTGGGTCATTTGGTAGGTAAATATATATTTAACTATATAAATAACTGTAAAACTATTTTCCAAAATGGTTGTCATATTTTACATTCCCATCAGCAATATGAGAGTTCCAATTGTTCACATCTTTACCAACATTGGGTATTGTCAATCTTTCTAATTTTAGACATTCTAGTGGGTGTATAGTGGTATCTCACTATGGTTTTAATTTGCATTTACCTAATGACTAATGATGTTGAATAACTTTATGTGTAATTCCTTGCCATCCATATATCTTCTTTGTTAAAATCTTGTCTGTTAAAAACTGTTTGCCTCCTTACTGATTGGATCACTTGTCTTATTACTGACTTGTATGAGTTCTGTACATATTCTCAAAAGAATTCATTAGCAAAATATATATACAGTTGATCATTGAATGAAAGATGTTGGGGTACTGACCCAACAAAAATTCATGTATAACTTTTGACTCCCCCAAAACATAACTACTAATAGCCTACTGTTGACTGGAAGCCTTATCACTAACATAAACAGTCAATTAAGACATATTTTGTATGTCATATATATTATATTATATATTATTATAATAAAGTAAACTAGAGAAAGAAAATGTTATTAAAAAAGTCATAAGGAGGGGCGCCTGGATGGTTCCGTCAGTTGATCATCCAACTTCAGCTCAGGCCAGGATCTCACATCTCGTGAGTTTGAGCCCCACATCAGGCTCCATGCTAACAGCTCAGAGCCTGGCCTGCTTCGGATTCTATGTCTCCCTCTCTCTCTGCTCCTGCCCTGCTGTGCTCTCTCTCTCTCTCTCTCTCTCAAATAAATATTAAATTTTTTTTAAAAAAAGAAAGCCATAATGAAAATATATTTATAGTTCTATACTGTATTTGTTGAAAAAAAATCCACATGAAAGTGGACTACACAGTTCAAACTCATGTTGTTCAAGATTCAACTATATATTGCAAATAATTTGTCAGTCTGTGGCTTGGCTTTTTCTTTTCTTTTTTAAATGTTTGATTATTTATTTATTTTGAGAGAGAGAGAGAGAGCAGGGGAGGAGCAGAGAGAGACAGAGAGAGAGAATCCCAAGCAGGCTCCACACTGTCAGTGTAGAGCCTGACATGAGGCTTGATCTCATAAACCGAACTGTGAGGTTGGACACTTAACCAACTGAGCCACCCAGGCGCCCCTCCTTATGACTTTTTATTTTCTTTTTATTTTCTTAATGGTGTCTTTCAAAGAGTAGAAAGTTTTAAATTTTGACAAAATTGGAGAGTTTTCTTTAAAGACGTAGGTAAATATATACTTTAAATATAAAGAAGTAGGCAGGTAGGTGAAAGCATATAGATGGAAAAATATATACTATAAAACACAGATATAAGAAGACTGTGGATTGGCTATTTTAATATGTGATAGAATGATTTTCAAGACAAGTGGTATTATTGGAGATAAAGAGGGACATTTCATAATGATAAAAGGAACAGTGTATCAGCAAGATTTAAAAATTTTAAGTGTATGTGTGTCTATTTGCAGTTTTAAAATACATGAATCAAAAATTTATAGAATTAAAGGTTATAGTAAGATATTTTAATTGTTGTCTTTTGGCAATTGATAGAACACCTGCGTAGAAATTAGTACATTGCTTAAATGTAATTACTTTAGAACATTAGACCCAGCCACTGAAGAATACACATTCTCTTCAGGTTCACATGGTTCATCAAGATAGATCATAACACATTTCATAAGTTTAAAATTATCACAATCATATGAAATGTATTCTCTGATCATAACAGAGTCATATTAGGAATTAATAAAAGTAAGATAGCTAGGAAAATGTCCCATATATATGGAAATTAAACAACACATTTACAAATAATTAATGGGTCAGTTAGCATTTAACAATCTTTTGTCTCACTTTTCTTTTTATTTTAGAGAGTGTGAGTGGGGGAGATGGACAGAGGGAAAGAGAGGGAATCTTAAGCAGGCTCCATGCTCAGCACAGAACCCAACCAGGAATCGATCCCACGACCCTAGGATCATGACCTGAGCTGAAATCAAGAGTTGGGCGCTCAACTGACCACCGAGGCACCTTAGCTTTTTCTTTTCTTTTCTTTTATTTCTTTTTTTCAATAAAGGACAAACTATAAGACCTCCCCAACAATTTCACACAGTTATTGTGAGGATGAAATGAGGGAACAGAGGTTAAATTGCTTTGACTATTTGGAGGTCATATAGGATTCTCTGAAAACAAAGACTGAGAAGCCTTCCCTGAATAATAACAAAACTACTTCTAATGTTACCTTTTGTAGCCAAAAAGGACAACCATGTGCCAAAGGGGAAAATATCATGGCCATTTTTGCCACCAGCACTTCTGGTTTCATGATACAGAATAATTTACCCCATCATTTATGGCTGTTTTCCAAATTCTACCATTGCCACCACCACATTCTCCCTTGACTTTTCTTGTATCATGTTTGTGATAAGGGAAGAAAATATTCTTCTTGAGAGAATTGTGTAAGGTCATATCTTTAAGAAAAGGCTTGTCAACTAAGGCAATTGATGGTGGCCTTGGCGCACTTC
Source organism: Cryptoprocta ferox (assembly GCA_028646485.1). Taxonomy (NCBI): domain Eukaryota; kingdom Metazoa; phylum Chordata; class Mammalia; order Carnivora; family Eupleridae; genus Cryptoprocta; species Cryptoprocta ferox. The sequence continues at coordinate 74,882,496 of CM053559.1, forward strand.
TGCTAGTGCAATTCTCTCTCCTTTATTGTTCTGTTATTATCTATTCCTTCCCTTCCTTGTCTCATATATTCTCTATCTTCTCCCTTTCTTTCTTATCACCTGCTCTTCCATATCCATTCTGACTCACTTGTCCAAACTAGTCCTTGATGGAATTTACAAGTAATAATGATACTCATAGTTTGTTGGGAAAAAATCCAGTATTTTTTACATTTACTTTAGAGAGAAGGTCGGTCTGGATGCTGTGGCACAAAGAAGTTATGTGACTTTAATCTGATATAAACCCACTCCTTTAACCACTTGTTACACTTTTGAATTTTAAGTTCCAAGGAAGTCCCGTGAAAATGGTTTTGCTGAAAGTCCTTTCCCTACCTCTGTGAACTGCCAAGTTGGCTGACTTGATCTTCTCTATCATTTCCTCACCTTTTTTTCTAATGACTTGGGGTTTGGCTCTAAACCTTTACGGTGTTTTCCAGGGTCAGTTGACATCACAGCTTGTGTCTCCTTCCTGGATCTCTCTCCCCTTAATAGTCTACTCCTCAGCTTCCTCCTCTGTGATTTTTCTCACAGTGCTTTTCATTCTCATTTGGTCAGCTGTTTTTCTTTTTTTTAACTTCTTTCTTCTTCCATCTCCTAAATATGAATATTAGATAAAAACATTTTGGGGGGCACGTCGGTGGTTCCATCAGTTGAGGGTCTGACTATTGATTTCGGCTCAGGTCATGATCCCAGGGTGGTGGGCTTAAGCCCTGCATCAGGCTCTGCCCTGACAGAGCAAAGCCTGCTTGGGATTTTCTCTCTCTCTCTCTCTCTCTCTCTCTCTCTCTCTCTCTCTCTCCCTCTGTCCCTCCCTTGCTCTCTCTCTCTCTCTCAAAAGCAAACAAGCAAAACCATCTTTGGCACCGCTTCCCTTTTGTCTGGTTTCCTAACCAGACTCTCATCAGTCTGGTTAGGAATAGGACACTATTCTTCACCCTTCTCAGGCTACTTCTGATGAAAAAGCCACTCATAAAACCACATTATGGCCTACACAATAGGTCAGAAACTCCAAATACTATTTACTTTTGGGCACAAGAACACAAAAGGTAGTATCACTACTACTTTTGTTTTTAAGAGAATTTATTGTGGAGACTTCAGTTACTTCAGGCATTCTAAGTGTATAGACAATACCACACCAACATCTGTGCCAGTTAAAATCAGTGGGAGAAAAAAGTAATGAAAATTATAAAATATTTGGTGAATAAGAACTGGCATTGTATTTTCAAGAAGAACTCTTTGCCTATATAGTAGAGTCAACAATCCTGACTAGTATGAAATGTCCCTTTTATCACCTCTAGGTTGCTGTCCTATTTCAGGTTCAGTCACTGCACATGACCTACAGAGTTATGTATAGCTCAAATCTATTTTATTTAGCTTGTACTCTGTAAGACATTGTGCTCAGAGCTTGACCTGTATGAATGTAATCTTCATGGCCATGCTCAGAATCAAGTGCTATTATTACCTTCATTGTATAAATAATGAGCCAGTGTGAAGTCGATGGAATAAGATAAAGCAAAATTTGATTGTAGCTAACCAACTTTCTAGATGTCTAATGTTGGAAACATTAGTTAACTTGTCTCAGTATCAATGCTACCATCAAAAAAATTGCTATTTGATTGGCCAAAGAGGTCATTTGACAAAGTAAATGAAGTTCTCAAAGGGTTATCTGGGTAAATCCTAGTTATCAGAAGGATTTATGTAGGCTGAAAGTGGTTTGAAGGACAGGAAGAAAGTTATTCTCATTCTACACACACTTTCAGAGATGTAGGAGAGAATGCAGTGATGACGTGGACTTGACTCTTCCAATGAAAACTGAGGGACTTTAAGTGTGATAAGTTTGCAAAGGCAAGAAGGAAAATGTAGCAATGGCTATGTGATACATACCTCCATATAGATATGGTAGAGACTTAATGACTTCTACCATATGGCTGAATTAAAAAGTATCCAAATCCTTTGAGCATTTGAAGATTATATAATAATGGTAAAGTATAATTATTATCCTGATAGACAGTAATATCAAGGTTTAGATAATTAGATGAAAAAATTTTACATTGCTCTCACAGCAAAATCCTTGGTGTAGGTAATCAATAATGTTATTTCCCTTCCACTGCCCATTATCTTTCTTGAGGAGTAAAATATGCATTCACACAGAAAATACCCATGTCAGAAAATGTGGAGAGTAGTCAAAAGTAAATTAGCAGCCTTCTTCATGAATATTTAAAATAGCCAGTATGAAAACACACTCCCATTTGTGCTAATTTCTGTTATTTTAAAAGTCATCTGTGGTTTTGGCTCATGGAGGATGAATCTTAAAGAATTTATTTTCCTGCATAGCATAATCAGGTTGCAAAGAAATAACCAATGAGTGACTATAAAGCAATTTGCTACTATCAGCGCTAATAAGAGAAAATCTGATTTTCAATTCATAGCAGCCTGGTCTGATTTTTAAAGGGAGGGTTTCCTAATCTCAGAAAATAAGCAAGCTAGCCTTTCTCTGTATCTCTAGGAGATACTTAGATACGGGGGGGGGGGGGAGACAAAGGGGTGGGTGGAGAGAGAGAGAGAATTTTCCTTCTTTTTCTTCCTATCATAATGGTCAATGGTGATCTAAGGCCAAGTTTCCAATGACTGACCAGTAAGAGAAAGAGATTATTGATGCTTGAAAGAATCTTGCTGTGTTGTTTCTCTTGGGCCCTAATATATCTCTACTGCATAAGAATGAAATATTAGATCTGAGTGTAGTATTTCCATTTGGGAGTAGAGCACCAGCTGTCTTCTTAAATTTCCATGCCACTTAATCTATCTCTAAGCTTGGTTAGCTTTCAATTCACAAAGAAGGCAACAACAGTTACACAGGGTCACATTTTCAGCAAGGTCTCTGAGGTAATGAAGTGTACAAAGTATGCTAATAAGGAGAGCAGCTAAGTTAATTCCTTGAGGCAATGGAAATATATGTCTCTAAGAGCCTCTTTTTGGTGCATGCAAGAAGTGACCTGTGAATAGAAGGAGTTAACACTGAAAGGGAAGAATTTGAGAGTTTCTGAGCATTGTTGGGGGATTACCACTCAATTAGCCTTGCTGATGACAATGTTGAATTTATTATATTGCACGTTCATTTCTCTCCACATAAACATCAAAAGATGCTTGGGGTCAAAACCCCCAAGATGATCATCTAGAGAACCACTCACATTAAAATCACCTGCTGCATCAACCATCCTAATGCACAAAATTAACTACCACAAACTCAACTAGATATGATGTTGATACGCCCATTCTAATCACTACTAAGATTTTTCATAGGCTACTGGTACATTTATCAAAGTTTCCAAGTCCTTCATGCCTATGCTAGGTCAGAGGGGGAAAATAGATATTTAAATAAGCTTGATATCACCCCTTTAGAGAAGTCAAGTAATTTTGTCAGAACATGATGTAAAAGGTTTTAGAGTTGAGGGCACTCCTTTGAAAAGAACATATCATCTAACTCCCTAATCTGTGCTTGTTAGAGAAGTTGGCTTATTAATATTAAATCACTCAATTAAGCCTATACTATAGTAGCATACACAGAAAAATACATGACAAACAAAAAACTGAAAGTTACCAAGAAAACATACATTATTCAGATGCATAACTTATGTCTCTTTAAGATTAATAAGTGGTTGATAGGCATAATTCAGAATAAATCATAGAATCACAGAATACTAATGCTACAAACTATGCTGATATATTTCTAAATACCCTAAAACTCAGTAGGATAAAGTGACAATCATTTATTCTCATGTTAAAAGGTCACTTGGTGTCGCTTTGTCTCAGTTTATGTGCTGTGGGACTGCTCATCTGCATCAGATTATGTATCAATCCAAATTTGCTTTATGAGTCTCATCTAGGTCCTCAGATACCTTGGGATATTCTTCTAATGTCAAAGATCCCAGATATGTGAATAAAACATGCAATGTTTCTTCAAGCTTAGGCACAAGAACTCTAGCTGTTGGATCTCACAGATGGTGACTTCTCCCACATTCCATTGGCTGAAGCAAGTCACAAAGACGAGAAGAAACCTGTCACTCCCAAAGAAGAAGGTGAGGGAGTCATACTTGTTTAACAGTAAGTGATCCTACTCAAGCTGTTAACAATAGCCTAACCTCCTTACTCTACAGAGAGGAACATCAGGGGCACTGGAAGCACTCACTTGCTCTTGTGTGTGTGTGTGTGTGTGTGACATTTTTCACGGCACACTACAGGTTAATTTCAAAACTAGAATAATAGCAATGTGCTCCATATTTTAAAATGGGAAAATTATATATTTTGATATAATGGTCTATATTATATACCCTTTTGGAAACTGACATATTTTCCAAGTGATAAAATGAACTACTGCTTCTCAAAAGCTCATTGTAGGCAGCAGGAAGGTGTGTTTTGATGTTTTTTAAATTAATAACTCCTTCCTCCCTACCCAATAGATACACAAACACACATATATCCACACATAATGTGGAGGGAGGAAGGAATGAAGGGAGAGAGAGAAAATACTAATGTAAAAATGCAGTTATTTACCAAATTTAAAGCCAAGCCAGCCCAAACTGAATTTGGAGCTGCAGTTTTTTTTTTTTTCTAGGAGTTTAGGAATCTCCAGGACAAAATAGAAGCTGCTAGGCAATCTCCTTACCAAGTTAGTCATTTTGTTAACAGGACTGGTAAGTGTGGATTGATAATCAGGGCAACAAACCTAGCAGAGCCAATAATTTCTATTCCTTCTCCTTCAGTAGGGATGGAAAACAAAAATTATTATTTTTCAAAATTTACAAGATTTTTTTTATATCTCAGGAAAGCAGGATGTGCTGACAAAATAGGTCAATCAGAAGCTATTGGAAGGAAGAACATTTTCTTTCTTGACATAAACCCTATGAATATAAGAAAAAGAAATTGCTCTAACAGAAAAAAATACTATTACAGCTGTGACTGGTGATATGTACTGAACAGCCTGCACATCTCACCCAGAATCACTCCGGAATTCACTCACCACACATTTACTGAGCTGCAGATGGTCTTCTTGCTTATCAGATGGCAGATATCTCTAAACTGTTGGAATTACCCGACAACTTCACTTTTTGAACAAGACTTCCTACACACCTCTTCTTTACTGCAATCAATGAATGTAGAAGGAGTAGATAACTTACACACCACTTTGGTGGACATGTTGTGTTGGTTTGTTAATGCAGACAGAGTATGAAATTAACTGTATAAGGGAAAAGGCAAGATTCATACTTGCTTGACAATAATGACTTTACTCATTTTTTTTATTTTGTGTTGTACGTGTATCCAATTTATCCTTTGGATTTTCATAGATTTATGATGGACTACCATACAGTTTTATCTCCCAGATGTTACCCTACTTTGAGTTTCCATGAAATCAATGAAGATTGACATATTCCATGAGAAACCCTGCATTATCCCCCTACACATAATGATTAAATTTTCCTCCTTGGGAATTCAAATTAATATTTTCGGCACATGAAGGGAGTGGTTCTGTGGTTTAAATGTCTTTATAATAAAATTGGTCTTTCTGTGGCTTAATCAAACAAAAATTCTCTCATTTTATCTCTTCTATCACTAGTTTGTCTTCATCTCCCAACATATATAGAAGATTTAATCTTACAAAACAAGTCTCTTTTGAAATGATCATAAAGAGATGCAAAAGGAAAGGATGGAAAGACCCGTGTTTTTCTTTTTGATGAATTTTATGTTATTTATGAAACGTTTTCATGAAACATGTTTTGCAGAAGCAAGCAATTCAAACACCCACTACTGTTTCCAGCACACGTACGTTGTGCAGAAGAAAAGACGAGTCAGACAGACCTGTATTAAAATTTTATCTTGGCAAATTAGAAAATATATGACCTTGAATAAGTTATTTAATATCTGAGTTTTAGTTTACTCCTCTGGAAAAACAAATAATACCTATTTAATATTGTTGTAATAAGAATAAAATGGTATACGCAAAGTGGTTGGCCCTTGGTGAGTATTCAGTAAATAATGAAGCCTCCTATATCATTATATTTGGAAAACAGTAATGCATGTAAGCAAGAGTTCAGCCTTTGGAATCAAGATGGATCTGGGTTCAAATCCAGACTCCTCCACTAGCTATGTGAAGAACCACTGATGAGTTTACTCTTACCACAGACTTAATTTCCTAGTTTTTATAGGGTCATAGTATTTGGGGGGGAATTCTTGACTCCAGGCCCCTTGCTTAGTAGACAGTTGTCACTCAGTAACTGGTAGCCAGTATTAGTGGTGGTAGAATCAGTAGTAAGCCAGTGAAAATCCTTGATAAAATTTGTATAATTTAGTTTTTCTTATGTAATATTTTAGTCCCCATCCCAGATTAGAATATACCAAGATCTTCCTGGGAAGCTCTACTGAAATCTGATATCTCTTCTGACACTTCATTGGATTCCAAATGTACTTACGCCTCCAAGAGAAAACTCATAATTGTCATTGTGACTTTCTCTAAGGACCTCTTCCATCCCATTCCTAAGGGGTGATCTCTTAGATCTTCCTCAACTAGGGAGACCTCACATGCACCGGAGGCCCCAGAATGACAGAGAAGAAGAGATCCACTCTTACTTTTGGCCTACTTGATTTTACCTCCATGTTTCCTTGACTTTCTAGGTAATATGGTTGAGTGAAATATCTCCCTGGAGAAAACCTTGACATTTTAAAATTGAGAGGTAAGGCTGGAATACAAACATGCTCCTGACTCATAGGCAACTGGTTGCCTAAGTTACCTGCTCAACTCCTGACAAGCTCATCCAGGGTTGGGCAGCTTGCTGTAAAGATTAATGTCACTGGCCACTAATTTTACAGTCTTCTGCTTACCCAGGAAAGTTATCATTACGTTACAGCAAGGCAGACATAAAGTAAACCTTATTTTTATTTAGACGTAATGGGTGGAAGGAAGAAACAGCAAGAATAATTTTTTTTTGGCTGTCACAATTCTTAGTGTTTCTCAAATGTTGTTGACATTTGTAATTCAATTGACTAAATTTGCCTTTTTT